>OZ034979.1:21507983-22107983 GCA_964030785.1 Siderastrea siderea | reverse complement strand
ACCTTAATTAATTCCATAAAATAGTCAGAAATTTGATCTCATTATTTCCTATTGTAACCTACCACAATAAAATGTTATATCCTATGTAATTAACTGTGTAATTAACATGAAAAACATGCCAACAAGTGACCTTTAATTTACAAGACAGAAAAAGTTGGAATTCTATCATAGCAGCTATAATCATATTAGAAGTTTAGAAACTAAATTACATAGTTTCAATGTTTGCCTAAACATCTGTCTTTCATCTTCCAATTCAAAACAAAAAGGCAGGAGATAGGAAAGCAAGCTTCAAAGCAACCTGCTATTCCAGCGGTAGAGATGGGTGATGCACCTCCTTGGCAAGATGCAGGACCAAGTAAACCCAGACCTGAACTGTCCAGTTCATCGTCTACTAACACTGCAGTAGACTGTAAGTGCACTTTTGATATCTACTCCTTTTCGGTGAAAAAAGTAATCGTCTTTAATTGTTCTCCATCTATATTATAATATAATATGATTCTCACAGGTTGTATTTACATGTAGTTATCTTTTTCTGTGTTAATTATTCCAGCCTTGGCTGCTCTGCAAGGTCTTTTTCCAGAATGGGATGTGACTACACTCAGGGACATTTTGCAGAGGTGTGACGGGGTTGTAGCTGATGCAGTTGACTTGGTATTTGCTGAGCTCCCACCCATGAATGTGTGTCATGATGTTTCTGTATCAACTAAGCCAGGTAACTATAAAAACTAATTTTACTGCAAAAGTAACTACCTGTAAAAAAATAATTCACATAAGATATAAAGGAGCTAGTGGGTTCAACAGTTTATTCATGTGCATGCCTCATTGATTAGGTGATGTTTTCCACTGGAATTAAAAGTCACTTTTTTAATAACAATACCTTTTTTTTCAATTTTTATTTCATTGTTACATTGAAAGTCCATCTGATCTCAGTCAGTGACTGGTATTGTCATCCAGTTGTAAGGTGATTCCTGTTTTACAAGAGGTTGCAAGAACTTGGTCATAGTTTTAATAAGAATAAAAATGCCAATCAGGCAATTGGTTTCCAAATTATTTATTTAATGTTTCATTCCAAAGATTTTTACAGTTCACAAAGGTAAAGTATTTTTCCTCCAAATTTGCTACCAAAGATAATCCTTTGTGAACAAGAACCAAAATGGGTCATTTTTTTTACAACCTCTGGTTGAAACAAATTTTTTTGTTGATGCTTTTTGTGACTCACACACCATTGTGCCAGTTCTCACATTCTTTCCCATTGACCTCTGCACCTGTTTGAATAACTTTAGCCAAAATTGAAAATTGTAATCAAAATAATTGGTCTGCCAAAATTATACCAGAATGTTAAAATCAGTTCCTTTTTATGATAAGTAAGGATGAGAGAATATACACAATTAAATATATGAACTATATATGAACAGAGCACTAATAATGGTTAATGTAATGGCATTTTATCCGGATTTGTATGACTGCTATTGGTGTTTTAATACTTTAGGTCAGAACTGTTTCTATTAACTCTTGCAGATGCCAAGCAAGAAATCACAATTAATGATTTCTTTGAGGAAGAAGACGAAGAGAATGTAGACGAAGAGAATGCATGCACACTACTGAAGAACCAAAAAAAGAAAATTCTCAGAGATGGTATTCAGCGGATCAATGTTGCGAGAAACTCCTTATTTGAGGACAGTGTTGCACTCTTCAAAAGTGCAAGATTTGATCCCCATAAGTCGCCGAGAGTGAAGTTCGAGGACGAGGAGGGAATCGATGCTGGTGGTTTGCGAAGGGAGTTTTTTACTCTGTTAATGAGAGCGGTAACCAGCCACCCAGCTCTATTTGAAGGCCAAGCACACAAACGAGCCCTTACATACAACGCAAGTGCCATTCAAAGTAATCTATATCACATTGCTGGTCGCATGATTAGCTGTGCCATCATGCACTGTGAAATTGGCGCACCTGTTCTCTCTAAGAGTATGTATTACTTCGTATCACATGAGACAGTGGACATGACAGAAATGCCCCACTGTGTAGAAGACATCCCAGATTACTCTGTCGTGGATCTAATACGCAAGGTAAGACCATCCACCTAGATGAGTTATGGGTATATTATGTATATTTTGTTTACAAAATGCAAGTTTTTCAAGACATCCAAGACAACATTGGTTCATGTAAATTGTTCTGAAATGTCAAAACTCTAAAGGATGTACAACTTGTTTTTCCAATGTCTCGAATGCATTTTTCAAGGCATATCAAAATGACATGAAAAAGCAATAACATTGATATAATTTGGCGATTTTCTTTTTTTTAAAAAAGGTTGAAAATGCAGAATGTCCAGAGGACTTAGAAAACCTTCGGAGTGATTCGTCAGAACTACTGCAAGCCGCAGGGTGGGATAAGTTGCTTACCTATGACAACCGTGTGGCTGCCATGCAGCTAGTTGCTGCCCATGAAGCTTTCTATAAAAGAAAGCTCTCTATTGACCAATTCTGCAAGGGGTTGGAGGTTCTTGGCGTGTTAGATCTTATCAGAGGCCATCCTGATTTGATGGAGCCGTATTTTGTACACACAGCAGTGTGTATTCTGACACCAGCAGGTCTTTTTAATCAATTCCTTAACATCGAAAAGGAGGAGGATGGATTGAGAGAGGTGATGAGACAGCATTTGAAGAGGTGCATCTCTGAGTGCTTTGAAGGTAAGAGTTGTCACTTTGGTTTAATAGCAATCAAGTAATACAAAATTTAATCACCATTCCATTTCTGTCTCCTCAGTTCTAACCAGTAAGGGGCATGCAGAATCTGATTACAGTAGTTAAAATTGCAAAGCTACAGCGGGAAAGGCAGAAAAGAAAACAATAGCAATGGGCTTGACTTAGAGTGACTTGGGGGAAGGGGAAAGGGTGTTAGTAGATGAAACTGACCAACGATGTGCATTTATTATCTGATTAGGATGATTTGATCAAATATTGTTATTATTGTGCTTTTGCATGGGGTTGATAAGCACTTGTAATGACTGGCCCAAAGGGAAGTGTTAAGTTTTGTACCCCAGAGACCCTCAATGTTTCTCTAGGCAAAATCCCCAATGCGAAGCCAAGGGGAACATTGTCAGTCTAGGAGAAACAAACTCATTGTTATATATCCATGGTTTCCCTTGCTCTAAGTACGATTTTCATTTGCTGATAAGTGATCATAAATTAATAAGTGATGCATTAATTAAAATGTATCCCTCGAGGGAAACATTTTTCATCAAATGTTTTCCTCGTGAGATACATTAAGCTGACTGAATGTGATCAATGTCCATTAAAAAGCACGTAATCAGAATGTGACTGAGGCCCGTAGCGTGGTTTTGGCGTCAAGTTTTTGAAGTTTTAGGCAGTTTGTCGCCTCAGGGAGTTCGTGAGTTTTGTTCACCCCAGGGAGTTAGATAGTTTTGACACGTTTATGTGATACATTCTTGTGCAATATAAAATTTCGTTTCTGTTGGGGGAGGGGGAGGGGGGCGTATATGTTGTTTAAATTTATTAAACTAGGAAATAGTACCACTACATCTTCATTATTATTATTTCATATAGTAACGACTGTTTTTTCCTACTCAGAATTTGGTTCTTCAAAGCTGGGCGAGTTCCTCTTATGGGGCTGGAAGAGAAGATCACTATTCGCTACAGGGAAGATAATTCTCCTCATTTTTTTGCAGAAACATGTACAGTGGAATTGAAAGTTCCCACTGTTCATGAGGAATATGGAAAGTTCTACAATAGTTTCCTGGAAGCTTGTGTGCACAGTGAATCTGGGTTTGGCTGTATGTAAACACTAATGCTAATAAGGCCATGCGTTAAGTGACAGTTAACACGTTTATTTTCTGCTTTTCTTATGCCTTGTTACATTTCTCCTTGAAACCAGAAAATGATTATCTGCTTACGACATTGCAGGCATGGTTTTGCTGGTAGCATTAAAGTTGCCACGGATACCCATATTGTTACACCGGCTAGTACCTATGGCTATTTTATATTGTTGAAAACACGTTTTTCTTACCTCGGTGTCCACGTTTTGATTCTTATAGTACCGATATTTCTGTAAACTTCTAGAACTTGTATTGTAAGTTCACAAGTTAATGTTGACAACTATGTTGCAAGCTCGAGACTTGACGTAACAAGCAATAAAGTTTCGATAAAAATATCAATTCCATAACAGTCACTGTTTCTCAGTGGGTCAATGGCTTCTGTTAGTTCTTGTGTTTGTTGTCTATTCAGTGGACTCTCTGTCGAGGGCACTTCAATCAATTCATCAGAATCTGACTCTGGCAATGGAACATCCCAGTCTAGACCATACTGCTCTAACTCATCCTGAAATTTGGAAACACGGGAAAGTTCATTCAATAGTTGTTACTTGGGGTGGAGGTGAAAAATGATCTCATTCTTAAGTTTGATCAAATATTTAAAGGTCAATGTCATTTCTGAAGAGATGCCGATATTGTATTTTTTTAACCTTACCTCTCTCAAATCTTCAAACATTTCCTTAGCAACTATATGAGTACTTCCTGCTATTCTCATCATGCCAGATATGAAAAGTTGCCTTGGTGTCATGCCATTTTCTGTACAAATTGGTTTTCTGATCCAACCCTCTTTCCACACATGTAAATGATTGTTGATCCTGGGAAGGTACACATAATGCAGACAAAATAGGTGAATTTCGTTGTCTACATCCAGTGTCCCTGTGCGCTCCAAATGACTAAAAAGGTTGTAGTAAAGGCTAATCACACCAGCGAACACATCACGCCACAGCCTTTCAATTCTTTGGTTGTGGACTGACGATCCAGTAATCATGCTTCCGCGTCCAGGACCTCTTGCAGGGTGGGAAAGCATGAATAGAGACACTTCCACATTTTCCCCACCTTTGTCCGCTCTAACCCGAGACGGAAGGCCATAACTGCCTACAGCGTTTTGAAAAACATCCAGTACTGTTGATGCGCGATTATTGTCTGAACATTGCAAGAACACTGGGATTCTTGAGTAGCCATCTACTCCTCCGTGTACGACGAGGCGCCACCTTAGGAAAAATATACAAAAACCAAAACTGATTCATAAGTGTACAATGCAATACTAAAAAATGTCTGCATAATGTCTGATGTAAAACAAACCCTTTAAGCGAAGTAATGTATGTACGTAAAACTTAGTGAACTTACACTTTTAATTAATAAAATGAACAAAAACACATCGTTATGGCACTGAGTGGAGTACAATAAGTCCATTTCTCCAGACCCAGGGGATTTTGACATTTTTTGGAAGCCAGAGTCAAATTCCCCACCCCTGGGCACGTAGTGAATGTCAAATTTCACACATCTCCGCTTAAAGTTCTTACCCAAAATCCCTAACCTGGGAGAGCTTCACGATGTCAAATTCCCATGGGTTGCCCGTCCCCCCTCCCCCCACACCCTGGGGCTTAACATTGATAGGTGCATATAAATATTCATGCATAATAATAACATCACTACCTTATTAATTTGTGGTGCCCGTCAATATGCCACAAGGCATTTGGCCCGTAAACGCTGTAGGATCGTCTTTGTATAGTATCCATCCATCTACGTACAGCGCCTTCTGGATCAGTTCGAATCATGGATGCTCTTACTCTTGCGTGCTGGATGACTATGCCCCGACGGGTCAGTTCACCCAACATACGACGATACCCAATGTTGGGAAAGAATGCCTGCACATCTTTAACAACACTGTCTAAATCTGCATCGGAAATGGTGGAATACGGTACTAGGTTTACCAAATCGTACTCACGAATCCTACGAGCCACAGTGCTTAGCGAAACGCGTAACATGTCGGCCACCTCTCTTCTTGAAAATCGTTCTCTGAGAAGATATGCCAGTTGTTCTCTACTGATCTGGTAAGCAGGTCTTCCACGGATACCAGAGTTTACTAAAGCTGCTCTGTAACCTACTTCCCCAGTTTCAACTTCTTGTGAACAAAAAGTTAATTTTTCGTAGGCGAACATGATGCAATTCAATACACTGATATCTAAAACATTGGCAGTTACCAGTCTAGCTACCTGTCGCGCTAACTGTTCGCCACGAAAACACAGTCCATCTAATGTTTCACGTTCCACGTTGCTGGCATGAAGCTGCCGCTGCACATCGCGAATTATTCCTTCTATTCTCCTTATCAACGTCTGTCGAAAATCATCCGCCATGTTTTATTCGCAAAGAACACGTCACGTGATTTCTGGTGGCGGGGAAATGAGCGCGCAGTGCATGCTTTCTTAATGTCAAAGACAAACGATCAAATATCAAGACGAATATCAAGAATGTAATTCAATGTATCTTTAACGTATTCTATAAACTAATAAAATAAAAAGAAATAATGTCAAGACAAGACAAAATGTCATGACGAACATCATAATGTCGAATATCATAATGTCATAACGAACATCATAATGTCGAATATCATAATGTCATAACGAACATCATAATGTCGAATACCATAATGTCGTAACGAATATCATAATGTTAATACAGTCTCTATTTTCACGTCAAGTGTACGCTGCCAACACCTAAATGTCACGACAGACATTTTAATTTCAGTATAGATTTCATAATATTAGGACAAAGATAATTTTGACACTGATAACGCGCCATACACCCTTTCAGTTTCGAGGCAGCGGCTTCATCTCTAGTCGACCAAAGATTCAATCGCACGTGTTGTACGTGTTTTTTCTTTTCATCGAATCGATCAACTCAAAAAGTCACTGATTCTTATAACTGCTTATACGCTTAAATATGTTAAAGCTCCCGCCCCCGATATCTCATTCTGTTTGTTTTACTTTTGTTTCAGACTGTACTAGTAGATTTAACTTTAAAAGATGATGATGTAAGTAGTCTATAAATTGAGTTCATTTGAATTTGTGAAGTTAAGCTTAAGTGAATACGGTAGTTGTGCAGAGCTATAAGAAGTAAATAACTCATCTACCGACATTATCATATTATTTTATCAACTTTAAATAATGGATTGCAGTGATAAATGCAGTAGTAACAAACACTTAGAAAAACCCCAAAACAGGATAATACAAAAAATCACTCAAATTACTGAAAGTTACATAATAAGTGTGGAAATGACTAAGGGCCTGTTTACATGGAGGGAGGGTGCCCCGGCTAACCGAGTTACCCGGCTAGAAGGGATGAAACATAGCCTGCCTTTACATGCAGAATTCACAGCCCTTCTATTTTATTTTGATGTGCAAGCTCTTAGAACTTTGGTACGTCCATTTATGGGGGAATTCAATTGAAATTCAACAGTCTTTAGCCGCCAAATTGAAATTAAATTTGTTGTTTCGTGAGTTAGGATAATCATTCTTACGAAAATTTCGAATTAATAAGCTGTTGCTCAAAGAAAAATTTTCCAGCCTACAGATAAAACTAATTTGATCTAATTTTGGTCAAATAGCACTGTTTGGGTCCAGAATTTATACATTTTATGCCATTAACTTCAAATTTAATTTAAGGACACGAGCGAAAACTTATCTCCGCAAGCCGGGATAGCCCGGGGATATCCGTTTACATGGCCTAGAAGAGTGCCCCGGGCAAGCAGACTGAGTGCCCCGGCAAGGCGGGTTTTCCGTCTTGCATGTAAACGCTTCAATGCGTTCTCTAAAGAAACGTATGAAAAGTTGGCTTGCCCAGGGTAGCTCGGTTAGCCGGGGCACACGCCTTCCATGTAAATAGGCCCTAATATTTCTAAAAAGTCCAATCAACAAATGGAAGAAAGGAGATTAAAAATGGGCAAATGCTTGAATATAAAAATGACTTGTGGTCAGAGTGTCTAAGATATGCAGTGTGTTACAAGCCATTTCAAAATAATGATTTAAATTGTTACATAATGATATTATATAATTATCTCTCCCCTTATCAAAAAGACACAGGTCAATGTTGTATTTCAAAGTTAACTTAGTTTTCTGGTTATCTGACAGGATGCACCGCCTCTACCACTGGTAGTTGATTTAACTGAAAGTCCTATTAAAAAAGTTAAGAGGGAGGTTGATGAGGTGAGATCACTTTATACTTTCTTTCTGTAACTTGTCAAGCTAATACAGCAAATTTTGCCAGACCATCAGGGCAGGAAAACAACCAGTTCCAATTGCCTAGGGCAAGTAAATTCTGCTCTTGGAGAGTGAAAATAAAACTTTGGTGGCTCTGTGGCAAGTGAAATTAGCTTCAGTAGGCCTGAGTCAGAGTGATGGCAAAAAATGTTGAAGTAGGGCAAGTGACAACTGAACCTTACTGGCCCACTGGGCAAATGAATTTCATAACGTTTTTCCTGCCCTGTACATTTGTGTGAATTACATCAAGGATTTATACCATCATGTCTGTTAAATATTAATTGAAGCAGTTGCTGTTGGGATCCTGCTGGGTTAGGGTGAGAATTACTATTTTTTGGCCACTGTATTTCCTATTTTTGAGTGTCATTTCTTACTTGACACCCTGCACTTTCCTTCACTAAGGGACGGACAATAATTAGAAATAACCGGAGGGGGGGTTACTTTTACCAAAAAAAATTCCTGCAAGGGAAACTTCTCGAAAAAAAAAATCCTGCAAGCGGTTGTGCCTGAAAAAAAAATTTGTGCAACAGAATTACCTGTAAGTGTTGTATGATGGCATCTATAAACGTCCATCAGAATGGCTAAAATAGCATTTCTGAGGTTCTGAAAATTAAAATTTTGCCGGGGGAGCATGCCCCTGGACCCTGTTGAAGGCACAAGTGTAATAACTGGTCACAAATGTAATAAAGTCACAAGTGTAATAACATTCGGTCACAAATGTAATAAAGTCACAAGTGTAATAAGGTTTCCCCCCCCCCCTCCCCTCCGGTTATTTCTAATGATCTGTCCCTAAACATCAAAATATCATAACATATCATAAATATTCAATTTGAAGCAGAAAGATCTGCCATTCTTATAAGGGGCCGTTCATTTTTTATGAGGAGGGGGGTGGGCGTGCAAACAAAAGGGCTCCAAAGGGTGGAGGCAAAAAATATGGTCTGCAAGATGGGGCACCCAAAATAATTATCATTGAGTGTTGTAATGACTGTATGTATAATAGTGCAAAACTTCTACCAGAATGCGTAAAATAGGGTGTCTGAGGTTGCGAAAAATCTAAATTTTCCTGGGGGAGCATGCCTCAAACCCGGACACCCAGGGGGGAGGGGGGGACTCGCTTTTGAAAGTGACGGGGATGCTCGTCGTCTTGCTAAGGGGTGTAAATTTTGGATTTTTGGTCTCACTTTGGGTGTTTCCGGCAAAACACCAATATTTTTAGCCATAGAATTTTGTTATCTTTTAGGGGTCTAAAATAGCTTGAGCCACGCCCAGATTGGTCTCTTTTAGGGGTTCTTTTCAAAATTTCCGACGAGCATCCCCCCTGTCGAACACTATGTCTGGAATCTCAAAGGTTGTGAAAAATCTAAATTTTTCTGGGGAGCAATGGTCCCTAAAATCTAATTTTGTGTAAAATTGTAGTTTATGCTTTTCTAAACTAGTTGTTTTCTTTAAGCAGGACAGTGATTCAAGCAATGATGACCTGCCATCTTACCTACCCACTTCATCAGCGACTAAATCAGGGTGCGTGCACAGTAAAATTTAAGTTCTTTAGTTCGATATTGCATTTATGAAATTAATGCACTTTTTAAAGGGGCACTGTCATGCTTTTTTAATGCAAGAAATGTTATAGAGTGTTTTCATCTGACGTCACGCCATATTGGTGCCATATTGGTGTTTTAAAACAAAGAAATGGCGACCATATTGGTGTACCAAGCCATCCCTCGGGGAATTTATGTCTATTTTTATGCAGAAATCGCCTATTGTTTTAGTAAACCGATATGGCCGCTGGTCATGTGAGTGAAAATGCTCTATATTATTGAGAAGCCCCCTCAAAGATTGTGGTTTTAGTACTGTTTTGTTTTGTCTGTTGCTGTGGGAGGCAAAAATGAAAATGAACCTGGGGAGGTTGCTTACTAGACATTTACAATTACATTTCCCCCTTTATCGGAACCTGGATGGCCTACAGATTTATTACACCATTACCTTTGAATGGTTAGGGCGTTGGATTCTGGTGCGCTGCGGCCCGGGTTTAAGTCCTGCCTGGGGCACTGCATTGTGACCTTGGGCAACAGACTTGACCCTCGCAGTGTTTCTTTCCACCCAGGCAAATTTACTGCTGGGGTAACCCTGCAATGGACTAGCATCCTGTCTAGGAGGAGTAGCAATACTCCTAGTCACATCATGTTGAGCTGGGATAAGTTCGGGTCTGATCGTCCGCCAGGCTTGAATGCAGACTTTACATTAGGGAGTCTTTTCTGACCAAGCATAAGCAAAGCAAAGGGTAATCACTTTTTTTGGGGGGGGGGGGGATTGGGTGTGTGAGTGAGAGGCAATAGCCCATATTTCAGTTGTCTGCTCAGTGACCTGGCCTTTGAATGGTAGCAAAGCTGGAGTTGACCTTGTTTTTGTAAATTAAGTTGTTGTGCTGCTAACTAGTTTGCATTTACATGACAAAGAAGAAGTTTGTGTCAATGCAAGGTCGCCTCCAGCCTCACTACCATTCAAAGGCCAGGTCACTGAAAGGCCAGGTCACCAACTATTACTAGTTATGGCATGTAAGAGAGATTAGGTGTTATTAAATCATGCTCTTTTCAAATTGTACAATATTTTCACTCTTGCATTGCTTCTTTTTTTCCTGCAGCCAACAAAACAGAATTACACCGTTATTATTTTCTGGAACAGAAGTGCAAAATGTCAATTGCCTTCCGTTTGATATTGATGGGGACCACGTGTTCAAATTGAGGTACAACGCTAGCTCACCAGCCTCTTCAACTTCAGATGACCGTCCTTGGAACGCCTATTTTAACTCAAAAAGGAGCGGATTTCATGGTATCAGAAGACGAGCTTCATGTAAGGGCTCTCCAAAATGCCCCAATCCAATGTGCTGGTATAAGAGACAGTACAAAAAGGAAAACAGGGTCAACTTTGAGCAGAGAAATGGGATCATGGTTTGCCACAGCTGCAACACAGAGGTTGAACTTGTTTCATGTCCTGCAGTCAAAGTATGGGAGGTCAGTGAAGACAAGCAATGGGTAACAGTTTACCATCACGGAAAGCACACTTGCATAGCTGTTGACAAAGGCATTTCAAAGGAAATGAAGGATGAAGCAGTCTCTGCATTTCAGAAGTCTCGGCAGCTGAAACCCCAGCGATATGTGAATGACCAGATCATCTCAGCCATTGATGAAGGTAAATCACCTGAAGAAGTGAGAAAAGTTGCTGAGTCACTCATCAGTAGCGCAGCCATGTCCAACATAAAAGCAACTGCACGAGCAGAAATGGACAGTTGTGGGCACAACTTTGATGCTGTCGGAAAATATAGAGAGAACGTGTGTCAGAAACTGAATGACCCATTCCTTATCTATAAGGTTCATAACAAATCGCTAGATCCTGGCAAACCTTCCTTTGTGTTCAAGAGCAGCCGAGAGCAGTTTCAGATAGCTGTTGATATGGACAGACATGGCACCAATCCCCTGAGTGAAGAGTATTGTCATCTGGATGGTAATCACAAAAGGTGTGCGGGATTTAAAACAATCACGCTCTGGATGTACCATCCCTTCCTCCGCCAGATGTGCAAAATAGCAACCATGGAGGCAGAGTCAGAAAACACCTTGTCTATGACGATGTTCTGGGACGTGTTAAACGAGGCTATCCGGGAACATACTGGAGATGGTAACAGCAGGTTTAGACCATACGGTTACATGATGGATGAGGCAGGAGCATTTTGGGCTTCAATTGCAGCTGTCCAAGGAGACGAAGATTTCCAAAGGTCTGTTAGCTGTGAGAAACATTTTGACTTCACTGTGGCACGACAGGAGAAGACCCTTGTTGGTGAAGATGTTAAAAGTGAATTTAAGTTCCTCTGTGATTCACTTCAGAAGGCAGAAACTCCACTAGTTTTTCAGAAAGCCTCTGAGAGAATGGAGGAGTTTATCCAGACACACAGCCATCTTCGTTCGTGGTGGAACTGGTGGCAGAAGCGGCAAAGTCATGTGTTTCGAGCATTCAAGCCTCTCCACAATGTTCCCAAGACTAATCATGCAGAGATGGGACACTCCCGGTGGGTGAAGATTGGGGCAGTCAATCTTTCCTTAATCGACGCTTGCAGGGAGGATGTAGCAGAAAGTGTCAAACTGGCTGCTGCTTTGCGAGCTTATGGTTCTGGGGCATTCAAAGGTGGCGAAGGTCCTGGCAGTGCTGAGCTACGAAAGTGAAGGTATGCTGAGCAAAACAAGAGAGCAGACGCCTACATTGCCGAGCTGAATGAAGTGATGCAGGCCAATCCAGCTATCATGACCAGCAGGGTAACTGATGGCTTCATTGACCCAACATCTTCCCACAGGCACGATCCCGTCAAGAAGGCAGACAACCGAAACAAAAGCAGAGGAGCACCATACAGAGCGCAGAGATCAAAGGCCTTCCTGAGGTCCTTGGACATTGCCAAAAAGACCAAAAGTTCATTCACTCTGCAAAAGAAAGTTGTAACAAATGAGAAGATTGAGGTGGAGTTAAGGCACTTTACTGGGAAGAATCAGAAGGTCACTATTTCCAGCTACCCAGAATGTTTAGATTGTGCGTACTGTACACGGCAAAATTTATGCTCTCATATTGTGTGGGTGTATCTCAATGTTTGTAAGCTGCCGGAAGCCAATCCAATTCTGCAGCAGCGAGCTCTCACATCTGAAGAGGTAGCACAAGTGGTGTCCAGTGTCTCCACAACCCCCACGAGCTTCAGATCTTCAGCTCCTTCAGGAGGTGCAGTACTTGACCCACAGCCTGGGTGCTCAGGCGTGACCATGCCGAACCCCTCATCTTCAGCGTCATCAAGCGGCTCACAGAATTTGTGGTCTTTGTCCTCCAATCTACAGAGTTCCAAGTCCAGCAGTCATTCAGCGAAAGAAACCTGGGAGTTAATCCGGTATGAAGGTGTCCGGAAAGGAACACGTCCCCATTGCAGAAATCCTACCTGCAAGGTCGAAATCCATGATGGTGCACTTGTAATAGTTGCTCATGCGATGTGGTCACCACCACATTTGAACTCAAAGGGGCAGAAATTTTACGTTCCTTCCAAATTTTATTTCTCTTTGAGTAGTGCATGCTGTAAACATCAGCCCTCTGGAAGTAATCTGTTGCCCCCTGAAGAAATAACAATAAGTGAAGCCCTACTTCAGGATTTGAAATCACACGAGTATGAACAGCTTTCTTGTCTAGGACTGCCATTCATGTGGTAATACAAGTTGCTTTACCCTTCCACACCCAAGGGTGATTTTCAAAACAGGCAAATCGCTTTTAAATACAATAGTTTTATTTGAATGAATGTACATGTACAGACTTAAGCTTTTCATCCAGAAGATAGTGCCGACTGACTCAAGGATTAACCCTGTGTGAAAAAGGGTTAAGGATAAAGAAGCTGCAGTTATGGTACAAAATTGCTAGTACCATTTTTTGTTGTTATTGTTACTGTTAACTTAGGTCTCCTTTAGATTTAGTGTCCTTGCTAAGCCAGATTGCCCCAGAAAATTGCCAAGAACTGTGCGTAATTATGTTGTAATACACCTGGCCAGGAACTGCCAAGAACATTGATGTGTTTACGTTGACTTAGTACCTGTACACAAGGACCAAGGGTACCATTTCTACCCTGCAAATTCATGTTTGTTCCAGTTAAAACAAAAGCCATGTGCAAAAGGATGATTGGAATTAGAACAATTAGACAATTCATAGATTAAATCAAATTTAGAATGTTGACAATAGCTTTTAACATATCAAATGTTGTGCATTTGTCAGTGAAAGTTATGTTTACTTCAAGAAATATATTTTTTTACGAGTTCCAGGTTGAATAAAATAAATTAAGTAGAGGTTTTATGTTTTTGTTGTGTCTCATTCCCACAAACCTTAACCCATGATTCTCAAGAGTGACCAACATCAAATTTCTCCTCACAATATCAATTCTTGCTCAAGAGAAGAGGTTAAATAGAGGATAATACATGGTTGCGCAGAGATATGAAATTTATCTTCGAGTGTAGAGGTATCGATTTTGAACACGAGAAGATAAATTTCATTTATCCAAGCAACCATGTATTATTCTGTTTATTATATAAACCTACTAATAAAGATGTTTTTGACGATTTTCCGAAGATTTCCGACCATTTTCCGAAGATTTTCAAAATGTTGTCCGAAGGTCGTACGAATGATTCTGAACATTTTCCGAAGTTTTCCGATAATTTCCGAAGATTGCCGAGGAAGATTCGAAGATGTTTCGACTTAATATCGATAAAATTTGGCTCATTGAGTATTGAAACACGGCAAACTCTGCTAGCTGATTGGTCAAAAATGATATCACACATGTGTGGATATCATTTTTATCCACACGTGTGATACCATTTTTCTCGATTTGCTACCACTCGCTATACCACTGCAGTTTATATAATAATAAAGTGATCACCAGGCAATTTTGCTAAATTTGACTTTAACCTACTAGCCCAAGTTAAAATTACGAGACAAACTCACCTATATATCCTTGCAAAACAATGATAACGAGTAGAAGAAACTCGACGGTAAATTACAAAAATGATGTTTCTTTCCTCGACGAAACGACCTGTAATGGCCGACTCAAATACTTCATGTACGCCACAACCAAAGTGTAACAACAAACCCTGAGACTGCGCAGTACGGACGGGAAAATTGATTTTACAAAGGTCACGTGACTCCTTCAACTACGTTTATTAGGTAAACTTCCAATTTTTTTTTAAAAAAATGAAAATTAAAAAAAATGAGAATTAGACTCATTGACTCATGACTCATTGACTCATGCGACTCATAGATACTTCTCTCTCAATTTTTCTACACAGGCAATTCATACAATCTGGGTTATCCTGAACATTTTATACAAGCACACCTGAAACATTTATACAGGCATGGCAGAACATTTTCAGAGCCAAAAACTGTCTTCGTTGTTTATAAAATTGCACGGAATCCTCCCGTCCCATATAGCCGGGATATAGGTAAGCTTATGCCTGCTAAGTATAACAGCTACCGATAAGCAAAACAGAGCTACCGAGAAAGATTGTAAATGGTACCGTCCGCTTTCAGTTTAGTAAGGCGCAAGTCTCACAACAATCCCAACCACACATCCACACAGCTTCGACTATGCTAATTCTCTGATGAATGAGTACTTTAATTTAGATACAACGAATACCGCGCGTTCTGCTTTTATAAACTCGAGCAGAAAATTATTCTCGGCGCAATAGAGGCCGAAACGTCTTCGTTGATGGTATAATTACATACCAGCCGTAAGCAAGTTTTCAGGACGCTTCGGCTGTCCTAGCTAATACTTGGCGAATAAGACCTCATCCGAATGAGGAAAATTGTCTATATTTATGTTTGAACCCTTTCTTTAAACAAGACCTGCGAGCTCAAATCGAAAGCTAACGATCTGTTTTTCGCTGGTCTCTCCTGGAACTTAGTCCTTTCGCGGTCAAGATAATGTTTTGGTCATGTGTGAACCAATCAGATTACAAGAAATTTTATATCCAGTTCTGGTTATGGCCCGGACTGTGAATAGGAGGTCCAGATATCGCAAAAGGTCACGTTTTTCGCGCAGAGTGACCGAGGGCACGGAAAAAGTCTACTTCATCGCATGGCCACTTTTACACGCGGAATTGGTTTAAAAAAAAAGCACGATAGAGTGCAATGTTTATAAAAGGTCACGTTCAAAGGTCGAGAAGGAATCAGGCGCTCATTCACCGCACGCCCACACGTCACACCCTTCCCTCATTTTTTCTCATTCTCTCTGTAGTTTTCTTCCTTCTTCTCAGCAATTGAGAGTGCTCGCCTTTTTAACACTTCAGTTTGTTTACCGAGTTTTAGGGTGTAATTAACGCAAACGTTTATTTTCAGGTTTTGTAGCTTCACCGCCTTTTCTTGTGTTTTCTTGTCTCTTTTTTCTTGTGAACTCGCTTCTTTTCGTGCCTGGAGAAAAAAGAGAAAAAACATCTCACGTGATGTTCAATGTTCCCCTCTCAATTCAAACGTGTACATCTTCTGCCAACGGATAGATAGTTTAGATGGATAGTTTGATAGACAGTTTAATAAAAAATAATTACATGACAGCCAAAAGGCTGAATTGCGTAATTAATATAAGACAAAACAGTAAGAAATCCAAGAAATATAAAATATGCATTGGACATATTCACATTAAAACGTACCGAAAAATCTAAATATTATTGGCGACTTTCAGTAAACATCGAGCATTCGGCGGCAGAAGTTAAAAAATCGATTTCTTTCATATTTTGCACATAAATGGGTATTGGTGAAACTAGAAACCTGATTTGGTTCGTTTTCCCCAGAAGCGCTTTATTTTCGAAAACAACGAGGAAATCGATTCTCGGGTTCAGGACAGTGTTCTCCCTAGTTTTCAGGGTAACAGGTAAGTTTGTTTTTTAGACTGGTAAAGCAGCTCTGTTGAAAATCTTTTTCTACCCTGGTGTGGAATTGTCGTCATGAGACCCGAAATGTTGCCGGCATGACACTAGGCTAACATACGTCTCGAAAACCCTTCAAAACGGTTGACGTTTGTAATTCCTGTCACGTGGAACGTATTAACGTACAGATAAACGTCGAGAAGAAAAAGCTTACAGCAACCTAAAAAACGTACTGAGAAACGCCTGGAAGATGAGACATACTCCTTATAAAGGCACAAACGAAGAACTTCGACGAGAAGACAATACTAAGAGTAAATTACGAACAAACCTGAACAAACCAACGTACGGATATAGACGTCAAGAAGATAACACTAGTATCCCACGACAATGCTAACGTACGGAGAAATGTTACAGTTGATCCACGTCACGCGTGAACGGAAACCTGAACACGTGATCCGAGTCTTCAAATGAACAAGCTACTTTCAGTGACATAACGGAGATCACAAAGGAAATATTGAAGATCTCATTGAAACTTGCGAAAATGGATTCTATCTTTGGAGAAGCAAGGGGTTGTGACGGGACAAATCTTTGTTTTATCGAGAGACCGCGTTATTTTCTGGGTTCGCTTCTTGTCAGGGGTTTAAAAACGTTTTAGACGTAAAAGTAGGTAAAATTATGTCAATTATTTTGCTGACGCGAGATTCCTGTTTCAACCAAACCAGAACAAACCTTGGAGCTGAACGTTTGTGTAAGAACGGTAGCTCTGAATGAAGTGGACGAAAACCAAGATACATGTGCCGTGTCAAGCAATTATTGATGACAGTTTTTCCTAGTTGCGAGGTTGATTAAAGACAGCCGACGCTTCGTCCACAGTTAACCAAAGCGTAACATGCGAGTTGTTTGTATGGAGCTGAAATTCGATTCAAGATATAAATCGGCAGTTTTCCTTGCAAAATACCTAAAAAGCGAAATAGAGTTTGAAGACCACTACCTGTTGTGTGTTTGCTGTGTTTTTGCCGCTTTTCCGAGCTTCTGGAGGCCGTTTGGGGTGATTTTCTGTTTAACGGTCGATGCGACATCACGTCAAAGTCAAGCGACTAGTACGTGACAAGACGTCCCATCGACCGTTACACAGAATATCGCCCAAAACGGCCTCCAGAAGTTCGGAAAAGCGGTAAAGACACAGCAAACACACAACAGGTAAGGTTTTCAAACTCTATTTTGATTTTTAGGTATTTTCCAAGGAAAACTGCCGATTATTTTCAATCGAATTTCAGCTACATACATTCTCTCATATTATGCCTCAGTCAATTCCAGCGGTGCCCATCCCCCCCCCCCCGGGCATTAGTCGGGCATTTGCTCACGTTTTAATCCCGTGGGTGGAGCATTTGAAATTTTATCACTTCCCAGGGGTCGGGCATTTGCCTACCCCCGGGACGACCCCGGGGCATTTGACAAGGTGAGTAAAACGTTCCGGTGTAGTAAGTCTGAGGTCGTCCATGATCTTCCATTCCTTTGTTGCTGTTCGCTGATTGATTTCATCGTTTGTTGATTAAATACTGGATAAGTGAAATTAATTCTACGTACTATATGGATTTTTAAGCTATCCGAGATGACCAGTTTAGTAAAAATATTTTATGTTTTTGGCCGTTTGTTAAATGCAGATCATGCATTTTCAGTTCTTCGAAATTATTTAAGCATTTCTTTTAATATAGCTTATCTAATAAAACACTTATAAGTTGTGTATGTCAAAATCAAATAAATGAACGTGTTATTGATATTAATAAAGTATCATTATTTTGAAAACAAATGAACAACGGAATGGGAGACGTACAGGTATAAAATCACCGAAGCGCATTGATAATAATAATGATGAGTGACACTTTTTTCGTTATGATTTATTATTAAAATCTTGAGCAGTGTTGCTTTCTAGATGATCCCGGGGGTGGGGCATTCGCCTTCTATTTTGGTCCCACCCCGGGGCATTTGACGGACTTACTTGTCCCCACCCCCGGGAATTTGCCACTTTTTTTAAAAAAATGCTAATGCCCGGGGGGGGGGGAGTGGGCACCACTGGAATTGACTGATGCATTACGCTTTGGAGACCTGTGCTTCGTCTATTGCATAACCTATTGCTCAACAATCTTTCGCGATTTTCCCATCAATATATCCTAGGTTTCGCTAGTCTGAACAATTCAATAGATTCTAGAACGTCCTCTGAAAGTTTGACTGAATGCCTGAATGCCTTGACTGAATGCCTCACATGTACTGAACGTTTTATGATGTCGAATGATACAATCTGAACAGCGCCAGGAGTTGCAGGAGCTGCTGTGGAGATCGCTGTCGGTCCCTCGCCAGTCAAATAACGATCAATTACTCATCTTCTCGTGTCCTTGTGGAGAGGCCTACTTGGCCTGTTCTTCCGACCTAAGGCATCAACATAACCAGGTCTGAACATTTCGAAAAATCTGTGACAGATTCGGGATCTCCTTTCGATTTTCGAAATCCCTCTGTGAATCTCGGAAAACACAAGGCCAATGCCCAAATTTGGAGAACGTGACTCGTCACGTTGTTTTGAATTTTAGAGTTTCCGTTCACGCGTGACGTGGATCAACTGTAAGGAGATACAACATCTAAATTTATACGAATATACTAGCACACGGACAAACGTTGAGAAGATAACAATAATATTTTTCGAATGTTTTAACGT
Organism: Siderastrea siderea; assembly: GCA_964030785.1. Taxonomy (NCBI): domain Eukaryota; kingdom Metazoa; phylum Cnidaria; class Anthozoa; order Scleractinia; family Rhizangiidae; genus Siderastrea; species Siderastrea siderea. The sequence goes on along the minus strand of OZ034979.1, from coordinate 22,088,775 downwards.
ACAGAGAAATGTCGACAGTCGAGAAGATAAGACCGCGCCTTACACCACTGACGAACACACTATCGCATGGAAAATGTCCAGAAGACTAACACCTTAAGAATGTACTGGCATACGGAGAAACGTTAAAAAGATACGACTAACATCTTACTAAGGTAGAAACGTGCGGAGAAACGTAGAGAAGATGAGACTATTATCTAACGAACTTAGAAATGTCGAGATGATAAGACTACGTCTAATACTGTACAAACGCATGGGCAATGAGAAAAGTTACTAAAACTACACTTACGTGGTACGCAGTAGCCTGCGTCACAGACGTAATCTAACGGTCATATTCCGTCTGCGGCGCAGGCTAGGTACGCAGTACGACGGACATAAATCTTGTCATAAGACAATCCGATAATAAATCTTTCACCATCCCAAACTGTTGGATGTTTCTAATCCAGGCCTTTATCTGGTTCCGCCTAACCGGTAACAAGCGGTGCTACAAGCGGTAAATTTTACCGGTTACCGCCTGATAAGGAGAACACTGGTTCAGGAGGTCAAAATCACAGGAAATTAATCTTGAAAATCAGTACTATAAACTTGCATCGCGCTGGTAAACTAAAGCGCGGAGAAAAAGATAGACACTTCAGTTCTTATTAACGGAACAAGTCTTTTTCATTAACTAGACAGTTACAAAACAGCAGTAGCGGAATTTAATAAGAACAAACAATTCCAAACTAAAAGGTAGGTTCCGATGTTCACGTAGAAACTGATTTGGAACCTAACTTCTGTGAAATAATTTATCATGTGCTATAACCCCAAATGGTCTCAATCCTCGTTCAATAGACAGTAGAAACATTGAACGAAACTATACCTTACAACTGGCTTGGGTTATCCATGCTGCTGCCTTTGAGAAAACTTCGAACACAGCGAATATTAATAAATGGGGCTTAATGAAGTTCAACTTATCCGCCTCCCGAAATACACCAAAATTTCCGTGTTAAGCTACACAATCTCTCTTTTCTTCGTTGTTGCTTGATGCTTGATGATGGCTTCAAACTAAAATGTTCGGTTGATCTCAAAAAGGTAGAGGGAAAAGAAAAAATTGAAAGATACTGGTGTTATCGTTGTGAGCTCCCTGTGCAAACCACGACAGAACGTGACATCTAAAATGCTACACCTGTGACATCATATATCCATATTTGGTTAAACAATGCAGTCACGGTATTTGGTAACGCAATACAAACAAATGTACAACGAAAATTTGCACGCGAAGGAACAGAAGATTGGAAATTTGAAAATCGCCCATTTCGGGCTTTTTCTTCCATTTTTTGGAACGAAAAAGAATGCTAACGCTGGAAATTAACAAGAATGAAGTAGAGCGAGCCCGTTTGGTTAAAGAAGCAAATTTTCCCGTGTTTTTGTGTACGGCAATATTCAACTTCACTAAGCCCCATTTGTTAAAACTTTGCTGAGTTCGAAGTGGTCCCAAACAAAATACCATGGATAACCCAAGCCAGTTTCAAGGTATGGTTTATTTCAATGTTTGTGCTGTCTATTGAATGAGGATTGAGTCCATTCAGAATTATGGCACATGTTCAATTATTTCACAGAAGTTAGGTTCCAAATCAGTTTCTACGAGATTATCGAAACCTGTCTTTTAGTTTGGAATTGTTTGTGTTCAGTAAATTTCGCTACTGCTGTTTCACAACTGTCTAGTTAATGAAAAAGACTTGTTCTGTCGATAGAAAGTGCCTAACATTTTCTTTTCGCTTCAGTTTACCAGCGCGATCCAAGTTTATAGCACTGATTTTTAGGATTAGTTTCCTGTGATTTTCACCTCCAGAACCCGAGAATCGATTTCCTCGTTTTTTCGAAAATAAAGCACTTCTGGCGAAAACGAACCACATCAGGTTTCTAGTTTTACCAATACCTAATTATATGCGAAATACGAAAGAAATCGATTTTTCAACTACTACCGCGATAGTAAGTTTTTGCTTGATTTTTACTGAAAGTCACTCTTAAATATCTATATAACATATAATATAGTTGTATCTTTGTTTTATTTAAAATTTGTCATAGCAGATAAAAAAGGATCTCTTAAAACGACTGGTTTGGTTGATTTCGGTGCATTAAGAGTACGTGGCCGCCTAAGGTTATACTTGGGTTGGTGTCTATCAGGGACTAGGTGGTGTAACTTCAGTGCGACAGGCTGCACATGTCATTAAATAACTTAGAACAGACTGATTCTCTCCTACTGACTAGGCTGGAAAGGTTGAAACGACTAAGGTTGTCCTCATAGGTGTACTCGGGCTAATAACATGAAGGGTCCTCTTCTGAACCCTCTCAATGTCCTCTTGGATATACTAAGGTAACGCATGACGAAATACCGGCGAACAGTATTCAAGAACTGACCTAACACACCTAACAAATGATATGAAAGAAACGAAAAAGAGCAAATATGATTATAATGTTGTCTGACCTTTTCTTCCGATCATCGTCCGACGATTCTTCGGAAGATTCCGAGGATTCTTCGGAACTTGAGCTATCTGTAGGGTGACAATGTGCTAGCTTTTAGCTCTGTACCAACATACACCAAATAAACTAATTATAATACAAAAACTCGTGACCCGAGGGTGAAATTTGGAAGTTAAATCTACACCGACATTTTATAGAAGTCTCAAACATTTATGAAAAAGTGTTATACCATGACTCAACATAACTCAACCACCTTGCACCACAACTGAAACCAGCCTTCCAACTCATAGTCATTATCTCATGACATTTCAATGACTTAAGGACGATGCCTCCTAATACAGAGGTATTTTTGCAAAGGTTATGACTGTGGGTAAAAGCAGATCTTAGCAAGGGTTAGAGAATCTACAAAAAAAATGTGGGTAACCATGCATTTTTAAGAGTTAATTAAGAAACCATAATCCTAAAAAAGCTTCAAAATACTAAGAATGTATAGCAATTTCTTTCCAAAGTTGTGCTAAACAATCTCTGAAAAAGCGTGGTTGACCCAATTTTATTTTTGGATTCTGAGAGCCCTTGCTAAGACCTACTTTTTCCACATAGTCATAAACCGCGCAAAAAGACCTTTGCATTTATAGTAGGCAAATTCCTTAAGAAACTTGAATATCTAGAACCGGACCCGAGATGCGCAGAACGTACGCGCAGTAACAAATGGAGGCACCGTCCATAAAAGAGTCATTGAAAAATGCCAGAAAAGGCTACACAATGGTTTCTTCTACTTCCTACTATTCGACTACCAACTAAACCAACCTGAGAGAAAGGCCAAAATTCTGAGAATTCTCCACGAAAACGCAAGCTTCAAACTTCGCTATTGTATAGCTTCGCCCTGCTTGATGCTCAACATCCCTAAGTTTTGCCCTCTCCAAACAATTTTTAGGGTAGAGTAAAGAAAGGTCGCTACCCACAAACCTTCACTGCTGCTTTCATCTGAAGATATCCGAGTCGCTGTCACTCGCCTTAGTCCTCTCCTGTGTCATGATCGTTTTGGGGGCGCTTTTCAAGTGTTCTCTTAGCTCGTCGCTGAAACAAGAAACAAAGTTTGTTAAAATCAAGAGTAAACCAGAGTAAAAGTTTCTGCAGATCAATAATTTATTGGTTCTTGCGCAAGGATGGAATGTAACAAACTGATTGAAATGATTTGTGCAAAGAAAAAAGGAGTTATAAATAAATAAAAAAAGAAAAAATGAATAAATAAATACTCACGTGACTCCACCAGTCCAATAGATGTGAAGAAATTGATGGAAAAGCGCGTGTTACGTGGATTATCGAGAGGAAAGATTCTTTCAAAATACTCCGCTAGGAATCTGATGAAAGAAAATCAAAATGTGTTATTACAAGATTCGGCCTGACAAGCAAAGCTCCAATTTTTAGCAAACTTAACTTCTTTTGACTAACTAAAGTCTTTTTGCAATAAAAGGAGAGGAGGCATACAAAGTAAATCGCCTTTCCACTTTAAGCCCTTTAAGCCCGAACAGTGACGAAAGTGAAATTTCTCTTTGCATTATCGCCACTTGCTTAAACATTCAAGTGATGAGAATAAAGAAAGTGACCAGCAAGGATAAGATGTATTGATATTTATAAAAATTCTCCTTACTAGTTCCATAAGAAATGTATGGAGAACAGTAAGGAGAATATGCCTTTTTATACCAGGGCTTAATAATACTTAAAGGGTTACGCAAAAAGAAATGAGCTAGTTACGGATCTTTGAGGCGTTCATTAAGTTTGGGAAGACCCATGTACTCCGGGAGTTCTTGAAAAAGTATTTTGATAAAGACGCGACTGCAAAATTAATTAACAGTAACAATGATTACAATGGAGACAACAGTGGCTTTTGCACTCAAAATCCTACCTTCTAAGTATTGCTTTAATCTGACCAGAACTAAATGTTCAAAATCAAACCTTCACGTACCTGGATGATGTTGCATCGTCTTCATTTAACTTGATACAAACCAGTACCTATAACAGCAACAAACATAAAATCAGTTGTCTTGCGGAATGATTTCCCAAATCCAGGAATTCTTTGATTTGGTTTTAGTCTGAATTACGGCTATAACAAATGATCCCCATCTCCAAAACCACAACCACAACAAGGTTTAACAGACTTACCGTCCAAGGAATGGCATCCGTGAAGAGAAGATGAGCAAAGAACTTGGCCACGTTCCTGAGTTTGTTTGTTTCAAGGCGGTGAATAGTTTCACACTGAAGAGAAAAACAAAGCAAAAAAAAAAAAAGTGAAAAAAAACAAGTTTTCTTAGAACCATTCTTGAGCACTTAAACTTACAAGTTTTGATATTAGCTGTGGTTGCACGAGGCAACTTTACCCAGGTAAATATGAAGTTTCCCTGGGGAAAGTCACGGCAATTTGCCGTGTGACCTCGGGAAAATTTGCCAGGTAAATTTTCGTTGTAAAGTGACTAATAGAACATCCCCCAAGGCAAAACCCTTTGTGGATTGAACGGTCGCAATGTTTCCTCAGGTAAACCTACTAATGAGACATTGGACGTGCAGTGCGTGATCACCTACATGACCTACTTGGCAAGCGGCGTCCGCGTTTAGAATATTGAAGGTGACTTCTTTCGGGCAATGTTATGAATGTTGAAGTTTAACGAAACGCTGAGGCTTACGATACGTTTTAATTTCTGTGTTTAAAAAATGTTTTACGTCTCAGCATGATATGAAGGATTTAGCAGCGTATCCGTTGAAGCGGTTTGCTCGTCTTCTTATTCGGTTCATAAATAAAACCATGTCTCAATCGTCCCGCTGACTCTTTCTCTCGCTAAAGTTATCCAGTAAGAAAATTTACACCCTTGAATTCCCTGGGTACTTGTATCCTTAATCACCCAGCTACTTAACCAAGGGAAAATTACACTGGGGAAATCATGTTTCCTAAGGTGGTGTAACCACGGATACTGACTAGTTTATGCTGACCTTATCATTATGTTGAAATAATTTTGTTTATGCAAATGAATGTAATAGTAGTTAGATTATTACATAACGTAAAGATAAAAGGTAAAAAGTAAAGTCGCACACGAGTCAAGAAGGCTCACATGGCCGGAGCTTATCCCGGTTTCTGTGGCGTGAAGCAACTGAGAGTATTGCTACTCAACCCTGCATGGGATGTTAGTTTGCTGCAGGGTTTTCCCCAGCAGTATGTCACTGGTACCCATTTATACACCTGGGTGGAGGGGGACAATGTGGGGTAAAGTTTGTTGTTTAAAGAAACAACACGATGGCATGGACTGGGACTTAAACCACTGATCTTCACATCTGAAGTCTAACGCGCTAACCACTACACCACTGCGCCCGCACATACAAATAAATAATTGGTCGGTCCGTTGGTTGGGCAGTTGGTTAATTAAGAATAAATTAAGACTTTGGAACCAAAATGAAGATGAAACATTGAATCTCAGGAATTACATGCAGCAGTACCAGCAACCAGTTTGATGTATTATAAAATACTAATATATTGAAGTTCACTCACTTGTTTATTAAAAGCTTTGATGTATTCTTCCATATATGCTTTATTTATCTGACAAATCCTCTAAAGATTTAAAAGAACAGATTGAGTTACAATCAGACGTAACTTCCAATCATTATTCTTTAGACTGGCGTAGGAGGGATACTTGCCTGTACTAGCACCCAAAAGAATTTTTCATATAGGACCTATGTCGAGCACAGCAATCAATGATCATTGTACAGAACTCTGGCTGTAGAATAAAGAAGATGAAGAAAATCACAACGTTTAAAATATCTAAAGAAGTTTAATAGCACATGAAAGCATTTTTCCCTGCATTTGTCAGCCGCCCCTTTAGAAATGAGTCGATGTCTGATAAACACCTCAAAAATGAGCATCCTGTCAAGTTTGGAGTATTATAGGTAGGTTAAAAGCAAAAAAAAAAAAATGGCCTCCCAAAAATGCAAAATTCACATAGTTTGTGCAGTTTTGGGAGACAAACTTTTTAAAATAGAGACATTGACAACTTTAGTTAACATTAATCCGGAGGTCATGAGACTAGAATAAAGAAAATGATCAACAAAGATAGAATGTCTTGATGTTTAAGCAAATTCTGCCAACAGTACCACGAGAAGTATGTGCAGAACAGTGAGGAGAGTACAATATGCTGATTTTGAGGAATCTACAAGTACAAGGGATTCACTAAATTACAGGGGTGGATACTCCTTTTGTCCAAAAAGATAAGGCCTGAAAGGCTGATTTTACTTTCTTTGAAAAATTCTGAACCATTCTCATTCCAGACACACCCCTTACACAAGATTTGAAATATTTGTTAACGTTAGTATGCTGACATAACTAATTAAGAACATATGTTTATCTTTTAAGTGTCATTTTATTTTGTCAGCACTGTTGTCATGTTTGCTTTAAGTCCCTAGTTTCCTTGTTTTACTAAACTTTCCTGTGTTTTATTTTGAACTGATTCCAGAACATTCTAAAGAGCGTTACAGAACAACTAAGAATGCTGAGTGATGTAAACTTTGTGTAGTTGCTTTAGAATAATATATACAATTGTGCGATGTTACGAAAAATACTGGGTTCATTCGTTAGACATTTCTGGAACATGTTAGGTGTGTGATAAGTACATTAATAGGTGTTCTCTCAATTAAGCGGTTTTTAGAATTAGGGAAAGCAGTAGCTAATAGTTTCTTGAAGTGGCTGTGTGCTTAGAGGTTTGCTGAATAGTGGAGAAAGTGTCACATAAAGATACTGTTAATTGTAAAGGCTTCTTCATCTTGAAATAAATCCGGCTGCTTATTACTGTTAACAACAATCCTGCATTCTGTCTTCAAACTCGACACCTCTTGAAACAGCCATAAACGTCCTGGTGAGGCCATACCGGTTTCTGTAGCATGAAGTAACTGAGAGTATTGCTACTCAACCCTGCATGGGATGTTAGTGTGCTGCAGGGTTATCCCCAGCAGTATGTCGCTGGTACCCATTTAATACACCTGGGTGGAGGGGGACAATGTGGGGTAAAGTTTGTTGTCTAAAGAAACAACACGATGGCAGGGACTGGGACTTAAACCACTGATCTTCACATCTGAAGTCTAACGTGCTAACCACTACAGCACCGCGCCCGCACAAACGAATAAATAATTGGTCAGTCCGTTGGTTGGGCAGTTGGTTAGTTAAGAATAAATTAAGACTTTGGAACCAAAATGAAGATGAAACATTGAATCTCAGGAATTACATGCAGCAGTACCAGCAACCAGTTTGATGTATCATAAAATACTAATATATTGAACTTCACTCACTTGTTTATTAAAAGCTTTGATGTATTCTTCCAGATATGCTTTATTTATCTGACAAAACCTCTAAAGATTTAAAAGAACAGATTGAGTTAAAATCAGACGTAACTTCCTGCAATCATTATTCTTTAGACCGGCGTAGGAGGGATACTTGCCTGTGCTAGCAACCAAAAGAATTTTTCATAGGACCTATGTTGAGCACAGCAATCAATGATCATTGTACAGAACTCTGGCTGTAGAATAAAGAAGATGAAGAAAATCACAACGTTTAAAATATCTGAAGAAGTTTAATAACACATGAAAGCATTTTTCTCCGCATTTGTCAGCTGGCCACTTTAGAAATGAGTCGATGTCTGATAAACACCTCAAACATGGTTAAAAGCAAAAAAAAAAATTGGCTTCCCAAAAATGCAAAATTTACATAGTTTGTGTAGTTATGGGAGACAAACTTTTCAAAACAGAGACATTGACAACTTTAGTTAACATTTATCCGGAGGTCATGAGAATAAAGAAAACGATCACCAAAGATAGAATGTCTTGATGTTCAAGCAAATTCTGCCAACAGTACCACGAGAAGTATGTGTAGAACAGTGAGGAGAGTACAATATGCTGATTTTGAGAAATCTACAAGTACAAGGGATTCACTAAATTACAGGGGTGGATACTCCTTTTGTCCAAAAAGATAAGGCCTGAAAGGCTGATTTTACTTTCTTTGAAAAATTCTGAACCATTCTGACTCATTCCAGACACACCCCTTACACAAAATTCTGTATTCGCCAAATACGACTCTCTACAAATGTCACAACTCACCAGTTATTTGTCTTTGATTTACATTTTCAGCAGTTTGTGAGCACATTCTTCAAAGTTCAAGCAACATCAGGAATTCAAAATAGTAGGGTAAATAAATCAATCAAATAAAAGTAAGAAGAAAAAAAACAGACAAAACTTTCAAGATTTGAAATATTTGTTAACGTTAGTATGTTGACATAACTATTTAAGAACATATGTTTATCTTTTAAGTGTCATTTTATTTTGTCAGCACTGTTGTCATGTTTGCTTTAAGTCCCTAGTTTCCTTGTTTTACTAAGCTTTCCTGTGCTTTATTTTGAACTGATTCCAGAACACTCTAATATAAAGAGCATTACAGAACAACTAAGAATGCTGAGTGATGTAAACTTTGTGTAGTTGCTTTAGAATAATATATACAATTGTGCGATGTTATGAAAAATACTGGGTTGATTCGTTAGACATTTCTGGAACATGTTACGTGTGCAATAAGTACATTAATAGGTGTTCTCTCAATTAAAGCAGTTTTTTTAGAATTAGTGAAAGCAGTAAGCTAATATATAGTTTCTTGAAGTGGCTGTGTGCTTAGAGGTTTGCTGAATAATGGAAAAAGTGTCACATAAAGAAACTGTTAGTTGTAAAGGCTTCTTCATCTTGAAATAAATCCGGCTGCTTATTACTGTTAACAACAATCCTGCATTCTGTCTTCAAACTCGACACCTCTTGAAACAGCCATAAACGTGCTGGTGAGGCCATACCAAACAATTGCAAATAGCGAATGTCTCTAATTTCAAAACATTTCTCTTATTTATCATTGATCGACTGTGTGCTAAAATGATAACCACACATTATGTACAAGTAAATTGAGCATTATGTGCTTTCAGTAAATAAACAAACAACTAAATACATGCAAATAAGTAAAGGGTGATTAACATCGTTGCTTTTACATGTAGCTAATCACCAGCGCACATCCAAATACCTTTCAATTGTTCTCCTCATCGTCATCTTCTTCGACGTGGTGGTCATCATCATCATCATCATCATCATCATCATCATCATCATCACCAATGTCTGCATGTGAGGACTGCACTCGAGTCACCTTCACTCAGAAAATCTGTGAGAAAAGGGTAGATTTTTAAAATAAAATGATGATAACACAAAAATGAATGTTATGTTTCCATTTTCCCATCCTCTTTTGATTCCCTTGTATTTATCTTCATTCTCTAAGAAATCAAACTTGAAGCTATCTTTTGAGAAGAAAGGCAAAAATTATCCTTCAGTTAATTGCACAAAATTTTCGTTTAGAATATGTCACATATCTGAAACTGGTGAGCGAAGACACTCAATAATGTTCACTGTGCAAAACGTTATGTGTGCACCCCACAACATTAAAAATGTTGCTTCACATCTTAACATCAGACAGAGGTTACAGCCAGGCCAATCACATGTAAACTTAAGCTAATTTGCCCAATAGCCTATTAATATTAATAGCAATTGTGTCGATATGCAACCATGCAAATTCAGACCACAGCTCAACAGAAGTCAGTGCAAGTACATGTCAAACCATAATGTGAGAGAATATCCAAGGTTTACGTGTAAGCTAGGCCTTTCTTGTGACTTACCTAGAATTTCTTCAGCAGCAAGCCGCAAATGCTACAAATTCTGAGTGCAAGATCCAACTCTGAAACAACAGTAGGTGATCCTGTTTGCAATGCAAAAGATCTATGTCAAGCACTATTAAAACATTTTTCAGCTTAAAACAGCTTAAAATATTTTCAGTCGACATCTGATGTTACCATGGATTTATTCAGTGCTCAGCCTTCTCCGACTGTACTGTACTAGTAATGGACATCATAAAAAGGCAATGAGACAGTAATTGCAGGGGCCCGGAATCAGTCCCCATCACCCTGCTCCAGTCACACCTCGATTATCCGGATTCTCTAGGAACTCTCCAAAATAGTTGGAATAATCGAGAGTCTCAATTGTTAACTTAAAAAAGAATATGTAAGGGGATAAAGCAGAACTGAACACATCATCAAGCAACACAAAAAACCATTAAAAATCCTTTGGACTCATTAACGGTATGGTGTGTTTCTACTATAAATACTCTTTCAGTTCATATGTAGGGATTTGGCATAGAGGGATCTGGCAGTCTGCGGTCTGGCACTAGTTTTGGCCAGATTTTGAAGTGAAAACCTCTACCCAAATTTGCCAAAGTTCACTCCTTTTTATTTTTTAACTGCCAAACTAGCTAAAATTGATTTTTCTATCAGGGGTTACCCCAATGTAAGTAGAATCTAAATCAATTGAGAAAAATTTGGCCCATTTGTTTTTTAGGGGCTTTTAAGACCTATTTGTAGTCACACCATCACATATAACTCACATATTGTCAAAAGTAATAATTTAACAGCCATCATAGCTTTATTCGTATTTAAACACTTCAACTTGATTGTGTCAGGCCTATTTTATTTATAAAAGCTGTGACAAACAGTAACTTTGCTTTTAAACTCTACTTGAGACTGTTAAACTGCCGCACTACAAAATCAGTACATTAGAGAACAATCTTGCTCTATTTGAAAGGTAAATAATTATGATACTATAAAGCTAGCTTGTACTCAAATAACTGAGTAGATGGTCTGTTACACTTAGTTATACTGACAATTCTTCCAAACATAGCCTGACTTTACTTACCTAGCTTTTTTAAAGGTCCTTGGCTTGGCTTTAAAGAAAGTTTGGTGGTTGGGGGTGTGCCGCCGTGGCCTTCAAACCCTGACCCCGTTCAAGATAAAATCCGTTCAGTTCGCTACCCTGTTTAAGAAAAGAGGCGTTAATATTTTGCTTGTGTTCTGCGGTTTTTGTCTGCCTTGTTTTTTATTTCCATATTTATACATAAAAAGAATATTTTTTTGTGAATGACATTATAGAATGAGGTTTAAAAAATTGCTGGTACCCACATGTAGGGTTCAAGAGTCCAGTCCAAAAAAGACACCTTGTTTAAGACGCTAAAAAGTAGTATTGTATACTCTGTTTAAGACGCAAGACCCTGAAAACTATGCCTGTTGAGCGGCACGTATCCGTCAAGGCCAAATAAGGAAGTTCCTTACCCTCCCCTCCGCGGGAGGTGCATAATACCGTGGGCATGTAACATATTTCGGAATAATAGTAATAATAATAATAATAATAATAATTTTATTATTATTATTTATTTTTTGCAGTGAAACAGTAAAGGCGCAGTGGTGCCGTGGTTAGTGAGACTTCTGATTGGACTTCAGTTCATTGTACGTGTTGGTAGGGCTACTGACTGCACTAGTGCAGGGTTAACGTTAGCCGGCGTAGCAAGCGTTTCCGTAGGGCTTTCCTCCCGTTGGAGGCGTTTTTCGCTTTTTGGCTGCGCAAAAATTGGGGCGAGCGCAACACTGATGGAAGCAGCGCCCCAATTTTCCGGCGGCCAGAAAAGCGAAAAGTGCATCGAACGTGCGGAAAGCCTTACCGAAACGCTTGCTATGCAGGCTAGGTTAACGTAAAGGAAACTCACCCATCTGTTTCAAGAGCTGCGTTACGGAGTGATAAGGCAGGCTGCTACCATAGCTCCTCACTATTGTCAGCTATTTACTCGACAAGTAAGCGAACGGGTATAGAAGTTATACGTTATGATTTTTCAGATCCTCAAGCAGGGAATTGAAGGATCTTACTGACCACAAAATTGCGCCATGCAAGTAACGTCTGAGAAATTACGTATCAGAAAACAATGACATGGAGAGGGCAGACAACGTGTAAAGTGGACTGGAATCTCCACCAGTATTACAGGCACCCGGGTGGCAGTTTGTAAAATCGATATTTCCAAAATGTCCAAAATGCCAGCAACCGTTGGAAATAATGAGATTCCAGATATTACTAGATACAATAACTTCTCTTTTGATGAAGATGGCATGCAAGTGAGTCGCAGGCAAGTATAGCAGGCCTACGGTGTTGGCAAGGGTATGAAGATTAAACACTGATAGCAAACAGGAAGTTTCTGGTCTGGAAAGAGCACGCGAGTGGAGCCAAGAAGTTACTTGGAAACAGCAAAAAAGGAACAAAAGATAATCGAAAGCTTGTAACAGTGATCTCGTAAACACATATGCTAGTTTGGCCCCATCATCTATTTTGACATTTAGCACACTTGACGACGCTGATGAGCATATGGATACTGGATACCAACGTCATGCTGCTCGAGAATGAATGTGTGTACGACACTATACGGAGACAGTGGGCTTCTACAGCAACTTCTGTCAAGGGAAAGAGTCAGAAGATTAATGACAGTCAATACCATCCTGAATCTACAGTACAACAGGAGGCTTGCCAGGGATGGGCTCTTAGGAAGCAGAAAGCTACTGGCAGAATCTCACCTGCCGTCAAGGAATACCTCACGCAGGTGTTTAAAATAATGAAGGTACCAAGGATGGACACTCAAAAGCAAACGTGGACATGATGAGCCAGCTACTTGTAAAGTATCATTCAATGACGCTATTTTGAGCTAGTAAAATCCTGCCAGTCATAGTAAGCGATCTTCAAGTGATTGTTAAGGTTGTAAAAACCCAGGGCTTGAATTGGACATGGAGGGATAATTCATTTCAGAATACGCAAAAATGTCTATTTTATAGAATCCCCTACTTCTTTTAGTCTTGGCTTATATATGACAGAAGAGTCTTGAAATGAAGGTCTGCAAACGAAACAATACAATCAGACCAAAAAAATAATAATAAAATAACCATATGGTTTTCTGAACCCTGTCCTTGTGCAGTCGGAAAAAAAAAAACATCTTTCTTTCAGGGGGGGGGCAGCCTTACCGATCGGAAGTCCAATCAGAAGTTCAACTGCCTAACAACGGCGTCACCGCACCTTACTGATTCATTACAAATAATCATAATCATAATCATAATAATTAGTTTTACTATTACTTTTATTATTTTGAATTACGTTACATGCCCACCGTAAATTATACGCAATTCGGTGATTTGATTTGATTTGGGTACGTGGGAATGAAAACGTTTTGTCACGCAGTTGCCCGGTCTAATTTTTTTAGGCAACCAAAAACCTTATTTGCTAGCCGCAGATGAAAAGCATGCATGATTATTTCAGTGGATTCTTTTTGTTTCATAATCAATGGATTTGAAACTTGTATAAATTGTGTGCATAAGTGTACAGAGCTTTTGATACTGTAGCCTGGGTGCAGACGTCTCCTATTTCCTTCCACCCGCGGAAAAGGGACGTCTGCGAAACGGCGTCGCTAATCGTGTTCCTAATTCGTGGAAAGTGCTTTTATTGGTTGCTTGACAATAGCCATTGTTAGAAACAACTCTGATTGGCTATCGTCGGGAAATACTCGAGATAATGTATGCGATCTACATTTAGCGGGGTTTTCGGCATTGATCAAAACATGTCCGATTGTGTGTTGTGTTTCTCGACTATTCTGAAAAGCAGCGACAGAAACCTTGTGAAAAGTCGCAGTGAGTTTACAGTTCAGGAAAAAATCCTTTCTCTTCAGTTCATTGTACACGAAACATCGCCATATATTTGTAGATCGTGCGTGGGAAAGTTGCGAAAGCGGAGAGGTCTTTACACCAACGTGAGAAAAATCGAGGACGACCTTTTTAGCGATTATAGTTCCAAAGCTTTCAAGGCAGGACTTACAGTAAAAAAAAAAGATCGAGACACTAGGAACTGGACAGCGTAGGAACTTCGGCTTCTCCCGAGAAGAAAATTCTTTTGGAGGAGTCGGTAGATCTTTCGTCGAACGATCTCAGTTCGCTGGCTACGTGAACTCCTGTTAAAGCCGTTTGCAATGCTTCTGTGAGAAAAATTCAGATTCCTCATCTTAGTCCTGTTCGACCTCCGATCATGGAGCGATCAGAGGGAAACGATTCTGGCACAGGAAACAAAACTGTGTTATCATAATTTATGCGAAATTTAAAACCCGAACAGCAGGATACTGGAACACGATTAGCGACGCCGTTTCGCAGACGTCCCTTTTCCGCGGGTGGAAGGAAATAGGAGACGTCTGCACGCAGCCCTGCCCTGCACGCAGGCTATTGATACTGGGGCAAATCTCGACCCAGTTCTCCCGCGTCCACTTCCAAAATGGCGGATAAACACTACAAATGAATCAAAGCTCGGAGTTGTCTTCTATGTCATGAAATCCACTCTAAGGACGTGCGTTGTACTTCTGAGGAAACCTGCGTATCATATAAACTTTCTACACCAAATGTGTCCGACTATTTACATCCAGCGATGAGTATTCCTGCTGAAAGACTCGATAGAAGACTGAACTGCCAAAGAGGGGCGACCCCAAAAACATGGAATGGCGGAATGACGGAACGGCGGCAAATCACCCTTAATCCTAAAACGCGGAACGGCGGAAAATCACCATAAATCTTAAAACGTGGAACGTTAAAAATTGGAGGAAGCTAATAAATCCCTGAAAGTAACGAAAGTAACGATGCCCCCGATAGTAGCGACCCCGGCATTCAATACTTATCATCGACAGATAGATGAAAAATTGGGTTGGACCCAAAGGATATAGACGGCAATGGCGTGATGTAAAGACATTGATAAACAAAAATTCACGGTTTTTATGTACTGGCATTATTTTCATTATGTTGTCTGAAAAGTTGACAGTTTTTGACCCCTTAAAACAACGACCCCCTAGTAAAGCAGAGTATATAACGTATAAATTGCATTCCGCAGTCATAATTATGCCATTGCTTTTACACCAAGTGATACAGTGATACAAGACACGAAATACAATTTGATCGCACTGTCAACGACGCAACCGAATTGACAGCTAGCCAGTCACTTTCCGGTAAGGTAAATACCTTTTTATCTCGGATAACTGGCTTTGTTTTCGGATCGATCTGAGTAGGTTTTAATTTCTTTTTGTCATAAATCACGTTAAATTTGAGTGCTCACTTTAATTTGCACATTGTGGATGATACAAAATGTTTCTTGCCATTAGTTGCTTTTAGCTGCCGAAAAGGGCATTTTTTTGTCACGCAACAAAACAAAGGCACAAATTTGAGAACTGATGTCCGGTGACGAGATCGCAATGCTGGACTCACACATACATACACATAACCTGTTTATACACGGTCCTGTGAAGACCCACCCTCAAGAAATAGAACTTAACGCATTCTATAATACTAATAATATCTCGTGCATGATATTGTTATTTTCCTAGGTTATCTTCGTCATCTTAATATTTGGGTAAATATATTTTGATTTATTTGCTTTAAAAGGTTGTTCACTTTAGTTTAAATTGCTAAAGAGGGGATCACTTTAGTTTATTTGCAGAAAGCAATTTCCTTTAGTTCTTTTTCAATTTTAATTATTTTTAACATATTTTAGTAAACCGTCTTGTGACAGTATTTTAAAACAAAGAGAACTGGTTTTTGGGGCCAAATCGACTCTCTTAGTCTTGTAGAATACCACTCTAGGGTGGCGAATGGTAAATTCCATGACTCATCCGATGTCGGGCAAAACGTTTTCAACTCCAACGAAACGGAAAGAAACACACTAAGGGCCCGTTTACATGGAAGGAGGGTAACCCTCCTAGAAGGGTTACCCTCCTTGGAGGGTCAAAAGATAGCCCTTCTTTACATGTGTAGGGTTATCCCTGGGGTTGTCTTACCAGCTAAAGGCGCGGAAGCCTGAAACCATCATGCGGATCAGCTTCGCACTTCGAAATTCGTTTACGTAGTTGAGAGGCACCTCAGCGGCTTCGGGCGTCCCTGCTCATTTCTTTGCCTTTTTGGCTGAAGACTCGTCTCTTGATTTATTATTACTTGTGTTTATATTTTCCAGTGGCTGACTTCGTGTGGTGAATCTTTTAGGTCAAGGCCTTCGCCTTTTACCAGAGCGATTTCACCAGAATGATCTATTCCGGCCTCCAAACTAATATTACTTTCTTCTTCGTCCTTTTGATTCAATCTTGCCAGCATAGGTCGACGAAATAAGTCTCCAGGTTTATAAGCGCGCAAAGCCATTTGTTATTATATTTTGTGACAGTAATCCGATCCCGCTAGACTTGTCCCTCTTAGGAGGGTAACCCTACCTCGACCTTTTACATGGCTTAAATAAACAAAAAGTTGTCCCTTCTAGAAGGGTTACCCTAGCAAGCAGATAGGGTAACCCTCCTCCTATGGTGACCCCACCTCTCATGTAAACGAAACCGGGAAAAACAATAGAAAAGGGTAACCCTTGTAGGAGGGTAACCCTGGTAAGAGGGTTACCCTCCTTCCATGTAAACGGGCCCCAAAACGAGACCTAGCGACCCATTAAAAACACTTCCGAGATTTGGATATCGTATAACAAGTTTTTGATACCCGTTCTTACGGTACCATTCAGCACCCCTTATTGTATTCTCAGTTCTATTAGCTTATCGGTATAGGGAGTGTCGATAACAAAGGCAATCCTGTTAGATTTTTATTCATTTTTTCCAAACTAAATAGTTTAAGTATAGTTTTGTTACTTTTTAGCCCATCGTTCGATTCAATCACTCGATTTTTTTCCTTTCATATTAATTGAATTTCCAAAATTAATCCATTGCTTTTTTAGGCTTAGGTTACGAACACAAAGCACAGCATATATGTACAGTTGCTGTTACATGTAATAGTAATTCCTGTTAAAGTTCGTGTTACGTTAATATTAGCTCAGTATGATTTTTATGACTTTTTAAATGTTTTTTTATGATTTATTATTGTAATTTGGACTTTGTTTAAGCAGACGAAGTTAGTCACGGCTAATGAAACTGTATAAAAATATCAAAATATATTTTTGATTTTAGTATAAGTATTTAGCATTTTAGTATAAGAATAACATATCTTGATTAATGAATCGACTGATAAACGATTGAGTGACTACATTTGGCTAAGCGTGACTGTTTTTTCGTCACAACGAATCACGTGAATCAGAGCCATCTATTTTTGTTTTCCGCGTTTTAGGATTATGGGTGATTTTCCGCCGTTCCGCGTTTTAGGATATGGGATGATTTTCCGCCTTTCCACGTTTTAGGATTTAGGGTGATTTTCCGCCTTTCCGTCATTCCGCCATTCCGCCATCCAGCGTTTTAGGGTCGCCCCCAAAGAGCGGTTCCAGAACATTTTCCTATTACATAGGATCATGTAGGATGATGGTTGGATGATGGACTCGACTGTAAACTAATGCAGAATCATCAGGCAATGAGGTTTTATCATCAGGCAATGTGATTTGACGACAGGATGATTTTATTCGTACGATTTCGAGAAATATATGGGTTTTTTTGGAATACCTTGGAAAATTACTTTCCCCAAGGACAAGCCAAAGACCTTAAAAAAAGCTAGGTAAGTAAAGCCAGGCTATGTTTGGAAGAATTGTCAGTATAACTAAGTGTAACAGACCATCTACTCAGTTGTTTGAGTGCAAACTAGCTTAATAGTATTTTATATTTACCTTTCAAATAAAGCAAGATTGTTCGCTCGTACTGATTTTGTAGTGCTGCGGCAGTTTAAACAGTCTCAAGTAGAGTTTAAAAGCAAAGTTACTGTTTCTCACAGATTTTATAAATAAAGTAGGCCTGGCTAAATCAAGTTGAAGTGTTTAAACACACATAAAGCTATGATGGCTGTTAAATTATTACTTTTGACAATATGTGAGTTATGTAAGGGTGTGACTGCAAATTATTATCAATACACACGGCCAAATTGAAAACCGCCCTATCGTAAACACGCGCTTTGCGGGCCGCAAATGACTCCTAGCGGGCCGTTAATGCATTAACGGCCCTGCAGCTGATTGGTTCTTGGTTCATCATCCGATTAATTTTAACCAATCAGCGTCGCCGACGCGGGAAAACCATTCGGCAAGTTCAGTTTGAAGCACAAAGTTTCCCAATCAACGGAAAGTTAAAGAAAGGTTTAAGCTTTCGAAAATGGAAGAAGTTAAAGATTCTAGTCAAAACTCGGATCTGGGAAAGGAAGAATTGGATAAAATCGAAGCACAAGCTCAAGCCGAAAATACCAAAAGAGCCACTTCTTGGGGTATTAAGAAATTCGAGAAATGGTGCGAGAAACGACAGCTCAACGTCGATCTGAATTCTGTTACTTCGGCGGAGCTCAACGAAGTTCTAAGGAAGTTTTATGCGGAGGTTAAATCGGAAAAGGGCCAACCGTTAACCCCTAGTACCCTCACTGGCATACGAGCAGCGATTCATCGAAAACTAACTTCAGCCCCATTCAGCAGGACTATATATATAAACATTTTACAAGACAAAGAATTTCTTCCTGCGAACAAGATGTTCGAGGCAAAATGCAAACTGTACACTAAAGAAATTAATCCTAAACCTATGCATAAATCTGCAATTGCAGCTGGAGATATGACGAAGCTACGAGAATATTTTTCTGGAGGTTTAGGTTCAACTGCATGGACAGAACCAGAGCGACTTCTTGAGTTTGTGTGGTTTTCAATCTGCTTCTATTTTGGGCGCCGTGGTAGAGAAGGTTGGCGAGAACTCACCAAGCAGTCGTTCGGCATAAAAAAAGATGACTCAGGAGCACGGTATGTTACTGAAATGCAAACTGAACAAACAAAGAACTATCAAGGAGGGTCAAAGCAAAAAGACCAAAGTTATTCCGATGTGCGAATGTACGAAAACTCGTCGCCGCTTGATCCCGTTAGTTCTTTCGAGTTTTACATCCTCCGCCTTAATCCAAACTGTCAGGCTCTGTTTCAAACACCTAACAAGCACTTCAAGAAAGAGGGATCACAATGGTTTCGAAATGAGCCGCTTGGCAAAAACAAGATCGCCAAACTCATGGAAAACATTTCCTTGAAAGCCGAATTGTCAGAAAAATACACGAATCACTGCATTCGTGCCTCCACAGTCACATCTCTGTTTCAGCGCGGAGTTGACGCCAAACAGATTTGCGAGATCACTAAACACAAAGATGAAAGAAGCTTGACTCACTACATTTCTCAAACTTCAAGTGCACAAAAAAGGCATTGCTCCAGGCTTTTGCAAGAAGCGTTTGATGGCCATTCGTCCTCAGTAACATCTCAAGAGTCACACCGCTCATCAACAAATTCCGAAAGCAGCAACATCGCCGGTGCTAGTGCAATCACTTCAGTTTCTCAGTCACTGCAGAGTCAGTTTTTCTCGTTAGCCCAGCCATATCAGAACTGCACTCAGCACATTCAAATCGGAACTTTGAACATCTATCAGAGTGCAGGTCCTTCTCATTCAACAGAAAGCGAAACCGTAAAACGACGCCGAGTAGTAATCGAAAGTGACAGTGAGTAGAAACGTGTACTGACTAAGTGATTATCCTTGTATTTTCCATCTTTGTATCTTTTATTGTCTATTGCTGGATTTTTCGGGAGACTTTTAGCTGTTTTCAGCCTATTTTCTTTCAAACACAGCTAATTTATTGGATTGAATTCGCAGGTAACTTGTGCCGGCAATTAGATAGTTAGATAATTTTGAGTTTATTTGAAGTATTGGGTCAACTCATTCAGAGCAAATTGTATATTTATGGAAAAGCCTCATTAAATTTGTCAGATTTCTTAATATCATTTGGCCTTGTTTATTGATAATAATGATAATAAAATGACTTTTTTTCGGGAATATTGTTTATTTGCGCCCTTGTAGTGTCATTTGTGGCCCTCGCGCTTCGCGCTCGGGCCACAAATGACACTACGCGGGCGCAAATAAACAATATTCCCTCAAAAAGTCATTTTATTCCCTTATTATTTTTCTTAAAAGCCCCTAAAAAATAAATGGGCCAAATTTTTCTCAATTGATTTGGATTCTACTTACGTTGGGGTAACTCCTGATAGAAGAATCAATTTTAGCTAGTTTGGCAGTTAAAAAATATAAAGGTGTGAGCTTTCGCAAATTTGGGTAGAGGTTTTCACTTAAAAATCTGGCCAAAACTAATGCCAGACCCCAGATCCCTCTGGATCTGACCCCAGATCCCTCTATGCCAAATCCCTACATATGAACTGAAAGAGTATTTATAGTAGAAACACACCATACCATTAATGAGTCCAAAGGATTTTTAGTTTTGTTTTTATTGAACTCTAAACCTACTCCTTAAAAAACAAGATTTTCAGTGAATTGAAGGCCCCAGATGGGACCCTCGTGAAACTTTTCAACTAAAAGTTAGAAAACAAAACCAAATTGGCTTTTGAAATATCTCATCAAGGCTAACTTCTGCAGCAAGTTTCAACAAAATCGGTTGACCCCCATTTCCAGCCTCTGGAACACTTTCTCAGGCAATGACACTTAAGTGCCTAAATGCTTGCCTTCTTGGTATTAACTCATTGCCATGGTAGCTTAAAATCGCAGCCATCATCTAATTATTTTGCAAACGTCTTCCTAAGCAAAGGCAAATTTCCAATTTCCTCAACGCATTCGTCTGTGCCGTCTTTGTAGAGATTAAGATCACCGCTACGTAGCCTGCGCGCAGACGTTTCCTATTTCCAGGTTACCATTGCGATGAGAGAGCGACAATGCGGAATGGCATTGTTGCCGTGATCAAACCACAATCTGACCCGGTATACTGATGGATCACGAAATATCGTCAAGTGTCTTGAGGTGAGAAAGATATTAAACTAAAAGGATAAACAGAATAAACGCTGGGCTTATTACGTGAATGTCAGCAGAGTCGGTGAAGTCGCAGGAAAAGTGAATCAGATTTCATCTTGGATGGCATCTTGGATGTCAAAGCTTGAAGACGAAGACTCAGGGTGGAAAGACTCGTTCTGAAGGGGTTTAGGGCTCTGGGGATCCGGGCTAAAAAATGTAGGGCTCCGGGGCTATAGGGCTCCATAACTGTACTCCAAAGCTCTATTGTCCGGGCACTAAGGTGAAGAAAGGCTTTAGGCTCCAGGCTTAATGGTAAAAATTTCGGGCTCCTGGGCCCCAAGAAATCCCCCATGAACCCCCCCCCCCCCCCCCCCCCTTAATTGAGACCCTGAAAGCTGAGCTTTTTCCACGGATTTATCAACAGTACGAGAAATCAATAATCGATCGCCGACGATAAAAATTCTCAATCCTGAAACAATACACTGAAGGTTCAATATTTATTTTTAAAAAGCCTGTTCTTTTTTGCATCATTTATAGCCGCGGTTATTCGGTTTCGTGATTCACGAAAGCCTTGAGGAAACACAGTTCACTTGACCTCGTTTCCCGGATTACGATCGTTTATTATTTTTATCTGTCCCTGTTTGACGAGCAAAGAGCACATACAGTAGGACTGCAGAAACAATAAACAACATCCTTAACACAGCGTTCTTTGATTGGCTGATACGCCTATGACTCCTAGAAAAGCTTAAAATAGAAAGTCACAAGACTCCATTGTGTATTGTGGAGTGCCTCGAAGGTCAGTGCTAGCTTGTTTGTGAGGACGCCATGGATATCCAAACGTTGCTTTACAGTCTCCGTGAAGAAGTGTCTTGTTCAGTGTGTTCGGACATTTTTAAGGATCCCAGGCACCTTCCCTGTTTGCACGCCTTCTGTTTGCACTGTTTGGAACAATGGTATGATTCTTGTGACTTTAAGAACGCCATCAGATGTCCAAAGTGTCAGGCCTTCGGTAGAATACCTGCAAGCGGCGATCTGAACGATCTTCCAACCAGCTTCTATCTGAACGGCTTGGTTGATGTGCTGCACATTAAAGAATGTTACAGCACCCATTTAACCTGTTCAAATTGCGACAAGAAAAGCTCGGAAAGCTCTTACTGCTTTCAGTGTTGCATGTTTTACTGTGAACATTGTCAAATTGGACACAATATGATGCGAAGCCACAAAGATCACTGTGTTCTTGCCGTGAAAGAGTTCCAAGACAAGGACTACGAGGAATTATTGAAGCGAAACGCGTTTTGTCCTAGACAGGATCATCAGAAAGAAGAGGTGAATTTCTTTTGCAAAACTTGCGAAACTGCAGTTTGCAAAATTTGTGTAACTTTGGAACACGGAGGCCATATTCTGAAATTAATCGAGGGAGAAGATAAAACCTATAAGACTGAAATGACAGCCGTGATCCAAAGGCAGAGACAACACTTGCAAGCAAAAAAGGACAAGGTTACGCAGCTTGATGAAGACTGCGCTAAACTGATTCAAAATGAAGAAAAGGTGAAGCGAGATGCCGAAAGCTTTGCTGAGCATTTAATAAGAAAAATTCACGCGAAGAAGGAAAATATTATTGCTGTCGCGGAAACTGAAACCAAGAAGTCGCTTGAACGTTTAACCAAGAAAAAGACCGAGATTCAGCAGGAAATAAAGACGATCGAGTCGTCAGTGGAAAAAGCTGACAAATGCTTAACACGAAGCACTAATGCTGAAGCCGTTCAATTGAAAAATTCATTGGATTCCATTTTCGATGGAATTGTTCAAACCGATCCTGCTGTTCGTGACACTGAAGAACTTCCAGCTTTAGTTTTCGTGGAAAATCAGAAGATCCTTGACATTGTTAATGGCGAAGAAATCGGTTTCTTGCAAAATCTGCACCAAGGGAAAGCAAGTGAATCTGTCGCTGAAGGTAACGGACTCAATGAAGGAACTGTTGGGCGTGAAGCTCAATTTAATTTGATCACAAAAAACACGAACAAAAGACAGTGTTACAGCAAACGTGACCGGGTAACGGTAGAGATCAGGAACGAGCAAGGACGAGAGTGCATGACGGAAGTGCATATAAAAGATAACGAGACTGGAAGCTACCACATTAGTTATTTTCCCAGAGTTCAAGGTAGATTTAAGTTGTCAATTAAGCTAAACGAGGAACATGTTCGGGGTAGCCCTTTTACTGTCCCAGTAAAACCATTTCATGTCAAACCTGTTTTAACTTTTGGTAAAGGGGCTCCAATGTTGGAATGTTCAAGTGTCCTTTGGGGGTGGCAGTGAGTAACAGGGATGAAATAGCAGTAGCTGACTGTGGGAACCAAAGGGTACAAATTTTCAACAGTAAGGGTGATTTTATAAGATCGTTTGGTCACCAAGGTAGCAAAAACGGAGAATTGAAGCATCCTTTTGGAATAGCCTATGATAAGGATGGAAATATTTTCGTAGCCGACAGGAATCCAGATTTTCAGTGGGGAGGGTAGGTACATGGGTAAATTTGGTGAGAAAGGAAGCCTTGAATGTCAGCTCTCTTCTCCTTGGGGTCTATCATTAGATATCAACGGTAATGTTATTGTTGCTGATGCAGGTAACAAACTGATTAAGGTTTTTTCTCCAGACGGAAATTTTTTAAGAAAAATAGGTGGACCTGGTTCTTTTAGTTTTCCTGTCCACTGTGTTCAGTGTGATGGTTACTTCATAGTGTCAGACAGTAATGATCATTCTATCAAAGTGTTTAGTGAGGAGGGTGTTTATAAGTATAAGTTTGGAAAGCAGGGGGGAGGGGATGGAGAATTTAATTATCCTCGTTTTTTGTCAGTGTCTAAGTCAGGACACCTTTTTGTGTGCGATACGGGTAATTATAGAATACAAGTCTTTGAACTGAATGGCCATTTTGTTGGCAAGTTTGGTACAAAGGGTAGCATTAATTGGGTGAATTTAATAGGCCAGTTTCTGCAGGTGTTCTTGATAATAACCAAACTGTTGTGTCTGATAAGAACAACCATCGAATTCAAATATTTGAGTGAAATTTGTTCTTCCTTGTCAATAAGATTAGAAAACATCAAAGTTGTAAACGAATCGGTCTGTAGATAAAACGACAATTTTGTTAAAATTCAATATTTATTTTCTTGTCTGACATAGATGTGTCAGTGTTGATCCTTAAGAAATTGTTTGCAGTTTCAGTGTGATGACTGAGAGCCAGTCGTGTATAAATAGTCAACTTGAACTGTATGAAAAGTGCTTTTCAGTATTTGAGACTTATAAAATTAGTAGCAGTGTCTTATATTTCTTTCTGCAAACCAATATTATTTCTATTTTCTTTGAAAACGCTGTAAACAATTGTAACCTTAAAAAAATAGTGAGCGGTAGTCTGTTTCAAACAATAAATAATAGCTTCTGGGTGAGATAACTGTGTACTCTTTCCATTCTGGGAATCATGTTGAGGTGAGATGGAATACGTTTCTATTTTGACTTAACCCCCTCCCTCACCCTAATGCCATGTTGTAGTCAAAAATTAAGAACAAACTGCCTCTGTCTTTTTGTTATCTGTTACCTACCGTGCAAACCGTTGTTTAAGTTCGTTTAGTTTTCTAATCAAATAACGATGACTTTCAGTAGTTTAACGTTCCTAATATTTTTTGGCAGAATTGGAAGCCCGCTTTAGCGCCGTTTTTATCCAAATAAAAATGACACAGCTCGAGGAGAGGATCGAGAGACTGTTTTATTTTAGAATCCAAGAAGAAAACTGTGGGTAACCACGTATTTTTCAGAGACACTTAAAGCAACCATTGTTCGAAAAAGCTTTAAAATATATCAAAATGTACGGCATTTTCTGCTCAAATTTAAGATCAATTATGTCTAAAAAATGAGTGTTTACCCTTAACTTTTCTCGCGTAGTCAGAAATCTATGACTATACCTTTCAAAGGTACTGTCATTAAGAGACCCGAGTTTCTCACCATCCCGTCCTTGAAGAGGGTTTGAAAATCCTGTGGTAACATGGACTGCTTTTGCCACCCTTTCCTACAACCCGCCTGCGGTTTGTTTTTTCCACTTTTTTTTGCTTTTCGTTAACATCCATCTATTTTCCCGCGCTTTCTCTGAGGACGCAAATGGCACCTTGGGAATAGTCTAAACTCGTTTCCATATCACTCAAATGTTGATGTTAGATGCAGGAGTTGAGCGACCCAAGATATAATCAGAGACGACCCCTAATTTTTTTGTCCAGAGCTGCTGGATGGCTTGAGCCCGCCGAACCACAGAACAAAAATTCGCGTGGCGATCAGATCGGAACTAAAAAGGGACCAATGACTGAACTACTAAATGGGTTTTAATTTCATCTTTCCACAACTAGAGTAAAGTTGCGTAGTTTTCATAGGTTGTTTTTGAACGCCTTTAGTTAATTTTTCTGAGTTTGTTCAGTTCCCGAGTTTATTTGTTGTTCTTGTAGCCAAGGAAAAAAGGTTAAGGTGACTGAAATCCCTTAACTGACCATCGCAATGGTCTCCCTGTGCAAAAAGTAAGAGAATTTCACCAGTCGCAAATGTATTATTTAGCATTTTATGTGGGTTCTGGAGGCGTATACCAAACAGTTTAACTCAGGGAGTTATTATTGTTAATGTAACTGTTCGTGAACAGTGAAATATCAGCTTATTTATATTAAGTGAGTATATAGGAGGTCCAGACGTGACATCAAGGTCGTGATATACGCGCAGAGTGCATGACCGAGTGCCCAACTGATCTGAAGAAAATCCCCTCCAGATAAATCAACTTTGGAAATAGTTTACTTAATCGCATGACCATTTTTCCTCGTGGATTTAGTAAAGGAATTTTATCAAAACTGAAAGTAAGTTAGAGTACGTACAAAGGTAGGGAAGAGAACAGGTGCACATACACCTCACACGAACACGTCACACCCTTCTCTCAGTCTTGCTTATTTAAGTCTCCTTTTTCTCCGCAATAGAGAGCCCTCTCCGTGAAACACCATTCTATTGAATGACAAGGTCACATGACCAGGAACTGCAAGGGCTAAGAATTCGTGTAGCATTCTATTAATAAAACTTCCTGAAACAAATAATTAGCTTCTGTATATATGAAATGACTGTGCGCACTCTCTATTCTGGGAATCATGTCGAGGTGAGAGGAGGAGTCGTTTCTATTTGGTTTAAGACCTTCTTCCCTGATGTTATGTTGGAGTTCAAAAATTTAGAGAATTTACTTCTGGCTTTTTGTAGTCTGTGAGCTGAAATTGATTTTTTAAGTACGTTTAGTCACTTTTTCCAAACAAAAATGGAGTAGCTCGGGAACGACTGAGAGGCTGCTTTTTTCTCCCAGTTGAAAAGCAATTAAATAAACACTGCGGAGTAGATCGCAAGTGCAAGCACCAACCGGATGGGGTGTGGGGAAAGTCATCAGACTAGTAGGTGCCTCCCCTTTCGTTCGAGGATTGTCGGGGAAGAGGGGGAGGGGAGTGGGGGTAAAAAGAGAACCCGTGCGAAAGTCGGCTGCCAAGTGGAAAGTTGACGCGAATGTCGTGTAGGACGTTTCAACGAGGCAGCCCGTTTTCGCGCGCTTTTGCGTGCTCTTTAAGCTCGAATTCCCTCTAATCGGAAGGAGAGTCTGCTCGTAGTCCAGACTACCGTGCTTGCCTCCTTTGCGCGTTCCACTATTTTAATTTGGGGAACAAATTGAGGACAGTCCAGCCGTAAACAATGACCATATAGGTGTTAGTGCATGGAAAGCTGCAGGGTAAAGGACACGAGCAGT
Organism: Siderastrea siderea; assembly: GCA_964030785.1. Lineage (NCBI taxonomy): Eukaryota > Metazoa > Cnidaria > Anthozoa > Scleractinia > Rhizangiidae > Siderastrea > Siderastrea siderea. The sequence continues at coordinate 22,061,818 of OZ034979.1, read as the reverse complement.
GGCTTTTTTAGCAGAATTTAGAAAAGCAAGTCGACTGAAGCTTCAGACTTCAAAAAAGGCACCAAAATCCTGCGGCAATGCGGATGGCACGTGGCCAAAAAGAAACAACAACAAAAAAACATGAAAAATCTGAAGAAGTCAGAGGCTTAAGGAGATAGAGAAAGATTGCATTTATTGGGAAATGTTAAAGCGATAGAAAAAGAAAGACGTCAACTAATTTAGCTTTATTTTAGTTCACTAAGAACTTTGTACTTGAATCAGTCAGTCCGATCACACACAAGGCTCAACAGGTTTACTATTTTTAAGTTTTTCAGTTTATCAGTTCTTCGATCATGTTCCATGGCTATAAAGGACTATCGAAAGCAAACAAGAAGCAAAAATAGCACCTGCTGCTCAGTGAAACCAATGAAGAATTTCACTTTGAAACTATAGCTCAATCACAAGTTCTGTTGCACCTAACTAAACTCTGTAGATCCAAGGCTACGGGACTTGATTCTATCTCGGCTAGGCTTCTTAGAGAATGTCCCGACCTAATCTCTAAATCACTCACTCGAATATTTAACCAGTCAATAGTAACTGGAATTTTTCCGGACGAATGCCCGAATCACTCCTCTCTTTAAAAATGCAGGAAAAAGAATTGACCCATCCAACTACCGACCAATTTCGATTATTGCTGTTGTGGCAAAGGTTTTTTAACGGATAATTTATGATCAACTGCATAATTATTTCGTCGCCAACAACCTGGTATCTAGCCACCAATCTGGTTTCCGATCACTTCATTCCACAGTCACAGCGTTACTTGAAGCAACCGATAGCTGGTCACTAAATATCGATCGTGGATTTGTCAATGCTGTTGTCTTTCTTGATCTCAAAAAAGCATTTGATACCGTGGACCACAATATTATATTTTCTAAATTACAGTTTTATGGTGTTAGAGGACCCACCTTAAAATGGTTTTGCTCTTATTTGACAAATCGTACGCAAACCTGCCTAATAAATTGCAATAAGTCATCCGAGCGACTTCTTCAATGTGGTGTTCCACAAGGAACTATTTTAGGTCCTCTTTTATTCTTGTTATATATTAACGATCTACCTAACTGTCTACATTACTCCCAACCAAGAATGTATGCTGATGATACCAGTATTACATTCGCGAGCAATAATGTCGAAGAGATAAACGAATGCATTAATTCAGACCTAGAGGAAATTCGAGTATGGCTTGCTGCCAATAAACTCACTTTGAATATGACGAAAACAGAATTTCTATTAATTGGGTCTAGACAGAGATTGTCTAATTTAACTGAGAGTCCTACAATCAAAATAAACCAAGTCCCTCTAGAACAAGTTTCTACTACGAAATCTCTTAGTGTACATATTGATCAGAATCTAAATTGGGATTTTCATATTAAAGAAATTTCCAAAAAGATTGCCTCTGGCATAAGCGCCATTAAACACATAAGGAATTTCGTTCCACGAGAGATACTTCTTACTATTATAATTCACTAATTCAACCTCACTTCGATTACTGTAGTGTAGTGTGGGGATGCTGTTCAAAGGGACTCTCTCAGAAACTACAAAAGTTACAGAATCGTGCCGCACGCATCATAACCTTCTCAAATTATGACAGTAATACTGACGAACTTTTTCGTGATTTAAATTGGAGCAAACTTAATCATCAACGGCAGTTAGTAAAGCGATTATGATGTACAACACCATCCACAACCAGATTCCGGGTTATTTAAGTTCTCGGTTTATTCCTCGTCACGAGGTTTTGTCTTACAGTCTTAGAAATAATGAATGTAAGCTATCAATGTCACAGCCGCGCACTAATTATTGTAAACGAAGTTTAGCTATAGCGGGGCTGTGTTATAGAATAGCTTGCCTCGTGAGATAAAACAATCAAACTCTCTAAAAGAATTTAAAACTAAATTAAAAAATCACACCTTCCAAAGCGAGCTTATTTATTAATGTTAAGGCATCAATACACGGCATCCTTGTAAAGCAGGTTTAACTAGTAGTTAGCTTATTAGTTAGTGTAGTTAGCGTTTTCTCCTGAATGGATTTACCGTGTTGAAATAAAGTTTTACTACTACTACTACTACTACTACTACTACTACTACTACTACTACTACTACTACTACTACTACTACTACTACTACTACTGCACTAGCGACCATACGCTCGGCTCTTTCATATTAAGAGAGAACTTAACACACGAGAGAACGCTGTGCCCACGGCCGTGCGCAAACGTAGAGGACGCTGAAATTTCAGCCCAACTTTCTGACTGACAAATTCATCGATCTAATAGGAAGTTTGCGATTACATGAAGAAAGGTTTCGCCCAGGCTGAAATTTAACCCGGGCTGAAAATTCCAGCCCAGTTTGAGCTATCGGAACCGGCTAAATGGGTTGGAATTTTCAGCCCGCCCAAACGGACCAAAAACAACAAAAAAATTAAAAAAAAGCAAAACAAAACAAAACCATGTAATCGACATGTAATCGCAAACAAATTTTCAGCCCGGGCTGAAACATGAACTTGGCATGCGAACCGATTGTATTTTCAATGTAAAACGCTTTCCTGCAAGTCAGTTCCGCCCAGTTTTGAATATTGCACCCGGTCTAAATATTGCGCCCGGTGGGTGGGCCAAAAATTTCAGCGCGGGCTGAAACTCGCCACGTAATCGGGCATAGCAGGCACACAAGTGAATTACCAGTTCCCAAAAGTTATTTTATTTTCTGAGACATGGACAAATTTCGCTCGGAGGTAAATACTACCCCACTCGGCGGTAAATACTCGGAGGTAAATACTACGTCCAAAAAATCCTACACCAAAAAATACTACCCCACCCCCCCCCCCCCAAAAAAAATAATAATAATTAGCCAACTAGATGGCAAGAAAAGTGCCTGTATACTTCTGTGACCACTATAGTACTCCCTATTAAATGGAGGAAATGCCTGTATTTAGACTGAAACCTATTATCTGCTACAGAGGGATTAACCACTAGCAAGAGAGGATAAAGCCCCTTTATCCTCTCTTGCCACTAGATAGACTTTCAGTTTCATTTAATCAGGAACAGGAGGTTATTAGTACAAGTCCTCTCTTGTCATTAAAGTGTGGCCGTTATTTTGGATCAGGGGAGTCACAAGTATTTCTTTCCTGTCTGACAGTATTACAAATCCCAGAAACCCGCCTGTAATTTGTTGTGTTACCTTTCACTTTAAAGCTTTCGCTGAGCAGTAGCAACTGAAGTGTGGTACATAGTAATCACTGTCAAACGGACAAAGTGTATTCGATCTAAAACCTATTGTCTGCTAGAGAGGGATTAACTACTGGATAGGCTATCCCCTTCATCCAATCAGGAACATGAAGGGATCCTCCCTTATCAGTAAAGTGCTGTCTTTTGTGGCTGCTACCAGTCACAAGTATTTCCGTTCCTGACTGGCAGTACTACAAATCGCAGAAGCCCTCCTGTAAATCCTTACTTTGTTAACTTTCAGTTAAAACTTAACAATAAAATGTAGGAGTGCTTCTTTCCAATATATCACTCGGTATAAACAGCTACCATTGAACTACGTTTCCTTCATCACACAACAGGCAAAACGTCCTTAAAACTATTAAACAAACACAGCAAGAATGTGTTACAGAAATAAAACTGTAGCTATTGTACTGAACTGGCGGTGTTTCGACTATCGCTAAGTAATGATTTCTTTTGCGGGATTATAATTGGCGCGGCAATGCGACCAAATTGATTTCCGGCAAGTTACGTTCATTCAACAAAACTGTTTTTTCTAAATCGCTTTGTTTTGTGCTGTTCTGTCCAAACGGTATAACTTTTAAAACGAGCTATTTCCTGAACGATTCCATTGGAAAAGGTACTGTTTCTCTCATGCGCTGTTGAAGAGCCTTTTATTTAATACGTTTATTTCAGTTTATTTTTTTCTCTTGGTGTTGACAAGGTGTGTGGTAGGTTTAGTCTTCAGTTTTAGTATGTTACAAACAGCAAGAATTAACTGAAGACCCAACTGTAAAGACCAAACAAAAGACAAATTAAACTAAGTTCTCTCTTTCGTTAAAAGACTAATTAATCCAAATAGGAACTTGTAAAAGAGTGCTCATTTGTTGCATGTGTGAGTTAGTCTGGAACTACGAAACAGTTATGCCGGTACACGTCTGCCTCAGTAATCCAGTTGTTCAGTAAACATGGTAAATATGATTCTGTTCACATCTTTTTAGATCAATAGTGATTCATCATAGTTACCTTCGGTAGCCTACAGTATTGGGCAATCAGCAGTTTCAGAGACTACACCTTGTTTTGACTTAACTTGTAAATTAAAAGTCTTGTTTGTCACAGAAACCATGTAAAACTTGGGGACGCTTTAATTCGAGCATGTCAGTTGCTTTATTATATCTCGGATTTGGTCCCCGAGACTTCAGTATTATTTTACTAGTTCTTAATTAAAAAGAAAAAGACGAAATGGGGCTTCATGAAGACAGGGCGCTTACGCTTTTTAGGAACCGAGCGCTTACTTCTGATCTCACAAAAACATTTGATTTTAAAATAAAATCATCTTTGATCAAACAACAAAAAGATGAAAAATACTGTGTCAAGAGTTATCAGAGTTGTCTTGTAATATAGTGTGAGGACTCAGCCGGTTTATTTGAGCCTTTTACATGTGAAACGAAAGTCGCCCAATACGCTTGTTTATTTTATAGCTAAGCTCTCATCCTCCTCCTGGCACTACCTAGAGGCACAGACCCCCTTAGGCGTGATTTCTTGTATAGAGGAACTCACTGAAATAAGCGCGGTCATTAGAATAGGGAGTACTTTTTGGTATAGGGGTGGCTATTGGTATAGGGGTGGTTATTGGTATGGGGTGCTTATTGGTATGGGGGTGCTTATTGGTATAGGGGTGCTTATTGGTATAGGGTTGCTTATTGGTATGGGGTGCTTATTGGTATGGGGTGCTTATTGGTATAGGGGTGCTTATTGGTATAGGGTTGCTTATTGGTGTCGGGGTGCTTATTGGTATGGGGTTCTTATTGGTATAGGGTGCTTATTGGTGTAGGGGTGCTTATTGGTATACGGGGTGCTTATTGGTATGGGTTGCTTATTGGTATAGGGGTGCTTATTGGTATGGGGTGCGTATTGGTATAGGGGTGCTTATTGGTATGGGGTGCGTATTGGTATAGGGGTGCTTATTGGTATGGGGTGCTTATTGGTATAGGGTGCTTATTGCTGTAGGGGTGCTTATTGGTATGGGGTGCTTATTGGTATGGGGTGCTTATTGGTATAGGGCTGCTTATTGGTGTCGGGGTGCTTACTGGTATGGGGTTCTTATTGGTATAGGGTGCTTATTGGTGTAGGGGTGCTTATTGGTATACGGGGTGCTTATTGGTATGGGTTGCTTATTGGTATAGGGGTGCTTATTGGTGTGGGGTGCTTATTGGTATAGGGGTGCTTATTGGTATGAGGTGCTTATTGGTATAGGGGTGCTTATTGGTATGGGGTGCTTATTGGTATAGGGGTGCGTATTAAATAGGGGTGCTTATTGGTATATGGGTGCTTATTGGTATAGGGGTGCTTATTGGTATAGGGGTGCTTATTGGTATGGGGTGCTCATTGGTACAGGGGGTGCTTATTGGTATAGGGGTGCTTATTGGTATAGGGGTGCTTATTGGTATAGGGGTGCTTATTGGTATAGGGGTGCTTATTGGTATGGGCTGCTTATTGGTATGGGGTGCTTATTGGTATAGGGGTGCTTATTGGTATGGGGTACTTATTGGTATGGGGTGCTTATGGTATAGGGGTGCTTATTGGTATATGGGTGGTTATTGGTATGGAGTGCTTATTGGTATAGGGGTGCTTATTGGTGTAGGGGTGCTTATTGGTATGGGGTGCTTATTGGTATAGGGCTGCTTATTGGTGTCGGGGTGCTTACTGGTATGGGGTTCTTATTGGTATAGGGTGCTTATTGGTGTAGGGGTGCTTATTGGTATACGGGGTGCTTATTGGTATGGGTTGCTTATTGGTATAGGGGTGCTTATTGGTGTGGGGTGCTTATTGGTATAGGGGTGCTTATTGGTATGGGGTGCTTATTGGTATAGGGGTGCTTATTGGTATAGGGGTGCTTATTGGTATAGGGGTGCGTATTGGTATAGGGGTGCTTATTGGTATAGGGGTGCTTATTGGTATAGGGGTGCTTATTGGTATAGGGGTGCTTATTGGTATAGGGGTGCTTATTGGTATGGGGTGCTTATTGGTATGGGGTGCTCATTGGTACAGGGGTGCTTATTGGTATAGGGGTGCTTATTGGTATAGGGGTGCTTATTGGTATAGGGGTGCTTATTGGTATAGGGGTGCTTATTGGTATAGGGGTGCTTATTGGTATGGGCTGCTTATTGGTATGGGCTGCTTATTGGTATAGGGGTGCTTATTGGTTTGGGGTACTTATTGGTATGGGGTGCTTATGGTATAGGGGTGCTTATTGGTATATGGGTGGTTATTGGTATAGGGGTGCTTATTGGTATGGGGTACTTATTGGTATGGGGTGCTTATTGGTATAGGGGTGCTTATTGGTATGGGGTACTTATTGGTATGGGGTGCTTATGGTATAGGGGTGCTTATTGGTATAGTGGTGCTTAGTGGTATATGGGTGGTTATTGGTATAGGGGTGCATATTGGTATATGGGTGCTTATTGGTATGGGGTGCTTATTGGTATAGGGGTGCTTATTGGTATAGGGGTGCTTATTGGTATGGGGTGCTTATTGGTATAGAGGTGCTTACTGGTATAGGGGTGCATATTGGTATAGAGGTGCTTATGGGTATAGGGGTGCTTATTGGTATATTGGTGCTTATTGGTATAGGGGTGCTTATTGGTATGGGGTGCTTATTGGTATGGGGTGCTTATTGGTATGGGGTGCTTATTGGTATAGGGTGCTTATTGGTATAGGGGTGCTTATTGGTATAGGGGTGCTTATTGGTATGGAGTGCTTATTAGTATAGGGGTACTTATTGGTATGGGGTGCTTATTGGTATGGGGTGCTTATTGGTATAGGGTGCTTATTGGTATAGGGGTGCTTATTGGTATAGGGGTGCTTATTGGTATGGAGTGCTTATTAGTATAGGGGTGCTTATTGGTATGGGGTGCTTATTGGTATGGGGTGCTTCTTGGTATAGGGGTGCTTATTGGTATATGAGTGCTTATTGGTATAGGGGTGCTTATTGGTATAGGGGTGCTTATTGGTATATGAGTGCTTATTGGTATAGGGGTGCTTATTGGTATAGGGGTGCTTATTGGTATAGAGTTGCTTATTGGTATGGGGTGCTTATTGGTATGCCGGATGCTTATTGGTATAGGGTTGAATGACAAAGAAATCCCAGTGACAAACGAACCCAACCTTACGGACAACTGGCAGTTGCAACTGGTTATTAAGGACAGTTTTCTTGGTCCCTGTGGATACTTGATAGTTGACATCTGTTTAAAAAGCAAGTAGTCGTTGCTTTTTATTCAAGGATTACAGGTAATGCTGAGATCGAGCCGCGATGAATTAAAGAGAGAGCAAGCTCGGATCACGCCATTCGCGGCTCTCGCGAGCTTGCGTTCTACTACTATTCAAGCCCGGGGGGCACTCAACAAATTTTTGTACGGGGAGGCTCCGCCCCGAGGTCCTGACCCCTTAGCCTTTAATATACCATTTTTGATAGAAAAGGTACCCCTTTCGTATACCTTCCCTTGAAAAATGGTACCCCGTTCGGATACCTACTTAAGAGCATTGCATCCCTTTTCTAAACCCTTGGAAGGAAGTTTTCTTGTCGTTTTCATGTAGCGTTTAATAAATTAAAATGATACAGGCACAAGGTGCATCTACTCGAAATATGTTAATTAAAGGCCCTTTTGAATACCTAAATGACAGATTTCCCTACCCTTTCATATACTTCAGCTTGTGAAATCCCTACCCTTTTATATACGTGAAGCCTGAAAAATGTACCCGGAGCCTCCCCGTATAGTCCATTGTAGGGAGTAACCCCCCCGGGTATTCAAGTAGCGTGAAAAAATAAACGAGTGCGCTCGTACGGACACTTTTTTCTTGAATGACAAACATAACAGCAAGGCTGATCTGACTACGTAGAGAGATTTGACTCTGCAAGACATCAACACGACACTTAAAGAACTTCAACAGTCCATTTTCAACTAATGCATTTTGTTCAACCTCTCTGACTGAATTTATTGCTCGCTTTATATCGTCATTGTTGGTTAACAAGATTCAAAAGATCTCGCGAGATTACACTATCACTGAAGCTCACAAGTAGATGTCTGATCGCTTTTCATTTCCCTGGTAGCAGAGGCCCCTCCTTTTCCTTTGTATTCACTGAGCTGAGCGAATACAAAGGAAAAGGGGCCTCTGCTAGCAGGGAAGCTTTTCATATAAGCGCTTTTCAAAACAAAACATCAAAAGTCTTCACGGACCCAGTATTATTTCCAACCTACCCAGCTATCACTGCGACCTGCGGATGTAAGAAGAGGCAGATGAATTTAAGGTTGCAGTACTTAAAGCATTTAGCTTGTCGCTGTACATGTGAACACGTATATATATTACATTTATGCTTCGTTGGTCGATTGTAAGTTCTAGGAATTTTATCAGTGTAACTGCTCTTGTCAGTTCTTACGAAATTCCATACACGATCATACACATCTCGGATGAGAAAAATCTGCGATAGATACTTGGTTTCACTTTCTGGCTTTTGGAAACTTTCTAGCTCCTCTTCTTGACGTTACAGCTATTTTAATAGCACCCTGCTGAAATAAGGGGCGCCATTAACGCTCCTTCCCGTAATTTGCATCATTGCGGTTATTCGGCCTATTGGTTTCGTGATTCATAAAGGACTGATATAACAAAGTTCACTTTCTTGACCTTGTTTTACGGATTGCTTATTATTTTATCAATCCTTGACTGACAAGTAAAAACTAGGCGCGCAAAGAGCACATTTCTGGGAATCAAAAACCAAAACGAAACAATAAACAACCTTTCAGAACAGCGTTCTATGATTGGCTCATACGCCTATGATTCCTAGAAAAGCTTAACATAGATAGTCACAAGACTCCATTGTGTATTGTGGAGTGCCTCGAATTAAGGTCAGTGCTTGCTTTTTGTGAAGACGCCATGGATATCCGAACGCTCTTTTACAATCTCCGTGAAGAAGTGTCTTGTGCGGTGTGTTCGGACATCTTTAAGGATCCCAGGCACCTTCCCTGTTTGCACAGCTTGTTTACACTGTTTAAAACACTGGTATCATTCCAGCGGTGGAGGTAACTCCATCAGATGTCCAAAGTGTCAGGCTTGCAAGCGGCGATCTGAACGATCTTCCAACCAGCTTCTATCTGAACGGCTTGATTGATGTGTGTGAATTGTTTCAAATTGTTGTGTGTGAATGTCGGAATCATCGAATTCAAATATTTCAGTGAAAATTTTTACTTTCTAGTCAATGAGATAAGGAAACGTGTTAGTTGTAAAGAAATCAGTTTGGAGATAAAAATGTTATAATTCAATTTTTATTTTCATAGATCGTTGAGACATTTTTTGCTGTTGTAGTGTGATGACAGTCATGTCCATGAATAGTGAACTTTTTAAATGTATTAATAGCACTTTTTATTTTAAATTCAGTTAATTAGTGTTAAGTGCAACAAGCAGCATGCACTGTCCTAGCTTTCTTCCGGGAAATAAATATAATTTCGATAATCATTGTTAAACACTTCTACGGAAGAATTGTTAATCTTTGTATGAGTGAAACACTTACAATTGTCCGTAGAAAAATTATATTTAAAGCAATTTCACCTGCAAAATAATTAATATTAAGCGGTAGTGTAAAATCGGAAGAAACAAATAAATAGCTTCTCCATGAAATAATTGTTTGCTCTCTTTATTCTGGGAATCATGTCGAGGTGAGATAAGGAGTCGTTTCTAGTTTTATTTCTAATTGAAATAATTGTTTGCTTTCTTTATTCTGGGAATCATGTCGAGGTGAGATAAGGAGTCGTTTCTAGTTTTATTTCTAATTGAAATAATGGTGCGCTTTCTTTATTCTGGGAATCATGTCGAGGTGAGATAAGGAGTCGTTTCTAGTTCTATTTCTAATTGAAATAATGGTGCGCTTTCTTTATTCTGGGAATCATGTCGAGGTGAGATGAGGAGTCGTTTCTAGTTTTATTTCTAATTGAAATAACGGTGTGCTTTCTTTATTCTGGGAATCATGTCGAGGTGAGATAAGGAGTTGTTTCTAGTTTGGTTTCAAACCCCTCCACCCTGATGTTATGCTGGAGTCCAAAATTTAGAAAAATAATTTTAAAATATGGTTCTGCCTTTTTGTAGTTTGTGAGCTGCAGTGAAAATGTTTTTTTTTTAAAGTTTGTTTGTTTCGTTGTTTTATTTTTCTCAAATCAATTATCGACGGCTTTCTAATAGCTTTAAAAGATTTATGCAATGAGGCAGTGCCCGTTGATAACATTTTTATTTTTGTTTTTTCCAAACAAAGTTGGGGCAGCTCGGGGACGACTGAAACTCTGGTTGTTTTGCTCCAGTTGATCAGCGAGCGAGTAAATAAGAACTGCACAGTAGATCACAAGTACAAGGAAAATGTTTGATTATTACGCCTCACTATCGTCAGAAGTCTCTCCTTCCTCTCAGGGAATGTCGGGGGGGGGGGGGGAGTGAAATGAGAAAATGAAAACACGAGCGAAAGTCGGCTGCCGCGTGGAAAGTTAACACGCGTGTCGTGAATGTGACGTTTTCACGGGCGTTTACATGCTGTTTTAGCTTGACTATCCCTTTGATCGACTATCCCTTTGTGCGCTCCACTATTTTAGGAAAAAAGAATTGAGAACACTCCAACCGTAAACAATGACTATAGCGGTGAGTGGAATGTTGCAGGGCCGAGGATACGAGGACACCGCGGCAAAATGCACTGCGCACGCGCTGTATTTTTACTTCTTGTTAATGCTCCCCTATTGAAAACTATTGGCAAGAATAACAAACTCGGGTTCCGGCCGCGAATTTTGCAAAACTTAAGCTCCAGACATCAAACTTAACGTTAAAAAATCCAGAGCAGCTTCAATATAGTTTTATCTGTTTCTACACCTTAGCACCTCGTAGCTTCGGGCTTGCACCCACAGCGAAAAACTTCATGAAAGTCGATAGATTACCGGTTCGCATGTCGCCATTGTAGTGGCATTAGGGAGTTTAAGCAACCACCACGACGACAGAAACGAGAACGTCGAAAAACAATAGGCTTTAATGAGCAAACGAATGACTCTGCACGTGCGTTATACATTCTGGTACATTTCTTTTCCATCCTCTGCAAAACAACAGCGTGAAATGACCAGTTTTAAGGGTTTTTTTTGGAGAACGGGAACACACGTGGGTGAATTTTTCTTGTCTTACTGGACTTGAGCGCCATCCCTGCGAGTTCAGTTCCCGGACAGTTCGAAAGCACACCGAATGAAAATGAACAACATAAGCTCGAAACCGGAAATGGCCGAAGTGAGCGCATGCGCAGACGTTTTGCCGCGGTGTCGGATACGAGCAGAATTTATGAAAGCAAGTCGTCTGAAGTCTGAAGCTTCAGACATGCGGATTATTTTAATTGAAACTTTAACTTTGCCAACCGTGCAACAACCCGCGCGCTTTTTGTTTCCCCGCCCTACCCAAGTTACCAGGATTCGAACTACAGTAGTAGTCAACAATTTGAGTTTTCACGCCCTTTCCATCTGTTCTTTACCCTGATCTTTACCTAAGGATGCAGATGGCGCCTTTTGTAAATATATATACAATCATATGTACAGTAATTATTCTCACTAATAGGATAATTGTAAGTTTGTGGTGAAGTAGATTGAAATAAACTGCTGCTGCTGCTGCTGCAAAAAAAAACATTCCATGTCTTTTTTTAGTATTTTCACAAAAAAATTATTAGCACTTTTAAGTATTTATTAACTAGGCTTCAAAATAGTTGTTTTTGGCGCATCTCGCGTTCTTTTAAAGCCAATTTATAAGTATTATAAATTAAAGTTAATGGGACAACCATAAGGTTAATGTCCTAGCGTTACTATATCGGCAATGCAATATGCCATCAAGATAAGACCTTTCAATCATCATGCCCAAAGGTCACGCCGCATTCTCGTGCAAACATCAGGATATTTATATTTGACCAATGATGTTTGGCTGCTCACGTGAAATTGAGCACCCTCAAGCTGCCTTTGTTCATTTCAGCCTTCCATTCTAGTAATCATTTCAGTTGAGTACCTCTGTTAACGCGCATTTGAATATATTCACATAGAAAATGCGCGCTATAAATGTTTATTATTATTATTATTATTATTATTATTATTATTATTATTATTTATTGGTAAACCAGTGCCATAAGCAGTCTATGGTGTCTATTGCGAATCTGCCAAATTCAAACCTTATAAACTGGAAAGACCACAGCGACAAGGCGTTGAGAGTTGCCGGATCTTAAGTAGACCTGGATCAGTAAAACATTTGAAGTACAAAAATATACGGAACGACTGATCCTTACGGCAGTTAAAGAAACGAAGACACAGAAGACGAAATACGTAAAGCAAAAAAATGTATGAAACAAAAAAATTGCCCGATATTTCGGTTTGCAAAACAAACCTTCTTCAGGGGCTACAAAAGTAGAATGAGTAAATACGTTACAGGACCGTTAACATAAAAGTTTAAAAATTTAAAATAAATGAATATAATAGGTTGGTAGTTGAACAAGAAGTGTCATTAATGTAGCTCATCACGTCTGTTTAATCCTTGCGGCTCAAGTGTCTTGGCCCGGGCACTCCGTCAACGACATCCGTCTCATTCCCTTGGAACTAATACATACTAACCGCGACTCCGTAAGAAAAGCACGTGAGGCACACTTAATTGACAAGGCCAAGACACTTGAGCCGCAAGGATTAAACAGACGTGATGAGCTACATTAATGACACTTCTTGTTCAACTACCAACCTATTATATTCATTTATTTTAAATTTTTAAACTTTTATGTTAACGGTCCTGTAACGTATTTACTCATTCTCCTTTTGTAGCCCCTGAAGAAGGTTTGTTTTGCAAACCGAAACATCGGGCAATTTTTTTGTTTCATACATTTTTTTGCTTTACGTATTTCGTCTTCTGTGTCTTCGTTTCTTTAACTGCCGTAAGGATCAGTCGTTCCGTATATTTTTGAAATTCAAACCTGTCGGTTCTGGCAGGCTCTCAAGATTGCTGTTTCTTATTTAGATTCCCCTGAGGGGATACCAGCTGAACAAGCATCCTTCCTCTCAGGCATTCCAAGCTCGGATTACCTCACTGCCTCGGCGAACACTGATTGCCCTTGAGCTTCCACACTGACCCTCTCCAGTCACGCAGTGTTCTTGTACACCACTTGTTGTCCTTACTGTCACCATTGTATTTTGTTATGTACCAACCTTTGTCGCCAAGCTTTTACTCTGGATCAGAGATGCGGGAGCCATCACCAGTCTGCTTCAGTCTATACCAGAGTGCGCCTGGATCATCATACTATATGCTGTCAACGATATGCTGATTTCCGCCATAGATGCCTGGTTATTACACCTAGTACTGCAGTCATGAACTTTACTTCATAGAATAACCTACACTTTTATTCACGAGGTTTATTTACCAGTATTTATTTATTTATTTATTTATTTTTCTGGTATGTGATTGCCCCTATTTTCAGGGTTAGCGTGGTCTGCAGTTGTCTGGAAGACAACATTCTTCTATTTTTCCCCACAGCTACTCACTGCCAGCCCTTGATAGAATTTATGTGGTTATTTCATGGGGACTCTCACTGTGCAGGTCACCTGATAGTTCCTTTTACAGAATCTGATTTCTTCATGGCAGCCGGATCAGTCATTTACTTTCGCATGAACATCCAGCCCTTGCGTTGTTTTGGCAAGATTTCACTTATACGTAGACACACTTGAAGACTTTCATCTCATTAACCTGTATTGTACTGTCCCCATTCTGTGTTAATTCTGCACATGGATAGTTCTAGTTCTCCGCATTCTAACAAGCCCAAATTAAAGTATGCAATTTCTCGTAAGAACAGGAGCTATGATGAGAAATGTGGGCATTCTGATTTTAGGTGAAAAGGAGACTTAGGCCACGGGGGTTTGGGGTTCGTCATGGGGAATACACTTCGTGTATTTGTGGGAGGAAGTGCCCCCAATACAGGTCACACTTTTCCCCATGGACTCACAGTCTCAGTTACTTCTATATTCTGCCCCATTCACAACTGGTTACTATGGTAACCATGGGGTATAGGCTCGGATAGGATAAGGACCTCGCTCTGAGGGGATTGTTGGCTCCCTGGGGAGGATCGGATATGGACCTCGCTCATGGGGGATTTTGGCCCTCTGGAGAGGATTCGGTCTTCGCTCATGGGGGATGGCCCTCAGGGGAGGGGGGACCTCGCTCTGAGGGGATTTTTGGCTCCCAGGGGAGGATCGGGTATGGACCTCGCTCATGGGGGATTTTGGCCCTCTGGGGAGGATTCGGTCCTCGCTCTCGGGGGATAGCCCTCAGGGGAGGCCCATTGCCAATATAGCCTAGCCTGACCTGTATGCAATCTATGCTTCACTGGAGTACTTCCTCCCCTACCCCTTTATCCCACAAACTGTTGTTGTCTCACTTGCTCTCATGGGTTGGAACATTAAAGCCAATTTATAAGTATTATAAATTAAAGTTAATGGGACAACCATGAGGTTAATGTCCTAGCGTTACTATATCGGCAATGCAATATGCCATCAAGATAAGACCTTTCAATCATCATGCCCAAAGGTCACGCCGCATTCACGTGCAAACATCAGGATATTTATATTTGACCAATGATGTTTGGCTGCTCACGTGAAATTGAGCACCCTCAAGCTGCCTTTGTTCATTTCAGCCTTCCATTCTAGTAATCATTTCAGTTGAGTACCTCTGTTAACCAGCTCCCCTCCCTCCCTCCCATGTGTTGTCTCAGTATCTATGGGCACGGCTTCGCAGTTTCACAACTGTAATGCTCCAAACATTATATACACCTGTATCTTGTTGTATGCGATAATACAGTCATTATCTACAGTGTACATCTTGTTCCATCAGCATACAGATGTAAAATTAATGTACCAGCTAATTGTATATTACCACAGTTTTTAGTCTAAATGTAGTTATTGTTCATTCTTTCCCATAGTGGATAAACTGCGATGAGACTGCCAACTCTGGCTTTATAGCCTTTTTCTTAGCCTCATTTACTACTCATTCGCATCTTATAATTGGCATTGTTTTATTTATTTATTTACTTATTTATTTGCTTATTTTTGATCAGTTCTTTGAATAGTTTTGATCAACGTAAGGACGTTATAGTTATTACTCTGGCCCTGGTACGCTACTGTAATTGTTAGTCTTATTTTGGCCATTGTTATACTTTCATTATGGTATAAGCTGTGAACAGATTGTCAACTGTTAGTTAAATGAACATTTTTCTTAAATTCACAGCTGCTTTTACTAAATGATTCCTATTTCACGGTTGGGATCATTTTTTCTCAGATTCAATTATTTCAATTAGCTTGTATCCGCTTGTAAGATCATTTCAATTTTACTGATCAACTATGTCCTGTAGGGTAGTATGGCAATTGTAATCAATTTCAATAAACACGGGTTAGGGAGGAAGTGCTCCCAATACAGGTCACACTTTTCCCCATGGACTCACAGTCTCAGTTACTTCTATATTCTGCCCCATTCACAACTGGTTACTATGGTAACCATGGGGTATAGGCTCGGATAGGATAAGGACCTCGCTCTGAGGGGATTGTTGGCTCCCTGGGGAGGATCGGATATGGACCTCGCTCATGGGGGATTTTGGCCCTCTGGGGAGGATTCGGTCCTCGCTCATGGGGGATGGCCCTCAGGGGAGGGGGGACCTCGCTCTGAGGGGATTTTTGGCTCCCAGGGGAGGATCGGGTATGGACCTCGCTCATGGGGGATTTTGGCCCTCTGGGGAGGATTCGGTCCTCGCTCTCGGGGGATGGCCCTCAGGGGAGGCCCATTGCCAATATAGCCTAGCCTGACCTGTATGCAATCTATGCCTCACTGGAGTACTTCCTCCCCTACCCCTTTATCCCACAAACTGTTGTTGTCTCACTTACTCTCATGGGTTGGAACATTAATGAGAAAAACTTCTCGGCAATTTCTTAATACCTGATCTAACCAAGAAGCAAAAAACAAAAATTTTCAAAAATCTTACCCGCAGTCGTTTACAGGTCTTTAAAATAGCGTTAACGAAACTATCCAAAATCGTTTATCATCACAAATCTTACTCGTTTGAGACTGATATTGGTTGATTCATCAGGTTTAATGAAAAAAACAAAAGAAACATTTGAAATAAAATATCCCTTTCTTTAACAATGAAAAAAATAATAATTTACATTGGATATGTCACGTAGAATAGTATTTTCTTGGAATACTTAAACCAAAGATGGGGAGTCGTCATGTTTGTGAAGGTGAAAACGCTCCTTTATTTCCCAGCCTGAGTAAATCTCAAAATCCGGTGGGTGTGTCTGCTCCTGCGCGTTTTAATGATGCGAGAAATAGTGAGTTAAGTTAGGATGTGGAATGCAGTTCAACCGAATGACCTTTAAGAATCCAAACAGCACTTACTCTTCACTAGACATCTGGAAAATTAACAATTTTTTAGGGTTGTATACAAAAATGGAGGCTCCTAGTATGTGAGTGGTTATTGTATTCAACAGCACTTAAGGTGCCTCGAAAGGGTTTTTCAATGTCATAAGCCTTTTTAAACGAGGAATGATTACAAGGAACTATTTCTGAGCATGTGGACAATCTGTGAATATCTTGACAACTCTTTTGTCGGGCAATCTTTTAAGGCTAGTTGTGACGTTATAGCCGTTACCATGACAACCCTAAAAGTCCACCAAAAGAACCCCCAAATTTTAGTTTTCGTCCGTTATCCGAAAAACTAATTCGGTGACCTACCTTTTTTATTGTATTTTTGGAAAGCTCCCTAAGTTCTTTAACTTCTCTGATGGTATGGCAAAAAAAGTTATTCAGTAGAACGTGAGTTATATCGAAAAAAACATTTTATGAATTACCAAAAATTCCACTGAATAACTTTCTTCCAAAAACTTCTTAATCTTGAATTGGCACACTTAAGGACGGTGCCTCCTAATATAGATGCATTTTTGCAAAGGTTATGACTATGGGGAAAAAGTAGATCTTAGCAAGGGTTATTGGAATCCAAAAAGAAATGTGGGTAACCAGGCATTTTTCAGAGATAATTTAGCGACGATAATTCTAAAAAATCGTTGAAATAAAAGAATGTATGGCAGTTTCTTTCCAAATTTAAGTTCAATCATCTCTGAAAAATGCGTGGTTACCCCCAATTTTCTTTTTGGACTCTGATAGCCCTTGCTGAGATCTGCTTTTTCCACATAGTCATAAGCCGCGCAAAAATATTTTTGTATTAGTAGACAAATTCCTTAGGAAACCCGAATATCCCGGGATGCGCAGAACGTATGCGCAGTAACAAAAGGAGGCACCGTCCTTAATGCTACATGCACGCAAAAAATCAGGATGGGTCACCGAGCAAAATTTCGAGATAAAAACAAATGTTTCGTGCAAGTTTTATTTCCGGCTTTCGCTATATTTTACGCGGCATTTAACTTCCGGTATTTTGTGCGCGCGACTTGTCGATAGAAATTTGGATTCAATCAGCTGACGCGTACATTCTTGCTATGTCGTGTGTAGGCTACGCGCGTGCGCGGATAAAAACCCTTTCGAGCCTCCTTAAGAGGAACAAATCTTTGTTATTAATTAGGTAAAGTCGCACACTAGCCAAGGAGGCCCACACGGCCGGAGCTTATCCCGGTTTCTAAAGCATGAAGCAACTGGGAGTATTGATACTCCCCCTAAGTGGGATGCTAGTCCATTGCAGGGTTCCCCATTTATCGCCGGTACCATTAATACACCTGGGTGGAGAGAGACAATGTGGGGTAAAGTTTCTTGTCTAAGAAATCAACACGATGGCAGGGACTGGGCGCCGAACCAGTGACCTTTAGATCTGAAGTTCAACGCGCTAACCTCTACACCACCGCGCCCCGTCAGAAGCGTGGTATTGATTAATTCTAAAACAAACAAACAAACTAACAAAAACTTCAGCGTGCTTAATATATAACTCAAATGTACTTGTTTTGATTGTTCCCTTCATGTAGAAAGGTCTCACCATATGAAGGCGGTTATCTAGAAATTTTCCATTTGTCAACGGCAAGCCTGATTTTTTCAGGCTTTCTTTTCGCAACTGCATAAGTTGCATTAATAACTGCGAGGATCTTCTTTACATTTATTTCTTCATTCCGCAGTTCAATATATGAATTTCATATATACATAATTTCATCTTCGTCTTTCCCGGGTATATTACGAACCAATTTAATGACCAGCTCCCAGTTGGCTTGTTAGCTCAATTGGTTAGAGCGCTGCACCGGTATCGCAGAGGTCAGGGTTCGAATCCCGGCAAGCCTGATTTTTTCAGGCCTTCTTTGCGCAACTGCATAAGTTGCATTAATAACTGCGAGGATCTTCTTTACATTTATTTCTTCACTCCGCAGTTCAAATATCTGAATTTCATATATTCATAATTTCGAAAAGTAAACCGTACAATAAAATCTCAAATTCTTTCTTCCGCAGTAAACAATATCCAAATCACTCGATTCTGGGTTAATACTGGGGACCCTTTGGGAGCCTGGAGAACAATTGACGGTCACCAACAATTCAAACCAGGCTCAATTGAAGCTAAGTATTTTGGGTTATGTATGGACCATCAACGTCATAGCTATTTTTGGCCTATCAATGCCGCATTTACGATTGTTTTGTCCTATTTTTCATTTTATTTAATAAGTTCATTTCTTAACTATACAATAATTTCACATTTTTTATTTCGTTTTTTCCGTTTACTATAGTTGAATTGCGATTTTTTAATTCTAAATTAAATACATAAATTAATTAATTAATTAATTCAGTTAACTAATTAAGAGCGCCTGTCTGTAAAAATCAGACAAAATCAAAATTCCGCGGCAAGGGTGGAAAATTCGATTTCTTTCATATTTTAATGTTAGATAGGTTAGGGTATAACTAAAATCACTGGATACTTTTTTTGGCAAAATATCCTTTTATTTCAAAGAAAAATGCAAAGAACGAACTTCCGTTAAAATCGCCATTTGAAGCAGTAAATTATGACATCAATTTGAGGCGTTCGTGTGCAAAAACAAATGCCTCTGTCGTCTTTTAAACCCTCAATTTTACTTTTGCAATCTCTCAAGAGCTTCAAAACTGATTTTGGTAGAAACTGCGTTGTTCTTTGTGTTTGAAATAATTTAATTTTGAAAGTATACATTTCTCATCAGGAAAAGTACTTCGTGAATTAAATTATTTTTCACCATGTGCTAAACCTTCAAATCGATTCAGCTTCTGGCTGTTGAATTAACAAAAGATGTTCCCAGGATTGCTGCAAAAATTTCTTTGGGCAAATGATTGAGAGCGACGCGAGAGTTTTTCAAAGTTCGTTAAAATGCAGGTTGTTTGACCCTTCTTGGCAACATTCCATTCGCGAGTCACGCACATATTTTGATGTGTTTCGACCCATATGAGATCGAAAACGTCAAACAGAAGAACAGTTCGAAATGCTCTTACCTTATTTGCCTGTAGAGGACAGGTCCAGAGGCCATTTCCGAGTGATTCTCTTGCCGTTCGATGTATTTTGGTCCTGTTGATGCCATCCAGTGAACACCGCCAACTGGGTCAGTGTGTTGTAAACGGTCGAACAGCTCAACAACAACCTTTCTTCCAAAACGTTCGACATCTTTCTACACTGTGACATATTACTCAACGGTTCAGTTGATTTAATACGAGTGTTGCTCAGTTTTCAGTGCACAAAAGCATTATCAGAATTGGGACCAAACGTGGATGGCGCCGCGTGCGTCTTTGGTTTGTCACGCAATGCGTATCAAAGGCATTTTAGGGGGTATTGGAAGGGCAAAACCTTTGAGGTGAAGTAAAATAACATACAGTATTAATTGCAGGGATTATTCGTGGTTTTAATGGCGTTGTGTGTCTTTCTTACTTATTACCAGTGTTGTTACAACCATTAAAAATTGTATTTGCTACCCTAGCCTAGTAGTCTGAAACGCAATTCCAACCGTTGTACAAGCTTACAGACGTGGTTACAGGTGAGTGGTGCAACAGAAGTGGCGCTATTATTAACTAGACGCAACTTTAATACGGGGAAACCTATAACTACAAGGGGCTCCGTTTTGTTAATTGACGAGCGGGTATTCTACCTATGATCATTGGTGTCAGTCTGCTGGTTCTCAGCTGGCACAGGACCGGTACAAGGCACAGTTATATCAGGAGTGAAAGTCAGCTCGCTGTTAAAGGGTTGGATGCAGTTTTGGACAGGAAGGGTTCTCTCTTCATAACAAATGGGTGCAATCGAAGTTTTTAACTGTGCTCTCTTGTCAGCTGTTTGACTTAGTCTACATTAGTGTGTCCTGACTAATGAGTGGGGCTTCTAACAGCACGCCAGTGCTGTTTGAAGACTGTGAAATATGGCACGTAACCATGGTAACAAAAAATGAGGTTCTGTTCCTGAATTTCTGTTTACGAATCTTACTGAGACAGGTTCCCAGTGAGCGAGATCTCTCACAGCAGCCAGCATACTTATCATAATGGATATGAGGATATCATAACAGAAATACGTCAAGCATCTTGCCCTTAAACGTCTGTTACCTCTTTCACGTTCTACATACACCTTAATGAGGACGAAGAGAAGAGTGATGCTTCCATCGATAACTTGGCTAATATTCGGATAGACCACAAGCAAATATAAAACTCACCTGACCCAAATTTTACAAGCGAACCAGTCTCGCGTAAGATAATTTCAGATCCCTTTTTCCCCAGTCCTCTTTCACTTTTTGGCCACTCTCCGTTTCCTTACCGTGACCCGGGACCCGGCCCCTTGTGCTACAGCTTCTGCTAGACACTATTCCAAGTTTTGCAGGATGGCTGGGACATATCGTCATTGTATTCAAGCGTTCGTTGTAAAAACTGACTTGTAACTTGTGGTATAAGGCCCGCACCAAGGCTGAAATAAATGCTGCGAGCAAATAGGCCTAGACAAGGCCTTCCCCCCCTCCCCCCCTTCAAAATACACACTCATGCACATAGATACTAACTCTGTTCACAATGCCACAGTTTGTGTCGATTTCGTCAAACACGACACCTTTTTGGGGACATCCTTCGTTGACAATTTGCCAAAAAGCTGCTTCCTGTTTGCTTTTTCGCCGACAAAGTTGTTGGCAACATCCCCCAGATTTATAGCATCAGTTTTAAAAGAGACCCTTAAAGTTACAAGGTTTGTTAAAACTGAAACATTTCGACAGCCAAGCTACGAATCTCGGACCTGTTTCACCTAACTCTCGTAAACGTTTACGTAACTTTTATCACTCGATTGGTGAGATAAAAATAGTTTTGTTCCTTAGACTTGTTTTAAAACAACATGATGAGCTTAAAGCTTGCAGCAAATACACAGCAGTCGCTTAGCTATTAAAGGCATTAAGGTCCTTCACAGTAAAGCTATACTGCCAGGGTCAAGGTGATATGGGTGAAGAAAGACATTGGTAAGGAACCTGGGCGACTGAAAAGTGCGGTGGGCTAGTAGATTTTTGAAGCCCACTTGCCCGGTGGCTTGTGACTCAACAGATGTCAAAGCCTGTTAAAGGTTGTAAAATAATAAAAGGAACTTTTAACATCAGCATTTAAGACTATTCGTTGCACATTAATTCGTTTTAATTATATATTTTATGGCTCATTTATTGTAATGTTTTTTCAACTTCCAAAACTTCTGGGGACTCGAGCCCCCCCCCCCCCCCCCCTCCCCCTTCTACGGGCCTGGGTATTCTTGGTGCATGAAAGTAAGGGAACAATTGTTTTCAAGCTTTTGATTCGTCTGGTGTTGTAACCACAAACTCTGACAACAAGAAAATGGAACCAACAACAACCGTCTTCTGTGTAACGAAGCAATTCATGTATGTAAATATGTATGATTTGTGAAAAAGAAAAGGTCCGAGGTCCCCCCTCTAAGCCAAAACAATAAGCACAAACTAGTTAGTCACATCGCAATTTCCCTGATAAAAACGATTTTAATGTTCTGGACGCGACGTTTTGAAGAGGTTTTTAACTTATGCTAGTACACGTACCCTTTTTGGCTAATTTTCGTGTTCGAACATTGTTATTTGCATGCCTACAACTCACACCGAGGGGTGACTACTTTTTCTGCATTCTGGCACGGGAGGCTGAGGTGCCTAAATGTAGCACTAATTTTGTTTCGTATTTTTGGTCCATTACTAGTTCCTCCCATTTCTCGAACCCTGAGCCGTTTAAAAAGAATGAGAGCAGATTTTGCCCTTCCCCTACCCTCTAGTAAAATGTCCATTCCGATGATTTGCATTGCGTGACGCGGCTCTAGATAGAACTCTGGCCACGTTAGCGGCGACATGTGGTGATAAAAACTTTTTTGTGTATTGCCAACTTAAAGCAACACTGACCAGCAACTGAACCGTTGAGTAAGATGTCACAGTGTAGAAAGATGTGGAACGTTTTGGAAGAAAGGTTGTTGTTGAGCTGTTCGACCGTTTACAATACACTCACCTAGTTGGCGGTGTTCATTGGATGGCATCAACAGGACCAAAATACGTCGAACGGCAAGAGAATCACTCGGAAATGGCCTCTGGTCCTGTTCTCTACAGCAAATGAGGTAAGAGCATTTCGAACTGTTTTTCTGTTTGACGTTTTCGATCTCATATGGGTCGAAACACATCAAAATATGTGTGTGACTCGCGAATGGAATGTTGCCAAGAAGGGTCAAACAACCTGCATTTTAACGAACTTTGAAAAGCTCTCGCGTCACTCTCAGTCATTTGCCCAAAGAAATTTTTGCAGCAATCCTGAGAACATCTTTTCTTAATTCAACAGCCAGAAGCTGAATCGATTTGAAGGTTTAGCACATGGTGAAAAATAATTTAATTCACGAAGTACTTTTCCTGATGAGAAATGTATACTTTCAAAATTAAATTATTTCAAACACAAAGAACAACGCAGTTTCTACCAAAATCAGTTTTGTAGCTCTTGAGAGATTGCAAAAGTAAAATTGAGTGTTTAAAAGACGACAAAGGCATTTGTTTTTGCACGCGAACGCCTCAAATTGATGTCATAATTTACTGCTTCAAATGGCGATTTTAACGGAAGTTCGTTATTTGCATTTTTCTTTGAAATAAAAGGATATTTTGCCAAAAAAAGTATCCAGTGATTTTAGTTATACCCTAACCTATCTAACATTAAAATATGAAAGAAATCGAATTTTCCACCGTTGCCGCGTTATGTTTGATTTTTACAGACAAGCGCTCTTAATAACACTGAAACAGAAAATAGATCCCGAAGTGGTGTAGGTGGCCTTATCTTCCCCGCAAACATCGAATGTTGAAAATTCATTAAATGGAAAATCTCTCATTGACGCAAATTACGCTAGCGCTGAACGTAAACTCTGAGATCGTTTTCCAATGTCACATCTTCCTTCCAGTCTTCATTTCGCACACGAGACGCCATATTACTTCAGTTTACCTGGGTACAAAAGGTACTATGGTCTATGGCGTTGATGGACCACGGAGGGTTTTTTAAATTTTCATTTTATAATTTATTTTCTTTTAGGTTTTTTTGTTTTTTTTCTTTATTTCTATAATTGCCAATTGTTAGGACATTCATTTTTTCTTTTTTTTCTATTATCTAGTTTATTTGTTTATTTATTTAACTTGGAATTAAAACAATTGCAATTCAAAATAAAAAAGGGAAAACACGAAAAAAATGAAATTATTATATAAAAAATGAGCTTAACTAAAAAAGGAAAATAAACTATGGCGTTGAGGGCCAGCAAAGAAGTTTTCTATTAATACTTTCCCTGATGCTTGATTAATTTTGCCGACATTCAACACATCACTCGCAATTGTATTCGTGTAGCGGTGAAACATTTGTACGCCCATGTTTGAGAATGTAGTCAAACCTTTGCTTTTAA
The DNA here is from genome assembly GCA_964030785.1 of Siderastrea siderea. Classification (NCBI taxonomy): domain Eukaryota; kingdom Metazoa; phylum Cnidaria; class Anthozoa; order Scleractinia; family Rhizangiidae; genus Siderastrea; species Siderastrea siderea. The sequence goes on along the minus strand of OZ034979.1, from coordinate 22,037,639 downwards.
TTAGTTATTGAAGTACACACCTTGTCCACCAGAAAAAAATACACTATTAACCACTTTTACTGCTAAACGTTTTTCAGTTTGCGATTGACGCAAAACTTCTCGACGTTTACAAAATGTTCAACCAAACCTAACTGGAGCGAGTTTGAACAAAGCTAACGGGTTTTTGATTATGCCCTCCTGCCTCGATCCTGCTTCCTTTGTTCCGTTTTAACTTAAATTAATTCTGGACACTTTTGAAATTTTTCTGTAACATCACTGAGTTCTTTTTACATTTCCACAAAACGACGTTAAACTCTCAGTACTATGAACTGTTCAATCGAAATATGACATGACGCCCTTCACACCTTTTCATCCTGCCTGCTAATTAACCATTCATGAACTTGAATTAATTGTAACTGTGGTTTCACGGTCGCTATGTGCACTTAACTACCTTGACCTCGTTTTATTGAAAATATGTTTATCTGTTTTTGAAATATTCGTGCATTGAGTCATGAAGCATTTATACGCCAACGTTTGACGAAGGAGTCTTTGTTTTTAATGTTTTATTACAGCATAGACTTTTTCCGCCAGTAACCAGTTGCTTATTAAAGAAAAAATTCTCAGAATACTTATACTTATGAATTTTTACAAGTGTTGGGCGATGAACAACGTAAAAACTGCGGACCATTTTTACCGCTTAACTTTTTTTCAATCTGTAGGTGTGCGATTGACGGAAATTACTGCTTGACATTTACTAAACGTTCAACAAAACCAAAATGGAGAGAGTTTGAACAAACCTAGCGCGTTTTCAATAATGCCCTCCTGCTTCGATCCTGCTTCCTTTGTTTCGTTCTAACTTAAATTAAGTCTGGACATTTTTGGAATTTTTCTGTAACATCACTGAGTTCTTTTTACATTTCCAAAAGACGATAAGAAAGTGGCTTAAACAACAACAACATGCAGGACGTTTATGAACAAGCCTTTCCCATGTTAAACTTTTGATACTTTGAACTGTTCAATCGAAATATGACGTGACGCCCCTCACACCTTTCTATCCTGCAAGCTACAATTACGTTTAGCCACTCATGAACTTGCTTTAATTGTGACTGTGGTTTCACGATCGCTATGTGCACTACCTTGACCTCGTTATATTGAAGATCTGTTTATCTGTTATTGAAATATTCCCCCATTGAGTCGTGAAGCGTATATACGCTAAGGTTTGACAACGGAATCTCTGTTTTTAAAAAGTGTTAATGAAGTATAGACTTTTTTCGCCAGAAACCAGTTGCTAGTTTAAAAAAACCCTAGCGCGTTTCGATAATGCCATCCTGCTTCGATCCTGCTTTCTTTGTCCCGTTCTAACTTAAATTAAATCTGGACATTTTTGAGATTATTCTGTAACATCACTTAGTGCTTTTTACATTTCAACAAACCACAAAAAAGTGGCTTCATCAAGGTGCAGGACTTCTATAAACAGACCTCTTCCATGTTAACCAGAAAGAGTTCAGAATACTTATATCTGTGAATTTTTATAAGTAACGCAAAAAATGAGGGCCTTACCTAACCTCGTCGTCTGTGCTTTGTTCGTCCTGTTCAATTTTGAATTTATTATACTGGGGCATGTTTCAAATATATTAATTTGAAGAACAGATGTATCTTAAATAACCAGGTACACCTCGTTTATGGATAGAACTCTCAAAATGTTGGACTTCCAATGCTATCTGGCACATTGAAATATCCACGTGAGCTCCTTCACACCTTTTTAGCTCAGGCCTCCAGTTTTCAACTGGTTTCACAGTTGCGTAGTTTGTAAGATGCATTACAATATAAAATCCAATACCTTGACCGCATAATGTTGATAATCTATTGATTTGTGCTTGATTGACCTTATTAACATGCAAAACTGGGCCCGCCATAAACACATTCCAGGGAACCAGAAACCAAAGACGAAATAATCAAATCAACAACCTCTCAGAACAGCGTTCTTCGATTAGCTCATACGCCTATGATTCATACAAAAGCTTAAAATAGAAAGTCACAAGATTCCAATGTGTAATTGTGGAGTGCCTCGAAGGTCAGTGCTCACTTGTTTGTGAAGACGCCATGGATATCAAAACGTTGCTTTATAATCTCCGCGAAGAAGTGTCTTGTCCGGTGTGTTCGGACATCTTTAAGGATCCCAGGCACCTTCCCTGTTTGCACAGCTTCTGTTTACACTGTTTGAAACACTGGTATCGTTCCAGCGGTGGAGGTAACGCCATCAGATGCCCAAAGTGTCAGGCCTTCGGTACAATACCTGCAAGCGGCGATCTGAACGATCTTCCAACCAGCTTCTATCTGAACGGCTTGATTGATGTGCTGCACATTAAGGAATGTAACAGCACCCACGTAACCTGTTCAAATTGCGACAAGAAAAGCTCGGAAAGCTCTTACTGCTTTCAGTGTTGCTTGTTTTACTGCGAACAGTGTCTTATTGGACACAATATGATGCGAAGCCACAAAGATCACCGTGTTCTTGCCGTGAAGGACTTCCAAGACAAGGACTATGAGGATGTATTGAAGCGGCCCACTTTTTGTTCGAGACAAGGACATCAGAAAGAAGAACTTAAGTTCTTTTGCATGACCTGCGAAACTGCAGTCTGCCAAACTTGCGTCACTTTGAAACACGTAGGCCCGTTATCTGACCTTAATCAAGGAGGAAGCTGAAAACCGAAAGATCGAGATTACAGCCATGATCCAAAGGCAGCGAGACAACTTGCAAGCTAAGATGGATGTATTAGCACAGCTTGATGAAGACTGCGCTAAACTTATTCAACAAGAAGAAAAGGTGAAGGGAGATGTCGAAAGATTTGTTGAGCGCTTCATCGAAAAAATTCAAGCGAAGGAGCAAGATATTATTGCTGCCGTGGAAAACGAAACCAAGACGTCCATTGAGAGTTTAACAAAGAAAAAGAGCGAGATTGAGCAGGAAATAAAGACGATCGAGTCGTTAGTGGAAAAAGCTGACAAATGCTTAACACGAAGCACTAATGCTGAAGTCGTTCAACTGAAAAAATCATTGGATTCCATTTTTGATGGAATTGTTCAAACTGATCCTGCTGTCCGTGACACTGGAGAACTTCCAGCTTTAGTTTTCGTCGAAAATCAGAAGAAATCGGTTTCTTGAAAAATTCGCATCAAACAAAAGCAAGCGAATCTATCGCTAAAGGCAACGGACTCAATGAAGGAACTGTTGAGCGTGAAGCTTAATTCAATTTGATTACAAAACATGCTAACAAAAGAGAATGCTACAACAAACGTGACCGTGTAAGGGTAGAGATAAGGGACGAGCAAGGACGAGAGTGTGTGACTCAGGCGCGAGTAGAAGATAACAAGACTGGAAGCTACCACATTAGTTATTTTCCCAGAGTTCAAGGTAGGTGTAAATTGTCAATTAAGGTAAATGGGGAACATGTTCGGTGCAGCCCTTTTACTGTTATAGTGAAACCGTTTCAATTAAAACCTGTTTTAACTTTTGGTAAATATGGCTCGGAGGCTGGAATGTTTCAGTTATCCTTAAGGGGGTGGCAGTGAGTAACAGGGATGAAATAGCAGTAGCTGATCTATTGAACCACAGGGTGCAAATTTTCAACAGTAATGGTGATTTTATAAGATCATTTGGTCACTATGGTAACAATCAGGGAGAATTTAGCTATCCTTATGGAATAGCCTATGATAAGGAAGGAAATATTTTCGTAGCCGACAGGAATAATGACAGAATCCAGATTTTCAGTGGGGATGGTAGGTACATGGGTAAATTTGGTGAGAAAGGAAGCCTTGATAGTCAGCTCTCTTGTCCTTGGGGTTTATCCTTAGATACCAATGGTAATATTATTGTTGCTGATAACGGTAACAAACTGGTTAAGATTTTTTCTCCACAAGGAAATTTTATAAGAAAAATAGGTGGATCTGGTTCTTTTAGGTGTCCTGTCCACTGTGTTCAGTGTGATGGTTACTTCATAGTGTCAGACAGTAATGATCATTCTATCAAAGTGTTTGATGAGGAGGGTGTTTATAAGTATAAGTTTGGAAAGCAGGGGGGAGGGGATGGGGAATTTAATAGGCCTAGTTTTTTGGCAGTGACTAAGTCAGGACACCTTTTGGTGTCTGATTGGGGTAATCATCAAGAATACAAGTCTTTGAACTGAATGGAAGTTTTGTTGGCAAGTTTGGGAGAGAGGGCAGCAAATTGGGAGAATTTAATGAGCCATTTTCGGTAACCGTTCTAAGTAATAACCAAATTGTTGTGTGTGATTATGGCAATAATCGAATTCAAATATTTCAGTGAAAATTTGTACTTTCTAGTCAATGATATAAGGAAACGTGTTAGTTCTAAGGGTCGGACCTTTTTTAAGGGAGGGGGCAAATTTGAAAACAAAAATTCCAGCTTTTGCACAGCTTTTGTGGAAGAATTGAAAATCGTGCAAGCTAGTGAAATAAAATTCATACAAAGCCTTTTCGTCACGAAAAAAATTCCTGCAGAAAACTTGCTCAACCCCCCCCCCCTACCCACCAACCCCCCACCTTAAAACTACAGGTGTATAATGGTTCATCCTTAAAGAAGTCAGTTTGTAGATAAAACTATGTTACAATTTAATTATTTTTATTTTCGCTGAAAAGATGTTTAAGTTGTTTTCCTTGAGACATTTTTTGCTGACCTAGTGTGATGCCAGTCATGTGTATGATAGCGAATTTTTATTATACATTTAAGTTAGTGTTTATTCATGACAACAAGCAGCATAACTTTCTTTCTGCAACTCAATATAATTTCCAAAAGCATTCTTAAACACTTTTACCAAAGAATTGTTAATCTTTATATAAGTGAACACTGACAACTGTCCGTAGAAAAATTATGTTGAAAGCAATTTCACCTGTAAAATAATAAATATTAAGCGGTAGTGTAAAATTGCATGAAACAAATAAATAGCTTTTCCATGAAATAATTGTTTGCTTTCTTTATTCTGGGAATCATGTCGAGGTGAGATAAGGAGTCGTTTCTAGTTTGGTTTCAAACCCCTCTACCCTGATGTTCAAAAGTCCAAAAACTTTGAAAAAATGCTTCTGGCTTTTTGTAGTTAGTGAACTGGAATGATTTTTTTTAAAGTTTGTTTCTTTTTTTTCAAATCAATTACCGACGGCTTTCAAATAGCTTTACAAGATTTACACAATGAGGTCAACGCCCATTAATGTCATTTTTTTTCCCAGACAAAGATGGAGCAGCTTGGGGACGACTGAAAGACTGCTTTATTTTCTCCAGTTGATCGGCGAGCAAGGAAATAAAAACTGCGGTGTAGATCACAAGAACAAGCGCCAACCGGATGGTGTGTGGGGAAAGAGGGAAATGTTTGTTTATACCGCTTTACTATCATCGCGTCAGACTAAGAGGTGCCTCTGCTTCCGTTCAGGGATTTGCAGGGGCGGGGTTGGGGGGGGGGGGGGAGCAGTAAAATGAGAACGCGAGCGAAAGTCGTCTGCCGCGCGGAAAGTTGACACGCGTGTCGTATGACGTTTTAACGCGGCAGCCGCGACAACCTGTTTTCACGCGCGTTTGCATGCTCTTTCAGCTTGACTACCCCGCTGATCGACAATCCCTTTGCGTGCTCCATGTAGTATTTTAGGAAAAAAGAATAGAGAACACTCCAACCGTAAAAAATGACTATAGCGGTGAGTTGAATGTTGCAGGGCCGAGGATACGAACAGTTTATATGAAAGCTGGTCGTCTGAAAACTTTAACTTTGCCAACCGTGCGACAACCCGCGCTCTTTTTGTTTCCCCGCCCTACAAAAGTTACCAGGATTCGAACTGCAGAAGTAGTCAACAACTTGAGTTTTCACGCCCTTTCCATCTGTTCTTTACCCTGATCTTAATCTAAGGATGCAGATGGCGCCATGAGAAGAGTGAAACTCCTTCCCAGATCACACTGCTGTTGATATTGATCCGAGATTGGGACGACTCAAGATATAATCAGAGACAACGTCTTATTCCGCGTGAGGATCGGATTAGAAATAGAAAGGAGACACAGTGCAAACTGCTAAATTAGTTTTATTTACTTGTTTCCACTTGTGCAGTGAAGTTGCGCTGTTTCCGGAGTTTACTTTCAAACGCTTTTGGCCGAGGTGGCAACGGATTCAAGTGAGTTTCAGAGAACTTTGGTACTTTGAATTCTTGTAGCCAATACAAAAGGATTAAGATTAAAATTCCTTTAACAGTGACAAACTTAACGAGAATTCGACTAGCCGCAGGTATATCATTTACCATTGTATGTGAGTTCCTGTAAACGGATGCCAAATAGTACAGATAATAGTACTATCTGACTTATAACCGTCAACTGTTCTTGAGCGACGAAATACCAACTTGTTTATATTGAGTAAGTAGGACGTCCAGTTATCGCAAAGTGACCGATCCGAATGCCCAAGATAATCCCGTCGAGATCAATCAACTACGGAAGAAGTTTACTCTATCGCATGGCCACGTTTCCAGGTGGATTTGGCTAAAACAAAAGCAAGAGAGAGTGCAATATTTATAAAAGGTCACGTTATTGTTTATTCACTCTTTGTAGTTTTCTTTCTTCCTCTCAGCAATCTAGAGTGCTGACGCCAGAGAAAGGGTTTTAACACTCCAGTTTGTTAATCGAGTCTTTGTGTGCAAGTAACACCAACGTGTATTTTCAGGTTTTTTCAGGTTTTGAGTTTTCTTGAAGTTGTATTTTCACCGCCGTTTCTTGTGTTTTCTTGTCTCTTTTTCCTTGTGATCTCGCTTCGTTTTGTGTCTGAACAAAAACGAAAAACATCACCATCAGAACCAACCGCGAACCACGAGGCAAACAAGTCACGTGATTCATGTTCCTCTCTCAATTCAAACGCGTACATCTTCTTCAATTAATATAAAAGAAACTTAAAAAAGCAAACGTGACAATAATGTTGACTGACCTTTTCTTCCGATTATCGTCCGATGATTCTTCCGAAGTTTCCTAGGATTCTTCGGAACTTGAGCTATCTGTAGAGAGAAATGTACTAGCTTTTAGCTCGGCACCATCATACACCAAACAAACTAATAATACAAAGATTTGGCAGCCGAGGATGGAAGCAAGAAATCAAATTAAATATACACCGCCACTTTGTAGAGGTCTCAAACGTTTATGCGGAAATGGTAGCATGTCTGAAAATACTCCAATAACCTTGTACCACAAAGCAAACTATTGAAACTAGCCTTCCAACTCAACAGTCAAAATCCCATGATATTTCCATGATTTAAAACGTTTCATGCTGCCATCAAGGATCGAGTCAATGAAAAAAGAACGAAGAGCCTGCACAAAGGTTCTTCTACTTCCTACTATTCGACCACCAACTGAAACCAACCTGAGGCCAAAGACTATTGTAAAGCTTGACCCTATGAGATGTTCAACATCCCTAAGTTTTGTCCTCTCCAAACAATTTTTAGGGTAGAGACAAGTAGGGTAGCTACCCACAAACCTTCACTGCTGCTTTCATCCGAAGAATCCGAGTCGCTGTGACTCGCTTCAGTGCTCTGCTGTGTCATGATCATTCTCGGGGCGTTTTTTGTTCGTCACTGAAACAAGAAACAAAGTCTGTTAAAATCAGGAGAAACTCGAAGCAAAAATCAGAGTAAAGGAATTTGCAGATTAATATTGGTCAACACTTTCGCATTGTTACTTATATCAATGAACTAGTCCAAGATGAAAAGAAATATTTTGATTGGTTCCTTGCGCCGTTCCAATTTTTTGCTACAAGGATGGAATGTAATGAACTGATTTAACCCTTTCGCCACCGGATAGCACTAATGTGCTTATGACGTCACTGTTTCAAATCTGACCAATTTTGACGAAAGCTTCGCACCAAAATGGTCTTGTAAAGATCTACTCATTGAAAGTATAAAATTGTGACCCCCTCCCCCCCCCCTCCATACGTGATACGGTTCACCACCCCCGGAAGTTTTGGAACTGTTCTGTACAATAATTTTGCGGTCTCTATTGCATTTGTTACTAACCTATTCACCGAGAGCTGTAAAAAAAGGTATAGGTTAGGGGTATACCTAATATTATAATACAGCTATTTCAATTAACGTTGTCGGATCAAAGCTCAAAGCTAAAAGCCAGGACCACAAGGTTATGTGGGATTTTTTATAAATAAAGCCATCAAAACCAGCCATGCCTCGCCCGTTCAGTGAGGACCTACGATGGCGAGCCATTGGATGAAGGAAATCTTGGGATATGAAGTGGATGAAGTGGCAGCGGTTTTGCAAATGTGCCCAAGAACTATCGAGCGTTATGTGTCGAAAGTGTTAAATTACGGTACAGTCAAAGCGAACACAATTGGAAGACCCATAGACAGTGTGGCCATGCACCCGCACGTGGAATTTTTGATTTTTGAAGCAGTACAGTGCTAGAACACCCTGAAAAGACGCTTTCAGAAGTGGCTCATGATGTTTATTCCCAAACGGGATCGGAGTTGGCATTGGCAAGCATTTTCTACTATCTGAGACGAAATCGTTTTAGTCGAAAAAAGGTTTGTTTGTATTTAAGTGCTTTTGAATTGGTTTTCACGACTTACGAAACATTCATATAACCTGAAATTTACTCTGGTCTCTTCATAGCTCACCAAAATTGCACTTCAAAGGTCTGAAGAAGCAAGAGTTGTCTTCCGAGCAAATATTTGCACGTTGAATTCTGAAATGTTTGTGTTTATAGATGAAAGCGGATTCGTGAGTGTTCATTTCTTATTTGGTTTGTTCAGTTAAAATTTGTTCTAGAATTCCAAATCCAAAATTGATTGTTGTGTCATGATTATAGGATAAAAGAATTTCCCGAGCCTCTGGACGCAGCCTCATTGGAAAAAGAGCAATGGTAAAAAAGTTCTTTCAGAACTGGGGTCCACGTATTACTGCCATTCCCGTCCTTTGTACTGAGGGGATCATAGACCTTGTTATTTACGAGGGAAATGTTAATGCCGCGACGTTTCTGGATTTTGTGACGAATAACCTTTGTCCTAATTTGCTTCCATTTAATGGATTGAATCCGCGATCGGTGGTAATATTAGGTAAGGAACGTTTCAAAGTGTTGTTTAAATTAAAATCCAAAACGAAGAGGCGTATTAGTTCTCTGACTATAATATGTTTCCGTTTGCGTTCATGAATTTTTGTTTTTGTGATTCTTATAGATAATGCGGCGATTCACCACTCGCAGGCAGCCACTATGGACGCTATTCACGCGACTGGAGCTATGATTATCTTCTTGCCACCATATAGCCCCGATTTTATGCCATTAGAAGAGCTTTTCGCGCAAGCTAAAAATTGGATCAGAGAAAATGATGCAGCGTGGCAATTTTGCTGTGATCCTGAATTGATGGTTGAAGAGGCGTTCCTTCAAGTTACAGACGAAGAAGTCAGAAACTATATTCAGCACGCGGAATATTTTTAATGAAACACATTCATTTGACATTTTCCAGTTACAATAAATCAGAGTTCGTTCAGCTCTGTTAATAGCTTTTCTTTTTGGCTCAGCAATTCGTCTTGGGAGAGTACGCCGTCATCTTGTAACTCCTTCAAGTCTTTTAACTGCTTTAATATTGAACTTCGAATTCGGATCTACAAAAACAAAAGGGCACAAGAACGTGAATTTCAAAAAAACATGTTTACATGCACAACATTACTAACATGGGCTATTTTTATGTTATTCACGTACCTTACTCTCAGCGCTACTTGTGGATTGCTCAGGCTCACGATCGCGGCTTGTATTTGATAGTTTGTCTCCACACTTTTTCGACCTCCCTGAAAAAAATGGCAAGTCTGGTGGTTCTTCTTCACTGTCATGAGTCCCATTGACCTGTGCAACAACAACAACAACAACAAAAAAAACAGTGAGTTGTATTCAGATACTGAGTTAATTATTTATTTCACTGCTGTACGATTTTTCGACATAGGTTATTTTTAATTTTCAACCGGGTAAAATCTTGAATAGCAACAAAATTAAAGATGTATGCACGTGGAGTCCGTGAGTTAAATGCTAATTCACATGGTGCGTAGTTTGAAAAGAAAAATAGTGAAGAACACGATTTTCACAAAGTTTCGAATAAAAAATTGAGACAAATAATGCTGGCCCAACATCGCAGCTTAAACTGGAAATTTATGATTCTGTCGCAATCTTGACAGGCGTGCTTCATAGCTAGACCGATCATCTTCCTCATCATCCGTCATATTCTGAGAACTAGGCCCGGGGTTAGCTAGACAAAACAAGAAATTGTAAAAACAGCTTCCTAAATATCGGCAAACGGATGTGCCTGATTTCCAACCCTCTTTTCGAGTAATTAAGCCGAGATCAAACAGATGGCGTTCATCCCAATATTAATTTACCTTTTCTCTTCTTCCCCAGTGTTTCAGCCGGTGAGTTTTCTGTTTTCGATACATGGGGATCCACCCACAAGGTAACCATACCCCTCTTCTCCAACGACAGCGCCTCTGCAAGTTGAACCTCCGAAGTTATTGAGTACTTCTTATTTCCTTCTCCGATGTAGCCGAAGCTAAAATTACAATCATTTGCTGGCTTGATTTCCTCCTTGCATCTCTCCAATAAGTATGCTTTTAGTCTAGCTACACTGTTACTCACAGGAACGTTTCGAATGCGATACGAATCGTGCGAGGTTTTCTTTTCTGCCTTCAACACACGCAGGCAAACGTCTACCGTGTTTTCTTCCATGTCTTCCATGTTGTCACGCATCACGATGAATTTTAAACCGACTACCCGTGTTACCTTTCGGTCTTGTCTTTAAGCTTTTAGCTTTGATCCGACAACGTTAATTGAAATAGCTGTATATAGATTTAGCCAAGCCTAAAAGCGGAGCTCCACATCTCTCTTTCATGCTAATTGGCCCGTAAAATACAGTAAATTTTAGTTGTGCAGTTATTCTCCAAGAGGTGAAAAACAGCAAGGGAAAACATGCGGACCGCTGAGGAAACTGTGTGTTGGCTTATTTTTGTTCAAAGACAAGACTTCAGCACGACTTTCACCGACAGCTCTTCTTGTAGCACTCTTTCGAAAGCTAGCTTATTAAGCTTAAGAAGAGTACCTGTAAAACTACAATTGCTAAAAAAAAAACCCACTTAAGTTGCTCCCGGTAGCGGCTCGACAGACTTTTCCCTGCAAATACACATTTCTCACTGATTCCAATGCATCCCCCTGGTTGTTTAGTTCTGTTAACCATGAAACATTTCTCGAAATCTATCTTGCTAAAATAAATAATATTTTTCCGGCATCAAACCGTTTACTGACAAAAATTCTCCAAAAAATGTTTTCGGAATGTTTCAAGTACACGTATAATTATCAAGAGAAAATGGCACAAGTTTTTCAACCGCGAAGTATTAATCGGGCGCTTTCAAGAACACTCCCTGAACTAATTTTAGGAAGCTTTTAGAGTCTCATTTTAGACAAAATAGACTTAAACCGAGAAATGCTTTGCTTATAGTTACTTAAATAAAGATTCATTTCGATCTGTAACTAAAGACACACTGAAATGGCTTAGCGGTTTAATAAAAACAAAACGAACACGAAAACATGCCACACTGAACTCACTCTCTGAAACGGCGATTCTAAGTTTAGTCGCTAAATTGGGACAGAAATGTCATTCACTTCAAATGGAGAAACGAAAAAATATAACAATTTAAGGAAGATAAAATATTCCACAACTGAACAAAAAACGTAAGGAACTTTACACTAAGACTATAGACTTAAAAATGACGACAGAGCGACTCTTCAGGTGTTGAACACTAAATTACGAATTAGAAGAAAAAGAACCTACATTGAAAAAAACAACACAGACTCAGTCTAGAATAGTCACGATTTCCACTTTGCACGAAGCACTTGTTTGCCTAGGAAAGCAAACTGCATTCAATTTTACCCTCGAGTGAAGTTACTCGCAAGCCGGCAAACGGGAACTACGAGCTATTTTAAACAAGTTTTCAAAACATTTCGAGAAAATTACCATATTTTACTAAACATGTTAAGTCGCTCAATTAAAAAATTTTTACAATGTAAATCCACAATCAAATCTGTAATTTACTTTACCACTGAACTGAAAGAAGGACTTGAAAATCTAAACGAAAGTCGCCGGGTCTTTCCAGATCTCCTTAGCTTCGGAAGTATGTCCTCGAACAAGGATTTCTGGCCTTCAAGCTCTCCAATACCTTCTATATGCGCCATCGAGATTGAAACAATCCTTTTCCTTCCTTCCTTCCTTTCATGATGCTACAAGTCTTCATTCCAAGAATGTATTACAATTATCGTATTGAAAATCGAGCGTACGAGAACCAGCCGCCATATTGTTTACTTCAGGTATAAGAAAAGATGGTATTCCCCCCCCCCCGTCAGGCTGTCTTGGGACTCCCGTCACCCTCCCCCAGAGTCTGTACGGACGGACGGACGGACGGGTGGACGTACGCTGACGTCAGAACCAAAATTTTTTGGATCAACGGGTTAACAAATTTGCTTACCCATGGTGCTCCGCGAGCTCCGCATGTCCTCTCTGAGACCCGAACCCGGCTGGTGGGCGTCATAAATCGGCGCTTAGTCCACTAGGCCATGAGGGATTCTTGTTCTTTTCTGATGTTAATTTTACTACTTATTTCTTTCTTCGTGACAAGCTGCCTATCAGCATGAAAATGCTGGTGTTTTTCCTGGCAAAATGTGTTCAGACCGCCGTATCAACCATGGTTGTGGACAGAAAAAACCCAAAAGCACTAGCTCTCCTATATTTGGCGTGGAAACCGCTGCGAAAAGCTGCGAACTCAAGCGGTGTGCCGACCGAGTTCGCAACAGAACCGACAAGGCAAATTTGAACTTTTCGCTTGAACTTTATTGCCCAATTTCTTTCGCCCAAATTGAACTTTTCGTCTCCCACCAAAAAGACAACTGAGTATTCTTTTGAACTTTTTTTTCCATTAACAAATTTGTTTTTGACTTTTGTCGTCTTTGCTTGTTTTGCTACAACGCGGGTCAGCATGCGATTTCGCGCCAAAAACACGGGATTCAGCACAGGGTTATATCCAGTGTATACCACTTCATATTGGTGACCCTGTGATGCGGACAGACGGACGTACGGTCACGTGTCTATTACGTCACTACCAAAATTTCTTGGCTTGATAGGTTACCAAATATCCTTAGCAGTGGTGCTCCGCTGACGCGCTAGCGCGCGGGCTCCGCTATGAAGATTTTGTCTTCTTTGGACTTTTTCGTTCTCCCTTTTCAAACCATCGTTTGCCAAAGCTATCACTTCCTTAGTGGTTGTCGATTCGATTTTTGGAATATACACATCAACAGCTTTTAAAGCATATATCATACATGGGTATAGGGGGTCTATTATTTAAATTGGAAAAAAAGCCCCAGCAATTTAGAGCTGAAAGGGTTAAATGATTTGCGCAAAGAAAAAATGAGTTATAAATAAATACTCACGTGACTCCACCTAGTCCAATAGAGGTGAAGAAATTGATGGAGAAGCGTGTGCTACGTGGCTTGTCGCGAGGAAAGAATCAAATTCAGCACTGTTAATTTAAAATTGTATGTTTAGATTTCACATAATCACGCTTTTTTGTTATTCTTGCTTTTATTTTCATTTACAATTCTAATCACTAAAGCATATAAATAGCTTTGTTGTAACATTTTCCTTCAACTGACGATGGCATCAGGGATGCCGAAACATGTATTCTTTAAAACTTTAACGTGTTGTACTGTACCTTAAAATATTAACACGGAATCCATTAGGAAATTGAGTAATTTAAATTTTCAGTGGACAAAAACCTTGTACCAGAATAATTTAAAGCATATCGCATTCTTTTTTACATTTTTTGAGAGCCATGGATGTAATTTGTTATCTGCAATAACCCCAAAGACAATTTCTTATGGGAGCCCGAGAAAATAAATTTCAAATTTCACAAAATGAAATCTTACGCATAAAAATTTACCTATTTTACCCGTGTTTACAGAATTCCTGTGAAATTTGAAATTTAATTTCGCGGGCTCCCATAAGAAATTGTCTTTGGTGTTATTACAGATAACTAATTACGTCTATAGCTCTTAAAAAGTGTAAAAAAGAATGCGATAAACTTTAAATTATTCTGGTACAAGGTTTTTGTCCACTGATTACTCAAGGCCTGACAAATAAAACTCCAATTTTAGCACCCTTTAAGGTCAAATAAACCAAAATTTCGACATTTTTTCTTTCAATCCAATTTACTTGGTATGTGTTGATTTGGTATCAATTAAACATATTCTGAAGTTTCAAGTCAATTGGACTCAGGATCGTAGAGATAATGGCACGTGAAAAGTGCTACTTTTTGGCCTTCATAATCGTAGAGTGGTCGGGAAAGTTGTCGGTAAATTGTCGGAAATAACACTAGTGACGTCACTGTTGGCGAGCTGGAAAATTGCGGGGATTCGAAGTGTGAGGATTTGAGCGGAAAAACATGGTGTTTTGTGCTGTTATGAGAGTAAAGTAAGTAATTTTAAGTTTCCAGAAGATCCAGAACTGCCTCAAGAATGGCTCAAAGAATGAAAGGAGGATCGTTTCAACCCACAAAACACTGATTCACGTGTCTGTGCAGACCAGTTTACATGGCAGGTATTTAAACCAAAGCGATTCGATCGAAAATAATCGGCAGTTTTCCATGTAAAATACTTAAAAATCCAAATAAAGTTTGAAGAACCTTACCTGTCATGTGTTTGCTGTGTTTTTGCCGGTTTTCCGAGCTTGTGGAGGTTGTTTTGAGCGGTAAGTTACAGCGGTATAAACCATCCATGTCCGCCTAAGAACGGAGCAACTTCTCACGGGAATTCCAATTGCGTGTTCATCATTTGCACAACGTAGAAATTTAGAGGTAAGAATTTTGCATTTTATTCAATATAACTATGACTAGCTTGTATCTTGTGATGGTTGTTAGCTCTTTGGCGCATAAATTAGGCTTCAATAATTATAAACAAACGTAAATTTCGAGCTCTGAATGTAATATTTTTCACACACTAAAATATTTCAGTTTTATCGCTTTCATACAGCGGCTGCAGGCCCTTCTGAAGCCTCTCACAAGCCAACACTCAAGACAACCAACAGCATAAACCCAGATTTAATAAACTGGCCTAGTTTCTAAGTGTTGTGGCTTTTCACTGGCAAGCAGGTCCCAGGGGGGGTACTCCGGATTTCAAGTGACGGGGATAATCGAAGGAATTTTTTTTTTGGGGGGCGGGGGTTTGAAATTTTCCATTCCGGGATGTTTTTGGGTAGGAAAGTTTGGCAAGAATTTTTTTGGGTGGCTTGATTTAAGTAGAGATTTTTTGGGTATTCAAAACAATCTGAAGAATTGTGGTAGTGCCTGTGTATCCTGGCCGCGTAGTTCTGCGAATATTAAGTACTGACAACCAAACTTGTTACGTGGTTGTTTTAATTATATTTAACGATGGTGTCACATTACATTGCATCTGTTTCATAAAACCGGTTATACAATAGTCCGCAAAGTGTCCCGGGTGTATTTCACAAGGCTTCAATTCATTCAACTGATATCTCATCCATCGTTTTTATCACCCGGATTTATCCTCACTGGAATTCCCTTTTGCTGTAGTGAATTCTTGATATCTTTCGTTTGTGTCTTGTGGGTTAATCCTTTCTGGAAATTTAAGAGGCTCGAAAATTTGGCATGGGATTTTGGGGGGTTAAATTTTGGTCCAGGGATTTTTGGGTTCCTTGGAGGCCCTAGGGATTTTTTTGGGTTTTGATTTTTGCCCCCATTCGATCATCCCCGTCACTTGAAATCCGGAGAACCCCCCTGGGAAACAGGTGTTCCAGGCTGTTCCATGTTCATGATTTTTAGGGGAGGCAGAAATGACATCATATCAAGACGAACATGCCCCTATCAAGTTTATGACAGGTGTATCACTTAACATAGTTATGGGGTCCACCCTTTGTACAGCTGCTATCTAAGTACTTTCAAAAGGGGGAAATGGTTGACCCATAAAAACTGAAGGAATTGATTGTTGTTTGAAACAAAAAAAACTTCTTTTGTGGGTTGTCGCATATGTTCCTTGTCACTCCAAGAAGTACTATTACCTCTTGAAAAGTTGTTCCTGCCAGCATGAATTTCTGACATTATAGTACCTTAAAACCCTAGAAAGTATCAAAACATGCTGACAATGGTCATTTTTAATTCAAACACCCTAAGTGGTACCAAAGCATGAATTGTAATCACGGTGACCCCTTCACTACACTATGGGAGCCCCTCCCCTCTCACCTCCTAGGTTAAGTACCACTCTGTAGTAAGTGAAGAAAATACAAAGTTTAGAAACATTTCAAAAAGTAGTACAACTGTCAACCAAATATGATGTTAATATTATCTAGCAAGACTGCCAAGCTGTTAATGGACATATTCAAAGCCCTTTCAGTTTCCACTTTTACTTGGGAAGCTCTCTCTAATTTTTAAAACCAGACAAGATGGAATGGCTATTGGGATTTGTCGTCCCAGCTTCATACGTATCCAGTAAGTGTATTGCCTATAAGCAACATTACTGTATACATGTTCTGAGAACGAAAGAGGAAACAACAGACTCATAAGAAATATACACAGATGAGTAAAAGGTAACTCATCAGTAAAGGGATTAAATAAATAATTATGTCAACTACAAAATTAAAACTATATTAAATAAATAAACAGGTTAGCTAACCAGTAACAACATTAGAAAAACACCATTAACTCTATTTCACATTCATAGAAATGATGAAATCACATTTGATTTGTTTAAGCTAAAATTTGAGAGTTTGTTTTTGCTTTCAACTAACAATTATTATATTACTTATATGTTGTACTGGTTGTACAACTGATTGTAAACTAAATACTTGTTAAACCATATACATCAAAGGAGTCATAAAGTGCACAAGGTTGCTAAGAACTTAACAAGGTATACTGTTTATTTAATCATGTTCATTCATGTAATAAGGGTTTTTGTAATTGCCATTTCATTATTGTTTTTTGATCTTTTACTACTTTTACGTCACCTTTTGTCAAATATCTTAGTATTTAGCACACAACCTCATAAGCATTGCAACATCTCATCATGTATTAATGAAGGATCTTTTCTCATGAACACAATTTATAGGTGATTCATTTTCGGACCAAAATATGAAATTTTCCCTCCCCACTGGTCCCCTGGTTCCTCCCCTGCTCCCAGAGGTTTTTCTTTCTCTTTTCCCACACAAAATTCAACCACAAAGCAGCCCTCAGTGTGACCACTGTCAGACCAAACATGTAATTTTCCTTACCCATCTTGAGAACCAGATGTGTAATTTTTCCCACCCATTTTCAGAACTGACAGAACATAACTGTCACCCCCGAATCAATTACCATTTTCAGACCTGACTTGTAAGTCAACAACCATTTTCAGACCAAAAAGGCTTTAAAACCGTACTCATTTGGGTTGCACCAATCTATACATGGAGTTTGTTCTCTGCCCCCCCCCCCGCACTCCCCCCCCCCAAAAAAAGAGCCCAAAGTAAAATTACGTTAATATGTACGTCCTCCGGCCTTCATTTTCAAAATACTGATTATAATCTGTCTCAATGACAGCTGGATTTTAAAAATTCTCGTCATCTGTCTCTAGGACATAGCAGGTGGTATCTTATCACAGGATTTGGGAATTGCACGACAGCAAAACACTTTCTCGCCCAGCTGGCATTAGTACACAGTTGCCAAAATTTAAATGCACCTAAATTTTGAGCCTAAGATTGTATACATGCAAAACAACAAACAAACACAGTCACTAGTAGCCTCCCACGCAGTCGTTTTTTCTGGGGAGGAGGGTAATACGACTCCCCTAAAAACGACTGCGTGGGAGGCTAAGTCACTAGTAACACTTTGCGATGTAGACAGATACATTCAAAAAGATTCAAATACATTCAACAAGAACTGTAACCTGTTTTCGGCTATGTTCAAAATTTGAGCTGGATCTCCTGCCGCTGTTGCCGCGAGGATGAAAACCGTACTCACACAGGAACCATAATGGATACATGTATAAGAAGCTTTGCTTTACTCTAGTCAGTCTAGTCAGTAAGGCATAACAACAAACATCGATCATGATAAGTGTACAAAAGGGCCGCAAAGAACAACAAAAATGCCTCAAATAAAGTGGTAACGCATTTATTAACAATTATACGGCAAATTTTTACAGTGTAATGAATAATTAAGCTTAAACGCTCACCAGTAAACTTTACCAATTCCGTCGTTTACTTTCGAAGCCATTGCTGTCGGTCGAATATCATCTGAGATTTTGCACTCCGATTCTGTGGCAATTAGCTCAAACTGGTATGGCTCTACGTTAAATGCCACAGGTTTGAGCTCCTCGGCCATTTTCAACGCAAAGAAAACGGGTGAAAACAGAGAATTTTCCAAAAAATTACAACAATACTCTTCAATACTCGCCTTTCGATCTTGAGCTTTCTTTCCTCATCAACAGTGACGTCACAGAATCAGCGGTCGTTTCCATTCCTTCCATTTAAGCGCGCGGTCATTTCAGAAACGATTTCGTGAAATCTTCGGATATCTTCGTAATTTTGGCTTTATTACTCCTTTTAAGGTCTCAGGAATGAAAATTTCGGTCCAGTTTGGCTTTATAATGATTTCTTTTTGTGTCAAGACGCGTTTAAACGGCTAAAGCGGAATTATCAAAATTTGGGTTTATTTGACCTTTAACTACTTTTGACTAGGTTTTTTTTGCAATAAAAGGAAAGAAAGTATGCAAAGTAAATCGCCTTTCCACTTTTTAAGCAAAAACATGAGCTACTTACGGATCTTTGAGGCGTTCATTAAGTTTGGGAAGGCCCATGTAATCGGCGAGTTCTTGAAACAGGGTTTTGATAAAGACGCGACTGCAAAATTTATCAACAGTAACAATGATAAAATTGGAGACAACAATGGCTTTAACACTCAAAATCCTGCCTTCTAAGCATTGCTTTAGTCTGACCAGAACTAAATGTTCAAAATCAAACCTTCACGTACCTGGCGATGTTGTGTCGTCTTCATTTAACTTATTACAAGCTAGTACCTACAACACAGCGACAAACATAAAATCAGTTGTCCTGGAATGATTTCCTAAACCCAGGAATTCTTTGGGATTTGTCTCGAATTTTGATTTTACATGTAGGCACTCTTGGGAGTAAAAGGGTTAATACATCTAAAGAATTCCATACATATTTTTGCGGCGTGAGCGCATGAACGAGTGTTTATTTCTCCACAACTGTCAATTGGCCACAGAAGAAACGAGTAAAGGACTAGAAATGAGTTTTTAAAATTAATCGATTGATTAAAATTGAGTTTATTCCCTGATAAACACCTCAAAAATGACCATCCTGCAAAGTTTGGAGTAATCGGTTGGTTAGAAGCAGAAAAAAAATCTGTTGACCTGCACCGTTCCAAAGCGGCTCTGTCATTGGTCCGCTTTGCTCCGCTTTGAGCATTTCCGTACCGGATGTACCGAGCCAATCACATCACAGGTTTTCCAGAGGGAGAACTCTAAGGTATAACAATCGTGACAGGCCTGCACTGACTCCCTACTGTGGAGTTTTGTTTGCGACGTGTAAGGTCTTGGGCCTTCAAAGCTTTGCTCTGACGAGCATGTCTTTTAGTGATTTGCTTCTCTTGAATGATATAATAGGAGGCTTTTTAAAAATGGTCCTCAGCAATGGCTGATTTTGAATTTAATTCCATTTGTGCATCAATATATTTCTAGGTTTTTAACTCCTGGGTGATATGTCGTGACAAATGGTAATATTTGCTCGTGAGTCTTTTTCTTTTGTTTCAAAGCCAACTGTCTTCCGGCGAAGTAAACTTGAGATAATATTCTCTCCGAAATTATGAATATATGAGCCTCATATATTTGAACTGCAGAATGAAGGCTTTCTTTTCGCAACTGCATAAGTTGCGTTAATAACTGCGAGGATCTTCTTTACACTTAATATTCTCTCCACTAAGCTTTTAGGGTATCCATGCACGAGAAGGCGTGTTTTAAAATTAGAGAGAGATTCCTGGAAATTTTTTCCCGAGGAATTTGTTCGTAGAAGTCTAATAGCTTCGCCTTTGATAAAACCTCTTTTGACACCTGGTGGGTGACAGGAGGTGTAATGTGTGTACTGAAATGTTTCAGTCGGTTTATAGTGATTTTTTATGTCAAGGATAGCGTCTTTTTGGAATCGTTCTCCTTTATAAACAACTGTGTCAAGGAATGTGATTTCCTTGTCCGAAATTTCAGCTGTAAATTTATTTTAGTGTTGGATGAAAACTGTTTGCTTGTTCAAGAAATAAATCTATTTCTTCTTTGTCGATGTCCCATGGAGATGTCCCGTCATCGATGAAACGTTTACATACTGTAGGTTTTATTCTGCTTTGGCTCAGTATTTTTGTTCCGATGTTTTCCATAAAAATGTTGGCAAAGGCTATCTATCAAGTTCCTATACGAGCCAGATTCAACGTACCTAATATGCCAAAAGTGGCATAGAAACCGCATTAAGTCGCTTAACAAACGATCAGAGGTCAAATTTAACTGAGAATAACAAACGAAGAGTGCGCGCGAGCCACAAGAATTCACCGGTTATCAGAAAATTGATGAGATATGACCTCGAGATCAAAGTCTGAAACATGCGACGCCTAAGTTGTAACGGCTCAATCCAGTCACCTTATAAAAATCCTCCAAACTAATTATATAAACCCACTACAAAAACACAAGAAGCAAAATTGGTCAAAAGACCGAGATAAGGCGCGGCGAACAAAGACGTGAAGTAGGAGTCGCGTAGGCCTTCCAACCCCATTTTATATCCGTGTTGCTAGATTGATCCGTAACATAAGTCCATCTGTCCCAAAGCATAAAGTACTGAGCAAGGCTGAATTGAACTCTTTATCTTCGATTTACAAAAGGAGACTTGCTTGCATTGCCTACTAAACAAGGGGCGGATCCAGGGGGATGGGTGGATTGGGTTGCTAGCCATCCCCCTCTTTGGGGTCGTTCAACCCTGAAAATACAAAAGGGAACAAAACTATCACTGAGGCGATTTTGTCTCGGATTGTTCCGATATCGTTATATCATGCCCAGGTCAGCCCCCCTCCTTCTTCAAAAATCCTGGATTCGCCACTGCATGCTTACCAAAACTTAAACCCAGAGAGCATAAGAAGTCGTTTTACAGAACATATAACCAGTCATAATTTAAAAGACATGCAATTTGAACACACACGTTCTGAGTCTAAAGCACCTAACAATTCATTTACTCACTAGGCCAGCATTATTTGGAATAGTCAACTAGTTCAGCAGGGGTTTAACAAGGGCGTAAGTTACGTATGGTGAGTTATCCGGTGAGTTAATTACAGGTGAGTTGCCAAATCTTGAAATTTCAATATTTGTCATGCAGAATATTGAAATTTCAAGATTTGACATGCAGAATATTGAAATTTCAAGATTTGACATGCAGAATATTGAAATTTCAATATTTGGCATGCAGAATCTTGAAATTTCAAGATTTGGCATGCAGAATCTTGAAATTTCAATATTTGACATGCAGAATATTGAAATTTCAATATTTGGCATGCAGAATATTGAAATTTCAATATTTGGCATGCAGAATCTTGAAATTTCAATATTTGACATGCAGAATCTTGAAATTTCAAGATTTGGCATGCAGAATCGTGAAATTTCAAGGTTTGACATGCAGAATCTTGAAAGTTTAAGATTTGACATACAGAATCTTGAAATTCCAAGATTTGGCATGCATAATCGTGAAATTTCAACACTTGACATGCAGAATCTTGAAATTTCAAGATTTGTCATACAGAATCTTGAAGTTTCAAGATTAAACGTGCAGATTCTTGAAAGTTCAAGATTTGACATGCAGAATCTTGAATTTCAACATACACGTCAACTTGACGTCCAAATTAATTTGACAAGTGTACTATATCTGTCTGTTCTTGCCTGTACATATTGGCATACACAAACACGCAGTCGATAGACTTGCTAAGAACAGGAGGAAAGATATAAAGCTCCTAGACACGAAACTCTCAGTTTCAAGAGGAGCTCACTCACACATGTTTGACTGAAGCAGAGTTCAGCCATCTAATACATGTTACATAGCTAGAAAGAAGCTACAACTTCAGTTTCATGAAGAGAAGGGTCTATAGATCACACTCCGTGATGCGAAACACAACATCCTGCGACAGAATTACACAAATAAGCTGGGCCCAGCGTTAAAAACATCAGCAGGGAAATTAACTCATCACGTTGCAGATAATATTTCAGATCCTTTATTGTCACAACTACAAACATGAGAGGCTGTAAAACAGTATCATGTTCCTAAACGAGCCAAACTCAACGTACCTAGTATGCCGAAAGCGGCATAGAAACCACATTTAGTCGCTTAAAAAATGATCCGAGGTCAAATTTAACTGAGAATAACAAACCGTGCGCGCAAAAAGCAAGAATCCAACGGTTATCAGAAAACGATCGTTATGTCCTCGAGATCAAAGTCTAAAAATGCGACATTTAAGTTGAAATGGCTCAATTCAGTAACCATTTAAAAATCCTCCTTACTAAACCCACTACAAGAATACAAGAAGCAAAATTGGTCGAAAGACCGAGACATGTAAGGCGAAGCGTACGAAAACGTGAAGTAGGAGTCGTGCAGGCCTCTCAACCCCATTTTATAACTGTGAAATCCTAAATAACACACTCGAACAAAGACTACCACGTGCAGAAAGAACAACGTGTCAGAAAGAAATGCCAAGGGCTTGCCAAATCATGAAATTTCAAGATTCTGCATGTCAAATCTTGAAATTTCAATATTCTGCATGCCAAATATTGAAATTTCAATATTCTGCATGTCAAATCTTGAAATTTCAAGATTCTGCATGCCAAATCTTGAAATTTCAAGATTCTGCATGCCAAATCTTGAAATTTCAAGATTCTGCATGTCAAATATTGAAATTTCAAGATTCTGCATGCCAAATCTTGAAATTTCAAGATTCTGCATGCCAAATCTTGAAATTTCAAGATTTTGCATGTCAAATCTTGAAATTTCAATATTCTGCATGCCAAATATTGAAATTTCAATATTCTGCATGTCAAATATTGAAATTTCAAGATTCTGCATGTTAATGTTCCAACCCATGAGAGTAAGTGAGACGACAACAGTTTGTGGGATAAAGGGGTAGGGGAGGAAGTACTCCAGTGAAGCATAGATTGCATACAGGTCAGGCTAATCTAGACTGGCAATGGGCCTCCCCAGAGGGCTGAGTTCCCCAATGAGTGAGGTCCCAAACAGTCCTCCCCTGAGGGCTATCCCCCATGAGCGAGGACGGTAACCTCCCCAGAGGGCTAAAATCCCCCATGAGCGAGGTCCTTATCCGATCCTCCCCAGGGGGCTAACAATCCCCTCAGAGCGAGGTCCTTATCCTCCCCAGAGGGCTAAAATCCCCCATGAGCGAGGTCCTTATCCTATCCGAGCCTATACCCTAAGGTTACCATAGTAACCAGTTGTGAATGGCGCAGAATATAGAAGTAACTGAGACTGTGAGTCCATGGGGAAAAGTGTGACCTGTATTGGGAGCACTTCCTCCCTTACCCATGTTTATTGAAATTAACAATTACTAAAATAAGACTAACAACTACAGCAGTGTACGAAGGCCAGAGTAATAACTATCATGCCCTTACATTGATCACGCTATTCAAAGAACTGATCAAAAATTAGGAAATAAAAATAAATAAATAAATAAAACAATGCCAATAATGAAAAGCAAGTCAGTAGTAAATGAGGCTAAGAAAAAGGCTATAAAGCCAGAGTTCACAGTCTCATCACAGCTTGGCGCTGTGGCAAAGAATGAACAATAAACTACATTTAGACTAGAAACTATGGTAATATACAATTAGCTGGTACATTAATTTTACATCTATGTGCTGACGGAACAAGATGTATACTGTAGATAAGGTACTATTGCATACAACCGGATACAGGTGTTTATAACGTTTGGGGCAACGGTTATGAAACTGTGCAAAGCCATGCCCATAGAAACTGAGACAACACGTGGGAGGGAGGGAGGGGAGCTGGTTAACAAAGGTACTCAACCAGAATGATTAGTAGACTGGAAGGCTGAAATGAACAAAGGCAGATTGAGGGTGCTTGATTTCACGTGAGCAGCCAAACGTCATTGGTCAAATATAAATATCCTGATCTTTGCACGTGAATGCGGCATGACCTTTAGGCATGATGATTGAAAGGTCTTATCTTGATGACATATCACATTGCCGATATAGTAACGCTAGGACATTAACCTCATGGTTGTCCCATTAACTTTAATTTATAATACTTATAAATTGGCTTTAATGTTCCAACCCATGAGAGTAAGTGAGACGACAACAGTTTGTGGGATAAAGGGGTAGGGGAGGAAGTACTCCAGTGAAGCATAGATTGCATACAGGTCAGGCTAGTCTAGATTGGCAATGGGCCTCCCCAGAGGGCTGAGTTCCCCAATGAGTGAGGTCCCAAACAGTCCTCCCCTGAGGGCTATCCCCCATGAGCGAGGACGGTAACCTCCCCAGAGGGCTAAAATCCCCCATGAGCGAGGTCCTTATCCGATCCTCCCCAGGGGGCTAACAATCCCCTCAGAGCGAGGTCCTTATCCTCCCCAGAGGGCTAAAATCCCCCATGAGCGAGGTCCTTATCCTATCCGAGCCTATACCCTAAGGTTACCATAGTAACCAGTTGTGAATGGCGCAGAATATAGAAGTAACTGAGACTGTGAGTCCATGGGGAAAAGTGTGACCTGTATTGGGAGCGCTTCCTCCCACAAATACACGAAGTGTATTCCCCATGACGAACCCCAAACCCCCGTGGCCTTAGTCCCCTGTTCACCTTAAATCAGAATGCCCATATTTCTCATGATAGCTCCTGTTCTGACGAGAAATTGCATAGTGTAATTGGGGCATGTTATAATGCTGAGAACTGGAACTTTCCCATGCACAGAATTAATACAGAATGGGGACAATACAATACTGGTTAATGAGATGAAAGTCTTAAGGTTTGTTTGCATTAGTAAAAATTTGCCATATCAATGCAAGGAATGGATGTATATGTGAAAGTAAATGACTGGTCCGGCTGCCATGAAGAAATCCGGTTCTGTAAAAAGAACTATCAGGTGACCTGCACAGTGAGAGTCCACATGAATTAACTGTGGAAATTCTAGCATGGACTGGTGAGTAACTGTGGGGAAAAATAGGGGAATGTTGTCTTCCAGATCACTGCAGACCACACAAACCCTGAAAATAGGGGCAATCACATACCAGAAAAATAACTAAATAAATAAATAGATATATAAACAAATAAATAAAGCTTGTGAATCAAAGCATAGGTTATTCTGTGAAGTAAAGTTCATGACTGCAGTACTAGGTTGTAATAGCCAGGCATCTATGGAGGAAATCTGCATATCGTTGATAACACATAGTGTGATGATCCAGGCCCACTCCGGGATAGACTCAAGCAGATTGGTGATGGCTCCCGCATCTCTGATCCAGAGTAAAACCTTGGTAGCACAGGACAACAAGGGGTGTAGCAAGAACACTGCCTGACTGGAGAGGGTCAGGGTGGGAGCTCAGGGGCGTTAGTGTTTGCTGAGGCCGCGAGGTAATCCGAGCTTGGAAGGCCTGAGAGGAAGGCTGCTTGTTTGGCTGGTAGCCCCTCAGGGGAATCTAAATAAGAAACAGCGACCTTCAGTGCCTGCCAGATAACCGACAGGCTTGAATTTGCCAGATTCACAATAGACACAATAGACTGTTTAGGGCACTGATTTGCCGATAAAATGATTGCCTGGCACATAAGCAGACTAAAACATCTATCATCCTATTCCTGGTATAAACTACCATCAAAGGAACCCAAGGAAGTTCTGTAGCATGATACTTGTAAACTAGATAACAAAAAGTGCAGGTTGCATGGAACTGTCTTTAGTAAATGAAAAGCACCAAGTATGAGCATTTCCCAGGTGTGTACGAAGGGCAAAACAAGTACCACCCACACAGACCAACAATAAGTGATTATTTGACGGATTTACTCTCATATAGATAGAAAAAAGCGAATCCTGGAGAGGTTGTCCACATTACAGCGAATGTATACATGTAAGGCTGAATATTTAATACGCAATCTTAAAAATAAGAGGTCCTGCTAGGAGGGTTCTGAATAATCCCTAATCCTGGGTAATCCATATCCCAATTTTTTGAACAAATATATCCCAAAATAGAGAGACACTATCAACATTCGGTAATAATTTCCCTCAGTCTATGACACAACAATAAAAGTCATAACTGAAAGATACGACTCTCTTCATTGACTTCGTAGGGAAATCGAGGTTTCAGAAAACATAATCTTTGTTCAGTGGACATTACAAGCTTATATACAAATATACCACGGTTGTATGCAACGCATACAAAGCATTCCACAGAAATGAACCTCTTATCTCTACGTCACTACTGTAATGAGCGCTCAAGAAACTTATCTTAGTGGAAAAAAAAAAAAAAAAAACTCTTTTCAATTTAATGAAGAAAACTATGTACAGATACCGGTACATGGAACTGGCATGGGCACCAAAACGGCGTTTGTTTTGCAAATATTTTCAGGGCTAAGGTAGCAGCAGAGATCTTGAATCAAAGCACTTTAAAACCGCTCGGCCGGGAATGATTCATTAATGACATCTTCTCCCTCTGGGGCACAACCAAATTGAAGATTATAAAGTTCATTGAACAAGCTAGCAAACACCATCAAACTATTAAGTTCACGGCTGAAGTATCCAAAACAGAAACAAATTTCTTGGACACTACTGTTTACAAAGGCGAAAGATTTAAAACCGAATCAGTGCCAGATGTATGCACCTACTTTAAGCCCACTGAAACATTTCAGTACACCCATTTTCAACCTGCCATCCGTCGGGGGTAAAAACTTTAAAACACATCTTCTTGAGAGAGGATACCCAGAAAACTTTATTCAAACAACCTTCTCAGAAGTTACCGGTACTTTCGAAGACAGAAATCAAGCCCTCCGACAAAAACAAAACAAGAAAATCAGGCCCTTTGTAACGCAATATCACCCAGCATGCAGTGCCTAACTTAAGCAATACTCATGAACAGCTGGCATATTATAAAACAGCAACCATTGCTTAACAACATTTTCAAGGAACCGCCCCTACGGTAATATTGTGCAAAAGAAGCCTTTCCCTTAAAGATATATTCGTGCGAACAAAACTCTTCCAGTCTAGAAAGGCTAAAAACACGTGCGTTGGAGTCACGCAGGCCCGTCACACTTTTAAACACTGAAAATGGGATTGAATTTTTATAACACAAATTGAAAGTACTTATCTTGTTCAAGCTGCGGTAACGGCAGGAGGGCGTTCTTGGACCAAAGGCTTGATCTCGGCCGTCTATTCTTCAGAGAATGTGTGGTTTTTGTTTTTTTTTTTTTTTTTTTTTTGCCGTTGGGAACCTGCTGGCGTGTCGTTCAATGGTCTGTTGTGGTCGAACATTTGGAGCATTTCTCCGCTCTTCGGCCTTCGGGACCCTCTAAAGGGAAAGCCAGCGTCTTCCAATCGCTTTGATAGCGTCAAACGGTTGTCAGTGGCTAAGAGGTTGTTACTATGGCAGAAATCGCAGGTAGTCGAAAAGCGAGAAAGCCTGAAAAACGGCGGTGTTCAGTCGGAGATTTCAAGCATTAGTCGGAGCTGTCTGCGAACGGGAACGTCTTCGAGGTACAATGGGCGGCATTATTTCAAATTGCCAGGCTCAAGAAGCATATGCTCAATGAAAATAATTAAGGAAGCTGTCGGAATCCGTAAAAACAATACGCAAAAGGACGTAAGAAAGAGCTGGAGCTGGTTAACAAAGGTACTCAACCAGAATGATTACTAGACTGGAAGGCTGAAATGAACAAAGGCAGATTGAGGGTGCTTGATTTCACGTGAGCAGCCAAACGTCATTGGTCAAATATAAATATCCTGATCTTTGCACGTGAATGCGGCATGACCTTTAGGCATGATGATTGAAAGGTCTTATCTTGATGACATATCACATTGCCGATATAGTAACGCTAGGACATTAACCTCATGGTTGTCCCATTAACTTTAATTTATAATACTTATAAATTGGCTCAACTAGCGGGAGTCGTGTTTGGCCTGTCATTTACATACTATGAATAGCAGCATTAACCATGTTTAGAAGTGGACTGAAAAAAGGCTGAGCAAAAATTATAAGTGCTATTTTTTTAAATAAGACCATGATCAACTAACTTCAATTCTGCTTTCACATTTGTTTTTGAGATTTCAGTCCACTTTTAAATTTTAACTTGTGATTCTAGCAGTAATTACCATGCTATGAGGGTGACATGACATAATGAGGGCAAGACGTGTATGTGATCGCTCCGGACTTTTTCTCCTCTGCTTCGCTCTCTGCTGGACCAAGCAACCATTTCTGAACGGAAGAGACTGCAGAAGCTATGAATCTACAAACTGGCCTCGAAAATGCGACTCAAGGCTGAATACTCTGCCTCCTAGAAGGGATTTTTTCTATCCATCGGCGCCTTTCCGTTCGACCCAAATAGCTGCTGGAATTTTGCTTCACAATACATCTAATTACTCTAACAAGGATGTATTATTCACAACGAGCATTTCACATCGCTGGGTGAATAGCTACACAATCACTGACTCGTTATTGCACAGGAATTTATCAAAGTGGCGCAGGATGAAAAGACACAAAAGACCATGTTCTTATTATCCAAACAGCTCCGCCACTTTCAACATGGAACTAATTGGCGATCTGAGATTTAAGCTCAATCCTGGGCCCACTATGAACAGAACAATACCGGTCATTGTTTCATCGCAAGCCAAGCGCAGCCATGCAATACGGCCATCCACTGTGTTACAAAACGTCACCCTCGGCTCCAACAATTGCTGTCCCAGAGGAGTGAATTGGCACAATCTTATCAGCATAAGATGCTTAAAGCAAAATCTGCTGAATGGTAACAATAACAAAAGACTAATGGACGTGCCAAAGAACAACAGAAAGAAACTAACCTGCATGACAATGAACTGTCGGAGCGCTAAAAACAAAATTGCAGACATCGCTGCTGTAGTAGACCAATACAAACCTGACATCATCCTTGGCACTGAATCCTGGTTAAGTTCGAACATCGAAAGTAACGAAATATTTCCAAAGGGCTATAAAATTTTCAGAAAAGATCGCCCTGATGACTGCCACGGCGGAGGCGTTTTCCAGGCAGTGAAAGACGACATTATAGTAACACATCGTTCGGACCTGGACACCGACTGCGAAATTATTTGGACCCAATGTCAGCTAACAGACAAGAAAACAAAGTCACTGCTGTTTGGATCATACTATCGACCAAATTCCACAAACGTCACAAGCCTTGATGAACTAGATGCATCACTGTTAAAACTTGGGAACAACGTGCATAAAAATAACATCATTGTTTCTGGTGATTTCAATGCTCCTGATATTAACTGGGATACTGAATATTCAAGTCAATCTCCTGCCTCTGACAGACTGTTAGAAATTATTGATGATCACGATCTGAGTCAACATGTCAAAGAGCCAACTAGAAGGGACAGGAATACACAAAATATCTTAGATCTAATTTTGTCCAACAATTCTAACATCATTGAAAATATCAGCATCGTCCCAGGTTTAAGTGATCACGACATTGTGTTATTCACTGTGAACACTTCTTGTCGAAGAAAGAAAAATGTCAAACGCAAAATATTCATTAGAAAGAAAGCCGACTCTACTCGTATCAAAGAAGAACTTACAAATCTATCCCTTCATATGGATACACGGGGCTTCAATTCAATCGACGATAAATGGAGCTGCTTCGAAGACAACATCCACCGTATAATGGATTCTTGCATCCCCTCAAAGTGGACTAGCTCACGATATAATCTACCATGGTTCAATCACTCTTTGAAATGTCTTGCCAGGCGTAAACAAAGGCTCTATAATAAAGCAAAATCATCTGGAAATCATAATGATTGGGAGGCATTCCGTGTGGCTAGAAAACAAATGCACAAAAGTCTCAAAGAAGCACGGAATGCATATATTTCTGATTATTTAGGGGAAGCTATTGAAGAAAACCCTAAGCGATTCTGGTCCTATATCAAACAACTGAATAAAGAAGAGCTGGGGATTGCAGATTTCGAAATAAATGGTTCCATAATTAGCGATAACAAATCAAAGGCTGATTTGTTAAACAATCAATTCTTAAGTGTCTTTACTCAGGAAGACTTATCAAACATCCCTGATATTGAATATGACAGAATACCAGCTATTGACAGTCTGTCTATCACCATTGATGGAGTTGCAAAGCAGTTATCGCTATTGAAGACAAATAAAGCTTCTGGACCTGATGCCATTCCACCGTGGTTTCTAAAAGAATATGCAGCCGAGATTGCTCCTATCCTAACTAATATCTTCCAGGATTCTATCGAGAGTGGAACCCTACCATGTAGATGGAAATCGGCAAACGTATGTGGTGTCTTTAAAAAAGGGAAAAAGTCCGATCCTTCCAACTACAGACCCATATCTCTAACCTGCATAGCATCGAAAATCCTCGAGCATATTGTACACAGCCATGTGATGAAACATTTTGATCATTATAACATACTATCAGACTGTCAGCATGGCTTCAGATCAAAAAGATCTACAGAACTTCAATTAATACTTACTATTCATGACATTGCAAGTTCTCTGCAACAAAACAAATCTATTCATGCTGCTGTGTTAGACTTTTCGAAAGCCTTTGATAAAGTCCCACACCAACGCTTACTAATGAAGCTGGAGCACTGCGGTATCCATGGTAACCTTTTGTCCTGGATGGAATCCTTCCTCACTAAGAGGGTACAAACTGTCATCTGTGAGGGTGCAACATCTACCTCCTCCCCAGTGACCTCGGGTGTACCACAAGGGTCAGTATTAGGCCCACTGTTGTTCCTAACATACATCAACGACCTGCCAAACGGTCTAACCTCTACAGTTAAGCTGTTTGCCGATGACACCCTTTTATACGGAGTGGTGGTTGAAGACTCAGATTGCGACAATCTCCAAGACGACCTCAATAAATTAGAAATCTGGCAAAACAAGTGGCAAATGGAATTTAACCCTTCTAAATGCAACATCATCTGCATTTCAAATAAGCAAAGTCCTCCTCAACGGACATATACTTTCTGTGGGTCCAAACTTGAGCAGGTTGACTCTGCATCGTACCTAGGAATTACTGTTAACAGTAAATTAAAGTGGTCTGAACATATCTCATCTATCTCAAGCAAGGCAAGTCGATCCTTGGGGCTGATCAAGAGAAATCTCTGGAACTGCCCCAGGAAAGTACGCGAAACGGCCTATACCAGCATCGTCCGACCCAAATTGGAGTACGCAAGTGCCTCGTGGGACCCACACCACAAAAAAGATATTTCAACCCTGGAGAGAGTTCAAAGAAAAGCTGCCCGATTTTGCCTTCAAAACTTCAACAAAACAGCCAGCGTGACAGACATGTTATCTGATTTGAAATGGGACACGCTAGAAACAAGACGAAAGAAAAACAGACTGACTCTAATGTACAAACTTAGTCATAACCTAGTAGACATAACTACTGAAAATCATTTAATACCAAACAGTGAAAAAAGAACACGCAATAGCCATGCTTTTAAGTATAGGATGCCAAAAGTATCTAAGGACGTTTTTAAGTTTTCTTTTTTTCCTAGATCAATAGCAGAGTAGAACTAACTGCCCGCTGACTTAGTGAACTGCAAGTCATTATCGAATTTTAAATTAAATTTAGGGAAGCTTGTAAACAAGTAAATATTAAGTATTTTTATATCTTATTTACATTTTTATTTTGTATCTATTTTTTATATAGTTGATGTGATGTCTTAAACGATGTTATCAACTTAATAAATGTAGATGTAGATGTAGATTTCTGAACTGCTTTTTGCTTTTTTTTAAAATAAGAAACTAAACATTTTCAAATCTACCTGTGGAGCATCACTAATATTATGACGTAATATTAAATGAGTGTAAAGAATGACTTTCCGAAAACATGTTTTTGTATAGCATGATTTTGTATAGCTTACAACATTTTAAGGCTTTGCAGCTCCATATTGAACTATTACAACAATAACCACAATGTAAATGTAAATACATTCTGTAAATGTAAACACATGACACTTTTTTGAGGAAAAAAAAATCCTGCAGAGAAATGAAGAGGAAAAAAAATATTGTGCAGAGCATTTAGAAGGAAAAAAAATATCCTGCCCACCAGGTTGCTAGAAAAAAAAAGCTTGCTGACCAGAAATCATCCACCGCCCCCCCCCCCCCCCCCCCTCAAGAGTTAAATGGTCGGCCCCTTATGTCAATGCAATAGCAACAAAAAACGAATGTTACTAAAACGAGGAACGGGGAATGGGGAATGGGGAATGGGAAATAGTGGTCAGCGGTAATACCTAAAAAATTAAGTTGGAGTCTCCGCAGTACGGGAAAGAGACGAGGACTGCACGTGGTAAGCGAAAGATGGAAGGTGAGAATGTTTATCGGTCAGTTTTTCCTGAGATTTTGGAATTATTGAGTTTCTGTTTATTAAAATTAACCAAAACTATTGAATTGTAGGTAATGAGAGTGACAATAATCACAGGTGACCCAAGCTAACAGTGTGAGCATCGCGATAAATATAAGGATTTGTATGGAAATGTAACAAGTCATCTCTAGAATCGTAAAATAATTTGTTTTTCGAAAATAAAATTCCTTGCTTGTTTTAGTTTGTTTCCATTGTGTGTTTCTTGGTTGTGTGTGCTGATTTGGGCTTCTTTAAAGTTATTTAAGCGACTTTGGTTCATCGATCACATACTATGTAAATAATACTGAAAGGTTGGAGCCAGAATCAGAGCAGAATATTAATGAGGGCAAAAGTACGAACGATTTTCTCGTCGAAACTTTACCAGGTTTCAGTTTTCCCCCCTAGAAGCAAAGAAGAATAACGTCCTTACCTTTTGACTCCTGTCAGAGGCAAATTATGTAAATCCTTAGGTCACAAATAATCGTAGATAAAGTCAACGCGTGTTCAAACGATTCGATTTGACCCGTGGCAGGCATACCGGGTGCACTAAACGCGGCCGGGACTGGGCAGGAGGACATATTCCTACGAGGAGACCCCTGTGAAGTATTTGTTCGTGACCGAAAAATACTTGCCTGCTCCCGGAAGGGAAAAATTTGTCCATGAAACAAATTTTATCGTGCGCTGGCGATGAACTGGTATTTTTTCGCGACGTGCATAGTCAAGCTCTATTTGCAACCATGTTGTCGACGTTAAAGGGACGTCGCGTCATCATCATCATCATCACATAAGGCTGTATCAACTGACTAGGTGTTATCCTATTCTTTTTCTCGTTGATATAACAAATGGAAAAAATAAAGGTCTCAAATAAAATTCAGCCTTTTGTAGCTGCTTAACATGTTTTAAGTTTAAGCTTTGTCAGGCTCAGATTTCAGTCTTATCAAAGCGATATCATGGAAATTAGCTCAAAATTAGGTTATCTGAAACTACGTCGAAAACAGCAATGCCTACAGGCCGTTAGAGTAATTTTATTCCAGTGAGATTAAAGGAGGCTCGAAAGTATTTTTTAACTGTTCTAATCTTTATGAAATGAAGAAAGTTTTTGCAAAACCGTTTTTCAACAGTTGCCTGTTGTTGCTTTCAGGCGCTCCCCTAACCTTCGCGATTTACTAGTGAAGGCCAAACTCCCTTCTAATTTGACTAATCCGCATCCACAACTTCCATCCGGTTCTTTTCGTTGTGGAAAGAACTGCGCTACTTGTCCTTATATTACTGACGGACTAACTACCTATACCTTCCTTTCTACTGGTGAAACGCGCCACATTCAATCTAACCTGACCTGTGACACTCAAAACCTCATCTACATGATTCAATGTAACCGCTGTAATTTACAATACATAGGAGAAACTAAACGACGTTTAAAAGACCGATTTAATGAACACCGCCGTACCATAGATAACCCTAACAGTAAATCTAAACCCACTACAGCCGCACAACATTTCATTTCCTCGCCTAACCACACTGCTAATGACATACAATTAATCCCCATCGAAAAAGTCTTCTCCAACCGAGACTCAATCCGTAAGGCCAGGGAAGCTTTTTTAATTTTAAAAGGCAGAACACTTGTTCCCGATGGCCTTAACATACGCGAAGAAACCTATTAGTTTTTCTACTTTTACTATTTTATTGTCATTTTTAAGCTTAGCATATTTTAAATTTTTTATTTTACACTGTTTACATATTTCCTGTATTTAGTTTTACGTATTTCCGGTATTTCGTAAGATTCTATATCACCATATAAATTTAAACATAGCCAATGTAAACTCCCTTGTACCTGAAGAAGGCTGGTTTGGCCAGCCGAAATATAGTACAAAACTAATTCTCTTATTCTACGTTGTATCGGTCTCTGCTTTTCAATTTCAATACAAAAGAGCATAGATAGAACCTACAAATTTCAGTTTCTGCCAATTATCTGTAAAACTAAGTCGGTGACCAACCCTTTTTATTTCTTTTTCATTTCTCTGGCGGTATGGCAAAACGTTATTCAGTAGAACTTATATCGAATTATATCGAAAACGTCGTTTTAGAATTTTACGGAATAACTTCCCCCCAAATGATTGGTCTCCAAGCAGACCTTGGAGATAAAAACGAACGTTTCGGGCACGTTTTATTTCCGGTTTACGCGTTTTTACACCGTATTTCCACTTATTTTGCCGTGCGACTTTTCCTTGAAATTTTGATTCACTTCAGTTGACACGTGTGTTCTAGCCATGTCGTGTGCAAGCCACGCGCGCGCGGCTAAAATCCTTTTCGAGCCGCCTTTAACAAATAATTTTAGATTATACACGACCACTTTAACCTCAAGTTTTCAACGTACACATATCTGAAGCTCATATACAACTGTATTGTTTTCCATTGCTTTACTAGTGTAGTAGAATGAGAAATACTTACATCCTTCAAACTAGTATTCGGCTGTTGGCAAAGAACCGTCTGATGATGGATCCATTTGGCGAATAACAACCACTAGCTAGCTAGCGAGCAGGTACGAGGAATGCAGGAACAATAAGAAAAGTACTAAACGAATTAAGCGGGAAAAATATTTTCAGACGGAGGAAAACACAAGGAAAGAATCAATACTGTAACAATCCGCTCTTATCGGTCAAGAAAAGTAGAATTATTTTAATTTTTAATTTAATCTCCAGCGAGAAATAAATTCCGAATGGCTCACGTGCATTGTACATCTTGCAACATTGACAAATTTTTCCCTTCCGGTAGCAGGCAAGTATTTTTCGGTCACGAACAAATACTTCACAGGGGTCTCCTCGTAGGGATAAAATTGTCCTCCTGCCCAGTCCCGGCCGCGTTTAGTGCACCCGGTATGCCTGCCACGGGTCAAATCGAATCGTTTGAACACGTGTTGACTTTATCTACGATTATTTGTGACCTAAGGATTGACATAATTTGCCTCTGACAGGCGTCAAAAGGTAAGGACGTTAATCTTCTTTGCTTCTAGGGGGAAAAAACTGAAACCCGGTAAAGTTTCGACGAGAAAATCGTTCGTACTTTTGCCCTCATTAATATTCTGCAATGATTCTGGCTCCAACCTTTCAGTATTATTTACATAGTATGTGAGCGATGAACCAAAGTCGCTTAAATAGCTTTAAATAAGCTCAAATCAGCACACAAAACCAAGAAACACACAATGGAAACAAACTAAAACAAGTAAGGAACTTCATTTGCGAAAAATAAATTATTTTAAGATTTTAGAGATGATTTGTTAAATTTCCATACAAATCCTTATATTTATCACGATGCTCACACTGTTAGCTTGCGTCACCTGTGGTGTAAAAAGATTCGTATCACTTTGAGTACAGTCGCTTCGAGTGTAACTTACATGTTCTCTGTAGTTTGATGTTTTAGCGACGAACCAGTGACAGAGGATGATTCTATGTTTGAACTGGCGAGAATGAATCTTTGTTTAAGGTACGAAAACGTAGAATACGGCTTGAAAATTTAAACCGACCGCTGCTTAACTGTTAGAGCACTTGCCATCGAATTTTGCATTGACTTTAATGGCGTCCATATTTGAGTTACAATCTAGATTCATTTATGGTTTGCAGAAAGAAGTGAGTGTAGTGACTGCAATATTAAGCTGTTCTTCAATTAAAAAGAAAATACCCCAGAGAAGAATTATGGAGAATAGCTCAATATTCTAGTCACTTCACTCAGTTCTTTCTCAAACTATAAATGAATCTACATTGTAACTCAAATATGAACGCCATTAAATTAAAATCAATTCAAAATTCGATGGTAAGTGCTAAAAATAATTCAGCGCGGTCAGTTTCAATTTTCAAGGCGTATTCTACGTTTTCATACCTTAACAAAGATTCATTCTCGCCATTTGCAAACATAGAATCATTTTCTGTCACGGGTTCGTCACTAAAACGTCAAAATACACAGAACATTTACTCTTGGTTTTGATAATAACACTCGAAGTGACTGTACTCAAAGTGATACGAATCTTTTACACCAACCTGTCGATAACGTTATAAACCTCGTGATCCTTAACATTATCGTCGCTCACATTACCTGCAAAACAACAGTTTTGGTTAATTTTGATAAACAGAAACTCAGTAATTCCAAAACTCGGGAAAAACTGACAGATTATTATTCTTACCTTCCATCTTTCGCTTGCCACGTCCAGTCGTCGTCTCTTTGCCGTACTGCTCAAACTCCAAGTTATTTTTTTAGATATCACCGCTGACCATTATTCCCCATTCCCCATTCCCAATTCCCTATTCCTCCCTTTAGTAACATCCATCGCGTGAGGTAGCCTGCTGTGCCGGTGATTGTAATTTAATTACGTAATAACAACAGCTCGCTGACCACCCAAAACGTCACGAAAATAATCAGTTCCAGAGTTCTAACGTTGCAAACGGGACCAAAAAACCTTAATTTGAATACTGAAAATATCAGCGGGTGAAGGAGACAGAAACTGTGTTGAGCATGCGCCACGGTTACTTAGCGACCGAAACGTCACCTGATGCTTTTAGCACGTGATCAGCTGACGACTCCCACCTTTCTCAACTAGCGCGCCAAAAAAACAGCTGCACAGTTTTGTTGTCGTGAATGGCGAGTTCACCAAAACCCTAAAAAACGTAGACAGTTCGTCTAGAGATAGTTGTTGTCTAATCTACGGTATTAATTTCAAGTTATCTGGACAAGGAAGCTTTTTTAACATGACCACAACTCCAGGAATCAAAGAGAATTTAACCCATTGAAGGCTGCGTGTTTTATGATCGCTTCACTAAATTAGCAGTTGCATTGCGAAAGGACAATTTATAGGTTCGAAAAAACAAAACTCACTTGATCTAGAATAGTTAAAATTTCTTACTTTTAAATAAATTACACCAGTTGTCAATTAAGAATTAGCCAAAAATACATTCTCAAAGTCAAAATTTTGAAAATTTCCGCAAGAGATTTCTCATGTTGTCTCGCGCGTGAAATCAAACCACAACAGAGCATTTGTGTCTGTTTAGGTCAGATTACTACTTTTCGCATTTTTTTGAATGAAGGTACACAGAAGAAGACACAGTAAGCTTTTCTTAATACTACATTTATTAAAACACGCCTTTGCTTGTTTCTGAAGACCAAACGCGTTCAATTCTTTCTTCGAGAGAAGCTACGCGCAAGCGATTTCGCTCGATGTGCAAGTTATTTTGAAGAGCATTTGGTGATGCGAACGGCTATCTCTAAAATAGGGAACGGGGAATCAAGGAACGGGGAACGGGGAACGGGGAATGGGGAACGGGGAATCTCTAAAATAGGGAATGTCTAAAACAGGGAATCTCTAAAATAAGGAATCTCTAAAACGGGGAATCTCTAAAATAGGGAATCTCTAAAATAGGGAATCTCTAAAACGGGGAATCTCTAAAATAGGGAATATCTAAAGCAGGGAATCTCTAAAATAGGGAATCTCTAAAACGGAGAATCTCTAAAATAGGGAATCTCTAAAACGGGGAATCTCTAAAATAGGGAATCTCTAAAACGGGGAATCTCTAAAACGGGGAATCTCTAAAACGGGGAATCTCTAAAATAGGGAATCTCTAAAACGGGGAATCTCTAAAATAGGGAATCTCTAAAATAGGGAATCTCTAAAATAGGGAATCTCTAAAACGGGGAATCTCTAAAATAGGGAATCTCTAAAACGGGGAATCTCTAAAATAGGGAATCTCTAAAATAGGGAATCTCTAAAACGGGGAATCTCTAAAATAGGGAATCTCTAAAATAGGGAATCTCTAAAACGGGGAATCTCTAAAATAGGGAATCTCTAAAATAGGGAATCTCTAAAACGGGGAATCTCTAAAATAGGGAATCTCTAAAACGGGGAATCTCTAAAATAGGGAATCTCTAAAATAGGGAATCTCTAAAACGGGGAATCTCTAAAATAGGGAATATCTAAAGCAGGGAATCTCTAAAATAGGGAATCTCTAAAACGGGGAATCTCTAAAATAGGGAATCTCTAAAACGGGGAATCTCTAAAATAGGGAATCTCTAAAATAGGGAATCTCTAAAACGGGGAATCTCTAAAACGGGGAATCTCTAAAATAGGGAATCTCTAAAATAGGGAATCTCTAAAACGGGGAATCTCTAAAATAGGGAATCTCTAACATAGGCAATCTCTAAAACGGGGAATCTCTAAAATAGGGAATCTCTAAAACGGGGAATCTCTAAAATAGGGGATCTCTAAAATAGGGAATCTCTAAAACGGGGAATCTCTAAAATAGGGAATATCTAAAACGGGGAATCTCTAAAATAGGGAATCTCTAAAATGGGGAATCTCTAAAACGGGGAATCTCTAAAATAGGGAATCTCTAAATCCAGAAGCCCGAACTAAAATCTCATGTCTGTTTTTCTCTCCACCATAATTTGGAAAGGATAGATAACCCAAGGGACCCTATAAACGCGTTGCGTGACCAACTCGTCACACATCCCTTTAATAAGGCACCGTAATTGCAAATTGAAGAGAGGTATCTTTTTCGGTGTAATAAAATTGAGTGAACTGAAATAAATCACATCCTGCTGATTGTGATACAATTTATTTTTGTGTGTTGACTGCCGATACTACTTGCAACGGTTCTTTAAGTCTTATTCCACGCTCCAGTTTCTCATTACTGTCACCTGTATTTTGATTGAACTGGTTAGCATTTGTATTACAATAAGAAGATACTGCACAGCTAAGTCGCGGAAACGCACACAGGAACGTTGTTGGCCAGATTCCATCCCCACTTTCCTGTTTACCTTTCAAATAAAGAGTTTATGTTTGCTACACGTAGAAGAGAGTCAGAACACCTCGACTTCTCATTCTGAACAGTGCGTAAGATATTTGATGCAAACTGACGAACCCGTGAGGAAACCGAA
Organism: Siderastrea siderea; assembly: GCA_964030785.1. Classification (NCBI taxonomy): domain Eukaryota; kingdom Metazoa; phylum Cnidaria; class Anthozoa; order Scleractinia; family Rhizangiidae; genus Siderastrea; species Siderastrea siderea. The sequence goes on along the minus strand of OZ034979.1, from coordinate 21,998,037 downwards.
ACTAAATAGGATCCAAACCCACCAATGGCAGTTCACGTTTGTAATGGGAATTCTTTGGATAATTTTTTCATGGCCAATCAAAGAAAACGTAACGATAACTTTGTACAAGTGGCATCGGAATGGCGCGCAGCACTGTAACAGAAAAGCGCTGCTTCGATTGCGAATTGCCGAGTCGACCAAGCCGTGTTCCACCGTGGAAAGGTAAGCAAACATCACAACCCGTGATACCCTGCTAACAGAGACTTTTCGTTTTGTATTCACGATAAACAAAGCAACTAAGCGAAATACGAGAGACGCGAACATCATCATACATGCTAAGAAAACTTTCCAGAAAGAAACACTCTGCTAGCAGGGTATACCTATAAACTGTAAACTGTTAAGCACGTTTTCGAATTCTCGTATGAACGGTAACAATACCTATGTTATATTATTTTACTGTAAGCAAAAGAAAAAATGTACAACAGCCTCATTTTACCAATAACTAATAAAGGAGCCATTTACGCTGGCTTTGCGCCTCGAGCCAACGACATGTGACTGTGATGTCGTGACCTTTTACGTCTGGACCGTGATGGCGTGACTTTTGACATCTTGAGCCAAAAACATGTTGCGTTTTGAGCGGTGACTGTTATTGTCTAGACTTGTTCCAGATGTACCTTATTTTTACTTATTTTCGCGCGTCTTAATTTTAGCGAATTGAAAAAAAAATTGAGAAATTAAAGGCCAGCACAAAAAATCCTCTCAAAATTTACACACACAGAATGTAATACACTCGTGAGAAATTTACATAATCAAACATATGAATCAATAAATATAAGAACGATTTTCGTTTGACATGGAAGTAATTACGTGCGAACAAACAACAAAGGAATCAAAGAATGGCAATTTAATTTAATTGGTTTAGGGAACAGACACAAACGCACACGGCTTTTGGTTGGTTTAGCGAACATCAAGCATTTTCCACCTAGTAAAGAGCTTTCATGTACCTCTGTATTCAGCAATACGATTGCACAATGGAACAATGCTTTACCCATATTAGGGTTCTCTTCAGCGGTAAAGGAACGAGGTCTTGTTTTCACATTTTTAACTAGTGGCTGATGAAACAAATAACGAACGCTTACGGAAACACTTTTTCAAGGTCAAATGAAAATCGCTCTATTAGCAAGTTCTTACCTACATACCCACTACCGTCTTGATCTGCAAACTAGTGAATGACGGACTGTTCATTACCTCTGCAGAGGTTTAGAAAAGTAACATTTTATGGACACTTGTTTCACGAAATGGAATGCTCTTTCACCAGTTTGTCTTCTTGAAATCGCGAAATCAAAGCCTCGTAAATATTGGCTTGCCAAAATGGCGAAATTAAGTACGGCTGTATGTCGCGGGTTTGATGGGTATCTTGTCGAGATCAAAAGGGGAAAGAAGAAATCGAAACAGAAAGTTACCGCTTGAAAGGTTATTGGAAAATGGGAATGCAGTCTACATGACGCGCTTTGCTGATTTGGCAAACATCGAATCCGGCTCGGATTAATCTTTTCCAGTGCCTTCGATGATGTTTATTTTTTCTCTGGAAGCCCAGTTCGAACAAGTTTGAGTGTCTTGTTATTGACCTTAAAACAGGATTTTTTTTGTTTTGGCCCTTAAATGCCTTGCTTAACTTGTGTCAGTTAGAGGGCCCTAACAAGCAGTACCAAGTCGCACGGGATTGTTGTTGTTGTTGTTGTTGTTGATAACACTGTTAAAAACGTATCCTAATAATTACAACTGTTAACGAACACTGTTTGCTGCCAAACGTATCAGAAATGCAGTTTTTTTTCACGAGAGTTTCAGAGAATACAGTTTATTCTATGTAAGATAAGAGTGCAAATTCGTAAAAGACAAGAGTTTTGTTGAAATTACAATTAAAAAGGGTTTTAATTCAACCATAGGTAATAAAAGAATCTGGTTTATGAAGCTCAGTGAAGTCCTTTGTTTTATTACTTTTGTTAGGTTTTGAATTTTGCATGAGCAACTAACCAATCAAATTGTTACTGTTAAGATATTCAGCCACAGCATATGAACTTTAAACAAAGGAATGTGCACGGTCATGGTACTTTTAAACTTGCAAGGTTTTGTAGCCAGTTCTTAATTTGGCAATTCACACGTTTCCTTTTCGGTAAGGACATGTTATTGTTTGGCATTGTCTAAAGATTTATCCGTCACAATGACGCATAAATTTCAAAGCAACGTAACTAGGGATAATTACTTACTCATTTCTTCGCCTCTTCGGAATATTTCACCCGATCCAGTCTGAAAGGTGTAGCAGAGAAAACCAGCAGTCGCGATTTCCAGTAACGTTTCCAGTGTGCTCGGAAAAATTGACAGAAAATGGAAAAATGTTTCTGCTTACATTTTCTGATCAGCTACACCCCTTCAACTTCAAGGATTCTAAACCATTTCTGAACTGAAATTTGATTACAATTTTTTGACATCCGATTCCCTCTTTCTCGCGCAGACACTGTAATCCGCACCATATTTGGATCAATTGAAAGGCCTATTAATCAGGCTGAGAAAAAAATGCATACCGACGAAAGTAGGATCCTATATGTTAGAGATTCCCTATTATAGAGATTCCCTATTTTAGAGATTCCCTGTTTTAGATATTCCCTGTTTTAGAGATTCCCTGTTTTAGAGATTCCCTATTTTAAAGATTCCCTGTTTTAGAGATTCCCTGTTTTAGAAATTCCCTATTTTAGAGATTCCCTATTTTAGAGATTCCCCATTTTAGAGATTCCCTATTTTAGAGATACCCCGTTTCAGAGATTCCCTATTTTAGAGATTCCCTATTTTAGAGATTCCCTATTTTAGAGATTCCCCATTTTAGAGATTCCCTATTTTAGAGATTCCCTATTTTAGAGATTTCCTATTTTAGAGATTCCCTGTTTTAGAGATTCCCTATTTTAGAGATTCCCCATTTTAGAGATTCCCTATTTTAGAGATTCCCTATTTTAGAGATTCCCCGTTTTAGAGATTCCCTATTTTAGAGATTCCCTATTTTAGAGATTCCCTATTTTAGAGATTCCCCATTTTAGAGATTCCCTATTTTAGAGATTCCCTATTTTAGAGATTCCTTATTTTAGAGATTCCCCGTCTTAGAGATTCCCTATTTTAGAGATTCCCTATTTTAGAGATTCCCTATTTTAGAGATTCCCTATTTTAGAGATTCCCCGTTTTAGAGATTCCCTATTTTAGAGATTCCCTGTTTTAGAGATTCCCTATTTCAGAGATTCCTCATTTTAGAGATTCCCTATTTTAGAGATTCCCTATTTTAGAGATTCCCCGTTTTAGAGATTCCCCATTTTAGAGATTCCCTATTTTAGAGATTCCCTATTTTAGAGATTCCCCGTTTTAGAGATTCCCCGTTTTAGAGATTCCCTATTTTAGAGATTCCCCGTTTTAGAGATTCCCCGTTTTAGAGATTCCCTATTTTAGAGATTCCCCATTTTAGAGATTCCCTATTTTAGAGATTCCCTATTTTAGAGATTCCCCGTTTTAGAGATTCCCTATTTTAGAGATTCCCCGTTTTAGAGATTCCCCGTTTTAGAGATTCCCTATTTTAGAGATACCCTATTTTAGAGATTCCCCGTTTTAGAGATTCCCTATTTTAGAGATTCCCTATTTTAGAGATTCCCCGTTTTAGAGATTCCCCGTTTTAGAGATTCCCCGTTTTAGAGATTCCCTATTTTAGAGATTCCCTAATTTAGAGATTCCCTATTTTAGAGATACCCTATTTTAGAGATTCCCTGTTTTAGAGATTCCCTATCTTAGGGATTCCCCATTTTAGAGATTCCCTATTTTAGAGATTCCCTATTTTAAAGATTCCCCGTTTTAGAGATTCCCCATTTTAGAGATTCCCTATTTTAGAGATTCCCTATTTTAGAGATTCCCTATTTTAGAGATTCCCCATTTTAGAGATTCCCTATTTTAGAGATTCCCTATTTTAGAGATTCCCCGTTTTAGAGATTCCCCGTTTTAGAGATTCCCTATTTTAGAGATTCCCCGTTTTAGAGATTCCCCGTTTTAGAGATTCCCTATTTTAGAGATTCCCTATTTTAGAGATTCCCCGTTTTAGAGATTCCCTATTTTAGAGATTCCCCGTTTTAGAGATCCCCGTTTTAGAGATTCCCTATTTTAGAGATTCCCCATTTTAGAGATTCCCTATTTTAGAGATTCCCTATTTTAGAGATTCCCCGTTTTAGAGATTCCCTATTTTAGAGATTCCCCGTTTTAGAGATTCCCCGTTTTAGAGATTCCCTATTTTAGAGATACCCTATTTTAGAGATTCCCCGTTTTAGAGATTCCCTATTTTAGAGATTCCCTATTTTAGAGATTCCCTATTTTAGAGATTCCCCGTTTTAGAGATTCCCTATTTTAGAGATTCCCCGTTTTAGAGATCCCCGTTTTAGAGATTCCCTATTTTAGAGATTCCCCATTTTAGAGATTCCCTATTTTAGAGATTCCCTATTTTAGAGATTCCCCGTTTTAGAGATTCCCTATTTTAGAGATTCCCCGTTTTAGAGATTCCCTATTTTAGAGATTCCCTATTTTAGAGATTCCCTGTTTTAGAGATTCCCCGTTTTAGAGATTCCCCGTTTTAGAGATTCCCTATTTTAGAGATTCCCTAATTTCGAGATTCCCTATTTTAGAGATACCCTATTTTAGAGATTCCCTGTTTTAGAGATTCCCTATTTTAGAGATTCCCCATTTTAGAGATTCCCTGTTTTAGAGATTCCCTATTTTAGAGATTCCTCATTTTAGAGATTCCCTATTTTAGAGATTCCCTATTTTAGAGATTCCCTATTTTAGAGATTCCCCGTTTTAGAGATTCCCTATTTTAGAGATTCCCCATTTTAGAGATTCCCCATTTTAGAGATTCCCTATTTTAGAGATTCCCTATTTTAGAGATTCCCTGTTTTAGAGATTCCCTATTTTAGAGATTCCCTATTTTAGAGATTCCCTATTTTAGAGGATTCCCTATTTTAGAGATTCCCCATTTTAGAGATTCCCTAATTTAGAGATTCCCTATTTTAGAGATTCCCTATTTTAGAGATTCCCCGTTTTAGAGATTCCCTATTTTAGAGATTCCCTATTTTAGAGATTCCCTATTTTAGAGATTCCCCATTTTAGAGATTCCCTATTTTAGAGATTCCCTATTTTAGAGATTCCCCGTTTTAGAGATTCCCCGTTTTAGAGCTTCCCTATTTTAGAGATTCCCCATTTTAGAGATTCCCTATTTTAGAGATTCCCTATTTTAGAGATTCCCCGTTTTAGAGATTCCCTATTTTAGAGATTCCCCGTTTTAGAGATTCCCCGTTTTAGAGATTCCCTATTTTAGAGATACCCTATTTTAGAGATTCCCCGTTTTAGAGATTCCCTATTTTAGAGATTCCCTATTTTAGAGATTCCCCGTTTTAGATTCCCCGTTTTAGAGATTCCCCGTTTTAGAGATTCCCTATTTTAGAGATTCCCTAATTTAGAGATTCCCTATTTTAGAGATACCCTATTTTAGAGATTCCCTGTTTTAGAGATTCCCTATTTTAGAGATTCCCCATTTTAGAGATTCCCTATTTTAGAGATTCCCTATTTTAGAGATTCCCCGTTTTAGAGATTCCCCATTTTAGAGATTCCCCATTTTAGAGATTCCCTATTTTAGAGATTCCCTATTTTAGAGATTCCCCATTTTAGAGATTCCCTATTTTAGAGATTCCCTATTTTAGAGATTCCCCGTTTTAGAGATTCCCCGTTTTAGAGATTCCCCGTTTTAGAGATTCCCCGTTTTAGAGATTCCCCGTTTTAGAGATTCCCTATTTTAGAGATTCCCCATCTTAGAGATTCCCTATTTTAGAGATTCCCCGTTTTAGAGATTCCCCGTTTTAGAGATTCCCTATTTTAGAGATTCCCTATTTTAGAGATTCCCTATTTTAGGGATTCCCTATTTTAGAGATACCCTATTTTAGAGATACCCTGTTTTAGAGATTCCCTATTTTAGAGATTCCCTATTTTAGAGATTCCCTATTTTAGAGATTCCCTATTTTAGAGATTCCCGGTTTTAGAGATTCCCCATTTTAGAGATTCCCTATTTTAGAGATTCCCTATTTTAGAGATTCCCTATTTTAGAGATTCCCCGTTTTAGAGATTCCCTATTTTAGAGATTCCCCGTTTTAGAGATTCCCCGTTTTAGAGATTCCCTATTTTAGAGATTCCCTATTTTAGAGATTCCCTATTTTAGAGATTCCTCATTTTAGAGATTCCCTATTTTAGAGATTCCCTATTTTAGAGATTCCTTATTTTAGAGATTCCCTATTTTAGAGATTCCCTATTTTAGAGATTCCCCATTTTAGAGATTCCCCGTTTTAGAGATTCCCTATTTTAGAGATTCCCCGTTTTAGAGATTCCCCGTTTTAGAGATTCCCTATTTTAGAGATTCCCCATTTTAGAGATTCCCTATTTTAGAGATTCCCCATTTTAGAGATTCCCTATTTTAGAGATTCCCTATTTTAGAGATTCCCCGTTTTAGAGATTCCCCGTTTTAGAGATTCCCTATTTTAGAGATTCCCTGTTTTAGAGATTCCCTATTTTAGAGATTCCCCATTTTAGAGATTCTCTATTTTAGAGATTCCCTATTTTAGAGATTCCCCATTTTAGAGATTCCCCATTTTAGAGATTCCCTATCTTAGAGATTCCCTATTTTAGAGATTCCCCGTTTTAGAGATTGCCTATTTTAGAGATTCCCTATTTCAGAGATTCCCTGTTTTAGAGATTCCCTATTTTAGAGATTCCCCGTTCCCCATTCCCCGTTCCCGTTCCCCGTTCCCCGTTTCTTGATTCCCCGTTCCTTATTTTAGAGATAGCCGATACGAACTGTGCACATTTTTCAAAACTATTACGAAAACTGTAAGGAATATGAAGAATCCCTCAATTAAAAAGCGATTTCGATACAAATTTACAATCAAATGTGTAATTTACTCTACCGTAGACTCGTAGAAGTGCTGGCGCATTTCACAGAAAGTCCGCAGCTCGAAAAATCTTTGGAGTTGGAAGGTTGTCCTTCGCCTTGACAGATGTTTTCTTCGCTCTAAATTCCATTCCTTGACTTGTCGAGTGTTTCTTAGAGCTTCTTCTTTCGATTGTTTATCTTTCCGTCGTCCATGTTAACAAAAACAAGAGAAAGTAAACGTTGTAACTCTTCACGGGTTTAGTTCTCTTTCCACGGCAAGTTACTATGCAGGCTCACTAAATGACAGCGGAATAACTGTAAAGGAATGCGCGAGATACGGTGGGCTCAAGTCCCGGTCAGCAAACAATACAGGGAGCATGCGTTTCGGAAACCGCCGTCCACGGCCATGGACGGCGGTTGGATCAAAGGGAGTTTCGACCCATGGCAGAGGTCCCTTTTCGTCCCGCCCGTCAGTTCAGCGAATACAAAGGAAAAGGGGCCTCTGCTAGCAGGGAATAATATACTCCGTTCTTTTTTATTTTTATTTTTATTACAATTTTTTTTTCTGGTTCTATGCCATTTTATATCCTTCACTGTCATCCAGGGGTCAATTTCATAAAACATCTACAAGTGTAATTTACAATGTAGCTATACACCCTTTTAATAAGTCGCGGTGCCATTTTGAATTTTTAATCAATGACGTCATTCGCGGATAGATTTCAGCCACCATCTTTGCATGACCTGTTTGCTCGCGGCCAACATGGCGTGCTCGAGCTCAGAGGAAAGCTCTGTCGAACGGCCAGTTTGTTCTTGTGCAGAGGTAGGTTTTGACGATCTATCTAGCGGACTTGTTTGTTTTATTATTCCTATTTGTAATCGTAATATAACCTGTCTTGTACGTAATTTATTTCCGGGATTTATTCCAGCTTTCCTGCGAAGATATCCCTGGCTCTATAATATCGAGAGAAGATTTACACAAATGCAAGAAGAACGAGTTAAAGTTCTGGTTGAGCTGTCGAGGACTACGTTTCAAGTCTGCAGACACAAGGGCTGAACTTGTTTCCCGGTAAACTTTCTTTTTAAAAACGAAAATGTGGTTGATGTGTGCCATTTCGTGCCATTGGGAATTTATCTTTGTTTATTCTTTTTTGCCATATCTATATTTATTGTGGATTTTAGGGTAAGGCAGAACTTGGATAAAAATCTTACTCTGGTTGATCCTGATCCTGGGAAAGCATACACACGTGCAAAGAAAGCAAAATGCAATTTCTGCACTGTGGATACAGATACCAGAACTTTAACTCGTTCTTCTTGCATTTGTGTAAATCTGTTCTCGATATTATAGAGCCAGGGATATCTTCGCAGGAAAGCTGGAATAAATCCCGGAAATAAATTACGTACAAGACAGGTTATATTACGATTACAAATAGGAATAATAAAACAAACAAGTCCGCTAGATAGATTGTCAAAACATACCTCTGCACAAGAACAAACTGGCCGTTCGACAGAGCTTTCCTCTGAGCTCGAGCACACCATGTTGGCCGCGAGCAAACAGGTCATGCAAAGATGGTGGCTGAAATCTATCCGCGAATGACGTCATTGATTAAAATTCAAAATGGCGCCGCGACTTATTAAAAGGGTGTATTGTTTCAGAGGTTGAAAACAATAGCTACACTTGTAAATTATGCTTGTAAACGTTTTATTAAATTGACCCAAAAAACCCAGAAATCGTGATTACACCCAAATTTTACACAAATCTTAGGGTTTGTTACGTCATCGGGACGTAAAGAATTACTCATTCTGAGCGTTAAAACTAACTTCTCAGTCGCTAATAGATTAGCCACAAATCCCTTCGCAATTGTTATTCATGTACAAAGGAAATAGTTCTGTATTACGTATGAGCATGTTTTTGCCTCGAATGCATGCAAAGCACGTCACGCAATTCGTGGGCAGGAGCGTGTGACGAGCCAAAACGATTCCTGCGTTGGAGGCTGGCGCGCTCAGTTTAAGCGACTATCCAAAATGGTAGGAAATATTGATTAAACTTCTTTCCTGAGTCACACGGGACAAAAAAAACGCATGAAAAATCTGAAGTCAGAGGCTTAAGGAGCTAGAAAAAGATTGCATTTAATGTGAAAAGTTAAAGCGATGGAAAAAGAAAGACGTCAACTAATTTAGCTTTATTTTAGTTCACTAAGAACTTTGTACTTGAATCAGTAAGGCCGATCACACACAAGGCTTACTATTATGACGAGCGTGTAACACGTGTACCACGAGATAAGGGGCGCATCCCGGGGGACGCATGGATTTCACGTGCATAACAGGTTCACTATTTTTAATTTTTTTCAGTTTATCAGTTCTTCGATCGTGTTCCATGGCTAAGGACTGTCGCGTCGAAAGCAAACATGAAGCAAAAATAGCCAAAACAATAGGGGCGTCAACAAAACCCGGAACATGGAACATCCCGGAACATTCCGGAACATTCCTATGGCGTTCCGTTACGGCCAAAATCTTCAAGTCACAAAATAAACAAAATGAAACGCGTACAAACATTACTAGACCGTCAAAAATAAAACGGAAGACGTTTACATAAAGTCAAAACTGCAAAAAGTCAATCGAACCGCGCAAAAATAAATCGAAACCTTACACAAATATCAATCGAACTGCGCAAAAATAAATCGATCCGCGAAAAAGCAAATCACACTCCTCAAAAATAAATCGAACCAAACGCAAATGAATCCAACTTGCACAAATCGCAATCGAACCAGCGAAAAATGGATCGAACTGTACAAACAGGAACGAAATCCTTCACATAAATGTCGAAACCGCACATATCAATCGAACTGCACAAAAATAAATCGAAAGAAGGTCAGCGGTGAAACATGCTACCGGAAGTGCTTTAAGGTGATTCCCTTCAATTGCATAACGCATCCTTTCTGCGCATCATTTCTTGCGTGATTAGCGCGCGCACGAGCGCGCGCACCTTCGGAACTTTATAAGTTATCTATGAAAGCTGAGCTGTTCAGTGAAATAAATGGCCGTTTTCTCCTAAACGAGCTCGGTGACCCCCATTTTTTAATACATAAATTCAAATGGCATACGGTCTAGTACAATATATCGCAATTTTGAGAAAAGTTAAAAATTCTGCTTTGAGATATTCTTATTTAAATGCTGAAAAGAACACGTCTTTAGGTGCAGCAGGGTATGTACGCTCGCCGCAATTTTTTAAATTTATTTCATAATCTTGATTTCTGTTCAACTAAAATATTATGCAATACAAGATAATTGTCTGTTTTGTTGAACTGCTCCAATATTTCAATACAAGCAATGACTTTTCAAAGCAATTATAGTTCTCATTTCTGATTACTAGGGGTTCCCAGGAACACCTTGCGGGTCATATATAGTTGCTATTAATGGCTATCTATTTTGTGAAAAAACAAGCACGGTGACCCCTATTTTTCATTGCATTTTTGAAAGGTTCTAAACATAATTACCAACTGGACCAAGTTTTAGAAAATTTTAAATATTCCTTCTATTTCGATGGAATCACCTTAAAAGCGAAAGCGAGGGCCCAGTATCCGGGACTGTCAATACACTTTGCGCGGGAATCGGCCGGTCGGTTTGGCAAAATGGCAGAAAGATTCAGTCGTCCTCAAACGTTGTCTTCAGATAACATCGCAGACATAGTCGGAACAGTGGTTGGTGCTTTTGGAAATCTTCCTTCTAACCCTTCAAATGAAAGTGGGAGCGCTAATAGCAGTGGATTTCTTATATTGACACCCAACACGAACTTCATGATAGGTTTCGCATTCCACGTGCTTCAACAGCATCATCATCTGGGCTGGAAGAGTTCTTCTCAGAGCTAGATCGAGTGGTCGGTTCGTTCCTTACACAAGGGGAAAGGCAAATAGCAAATAGCTTTCACCCATCAATCATATTCACGACCGAAATATCAGAAACAGAGATTACATTCTTGGACACGAAAGTGTACAAGGGTGAGAGATTTCACAAGGAATCTATCCTTGACGTGAAAACACATTACAAACCAACGGAGACTTTTCAATTCACGAATTTCTATTCGTGTCACCCACCAGGCGTTACAAAAGGATTTATCAAAGGGGAGGCTTCAAGGCTCCTTAAAACAAATTCCTCAAAGGAAACAGTTGAGGAAAACATCAAAAACTTTGAATCACGCCTTAAGTGTAGAGGATATCCAACAGGTGTAATAAAAAAACACTCAGAAGTAAACTTCTCCGAGAGAAAAACTAAACTAGAACAGAAGAACAAGGCTGCACATAAGAAAATAATACCCTTTGTCACACAATACCACCCAGCATTACCTAACCTAAAGACAATTCTGGTGGTAAAATAGCACCTTATACAGAACCAACCACAGCTTCAGTTAAAAAAATCTTTAAGGAGCCTCCCATCAACTCACATCGAAAAGGGAAATCCCTTTAAGACCTACTAGTAAGAGCTAAGCTATGAGGGCTTTAGAATTTCTTAGACGAACGCGAGAGTCGTGCAGGCCCGTTAACATTTTTTAACTTGCAAAATATCTCTAACAACTTCGTCCAGGGAGCCATTGTCTATGTCAGTAAAGGGCGGTGCTGCGCTAGCAAACCCAAGTTCGTGCCTCCGCCTCTATGGCAGCCCAACGAAATCCAGCTGTTACATAAAGTGCCTCCAAAAGGTCTTCCGAAATGTCGAGTCTTGGCCGACCAACACCTGATCTTACAATCCTGACACCCACTCTAGTGGTTGACTGTTGTTCTTCCTCCTCGTGCAAAGCAAAATACGACAAGTTCACACAATACTGCCTTTGTTGACTGACAATGTACAAGAGAATGTCGAGGTCAGAAAGCAGTTGTCTTTCGGAAGGATGGGACACGCGTACTCTCGACGACAAAACACTCAAAGTTCTCTCGAAACCATCGAGACGTCGGTAAAGGAATTCTGTAAAATCGAAGAATAAGTTGGCGTCGAGAGAAAGGGCTAAGCTGGGCTAACAAGTCTTGCAGTGATCGAAAGAATTCTCCTAATACATAGTCCCTGAACTGGTTTCTAACCGACATATTCACAACAACAACAATAATGCTGGCGGTGACTGCTATACTGGGTATGCTAGTCAAATACTTCCGGTGCAACTATACTTCCGGTTCCGCTGACCTTCTTTCGATTTGTTTTTGTGCAGTTCGATTGATATGTGCAATTTCGGCATTTATGTGAGCGGTTTCGTTCCTGTTTGCACAGTTCGATCCATTTTTCGCTGGTTCGATTGCGATTTGTTCAAGTTGGATTCATTTGCGTTTGGTTCGATTTAGTTTTGAGGCGTGTGATTTGCTTTTTCGCGGATCGATTTATTTTTGCGCAGTTCGATTGATATTTGTGTAAGTTAGATTTATTTGCACGAGTTTCGATTTGTTTTTGCGCGGTTCGATTGACTTTTTGCGGTTTTGACTTTATGTAAACGGCTTTCGTTTTATTTTTGACCGTCTAATAATGTTTGTACGCGTTTCATTTTGTTTATTTTGTGACTTGAAGATTTTGGCCGTAACGGAACGCCATACCTACATTCCGGAACATCCCGGAACAGGGCAAATTATCACAAAATAAATGAAAAAAAAGAAAGAAAGAAAGAAAGAAAGAAAGAAAGAAAGCAATAAACGAAACAACCAAAAAACAAACAAACAAACAAACAAACAAACAAAGTTAAAAAAAAGTATAACAGTAGTACATAAAACATCTATGGGCCACCGTACTTTCCCGCCAATTTTATCACGTGATTTTCTACCGTGATGGTTTCTTTGCAGCCCCTCCCCCCCCCCCGAATTTAAAAAAGAAATGGATTAAGCAACATAGTAACAAGTGAGGGTTACCAGATCTGTGACAAAGATCTGGATCTGCAGAAAAACCTGGACTGAGCAAAAGTAAAACAACATCAACTCAACATTACAGCGGAGAAAAGACAAAGGCACGAAGAATAAAATAATAAATCACTACAACATTGATAAAGTTTTTGTGTCGGATATTTCAGTTTGAAACACAAACACAAACCTTCACCGAAAGCGGTGCCCTTTTTCAGTTGCGGCATAAGAAAGGGAGGGAAATTTGTTATCATTGAATTTTAGGGGGTCATTGAAATACACCATAAACTGAAGGAGATAGCAGCTAGGTATAAGTACTATAAGGGTTGCAAAATTTTGACAGAAATTACCAAGCAAAAAAAAAACAAAATACGAAAGCTTGGAGCCTGGAGCTTGGAGCGACAAAAGCGAACGATAACTGATGCATGTTATACATGTGGGTGTGCAAAAGAGTCCAATTTTTGTTCTAGGTATGTAAAAGAGGTACTCTTAAAATTGGGATATTATTAAGGGTGGCAAAAGACCTTTACTGTAGGGTGGACTTCTATTTTCTTGGTTAGAATAATTTAGGTTTATTCATCCCTGCACACTTTTGCTTTGGAAATCAACTTAAATATAAAATGTTCTTAAACAATCGAATAAACATGAAACCAGGAAAGTCAAAAGGGTGCCAGGAATTAAATCGAAAGTAGAACTGCGTGACTGCGTGCGTAGTCTTCCTAGGGTCATCACGCAACGCCGTAGGAGCCTACTGCGTGAGTGAATAAGAAAATGCTTTAATTTTCTCATATCAAGTAAACCGTCTCTCGAAACCGTAAATAAGGGCTCAATGATATCTGAGTTATTTTTGGATTCGAGAAATGAGGCGCATTTTATAAACAAGGCACACCTTCGCTACCCTGGCTAAAGAATTAGTATATTCGTTCATTCAATCACAGATGGATATATTTATTTATTTATTTATTTATTTATTTATTTATTTATTCTATATCTTTTATTTTGTTTTATTTCAGTTATTTTATTCTATTTTATTTTATTTATTATCTTTTTTTGACGATCAGAATTTTTTATTACTTTTTTTCATTTTTCATTTATTGTGTGACAATTTGCCCCGTTCCGGGATGTTCCGGAATGTTCCATGTTCCGGGTTTTGTTGACGCCCAAACACTAGCGACTACTCGCTTCTCTTTCATATTAAGAGTGAACTTAACACACGAGAGAACGCTAACTGTGCCCACGGCCGTGTGCAAACGTAGAGGTCTTAGCGTCCTCCGGACGCAAGGGATTACTTGTAAGTTGCTATTAGCTTTAGACTGAGAAACCAAAGGGAAAACACTTTTAAAACCCTAGTATATTAGGTGAGCTAGACACAATCCCCGTGCAGTCGCAGCTACAAAATCGAATGAATTTTACATGGCGAATTTCCGACCAGGCTAATATTTCAGCCCAGCTTTCTGAACAAATCCCTCGTTCTAATAAGAAGTTCGCGGGTTTCACCCTGGCTGAAATTCATCCCGGGCTCAGTGAAAATTCCAGTCTCGTTTGAGCTTACTGAGCTGGAAATTTCATCCCGCGCAAAGAAACGGACTGAAAAAAAAAATGTCATCAACAGGTAATCGCAAGCAAATTTTCATTTCGGGCTGAAATATGAACTTGGCATGCGGACCGATTGTCTCACCCGGTAAGCGGGCGGAAATTTCAACCTGGGCTGAAACTCGCCATGCAATTGGGCATATCAGGCACACAAGTAAATAACCAGTTCCCGAAAGTTCTTTTATTTTCTGAGAAATGGACAAATTTCGATTCGCCCAGAGGTAAATGGCACATACCACCCCCCCCCCCCAAAAAAAAGTGTTTAGCCAACTAGACGGCGCAAAAAATGCCTGTTTACTTCTGTGGTCACTATAGGAGGAAATGACTGTATTTGGACTGAAATCTATTATCTGCTACAGAGGGATAAACCACCGGCTAGACTCCCAGCTCCATTCAATCAGGAACAGGAGGGGTCTTAGTACAAGCACAAGTCCTCTGTTGTCATTAAAGTGTGCTTTATTTTGGCTCCTGCACAGATATCACATATCCCAAAAACCCTCCTGTAAATTGTTATTGTGTTACCTTTCACTTTAAAGCTTTTGTTGAGCAATAGCAAGTGTGGTACATAGTAATCACTGTCAAATGGACAAAGTGTAGTCGATCTAAAACCTATTGTCTGCTAGAGAGGGATTAACTACTGGATAGGCTATCCCGTTCGTCCAATCAGGAACATGAAGGGATCCTCCCTTATCAGTGAAGTGCTGTCTTTTGTGGCTGCAACCAGTAACAAGTATTTCCGTTCCTGGCTGGCACTACCGACTAATCGCAGAAGCCCTCCTGTAAATCCTTACTGTGTTAACTTTCAGTTAAAACTAAACAATAAAATGTAGGAGTGCTTCTTTCCAATATATCACTCAGTATAAACAGCTACTATTGAACTACATTTCCTTCATTAAACAGGCAAAAAGTCCCGGCCTTAAAATTATTAAACAGACACAGCAAGAATTTGTTGAAGAAATAAACCTGTAGCTGTTGTACTGAACCGGCGGTGTTTTGACTATCGCTAAGTAGTGATTTCCTTTGCGGGATTATAATTGCATGGCGCGGCATCACACAAGAGTTAAACGTTCAACTTCTGGAGTATGTAAAATCGACCGTCCAAATTGTTTTCCGGCAAGTTACGGTCATTGAACAAATCTTTTTTTCTAAGACGCTTTGTTTTAAGCTGTTCTGTCCAAACGGTATATCTTTTATAACGAGCTATTTCCTGAACGATTCCATTGGAAAAGGTACTGTTTCCTTCCTGCGCTGTTGAAGAACCTTTTATTTGCGTTTGTTTCAGTTTATTTTTAACCGACGAAGTCGAGTTAGAGCAGTCGTGACAAGAGGGTCGACTGGTTTGGTCGGTCAAAATACGTCGTGTAAGGTTCACAAGGTGTGTATTTCGCTATGGCCCACGGGATGGGATGACGTGAGAACAAGAGCGGAGTCGCCATTTTAAATTGGCAGGTCAAGAAAGATGACGGAGGCTTGGTGGAAGATTTGCTTCGACTGTGTTGTGGTATAATTTTGTGCTGACCTCTGAACATATAGAGAAGAAGTTGTACACAGACATCGATTTGTACACACACGCACGCACGATAGGACAAGGGCCACATAAAAAGTATCGTAGGTGTAGAAGCACACGTCCGCCGAGCAGTGTTGGCTTTGGCCGGACTGGTCGCCGGACTGAAATATCGGTGCAATACTAGTGAAAGAAAGCAAGGAGGACTGATAATAACAGGAGGTGATGTCCAGTGGCACTGTTGATGCTGGTGGGACCAAAGTGTTGCTGAGACATCGTAAGCATAGAATCGTTCTCAGTAAATGTTATAAGAGGAAAATTCTGGGGTATGTTGTTGTGGTTATGTTTACCTGTTTAATACTTGGAAAGTATCCAGCTGCCAACGTTAAGAAAGGTTATTCGCAGGTGGGAAATGAATTACTACACAAGGCTGGATCTTCTTGGATAGTATAAGCGGCCCGGAATTATATACCAGTTACTCTTTTTAATTTTTCTGCTTTACTTTTGATTTTAAACCGATTTGTTCGATTTTAGAGTTCGAGACACTGACTTGCTGACTCCGGAAGAGCAAACCGGATTCAACGATTACGTCATAAGACATGCTTTAACGTGTTTGAGATAAAGCGACGACTTCGCTTTTTACTAATTTCTCCAGATCGAAAATCATGTTTTTATAGTGCCATATTCACAACAGTATATAAATGCTTCGCTCACAACTCTCGATAACGGCATGTTCAGTTGTGGCCAAATATATCTTTACATTTTTATTTTAATTTAACAAAATATTCAAAGCGGTAAGACAGATGAGCTGAGTCATCCGATTTTAAACATTACGTCATTCGGTAACGCAAAAGACAAAATGCTGTCACAATTTTCGTCACGCCGGTTAGCACGTTGAGATTCTGACGATGTGTTTATCTTTATCGATGATCATGTTTTTACAGTGCCCTATTCACAACAGTATATAAATACATTGCTTACAACTCTTGGTAAAAAGCATGTTCAGTTGTGGACAAATGTATATCAACATTTAATTTTTTAGTTTAATTCAACAAAATTAAATATTCAAAGCGATAAGACAGATGAGCTGAGTCATCAGATTTTAAACATAACGTCATTCGGTAACGCAAAGGGCAAAATACTGTCACAATTTTCGTTACGCCAGTTAGCATGGCACGTTGAGCCAAGTAAAAACATTAATCGAAGGTGGAGTGGGTCAAAACGACTGGTAAATGCCTATAATGCGCTTTCTTGTAACCTGTACGATAAAGCATAGCAATGATTTATTTCGTATTTGCATTCACAATTTGGCTTAAAGAGCCCTTGACATGATTAAAGGAAACTGTGCACAAAGCGTGGTTCCCAGGTGTGGGGAAAAGTTCAATTCTTTTGGGCTGTTACGGTGCCCATACTGATCAATCTTAAAGATGTGGTTACTTTTATAATGGGAAAATTATCGCCCATTTTTTGAAATGCGTCTGTTTTGAAAATTGTGATGGCCTTTTTGTTCAGGGTTTTGAGGAAGACCGACCACAAGACAGCGAAAAATGGTCTTGAGTGAAGAATGGATGAGGTCATGGGCATAGTCTGTGGAGCTATGTTTGGTGAGGAGAGGGTGAATAATTCAGCTGACGTCCTTTCCAGGGTATTGATCGCCTTTTCAGTTGGTCAAATTTCAGCGTTAGTTACAGTTACACACTTTTACTGCAACGTGCTGTTACAGATGCTTGAATGTTATTGAACCTGCAGTCACGCACGCCTCGCTTGCTTTCTTTTCGAGACGAACCAACACTTCGTCGGTTCTGCACGCATTGCGGGCCTATGTTTAACCGACGAAGTCGAGTTAGAGCAGTCGTGTCAAGAGGGTCGACTGGTTTGGTCGGTCAAAATACGTCGTGTAAGGCTCACAAGGTGTGTATTTCGCTATGGCCCACGGGATGGGATGACGTATTCTGCAGTTAAGCCCATCGATTAGTACACACACGCACGCATGGACAAGGGTCCACATAAAAAGTATCGTAGGCATAGAAGGACACTTCCGCCGAGCAGTGTTGGTTTTGACCGGACTGAAATATCTGTGCAATACTAGTGAAAGAAAGCAAGGAGGACTGATAATAACAGGAGGTGAAGTCCAGTGGCACTGTTGATGCTGGTGGGACCAAAGTGTTGCTGAGACATCGTAAGGATAGAATCGTTCTCAGTAAAGGTTATGAACGGAAAATTCTGGTGTATGTTGTTGTAGTTATGTTTATTACTTGAAAATGTCTAGCTGCCAACGCTAAGAAAGGTTATTGGCAGGTGGGAAAATGAATTACGACACGAGGCTGGATCTTCTTGGATAGTATACTATAAGCGGCACAGAAGGATATACCAGTTAGTCTTTTTAATTTTTCTGCTTTACTTTTGATTTTGAACCGATTTGTTTGATTTTAGAGTTCGAGACACTGACTTGCTGACTGCGGAAGAGGAAACCAGATTTAACGATTACGTCATAAGACATGCTTTAACGTGTTTGAGATAAAGCGACGACTTCGCTTTTTACTAATTTCTCCAGATCGATAATCATGTTTGTATAGTGCCATATTCACAACAGTATATAAATGCTTCGCTTACAACTCTTGATAACGGCATGTTCAGTTGTGGACAAAATTTATCTTTAAATTTTAATTTTAATTCAACAAAATATTCAAAGCGATAAGACAGATGAGCTGAGTCATCCGATTTTAAACGCAAAAGACAAAATACTGTCACAATTTTCGTCACGCCGGTTAGTACGTTGAGATTCTGACGATGTGTTTGTCTTTATCGATAATCATGTTTTTATAGTGCCCTATTCACAACAGTATATAAATACATTGCTCACAACTCTTGGTAAAAGCATGTTCAGTTGTGGACAAATATATATCAACATTTAATTTTTTAGTTTAATTCAACAAAATTAAATATTCAAAGCGATAAGACAGATGAGCTGAGTCATCAGATTTTAAACATAACGTCATTCGGTAACGCAAAGGGCAAAATACCGTCACAAGTTTCGTTATGCCAGTTAGCACGTTGAACCAAGTAAAAACATTTGTCGAGGGTGGAGTGGGTCAAAACGACTGGTAAATGCCTATAATGCGCTTTCTTGTAACCTGTACGATAGAGCATAGCAATGATTTATTTCGTATTTGCATTCACAATTTGGCTTAAGGAGCCCTTGACATGATTAAAGGAAACTGTGCACAAAGCGTGGTTCCCAGGTATGGGGAAAAGTTCAATTCTTTTGGGCTGTTACGGTGCCCATACTGATCAATCGTGAAAATGTGGTTACTTTTATATTGGGAAATTTGTCGCCCATTTTTTGAACTGCGTCTGTTTTGAGAATTTTTGTTCCGGGTTTTGAGGAAGACCGACCAAAAGACAGCGAAAAATGATCTTGAGTGAAGAATGCATAGTCTGTGGAGCTATGTTTGGTGAGGAGAGGGTGAATAATTCAGTTGACCTCCTTTCCAGGGTATTGGTCGCCTTTTCAGTTGGTCAAATTTAAGCGTTAGTTACAGTTACACACTTTTACTGCAACTTGCTGTTACAGATGCTTGAATGTTATTGAAGCTGCAGTCACGCCGGGCTCGCTTGCTTTCTTTTCGAGACGAACCAACACTTCGTCGGTTCTGCACGCATTGCGGGCCTATGTTTTTCTGTTGGTGTCGACAAGGTGTGTGGTAGGTTTAGTCTTCAGTTTTGTTTCAGCAAAATTTTAAAGACCCAATTATAAAGACCAAAAAAAAAGACAAATTAAACTAAGCTTCTCTCTTTCGTTGAAAGACTAAATAATCCAAATAGAAACTTGGAAAGAGCGCTCATTTGTTTGGGAAGTGGTCATAACAAGTATACTCAATGAGGACCCACCTTGTGTAGGGGTAGGGGTCTATGCAAGATAACACCTATCTGATAAGTCAAATGGACAAAATTTATTGGCCCAAAAATGTGAGTTGAGACTAAAATATTAGGTGTGTATAAAGCTTTCATTGCTGGAGAAATGGCACAGGGAGGTTTGAATCTTCTTCTTAAGTTTCTACTCCTGATAGGGTGGGGGCTGTACAAAAAAGACACCATCTTTTAAGGTGTGGGGAGGGGTACATGAAGAGAACACCTGTCTTTTTGCGGAATGGTGGGTCCTGTCTGAGTGCAATAGTTTTGACCATTTCCCTTTAAAGTTGCATGTGTGAGTTGGTATCGTTTCTATCGAAAAACTTGGAACTATGAAACAGTTATGCCAGTATACTTCTGCCTCACTGAATTCAGTTGTTCAGTTAACATGGTAAATTCTGTTCACATCGTTTTGGATCAATAGTGATTCATCATAGTTACCTTCGGTAGCCTTTTTTCTGCAATCAGTAGTTTCAGAGACTACACCTTGTTTCGACTTAACTTGTAACAGTCTTGTTTGTCGCAGAAACCATGTCAAACTTGGGGACGCTTTCATTCGAGCATGTCAGTTGCTTTATTATACCTCGGATTTGGTCCCCGAGGCTTCAGTATTATTTTACTAGTTCTTAATTACAAAGAAATAGATGAAATGGGGCTTCTTGAAGACAGGGCACTTACGCTCTTTAGGAACCGAGCGCTTACTCCTGATCTCACAAAAACATTTGATTTGAAAATAAAATCATCTTCGATTAAAAAACAAAAAGATGAAAAATACTGTGTCAAGAGTTATCACAGTTGTCTTGAAATACTTTGTGAGAACTCAGCCAGTTTATTTGAGCCCTTTACATGTGAAACGAAAGTCGCCGAATACGCTTGTTTATTTGATAGCGAAGCTCTCATCCTCCTCCTGGCGCTACCTAGAGGCACTTACCGACATACAGACCCCTTTAGGCGTGATTTCTTGTATATATAAGGGGAACTCATTGAAATAAGCGTGGTTATTAGAATAGGGAGTACTTATTGGTATAGGGGTGCTTATTGGTATAGGGGTGCTTATTGGTATAAGGGCGGTTATTGGTATAGGGTATCTTATTGGTATAGGGGTGCTTATTGGTATGGGGTGCTTATTGGTATGGGGTTGAATGACAAAGAAATCCCAGTG
Organism: Siderastrea siderea; assembly: GCA_964030785.1. Classification (NCBI taxonomy): domain Eukaryota; kingdom Metazoa; phylum Cnidaria; class Anthozoa; order Scleractinia; family Rhizangiidae; genus Siderastrea; species Siderastrea siderea. The sequence goes on along the minus strand of OZ034979.1, from coordinate 21,977,026 downwards.
ACAAACGACCTCAACCTTACGGACAACTGACAGTTGCAACTGGTTATTACGGACAGTTTTCTTGGTCCCTGTGGATACTTGATAGTTGACATCTGTTTAAAAAGCAAGTACTCGTTGTTTCTTCTTCAAGGATTCCAGGTAATGCTGAGATCAAGCCGCCATGAATTAAAGAGAGGGCAAGCTCGGATCACGCCATGCGCGACTCTCGCGAGCTCGCGTTCTACTACTATTCAAGCCCGGGGGAGCACTCAACAAATTTTTGTACGGGGAGGCTCCGCTCCGAGGTCCTGACCCCTTAGCGTTTTATATACCATTTTTGACAGAAAAAGGTACCCCTTTCGTATACCTTCCCTTGAAAAATGGCACCCCTTTCACATACCTACTTAAGAGCATTGCATCCCTTTACTAATCCCTTGGAAGGAAGTTTTCTTGTCGTTTTTATGTAGCGTTTAATAAATTAAAATGATACAGACATAAGGTGCATCTGCTCGAAACATGTTAATTAAAGGCCCTTTTAAATACCTAAACTTCGTATACTTCAGCTCGTGAAATCCCTACCCTTTTATATACCTGAAGCCTGAAAAAGGTACCCGGAGCCTCCCCGTATAGTCCATTATAGGGAGTAACCCCCCGGGTATTCAAGTAGCGTGAAAAAAATAAACGAGTGCGCTCGTACGGACACTTTTTTCTTGCCCATTTTCAACTAATGCATTTTGTTCAACTTCTCTGACTGAATTTATTGCTCGCTTTTACTATCACCAAAGCTCACAAGTAGATGTCTGATCGTTGTTGATATAAGCGATTTTCAAAACAAAACATCACAAGTCTTCACGGACCCAGTATCATTTTCAACCTACCCTGCTATCACTGCGACCTGCGGATTGAAGGAAGAGGCAGAAGAATTGAAGGTTGCAAGCAATAATAATGAAAATTTACACCAGTACTTTAAAGCATTTAGCTTGTCGCTGTGAACACGTAATATATGACATTTATGCTTCGTTGGTCGATTGTAAGTTCTAGGAATTCTATCAGTGTAACTGCTCTTGTCAGTTCTTACAAAATTCCATACACGATCTAGACTGCGAGCAGTCTCTCTTTTGCTCTAAAATCCGTGCTGAACGAAGCGAAAATAGCGAGCGTGAGCGAGCGAGATTTTCGAGCGGCGAGCGGCGAGCGGCGAAGCCGCGAGTCGCGAGTAGCGCGGGCGCGGGCGCGAAGAGCGACTACTCGCTACTCGCTACTCGCTCGCTAGTCGCTACTCGCGACTCGCGGCTCGCGGCTTCGCCGCTCGCCGCTCGAAAATCTCGCTCGCTCACGCTCGCTATTTTCGCTTCGTTCAGCACGGATTTTAGAGCAAAAGAGAGACTGCTCGCAGTCTATACACGATCATACACATCTCGGATGAGAAAACTCTCAGATAGATACTTGGTTTCACTCTCTGGCTTTTCGAAACTTTCTAGCTCCTCTTCTTGACGTTACAGCTATTTTAATAGCACCCTGCTGAAATAATGGGGCGCCATTAAGGCTCCTTCCCGTAACTTGCATCATTGCGGTTATTCGGCCTATCGGTTTCGTGATTCATAAAGGACTGAAATAACAAAGTTCACTTTCTTGACCTTGTTTTACGGATTGTTTCTTATTTAATCAATCCTTGATTGACAAGTAAAACCTTCCCACGCCAAGAGCACATTCCTGCGAATCAAAAACCAAAACGAAACCATAAACAACCTCTCAGAACAGCGTTCTATGATTGGCTCATACGCCTATGATTCCTAGAAAAGCTCAAAATAGATAGGTCAGTGCTCACCTTTTTGTGAAGAAGCCATGGATATCCGAACGCTCTTTTATAATCTCCGCGAAGAAGTGTCTTGTGCGGTGTGTTTGGACATCTTTAAGGATCCCAGGCACCTTCCCTGTTTGCACAGCTTTTGTTTACACTGTTTAAAACACTGGTATCATTCCAGCGGTGGAGGGAACGCCATCAGATGTCCAAAGTGTCAGGCCTTCGGTAGAATACCTGCAAGCGGCGATCTGAACGATCTTCCAACCAGCTTCTATTTGAACGGCTTGATTCATGTGCTGCACATAAAGGAATGTAACAGCACCCAAGTAACCTGTTCAGATTGCGACAAGAAAAGCTCGGAAAGCTCTTACTGCTTTCAGTGTTGCGTGTTTTACTGTGAACAGTGTCTAATTGGACACAATATGATGCGAAGCCACAAAGACCACCATGTTCTTGCCGTGAAAGACTTCCAAGACAAGGACTATGAAGATGTATTGAAGTGGCCCGCATTTTGTCCCAGACAAGGACACCAGAAAGAGGAACTGAAATTCTTTTGCAAGACATGCGAAACTGCAGTCTGCCAAGCGTGCGTCACTTTGAAACACGTAGGCCATAATCTGAACTTAATCAAGGAAGACGCTGAAGACCAAAAGATCAAAATGACAGCCATGATCGCGAGACAGAGAGACAACTTACAAGCTAAGATGGAGGTAGTAGCACAGCTTGATGAAGACTGCGCTGAACTCATTCAACAAGAAGAAAAGGTGAAGCGAGATGTCGAAAAATTTGCTGAGCGCTTAATTGAAAGAATTCAAGCGAAGAAGCAAAACATTATTGCTAAGGTGGAAAACGAAACCAAGACGTCCATTGATGGCTTTACAAAGAAAAAGACCGAGATTCAGCAGGAAATAAAGACGATCGAGTCGTCTGTGGAAAAAGCTGACAAATGCTTAACACGAAGCACTAATGCTGAAGTCGTTCAACTGAAAAAATCCTTGGATTCCATTTTCGATGAAATCGTTCAAACCGATCCTGCTGTCCGTGACACTGAAGAACTTCCAGCTTTAGTTTTCGTGGAAGATCAGAAGGTGCTCGACATTGTCAATGGGGAAGAAATCGGTTTCTTGGAAATTCAGCACCTAACGAAAGCTAGCGAATCCGTCGTTGACGGCAACGGACTCAATGAAGGAACTGTTGGGCGTGAAGCTCAATTCAATTTGATCACAAAAAGAGCTAACAAAAGACAATGCTTCAACGAACGTGATCGTGTAACGGTAGAGATGAGGGACGAGCAAGGACGAGAATGCGTGACGAAAGTGCGAGTAGACGATAACAAGACTGGAAGCTACCACATAAGTTATTTTCCCAGAGTTCAAGGTAGGTGTAAATTGTCAGTTAAGGTAAATGGGGAACATGTTCGGGGAAGCCCTTTTACTGTTTTAGTAAAACCATTTCAATTCACACCTGTTTTAACTTTTGGTAAATATGGCGCGGCTAATGGAATGTTTCAGTATCCTTATGGGGTAGCAGTGAGTAACAGGGATGAAATAGCAGTAACTGATCAATGTAACCACAGGGTGCAAATCTTCAACAGTAATGGTGATTTTATAAGATCGTTTGGTTGCAAGGGTAGCAATCAGGGAGAATTTTACTTTCCTTCTGGAATAGTCTATGATAAGGATGGAAATATTTTCGTAGCAGACACCAATAATCACAGAATTCAAATTTTCAGTGGGGAGGGTAGGTACATGGGTATGTTTGGAGAGAAAGGAAGCCTTGATAGTCAGCTCACTTATCTTTGGGGTTCATCCTCAGATTCTAATGGTAATATTGTTGTTGCTGATACAGACAACAAACTGATTAAGATTTTTTCTCCACAAGGAAGTTTTATAAGAAAAATAGGTGGACCTGGTTTTTTTAGTTTTCCTGTCCACTGTGTTCAGTGTGATGGCTACTTTATAGTGTCAGACAGTTATGATCATTCTATCAAAGTGTTTGATGAGGAGGGTGTTTATAAGTATAAGTTTGGAAAGCATGGGGGAGGGGATGGGGAATTAAATTATCCTCGTTTTTTATCAATGACTAAGTCAGGACACCTTTTGGTGTCTGATTGCGGTAATCATAGAATACAAGTCTTTGAACTGAATGGAACTTTTGTTGGCAAGTTTGGAACAAAGGGCAGCAAATTGGGAGAATTTAATGTACCATCATCTGTAGCAGTTTTACGTAATAATCAAATTGTCGTGTGTGAATATCTCAATCATCGAATTCAAATATTTCAGTGAAAATTTGTACTTTCTAGTTAATTAGATATGGAAACTTGTTATTCCTAAAGAAATCTGTTTGTAGATAAAACAGAAAAGATGTAGAAAAGATGTCTAAGTTTTGATCTTTGAGACCGTTTGTCTTGTCTTAGCTGTGTAAATCATCTATATGAACAGTGAACTTTTTAACTGTACAAATAGCGCTTTTTATTTTAGATTCAGTTATGCGCCGATCAATTCGAAACTTCAACATCCCCCCTCCGGGCATACCCCGGGCATTTGACTGTGCATCGTGCCTGGGGACGGGGGAATTTGACCGTTGCGTTGGAAGGGAGGGCAATTTGAACCGGATTTATCTCTTGTTCTGACGTAATATATGCTAGTGAGGTTTTCGGTTTTTGCAGGGTTTGATGGATTTACAAGATAGAATTTCTCCTTTGTTAGCGAATAATTCTTTCAAAAGGGTCTTTAAAAGAAGTTTGAAGGTGTCATTTCGGCGTGTCTTTCTCTGAAAGGCGTGTAAAGTGTTTGACTGAAGACGAAATTTGTCTTTGAGGAGTAGTATTTCAGTACTAATTAGTGGGGCATTTGAACGGCTTTTTTGCCCCGAGGGGAGGGAATTTGAACAAGCCAATCTTCAAAAGTTCAAATGCCCGGGAGGTTGCCCGGGGGAGGGGGGGGATGTTGAACTTTCGAATTGATCGGCGCATTAATTAGTGTTTACTAAAACAAGCAGCATGCACTGTCTGAGGTTTCTTCCTACAATTCAATATATTTTCGATAATCAATGTTAAACTCTTTTACCGAAGAATTGTTGATCTTTCTATAAGTGAAACACTGACAATTTTACGTAGAAAAATTATGTTACATGCAATTTCACCTGTAAAATAATGTAAAGCAGTAGTCTAAAATCGCATGAAACAAATAAATAGCTCTTACATGAAATAATGGTGCGCTTTCTTTATTCTGGGAATCATGTCGAGGTGAGATAAGGAGTCGTTTCTAGTTTGGTTTCAAACCCCTCCACCCTGACGTTATGCTGGAGTCCAAAAATTTAGAAAAATAATTAATATGCTTCTGGCTTTTTGTAGTCTGTGAGCTGCAGTGATTTTTTTTAAAGTTTGTTTCATTTTTTTCAAATGAATTACTGACAGCTTTGAAATAGCTTTACAAGATTTACACAATGAGGTCAACACCCATTAATGTCATTGTTTTTTCCAAACAAAGTTGGAACAGCTCAGGGACGACTAAAAGACTGCTTCATTTGATCCAGTTGATCAGCAAGCGAGTCAATCTCGTTCCCAGAGGCCGCATTCCTTTTGGTCAGCACCAAGGATGCAAGACATTTCGATCCTGCTGACCTTAAATGCGCGCAGGCTCTGGGGATGAGATTGCGAGCGAGTAAATAAAACCTGCGCAGTAGATCTCAAGAACAAACGCTAATGCTACCGTCGGACCTGAGAAATGTGCGTGAAATGTCGCTTTTTAAATCAGGCCTAAAATAGCACTTCTGATGCTGATAAGTGCGATCATCAATAGGCCTTTTATTGTTTATTATGTTTATGTGTGTTATTTATTATCTATCTATCTATCTATCTATATTATATATATATATATATATATATATATATATATATATATATATATATATATATATATACATACATATATATTTATTTATTTATTTATTTATTCTTCAAGGTTATTTCGAGTTTTGTGTCCTTATTAGATAGTTTTTAGATAGTTTACAAAACCCCATTTAAGCCAGCGTATGCTGAACTGGGCATCTTTGTTTAAATATTGTTAAATAAATAAACCGGGTGGATTGTGGGGAAAGAGGAGATTGGTTAATTGTTATGCCTCACATTCGTCAGACTAGGAGGTGTCTCTGCTTCTGCTCAGGGACTGCCCGGGGAGGGGCGGGGGGGAGAAGTAAAATGAGAACACGAGCGAAAGTCGGTTGCGCGTGGAAAGTTGACACGCGTGTCGTGAGTTCGACGTTTTATCGCAGTAGCCGCGACAGCCTGTTTTCATGCTTTGCATGCTCTTTTAGCTTGACTGCCCCTCTAATCGGCTACCCTGTGGGCGCTCCACTATTTTAGGGAAAAAACACTCCAACCGTAAACAATGGCTGTAGCAGTGAGTTAATTTTGCAGGGCCGAGCATACGAGCAGTGTGTGTGTGTTTTTTCGCAGCATTTTTGAAAGCTCGTCATCTGTAGCTTCAGACTAATAAGAAGGCGCAAAAATCCTGTGGCAATGCAGATTGACTTTAAAGGGGTTATGTCACGAGGATTTTGCTATTTTAGGTCAAGTCTGTGCTAAAATCATAACCTAGTGCCTTCACTCATACATAAAATACTCCTGTAAAACTATGAGGAAGATATCAAATGAATTTTTTTCAGGGAGAGCTAACCATAATATTTTTTTGGTCATTTTTGAGAACATAGCATCAAAACTTGAATTTTCAATCCACTTCCATCCTTGCCATCGGTAGCAACAGATGACAGGAAACAGTATCAGTGCCGTAAGATAGTCTTTAATAACAAAGCTAGAGCATTATTTTTGGAATTCAATTGATGCAAGACTCTTTTTAGCTTTTTAAAAAGATACTAAAAGAGTGTAACATAGCCCCTTTAAACTTTAATTTTGCCACTGACCGTGCAACAACCCACATGCTTTTTGTTTCCCGCCCTACAAAAGTTACCAGGATTCGAACTACAGTAGCAGTCAACAGTTTGAGTTTTCACGCCCTTTCCTTCTTTCCTTTAACCCGATCTTTATCTGAGGACGCAACAGGTGATTTAAGTGGCTGTCTCCCTAAGATCCTCATAACCCAAAATGGTCAAAAAATAGATTTGCTTCAAATCTTGCATGTGAATTGCACTTTGTCTGATTAGTTTAAAAACACTTTTCGTTTGGGTTCTAAATGCTTTCTTCTTCAGTTTTCCGGGGGGGGAGTACCTTGGTGGACCAAAATTGATATTTTATTGGTACAAAATGCAAATTTTCAGTAACTTTGGTAACTCTTCACAACACTTATAATTTGATGCAGGACTAAATGATACTGTTGGTTGAAAAAAACAAGTCTTCTTTATTCTAGAATGTTATTAACGTTATTATCTAGTTGTTTCCAGTAGTCAAAACACTTCCTTTTAACAACCTACTTTCACAGCATTTAAAAATACAGGAAAAATGGGTGAACAAAACTACATGTTAACAAAAAGTGAGACCTCATAAAGCAATTTCCTTGCAGTCACAAAGAGATAAAGACTTGGTCTTACTTATCATAAAATAAAATCGTGCGGCCAGACAGTTTAAAGACCGTGGCGCCGCTTTCAAAAACCAGAATTTCTAATTTATGCAAATTACCAACCATAACCTTTGCGTGACTCTCGGGAGCAAATGTCATGCAAACAATGCTTTCTTGGATCGGGAAAACACAAAAATAGTTTCAATCTACAAAAGAAAACAAATTTATGCTGGTATTCTTCCGTATATAGCTTTAATTAAATTGCACTCAGCATTCAAATGTCTCATTAACTATGCTCAATTCACAATAACAACTTATTAAGTACACACGCCACTTGATGATCGTCAGTTTAGCAAAATAACGACGTTTTTACTACCGTATTGCTCTATAACTACTAATCTGAGAATAAAATATAATTAAAAGCAATTCATGATTGGTATATTAAGACCCGTAAAATGAAAACCATTTATGATTAAGAGAAGCCTTACTTGCTTGAAAATGAAATCAACGAATGGCATCTTAGAATGCTTTCAAGCGAAGTTGAGGACTTTTAGGGGTGTTACTAAAACGAGTAATGCAGTAACGAGTAACGCAGTAACGAGAAAACGAGTAACGGGAAAAATTTTCAAAGGGTAAAAGATAGAAAACGAGTAACGGGAAAAAAATTGAAAGGCAAAAATTGAAAGAAAAAGAGTAACGGTAAAAAATGAAAAGGGTGAAAATTACACTGAATAATAATAATTACTTATGCAATGTAGAACTGTAATAAAACCAATAATGTGACCTGAAAGCCTTTGATGTGTGTTGGTGAAAAATGTTGTATTTAATGTCATTCTCGGGCAGGCTCCATAAAGAAGGTATGAAGAAGTTTTTTCCAAATTTAATGAATTAATCGATATACATATTTCAATTCCCCGTTCTCACTGCAGTGTGCAGCGATGGTGCATTCGCTGTACCCTGTAGCCGGGTACGAATGTTTCAAGACTATTAAATACCCAGTAGTCCGACATTTTCGATGGGTTTTGACCGAAAGGCTTATTCTAACGTTCTGAAAAATATTTGTTTAGAATTGCCTAGTGATTCAGAAAAGTATTTTAGTTTGGTCGTTGACGAGTTTTCTGAGCTTGTGCATACTAGAAAATTGCGATGTTTGCGACACTTATTAGTGGCCAGACCCGCTAGTCAGAAACACACAGAATTCCTCCGCTCTGGAAGAACTGGAAGATTGTTTACAATTACTAAGCGATTAAAAGACCAATTTGGTTTTGTAATTGGCGAACTTTCAGAGCTTTAGCAAGCTATACAGGGTCTGGAAGGGTATTCTCGGGATCCGGGACTTGACCAAAATACGGTGTGGGATTCGGGAAAACGCAAAATATCTTGACAGGATTCGTGATTTGACTGCTACCAGGGAAGCGGGATTCGCCAAAATTTGAGCACGGGATGCAGGATTTTTTGCTTGTCTGCCAGGAATTCGGAAAATCGTCACGACCCAAGTAAACGTTCTAGCGGCAAAAGCGAATCAACCAGGCGAGCGCAAAATATTAATCGAAAGGGCCAGTGTACATCCTAAATTTATTAGCTTTTGCAGAAATTAGTCTTTTTAAATGTATTTTTGGGAAAGAAAAGACGGGATTCGGGATGGCGATGAAAAAGTGCGGGATGCGGGATTCTCGTGAAAAAGGAGCGGGAATGCGGGATCAGGACCCCCCCCCCCCTCCCCGCCCATTCCAGACCCTGGTAGCTTTCTTGACCCATCTGACCCGAGCCATCACGCCACCACTGACTGTGACATGTCACGGACACTGTAGAGTTGTAAATGTGGCCCAAAAAAACCATGATAGTGTCGAATTACTTACCACCACTATACAAAGTTAGGAAGGGTTGCCTCAATAATTACTGTATAATTCTCTGAAACCAGAGTGCCGGGTATTCAGCTGACCTTAATAACCGTGTCTTCATGCCCGGCAGCCGGGCGTAGTTTCGCCGGAAAAAGCTAAATTAACTGCCCGGCAGTTCACGAGTTTGACGGCTCAGAGGTTTCAAATACATTTTTCAAATTATTGAACTAATATTTCAGTGATATTGATACAGAAACGAATAATCAGTGTTTCTGTTGATGAATCTATTTATACATAAAAACATTTTTCTAAGAATGCGCTGAATCAAAAATTTTGGGAACCTCTGAATAAATGGCTCTGATCCCTCATGACCCACCTCTCAAACCTCTCTGTTTTCCCCCAACCCCACCCCCCCTCGTCAATAGGGTGAAGGTGAAACAATTTTTTTGTCAAACGTTTTTTTCTTTCTTTCCTGTGATGTATCTCTATAATGTGTGTATTTTGTTGTTTTCTTGCACATGTACAAAAAAAATTTAAAAAAACAAGAACTGAATTTTAAGCGTCGCAAGTAATATTAGTACAATGTAATGTGTTGTAAGAAAGTATATTGTAATGTTAAAAAAAAAACGATTGCAGGAATGCCGGGTATCAAGTCTTGAAATATCCGTGCCCGGCTGCCGGGTATCTAGACCCTGTCACTAAAAAAGTCTAGCGAATGCACCATCGCTGCACACTGTAGTGAGAACGGGGAATTGAAATATAAATCGATTAATTCATTAAATTCGGAAAAAAACTTCTTCATAGCTTTTTTATGGAGCCTGCCCGAGAATGACATTAAATACAACATTTTTCACCAACACACATCAAAGGCTTTCAGGTCACATTATTGGTTTTATTACAGTTCTACATTGCATAAGTAACTATTATTATTCAGTGTAATTTTCACCCTTTTCATTTTTTACCGTTACTCTTTTTCTTTTAATTTTTGCCTTTCAATTTTTTTCCCGTTACCCCTTTTCTATTTTTTACCCTTGAAACATTTTTCCCGTTACTGCGTTGCTCGTTACTCGTTACTGCATTACTCGTTTTAGTAACACCCCTTCGAATGAGTCTACCGTTGGAACATTTCAATCTTCAATTTAAAATAGAATTTTGATTCCAATTACCGTGGCCGAGGGTGGCCATCGAAAGTAAAAAGTCAAAACCAAAAGTCGATCTTGAAAGTGAAAAGTCAAAATCAAAAATCAAATGTGAATTTACTAAATAAAAAGTCAATTCGCAAATTGAAAAGTCGAAATCAAATGTCGTTTTCTGAAGCGCGAAAATCGAGCTTCGAATACTCACTTCTCACTTTCGACTTTCGACTTTGACCACCCCCCCTACCCCCCTCTCCTTTTAATTCGGAAGACTTGGTAGCCTCGTCCAGCAGATTTCGCAACCAGGCCTAGGAAAGTCGTGTTGCCATGTTCTTATCTAATTTTTCCATTACAGTCTTTGAAACTCGAATAGTTTTAGGTTCAAAATGTCAAAGCGGAAGAATAAGAGCGACTTCAACGCCACGAATGTCGCAGAACTTACAAAATATTTGCAGGAATGTCGGCTTTGGTAAGCGGATACAATGTATTTGAAAACTTCGCTAGTGGAAATCGCCTCTGCAGTCGAAAGAATGGTTTTGCCAGTGGATCCAAACATCGAAAAAGATCAAGTTAATGATGCAGACAATTTAATAATTCATGATAGGCTAATCCTCCATCCATTTTCCCCGAAGGCCCTGAACAACTTTAACTCTTCGCCGCCGTTTGGGTTGTGCGACATTTTTAACTATTTAATTTACCAATCCACTGCGGGTGTTACTAAAACGAGTAATGCAGTAACGAGTAACGAGTAACGCAGTAACGAGAAAACGAGTAACGGGAAAAATTTTCCAAGGGTAAAAAATAGAAAACGAGTAACGGGAAAAAAATTGAAAGGCAGAAATAAAAAAAGAGAGTAACGGTAAAAAAAATGAAAAGGGTGAAAATTACACTGAATAATTATAAATACCTAGTAAATAGCTAATTACGATTAATTCATTAAATTCGGACATTTACCGTTACTCTTTTTTTATTTCTGCCTTTCAATTTTTTTCCCGTTACTCGTTTTCTATTTTTTATCCTTAGAAAATTTTTCCCGTTACTCGTTTTCTCGTTACTGCGTTACTCGTTATGCATGGTTCAATTCTACCTGTTACCATCCCCCCCCCCGGGCACACCCCCGGGGATTTGCAATTTTTTTCTTACTTGGCGGTCTATTCCCCACCCCCGGGCACGCAGAAAGAGACAATTCCCCACCCCCGGGACTCCTCATCGACCAAAATTGATTTCCGTACAATAGCACAACCTGCAACCAGACGTTTTGACAAGAACTTAAACGCTTTTCTAGAGTTTACTGAACGAAGGATATTACATAGTATTAAAAAACATGGACACTACAGTGAAGAAGAAAACTGTAGAAAAAAGTCTAACCGCACTGGCATTCTGCTGGCGAGTAAAGAAATGTTCTTCACCACGTGTTTTATTAGCACATGGGCAAAAGAGGTCCGGTGAGCAAATTGATAACAGCATTTTAAAGGAGTTTTTCTTAGCTTGTTTCACAAGAACACTGGACTGAGATCTCTGTTTAATATAAAGCGGTGCATCTGTTTCATACAAATACGCTGAAGAAATATTTCTATGTTTGTGATTAACGCCATCCATTCGAGTACACATCAAACGCACTTTCGTTTAACAATTTATAATAAACGTGCCTTTGAATACAGATTTTAATTTCGAGAGATTATTCTTCTCCAACCAGTCTGCTACAAATTCTAGAGATTTTTCCTGGAAACAGGCAGTCTTCTCTACGCGGTCCGGCACCGCATTGTGTCAAATGAGAAGTGATAAGCTAGCGACGTGCTTCACAAGAAAAACGAGCAGTTGTTTTCGATTTGCCCCGCCCCCCTACCCCCGGGACAAAACCGTTTCAAACAATTCCCCACCCCCGGGCCCGAAGGGCTGGACTTGTCCCGGGGGTTGCCCGGGGGGGGATGGTAACAGGTAAAATTGAACCATGCATTACTCGTTACTGCATTACTCGTTTTAGTAACACCCGACTTTTAGACTTTAAAATCGATCCATCCATTAGAAAGTATCAAGGAAAAGTGTTGCAGTCAACCTAGTTTGGGGAAAAAGGTACGTTCCAAATACGTTGACCTTCATGCTTTTGCTGTCGTTCGCACCTGTGAAACAAATGGCGCCTGTTTGTTTTCATACCGATAACACCTGCGGAGATTCCCGTGGCAAGTCAAGTTTAAGTAGACTTGTTGACTGCAAAGGCGATATAAGGAACCATTTAGCAAATTATCGTCTTTCAAATGTGGTTCTGTCAGAATATGAGGTCATCTTGGCAAGAGCTGGAAAGTTCGAGTTGACAGCGGAAGATGTTTCAAATTTGTGGGTTTGTCCGCAACATCGCTATGCACTGGGGAAGTATTGGGTCCCGTCAAAGAAAACCTGCATTAGGCCATGCCACACTGGACAACTTAAAGCACTCACAGGAAGAGATGTGGTGTCTTATGACATGGGGAAGTGGAAGAAGAAACTTTACGGCTGCAATGTTCAACTTGGACCAGGTATTAAAATTACGACACAAACAAATAGAATTCACCTAAACATGTATTTGTTTTGCTCTAGCTAGGGTACCGGTATGCTCTGAAAAAAGAGATTTTTTTTCATCTTAGTGCTGCTACTGCTACATGCAGCTGAAACGATGCAATTTAGGAGATCCGACCTTTCTATGCTGGGTCGAAATAACTAGGAAAATGAAAAAAAAAAAGGAAGTAAGGCTGACAGGGATGTTGATTTCAGCGATATTGACAGATATTGACTGAAAACCTGATACATTAACAATCCTCTCTTGGTATCAGATATCGGGAAAAATAATATACTATGTGTAAAAAAACGTAAAATGGATTTAATTATTTCAGATTTTTTGTTTCAGTGAGGAATTTGTGTAAAAAATGAAAACCGCGCTTGGTTTGAGTATTGGAGGATCTGTTACGACCTGTCGGTACTTTGGACTCAGAGATAACAGTTTCAAAGAACTTAAAGGAACTCATGTCTGCATATAGAGACGCACCTTCAAATTCTATCAAAACACAGATTCTGAGCTTGTATGTAAGCTGGTATCCGGTGAAAACCCTTATGAAACTCCACGAAAAATACGAAAGAATCACCGAATGGCAAGTTAGAAAAGCCAAGGAACATGCGAGGAATGTTGGTCCTGGAATTCCTTCGGAAAAGATAACAAGACATTGCGTGCGCATGGATATGGTTAAGTTAGAACATTTCCTGGACTTCATCAAACGTCCATATTTCTACCAGGATGTAGCATACGGTACAAGGAAGTTGAAGTTGGAGAGTGGGGAAATTTTAACAATGCCTAACGTTGTAGGTATTGTTACCAGGTCAACAATGGTAAGCCAGTATATGCAATTTTGCAGAGACGAAAACTTTGAACCGTTAAGTCGAGGAACTTTGTTCAGAATTTTGGAAGTGAGGGGAGCGTCTCAACAAAAAGCGCTTCAAGGACTAGACAACACAGCAGCGGATGGTGTAGCAGCCTTTGATACCCTCGAGAAAAGTTGGAGAGGATGGGAGCCTCTAGTTGAGTGGGTGCAGACAACAAAAAAGAATCTCAAGGACAGCAAGAGATATCTCAAGACCCAATACAAAGTACACTGTAAGGAAGAAAGTAATTGCGCTGATCATTGCAAATCATTTGCTTTAAGTGACAGCAAGGACAAAGGCTTCAGGAACGTTTGCCACGATGATCACAACACTACTTCCGAGAATTGCGACACTCTCAATCATGTCACCCAGGAAATAGAAGACAAATTGCAAGACGAAAGCATAGAATGCAACCTTCAACAACGTGGAGACAGTTTGTACGACACGGACAACAAAAGCAAAACAACACATTGATGACTGGAAAGCCCATATTTTGAGATCAGAAAACCAAGATCTGGCAAAGCATGATGGCTTGAAGATTATTAACGCAGAGTCGATCTTAATTTTTATGGACTGGGCGATGAAATTTGTCCAACTAAAATTTCGCGAAAAGCAGTCACAATGGTACGGAAAGAGGGGGATCAGCTGGCACATAAGCAGTGTCGTTTACAAGAATGCTGATGACAAGTTGGAAGTCACTACTTACGCACATCTCTTTGACGCTTGCAAGCAAGATTGGTTCGCCGTCATTTCCATCATAGAAAATCTGTTATCCACAATCAAAGTTGCCCATTTCTCCATCAGTGAAGCATATCTGCGTTCTGATGAAGCAGGGTGCTACCATAATAGCTCCCTTATCGCAGCTCTGAAAGATGTCGGCCAACGTGTTGGCATCAGTGTGAAGCGTTATGATTTTTCCGAACCCCAACATGGCAAAGACGTTTGCGATAGAATTCTTTGTCCTATGAAAGGATCTATAAGAAGATTTTGCAACGAAGGAAACGATATCACGACGGCCACTGAAATGAGAAATGCCCTCAAAGAGCGACCAGTTAAAGGAACTACTGCCTCAGTGAATGTTGTGAACAATGACGCCAAGGATTTGGAAGTCAAGAAAATAACTGGTTTCAGTAGTTATCATTCGCTCCGTTTTGAAGACGACGGTGTGCGTGCTTGGAAAGCTTACAATATTGACGATGGAAAGCTAATTCCTTATGAGACATGGGTGGCCAAACCACAATGTCCAACGTTGCTGGAGGTTAAAGAAAAACAAGATTTCTTTGATCCAAAGTCCAATCGCGTTCTGAAAGAATTCTTATCGAAGAGTGACAACACTTACCAGTGCACCGAAGCTGGATGTTCTGCATCGTTCAGATCGTTCAGCAAAATAGAAGATCTTGTTCTACACATGGAGATTGGACAACACACATATTCGACTGCTTCTGGCTTGTATGATAAACTGAAACTTGACAGGGTTTCCAAATTCTCATCACTAACCCTTGATGAAGACGATAGTCGCCGAGTAATTTCTAGTGGAAAGCAGGGACAATCCAATTTGTCCATGGGATGGGCCCTCCATGAACCAAGAAGTGGCGGTATTCGATACACTAAAGCAGTAGAATAATATCTTAGTGCAAAATATGAACTGGGCGAAAACACGGGGAATAAATGTGATCCTCAGCAAGTGGCAGAAGACACGAGAAGTGCGAAATTGGAAAACGGGGAAAGATGGTTTTCAAGAGAAGAGTGGTTGAGCACCTCCCAAATCAGAAGCTTCTTTTCAAGAATAACTGCTTCTAGAAGAAAGCAAACACAAGTGGGAACTAGTGAAGTGAGTACCAGAATTGCTGATACTGACGAGGACTTTGATCAGTGGTTAGAAGAAGAATAAATGTTGAATGAGATTAACGACCGGGAAGAGCTGAAAGGTCAGGTCTTGGGAGAACTTGGTTTGCGCCACCCTATCTTGTACGATACGTATGACTTATGCGAACTGAACAATGGAAAGGACCTCCTTAACTTCAACGTAAAGAGGATCAAAGAAATTTGCCACCACTTCGAGATCCCAATAAAGTCCCGGGATTCAAAGAACGTTTTACTGCAAAAACTAACGGAGGAACTTAACAAATGCCAGTGCCACTTGAGTGACCAGTGACTTCAAGTTCGATGGACACATGCTGCGTTCGCATCGCAAGAGTTCTAACCGGTTGTAGACGTCTAAGGATTATGAAAGTACATTAGTTTGCAGAGGGTAATCGGCCACAATTATCGAACAAAAAGACACCCTTAACCCTATCTAGACCGGGCCTTATTTCGTCTTCTGTGTCCGGGGGCGGTCCTACATAACTCCGCGAGTAATAAAGCAATGGCAATGAAACTCAGAAGGTGAGAAGTATGCCCAATAGTGTTTCCTTTGTCAGGCTTGCAATGGGTAGTGGTGACGTCGTGTGACGTGAGAGCTACGACATGATTTCCAAATGGCGGCCATTCAATTTCTGTAAAGCGTGGCTGTCAAAATTTGGTTGCTTGGTAACGTCAGTCTCACTGAATATTGACCTTCTACATTCACACACTCGAGGAAAGCAAATAAAACTTCCTTCAACACACCTTCTTTTTTGAATGGCCGACCTTCTTCTTACTGAAAATTCCCGTGAGCGTGGTGCTATTGATAAAACTGTGAACAGTATCCCAGGAAAACGAGTTTCTGTTATAGGTAACGGGAGTCTAAATAATTTAAGTTAGACCAAGAGTAGTCTCTCATTTTCCACAGGGATTCAAAAGTAGTGCGATTTTACTGCGAGCTCGGCTGTCTAACCCGCTCTATTATATCTATGAAAAATGTGAGGACATTCATATTTGCACTAATTTAACATCTAGTTCTCATATGGCCTGCGATCAACTCCGGTAGTCTCGTCCATTCATTTGGCGGTATACTGCTAATACAGAGAAAGGCTTGGGAGAAAGCGAACTTGGATGCGCAGCGAAACTAGGTCGAGGCGAAATTTCAAAAATAAGAAATTCTTTGGGTACCGTGCTGGAGCAGTACCCTACTATCAGGTGGTTCTAGCGGCTATATGTGAAGCAAGCCCCCTCAACTTTTTCATCGGATAGAAAGTCTTCCTCAAAGGATGTTTCCATCTAGTGGCTACATTTTTACAGCATCAACTTTCCTCCGGGTCAGATTCCAGAACTGAACAGCACGCATGGATGAAACTAATCGTTTATTTTGAAATTGTGAAGACGTGCGCAGCATTCCGAATTGTGTGCTAACACATGGAAATTATTGACAAAAATTGCAAATTTTCTCCCATGAGCTCCAACCTATATTTTCAAATGCGAAACATGTAGTTACATTTCCGGAAGCTAAAAGAAACGTCAGTGCAAACGTTTTCTTCACATTACCAACTGGTCAGCGGCTACTGTCTAGCTAACACGAGAGAAGCAACATGTCGAAAGCGCACGGTAAATGAAGGTTTTTGGACTAACAATTTTCCCAAAACCGACTGTTTTGACGTTTCTAAGATGATCTCTGAATTGACGGATCTTCTTTTGATCGAAGATGACAGAATAGGTGAGGTAATTGGTACAAATGAAACCCATGAGACCAATATGTCATTTGTTGATGTCATTATTTTTCCAGGGAGGTGTGTTCTCTCACTTGGTTGCACAACTTAGGGTGTAATATACTCATTATGACTTGCTTTTACTACTTTATTCTCGGATTAATAGTTCTAGATCAAGGTGGCGTTGTAAACTTACTTGTTAAGCGAAATTAGCGATCATCAAGTGGCGTGTGTACTTAATAAGTTGTTATTGTGAATTGAGCATAGTTAATGAGACATTTGAATGCTGAGTGCAATTTAAGTAAAGCTATATACGGAAGAATACCAGCATAAATTTGTTTTCTTTTGTAGTTTGAAACTATTTTTGTGTTTTCCGATCCAAGAAAGCATTGTTTGCATGACATTTGCTCGCGAGAGTCACGCAAAGGTTATGGTTGGTAATTTGCATAAATTAGAAATTCTGGTTTTTGAAAGCGGCGCCACGGTCTTTAATCTGTCTGGCCGCACGATTTTATTTTATGATAAGTAGGACTAAGTCTTTATCTCTTTGTGACTGCAAGGAAATTGCTTTACAAGGTCTCACTTTTTGTTAACATGTATTTTTGTTCACCCATTTTTCCTGTATTTTTAAATGCTGTGAAAGTAGGTTGATAAAAGGAAGTGTTTTGACTACTGGAAACAACTAGATAAAAACGTTAATAACATTCTACAATAAAGAAGACTTGTTCTTTTCAACCAACAGTATCATTTAGTCCTGCGTCAAATTATAAGTGTTGTGAAGAGTTACCAAAGTTACTGAAAATTTGCATTTTGTACCAATAAAATATCAATTTTGGTCCACCAAGGTACTCCCCCCCTGGTAAACTGAAGAAGAAAGCATTTAGAACCCAAACGAAAAGTGTTTTTAAACTAATCAGACAAAGTGCAATTCACATGAAAGATTTGAAGCAAATCTATTTTTTGACCATATTGGGTTATGAGGATCTTAGGGAGACAGCCACTTCAGAGGGGTGAAATCACACTATTGTTAATATTGATCCGAGATTGGGACTACTCAAAATATAATCAAAGACAACGTCTTATTCCACGTGAGGATCGGATCAGAATTAGAAAGGAGACACAGTCTGAACTGCTAAGTTGCATGTGTGAGTTGGTATCGTTTCTATCGAAAAACTTGGAACTATGAAACAGTTATGCCATTATACTTCTGCCTCACTGAATTCAGTTGTTCAGTTAACATGGTAAATTCTGTTCACATCGTTTTGGATCAATAGCTAGTGATTCATCATAGTTACCTTTGGTAGCCTTTTTTCTGCAATCAGTAGTTTCAGAGACTGCACCTTGTTTCGACTTAACTTGTAACAGTCTTGTTTGTCGCAGAAACTATGTCAAACTTGGGGACGCCGTTTAATTCGAGCATGTCAGTTGCTTTATTATACCTCGGATTTGGTCCCCGAGACTTCAGAATTATTTTACAAGTTCTTAATTAAAAAGAAATAGATGAAATGGGGCTTCTTGAAGACAGGGCACTTACGCTTTTTAGGAACCGAGCGCTTACTCCTGATCTCACAAAAACATTTGATTTGAAAATAAAATCATCTTCGATTAAAAAACAAAAAGATGAAAAATACTGTGTCAAGAGTTATCACAGTTGTCTTGAAATAAAGTGTGAGGACTCAGCCAGTTTATTTGAGCCTTTTACATGTGAAACGAAAGTCGCCGAATACGCTTGTTTATTTTATAGCGAAGCACATTCTCCTCCTGGCACTACTCCTTAGGCGTGATTTCTTGTATATATAAGGGGAACTCGTTGAAATAAGCGCGTTTATTAGAATAGGGAGTACTTATTGGTATGGGGTGCTTATTGGTATAGGGTTGAATGACAAAGAAATCCCAGTGACAAACGAACCCAACCTTATGGACAACTGGCAGTTGCAACTGGTTATTACAGACAGTTTTCTTGTTCCTTGTCGATACTTGATAAACTTGACAGTTGACATCTGTTTAAAAAGTAAGTGCTCGTTGTTTCTTCTTCAAGGATTACAGGTAAAGCCGAGATCGAGCCGCGATGAATTAAAGAGAGAGCAAGCTCGGATCACGCCATTCGCGACTCTCGCGAGCTCGCGTTCTACTACTATTCAAGCCCGTGGGGGGGCGGGGGGGGTACTCAACAAATTTTTGTACGGGGAGGCTCCGCCCCGAGGTCCTGACCCCTTACCCTTTTATATGCCATTTTTGACAAAAAAGGTACCCCTTTCGTATACCTTCCCTTGAAAAATGGTAGCCCTTCACATACCTACTTAAGAGCATTGCATCCCTTTTCTAAACCCTTGGAAGGAAGTTTTCTTGTCGTTTTTATGTAGCGTTTAATAAATTGAAATGATACAGACATTAAAGGTGCATCTACTCGAAACATGTTAATTAAAGGCCCTTTTAAATACCTAAACTTCGTATACTTCAGCTCGTGAAATCTCTACCCTTTTATATACCTGTAGCCTGAAAAATGTACCCGGAGCCTCCCCGTATAGTCCATTGTAGGGAGTAAGCCCCCGGGTATTCAAGTAGCGTGAAAAAAATAAACGAGTGCGCTCGTACGGACACTTTTTCTTGCCCATTTTCAACTAATGCATTTTGTTCAACTTCTCTGACTGAATTTATTGCTCGCTTTATATCGTCATTGTTGGTTAACAAGATTCAAAAGATCTCGCGAGATTACACTATCACCGAAGCTCACAAGTAGATGTGTGATCGCTGTTGATATATATAAGCGCTTTTCAAAACAAAACATCACAGGTCTTCACGGACCCAGTATCATTTTCAACCTACCCTGCTATCACTGCGACCTGCGGATGAAGGAAGAGGCAGATATATTAAAGGTTGCAAGCAATAATAATGAAAATTTAGACCAGTACTTAAAGCATTTAGCTTGTCGCTGTGAACACGTAATATATGACATTTATGCTTCGTTGGTCGATTGTAAGGTCAGGGAATTCTAGCGGTGTATATACGTAACTGCTCTTGTCAGTTCGTAAAAATTCCATACACGATCATACACATCTCGGATGAGAAAACTCTCAGATAGATACTTGGTTTCACTCTCTGGCTTTTCGAAACTTTCTAGCTCCTTTTCTTGACGTTACAGCTATTTTAATAGCACCCTGCTGAAACAATGGGGCGCCATTAAGGCTCCTTCCCGTAATTTACATCATTGCGGTTATTCGGCCTATTGGTTTCGTGATTTATAAAGGACTGATATAACAAAGTTCACTTTCTTGACCTTGTTTTACGGATTGTTTCTTATTTTATCAATCCTTGATTGACAAGTAAAAACTGGGCGCGCCAAGAGCACATTCCTGGGAATCAAAAACCAAAACGAAAAAATAAACAACCTCTAAGAAAAGCGTTCTATGATTGGCTCATACGTCTATGATTCCTAGAAAAGCTTAAAATAGATAGTTACAAGACTCCATTGTGTATTGTGGAGTGCCTCGAAGGTCAGTGCTTGCTTTTTTGTGAAGACGCCATGGATATCCGAACGCTCTTTTACAATCTCCGTGAAGAAGTGTCTTGTGCGGTGTGTTCGGACATCTTTAAGGATCCCAGGCACCTTCCCTGTTTGCACAGCTTCTGTTTACACTGTTTAAAACACTGGTATCATTCCAGCGGTGGAGCTAACGCCATCAGATGTCCAAAGTGTCAGGCCTTCGGTAGAATACCTGCAAGCGGCGATCTGAACGATCTTCCAACCAGCTTCTATCTGAACGGCTTGATTGATGTGCTGCACATAAAGGAATGTGACAGCACCCAAGTAACCTGTTCAAATTGCGACAAGAAAAGCTCGGAAAGCTCTTACTGCTTTCAGTGTTGCATGTTTTACTGTGAACAGTGTCTTATTGGACACAATATGATGCGAAACCACAAAGATCACCGTGTTCTTGCCGTGAAAGAGTTCCAAGACAAGGACTATGAGGATGTATTGAAGCGACCTGCGTTTTGTCCGAGACAAGGACATCAGAAAGAAGCGCTGAAGTTCTTTTGCAAGACATGCGAAAATGCAGTCTGCCAAACATGTGTCATTTTGGAACACGGAGGCCATGCTCTCAAATTAATCGAGGAAGAAGCTGAAAACCAAAAGATTGAAATGGCGGCCATGATCCACAGACAGAGAGACAACTTGCAAGCTAAGATGGAGGTAGTAGCACAGCTTGATGAAGACTGTGCTAAACTTATTCAACAAGAAGAAAAGGTGAAGAGAGATGTCGAAACATTTACTAAGCGCTTAATCGAAAAAATTCAAGCGAAGAAGCAAAACATTATCGCTAAGGTGGAAAACGAAACCAAGACGTCCATTGAGAGTTTAACAAAGAAAAAGACCAAGATTCAGCAGGAAATGAAGACGATCGAGTCGTCAGTGGAAAAAGCTGACAAATGCTTAACACGAAGCACTAATGCTGAAGTCGTTCAATTGAAACAATCACTGGATTCCATTTTCGATGGAATTGTTCAAACCGATCCTACTGTCCGTGACATTGAAGCACTTCCAGCTTTAGTTTTCGTGGAAAATCAGAAGATGCTCGACATTGCCAATGGTGAAGAAATCGGTTTCTTGGAAATTCAGCACCCAACAAAGGCTAGCGAATCTGTCGCTGAAGGCAACGGACTGAAAGAAGGAACTGTTGGGCGTGAAGCTCAATTCAATTTGATCACAAAAAATGCTAACAGGAGACAATGCTACAACAAACGTGATCGTGTAACGGTAGAGATGAGGGACGACCAAGGACGAGAGTGCGTGACAGAAGTGCGAGTAGACGATAAGAAGACTGGAAGCTACCACATTAGTTATTTTCCCAGAGTTCAAGGTAGATATAAATTTTCAATTAAGGTAAATGGGGAACATGTTCGGGGTAGCCCTTTTACTGTTGTTGTTGTAAAACCATTTCAATTCAAACCTGTTTTAACTTTCGGTAAATCTGGCTCGACTAATGGAATGTTTCAGCGTCCTTTTGGGGTAGCAGTGAGTAACAGGGATGAAATAGCAGTAACTGATGGATGTAACCACAGGGTGCAAATATTCAACAGTAATGGTGATTTTATAAGATCGTTTGGTCGCCAGGGTAGCAATCAGGGAGAATTTAACTGTCCTGTTGGAATAGGCTATGATAAGGATGGAAATATTTTCGTAGCAGACAGGGATAATCACAGAATCCAAATTTTCAGTGGGGAGGGTAGCAACAAGGGTATGTTTGGTAAGGAAGGAAGCCTTGATAGTCAGCTCTTTTATCCTTGGGGTTTATCCTTAGATACTAATGGTAATATTATTGTTGCTGATGCAGGTAACAAACTGATTAAGATTTTTTCTCCACAAGGAAATTTTATAAGAAAAATAGGTGGACCTGGTTCTTTCAGTTGTCCTGTCCACTGTGTTCAGTGTGATGGTTACTTCATAGTGTCAGACAGTCGTGATCATTCTATCAAAGTGTTTGATGAGGAGGGTGTTTATAAGTATAAGTTTGGAAAGCAGGGGGTAGGGGATGGGGAATTTAATTGTCCTCGTTTTTTGTCAGTGACTAAGTCAGGACACCTTTTGGTGTCTGATTGGGGTAATCATAGAATACAAGTCTTTGAACTGAATGGAACTTTTGTTGGCAAGTTTGGAACAAAGGGCAGCAAATCGGGAGAATTTAATGGGCCATTTTCTGTAGCAGTTCTAAGTAATAACCAAATTGTTGTGTCTGAAGTTGGCAACAATCGAATTCAAATATTTCAGTGAAATTTTTTACTTTCTAGTCAATGAGATAAGGAAACTTCTTAGTTGTGAAGAAATCAGTTTGGAGATAAAAATGTTATGATTCAATTTTTGTTTTCATAGAAAAAATGTCTAAGTTTTGATCCTTGAGACATTTTTTGCTGTCGTAGACAGGCGTAATCACAGAATTCAAGTTTTCAGTGGGGAGGGTAGGAACAAGGGTATGTTTGATGGGAAAGGAAGCCTTGATAGTCAGCTCTTTTGTCCTTGGGGTTTATCCTTAGATACTAATGGTAATATTATTGTTGCTGATACAGGTAACAAACTGATTAAGATTTTTTCTCCACTAGGAAATTTTATAAGAAAAATAGGTGGACCTGGTTCTTTTAGTTTTCCTGTCCACTGTGTTCAGTGTAATGGTTACTTCATAGTGTCAGACAGTCATGATCATTCTATCAGAGTGTTTGATGAGGATGGTGTTTACAAGTATAAGTTTGGAAAGCAGGGGGAAGGGGATGGGGAATTTAATAGTCCTCGTTTTTTGTCAGTGACTAAGTCAGGACACCTTTTGGTGTCTGATCGGTATAATCATAGAATAGAAGTCTTTGAACTGAATGGAACTTTTGTTGGCAAGTTTGGAGGTAAGGGCAGCAAATTGGGAGAATTTAATCACCCATTTTCTATAGCAGTGCTAAGTAATAACCAAATTGTTGTGTGTGAATATGGTAATCATCGAATTCAAATATTTCAGTGAGAATTTTTACTTTCTAGTCAATGAGATAGGGAAACGTGTTAGTTGTAAAAAAATCAGTTGGGAGATAAAAAAGATTATAATTCAATTTTTATTTTCATAGAAAAAATGTCTAAGTTTTGATCGTTGAGACATTTTTTTGCTGTCGTAGTGTGATGACAGTCATGTCCATGAATAGTGAACTTTTTAAATGTATAAGTAGCGCTTTTTATTTTAAATTCAGTTAATTAGTGTTAAGTGCAACAAGCAGCATACTCTGTCCTAGCTTTCTTCCTGCAAATAAATATAATTTCGATAATCATTGTTAAACACTTCTACGGAAGAATTGTTAATCTTTGTATGAGTGAAACACAATTGTCCGTAGAAAAATTATATTTAAAGCAATTTCACCTGTAAAATAATTGATATTAAGTGGTAGTGTAAAATCGCCTGAAACAAATAAATAGCGTCTGTATGAAATAATTGTTTGCTTTCTTTATTCTGGGAATCATGTCGAGGTGAGATAAGGAGTCGTTTCTAGTTTTATTTCTAATTGAAATAATTGTTTGCTTTCTTTATTCTGGGAATCATGTCAAGGTGAGATAAGGAGTCGTTTCTAGTTTTATTTCTAATTGAAATAATTGTTTGCTTTCTTTATTCTGGGAATCATGTCGAGGTGAGATAAGGAGTCATTTCTAGTTTGGTTTCAAACCCCTCCACCCTGATATTATGCTGGAGTCCAAAAATTTAGAAAAATAATTAATATGCTTTTGGCTTTTTGTAGTCTGTGAGCTGCAGTGAAAATTGATTTTTTTTTTTAAGTTTGTTTGTTGTGGGGGGGGGGGAGGGGTGGGAAGTGAAATAAGAACATGAGCAAAGTCAGCTGCCACATGGAAAGTTGACGCGCATGTGACCAGGCTCAATGGCTCCTGGTGTGACCTTTTAACGCGGCAGTATGTTTTCGCGCGCTTTTACTTGCTCATTCAGCTCGAGTACCCCTCTCATCGACTATCCCTTTGCGCGCTCCACTATTTTAGAAAAAAAAATGAGAAAAAGTCCACCCTTACACAACGATTGTTAGTAGATTGCTGCAGGCTCAAGGATACGAGCAGTGGCTTTTTTAGCAGAATTTATGAAAACAACTCGTATGAACCTTCAGATTTTAGCTTTTCCAACCTTCACAACCACCCGCGTGCTTTTTGTTTCCCCTCCCTACAAAAGTTACCAGGATTCGAGCTACCAGTAGTAGTCAACAATTTGAGTTTTCACGCCCTTTCCATTTGTCCTTTACCCCGATCTTTACCTAAGGATGCAGATGGCGCCTTGAGAGGGGCGTAAAGTCCTTCCCACATCACACTGTTGTTGTTATTCATCCGAGACTGAGACGACTCAAGATATAATCAGAGACAACGTCTTATTCCGCGTGAGGATCGGATCAGAATTAGAAATGAGACAGTCTGAACTGCTCAATGAGCTTTATTTACATGTTTCCACTTGTACAGTAAAGTTCCGCTGTTTTCGGAGTTTGCTTTCGAACACTTTTGGCCAAGGTAGTGACGGATTCAAGTGAGTTTCAGAGAACTTTGGTCTTTTGAGTTCTTGTAGCCAAGGCAAAAGGGTAAAAATTGAAATTCCTTTAATTTAACAGTTACAAACTAGTTAATTCGACTAGCGGCAGGTGTATCATTGAGCGTTGTATGTGGGTTCCCGTAAGCGGATAACTATCGTGAGCTATGAAATATCATCTGGTTTATATTGACTGAATAGTGTATTATTCCGCCTTGGTTATTGTCATTAATGAGATATGGAAGCACAACTCCTCCCTTCACCGCACCGCTCCAACAAGAAGACAGACCACTGTCACATCAACACTATATTTATTCCTTATTACCTCTCCAAACCTTATCCTAAATATCTCTAAACATATATAACACTCTAAACTAACTTGACAATGTTAAAGGCCCTGCACTTTGAACTGACAATTTATTCCGGAAACGCAGTGACAAAACCTGTCAATTCATTGGTTACCTTATAGTGTTTACCCGTGTCCTTATCTAAATCCGCTAACTTTGCCGCTGGACCTGCTGGATTCAGAACCTGTTTCAACTTAATATAATGAAGGGCCGTCTTGCTAGACTTCCAGCCTACATGATCCATTATGTCATTAAGAGAGACATCTGCAAGTGCCATTGAAATAGCGGCACCACTTCTAAAACCATGTAGAGTGAAACGCGTGCTCGAAAGACTCCCCTGCAACTGTTTCACGTAAGTGTCCAACCTAGCCTGAGCCGCAGAAGAGTCTAACGCGCAAGACGTTACCGTACCTTTTTTAGACACGGAGCGAAATAAATAACCTGAAGACAGCCGAATGTTTAACAGTCTACAAATCTTGAAATATAACTCAATACCCCAGACTGGGCAAACGATCTTATTTGAACCCCTCTTGAATGCAAAAACGTTGGCGTCTCCGGACCGTAACGTTTTTGTCCATACATGATTAAGTAAAATCCAGAATTATCTGGAAAGCGCAAAATTGTCGGAGTGGAGATACCTAACAGGTCGGCTGCCCGATCCGCCGAGAAAACAGAGCCTTAAAGAAAGCTTGATCTCTGGCTAACACAAAAACCTGAATAGGATCTAAAGTAGGATTTCTTAATTTTGACTGAATATGCCGTGAAAGGATCTCAACATCTGAAAGCAGAACCGGATCTGCTTGGCGCGGGGTAATTCGTGCCCTCAACTGCTCCTCACGAACATTAGCCAAATAATCCTTCACTGACCTAGAAGAAGCAGGGTTACCTACACCTAATACAGAGTGCCATTCTGCTCCCCTACCGTGCTGGATAAAAATTGCTCTAAGTTTTCCTATTAAGGAGTCTACCGTACCAAACGCAAGCCGTTTGGGACAAGCACATTGACTTCGCTTACGCTGTAAAACAAACTCACAACTTGGATTATGAACCAAAGTTCTTCCATCCTGATCCTTCCACACTAGAAACGCCACGACATCACACGGTAAAGCTGAACTTAAAGTTTTCTGACACGATAAAGATAACAGGAACCGAGAAAACTCCATCTCCAAGGCTGTCTTCTGCTTCGCATATCGAGTAGTGTTACGTGTTTGAATCAACTCTTTAACTCGCGCTGCAATCTGTTCTTCATCCACCTTATGTTTAAGTTTCAAGGCATCATCCTTGTCCAATACAACTGTCTTCCTGTTGTAACCACAACTCTGGCAAAAGCGAAACCCTTCATCATTTGGGTACTGGCAACGTGGGCAAGCCACCGATGGCTGGAACAACTTGGGAATTCTCGGTAGAGACTGAAGTCAAAGAAAACGAACAATGTTCAAGACTATATGGACAACTTCGTTGATTTGAACCATACTTTAGTTGGTTAGAATTTCGAAACTCTAAAAGCCCAAAGCTTGAAAGGACAAACCCGTGGTTTGTACCCGGACCTGGATGGGTATCTAAGGACATCCCAATCACCCTCTGAACCTAGACAAATTGCTTTCCGAGAAAGACCTGTCAAAATTGGCCACCAGAATGGTCGCGGGTAAAGTTCAGGAACCACAATTGTGAATGGAATTCGAAATTGAGTAAGGAACCTTAGTACGGCAGGAACCAACCCAAATGGTGGGAAAATGTACGGGTTGGCCATAGCAGGTCCGATATGATTAATGTCCTGAGCGAAGAAGTTCACACCCTTAGACTGAGGACTAGGACACGGGGTGAAATGCGGCAAAGGGGTTCCTCCTTTGGATAACTGTGCGTTAGAATCCAACGCCATCAAATCGAATGTATGACCACAGAGACCACCACATGTATGTTCAATTAACTCCCACACTCTCGGAGAAAGTGTTGAATCCAACGCAGAAAGGCATCTCGACGGGCCATCGGCCTCATTTCGATCTGACGCGATATGAGACAGTTCTAACTGCAGATTTCGGTTAACAACAGTGAAATAGAGTTCCTTTGTGGCTGCCGTCAGTTGAGGAGAGTTTTTTACTCCCTTGGCCATTATACGTGTCAATTGCTACTTGACTGTCAACCTGTACATCTACCCGACAGTCCCACACATGCTCCGGAGTGGCTTTTATTGCGTTCGAGATAGCAAGCATTTCCTTGGTAGAGATGTTTAATCCAATCTGCTGTGGATTCCAATAATCCCTAAAGGATTGATCACCTGACGTTGAATGCATGACGCATCCCCAACCGTATCCCGAAGCATCCGTGGATAACGATAAACGAACATGCCTCTCTTCACGCCAAGGAACGTGGCCTTTCCAGGAGTCGAGAAAACGCCAATGGCAAATTTCCTCGCGAAGAGAATCAGTCATCTTAACTTGTCCATTTCCAGGAGATGAAGCAATAGCTGAACTTATATTTCTTATAAACAACTTAGCCCCAGGTACTGCTAAGGAAAATGAAACACATTTGCCCTGGAATCGTTGAAGAGTGCGGACATTCACCGTTTTTTTGCAAGCCAGGATTTCTTCTCTTAAGGTAGCGAACGCAACGACTTTACTCCCGGGAAGTTCGAAAGCTTGCTTTGAAGAGTCCACCACATGACCGAGATACTCTATACGCTTAGCCGGATACAAGACGGACTTCTGAATGCCAATTGTGTACCCTAATTGAATTAACAATGATGCAACAATGAATATGGCTACTTTCGCTGCCTCCAGCCTGAACTTTTCCGTGCGAGCTGAAGGAGATAAAGACCAAGGGCCAGTTGGAGCAAAAACCTCACCGTTAAGTCGATCATCAATGTACAATGAACAAGGAACTCCACATGACCTTAAATAGCTGGATGCAGCCAATCCCATAGTATGGTAAATATATGGAGACTCTTTCCATCCAAATGGCAAAGTTGTGGAGACAAACCACCATCCACCCCATTCAAAACCGAACAACACCTGTGAGGACTCCTGCAAGTGGACGTGATCGTATCCTGACTTATCATCACATTTCGTAAAATACGAATCTTTGTAGATATAGCGCTTCACATCCACTAATTTATCAAGTGAAAAAGGACAATCCTTCATCCACAGATTGAGGAACCTGGCGTCCAAACATAATCTCGGCTTGGATGGCTCTACCGTGAGCGGAAGAACTAGGTACGGTGGTTCGTCCAGATCAACTTTTCCCCAAACCCTGACGGAACCCATCGCCAGACGTTTGAGAATCGCATCCGAAATGAAGGTAGAAAACTTCTTACACAATGCATGATTCCGGAAATATTTAGGCGGAGGAAAATCAGAGTCGTATGATTCACCCTTAAAAGTACCCGAATAGTGATTCACAAAATCATGCACGTCTACTTTGCTCGAGATCCAATTAAGTATTTGGTCACCCTTCGGATGGTTAATCAAAATCTTCTGCCAGGCGGACGGGTCTTTGTGAACGCCGCCAGCCACGAAATGATTGGGGTCACGAAATCGCAACAGAGATAAATCAGGCACCTCTTCGGAAACTAGAACGTCCTTTATAGTGGGAATCTCTGTAACTCCCTCCTGAACGAGGACCCCATCTATAGTAGTCGAAAATAAGTTCTCATTGGGAGGCTGACAACAGGATAATTTATGATCAAATTCCTCATCTATCTTTTCCCAGGCAGGAATTTCAAAGCCCTCGCAGATCCTTCTCCGCTTGACCTGGCGGATCTGCGAAATAATTGGGAAAAATACTTATGGGAAACTGAAAACCCAAACGAAATTATCCCTCCCAAGAGAATCTAACCACTAAAGATGAGGTCCCCGATCAGGAGAGAGTAACTTCCCACGCCCCGAAAGGAACGTCCACAGACTGCCCAGCAATAAGGCTAGCCCATGGGAGTTGCTCACCCTCATCGAAGATAAAACTAAAATTTTGTTGTGGTACCCATATGCCATGAAATAAAAGACTAAGAAATGGCCTAAAAATACCAAATAACAGTAACAAAGGAAATCAACTTTGTACACACGAATCAATTTTATACTGTTTGTAATTCATTTATTTTTATTCTTATTACACGCAAATGGTTCAACTGAACTTAAAACCACAGATTTAATCTGTCCGATCACACTGGCGACCCCCTGAACCATCTCCCTCTCTTTGCTGGTGGTGGCTTTCCCTCATCTCTCCAGCGCATTTGACAATTTCTCTGGTAATGACCATAACCCTTACAATAGAAGCACTGAAGACCGCCTAGAGATCTACCACGATCACGACCTCGGAACGTGGGTGTAGCCGAAAAGGATGGGACCCTCAGGGCCTTGTCGACCTTTGTCATAGCATCAAGCACCTTCTCTTGGTCTTTGTCTCCAAGAAGAGCCAAAACATATCTTTTAAATTGCTCATCTGAACCACCCATCTTCTCACGTAAAGCTTGGAACACTGTAGAGTAGTAGTTGGCTTTAGGGTGCTTGGTTTCCAGAGCCACAACCTTCAGGTTTAAAATCTGCTCGAACACCTGGTCCTTATTAAATGGTACAGCCTTTGACTTCACCAACTGCATAATCTTTTCGATGATACCATCAACAGTCGCTTGCTGCGATTGTTCTAGCTTCTGAATTCTCCTCGCGAAATCCTCCATATTGGGGATCTAAAGCCAACACAGAAAGTTAGCTTATAGCTGACTCAATAAACCCATATTATATCGATTCACTCTCTCAAGCAGCCTCGATAACGGGCCTACATTATCATTCTCTCATGCTGCCTCGATCACGGGCCCATTATATGATTTTCTCAAGCAGCCACGATCACGGGCCTGCGTTATCATTTTTCCATACTGCCACGATCACGGGCCAGTTTTATCATTTTCTCAAGCAGCCACGATCACGGGCCTGCGTTATCATTTTATACTGCCACGATCACGGGCCAGTTTTATCACTTCCTCAAGCAGCCACGATCACGGGCCTGCGTTATCATTTTTTTTTTTATACCGCCTCGATCACGGGCCAGATTTCCCATTTTCTCATGCTGCCTCGATCACGGGCCAGCGTATCATTTTCAAGCAGCCACGATCACGGGCCTGCATTCTAATGTGATGTATATATACTGCCTCGATCACGGCAAGTTTCGTAACAGACAATAACAATTCAGTGCTTTCACAGACGCGACTACAGCAAATATTAAACCCGCTGTTCTATCCAGCGAAGCCATACGGTATAAACTACCCGTTGTAACATAAACACAGTAATAAAAAATTTAGAAAACAGCAAAGCAAAACAAAATGAAGGGATAAAACTATAGAAAGACCAACGAGGCAATAATATAAAACAAACTTGGGAACCCGTAACTAGAATTAAATTCACCGCAATACCAAGGAACGCAAAACAAGGGAAAACGACATTACTACAGAAAACCCGACCAGGCGACCAAACCCCTAGTATAAGCTTCGCGAACTAGCGACAAAAGTTTAAGCAAACAAGAAATAAATACCTCAGCGACTTGTCCATCTGCCGCTGGAGCGTTCGGTGCCGGTGCATTCGGTGCCGGTGGATTCGGTGCTAGTTCATCTTCTATACCTTGTAGCACTGCAAGAACCGCTGCAGGAGCTGCAATAGGAGCTTGTTCTTCCATGAATCTACAGTTCGAGCCGGGGTTGATGGAAACAAAGACGACGCCAACTAAAGTTCCCTCTTCGTCGGTTTGAATTAACTAACCACGAGTTATGAGCGTCCTTTTCCCTTTATATTACCCAGCGACCAATGAGCAACAAGTCCTATTGCAACACATTGCTCTGCACGTGCTGAAGGTGATTAATGACCTAATCTCGGCGGAATATACATATTTACATGACTGTGCATAGGAGGTCTAGATATCGCAAAAGGTCACGTTTTTCGTGCAGAGTAACCGAGTGCACGGAAAAAGTCTACTTCATCGCACGGCCACTTTTCCACGTGGAATTGGTTTTAAGAAAAAGCAAGATAGAGTGCAATGTTTATAAAAGGTCACGTTCAAAGGTCGAGAAGGAAACAGGCGCTCATTCACCGCACGCCCACACGTCACACCCTTCCCTCATTTTTTCTCATTCTCTCTGTAGTTTTCTTCCTTCTTCTCAGCAATTGAGAGTGCTTGCCTTTTTAACACTTCAGTTTGTTTACCGAGTTTTAGGGTGTAATTAACGCAAACGTTTATTTTCAGGTTTTGTAGCTTCACCGCCTTTTCTTGTGTTTTCTTGTCTCTTTTTTCTTGTGAACTCGCTTCTTTTCGTGTCTGGAGAAAAAAGAGAAAAAACGTCTCACGTGATGTTCGATGTTCCTCTCTCAATTTAAACGTGTACATCTTTTCCAAACGGATAGACAGTTTAGATGGATAGTTTGATAGACAGTTTAATACAAAATAATTACATGACAGCCAAAAGGCTGAATTGCGTAATTAATGTAAGACAAAACAGTAAGAAATCCTAGAAATATAAAATATACATTGCAAATATTCACATTAAAACGTACCGAAAAAACTAAATATTAAATATCTGTATAACATATAATATAGTTGTACCTTTGTTTTATTAAAAAATTGTCATAGCAGATAAAAAAGATCTCTTAAAACGACTGGTTTTGCATTTCGGTCCATTAAAGGAACGTGGCCGCCTAAGGTTATACTTGGGTTGGTGTCTATCAGGGACTAGGTGGTGTAACTTCAGTGCGACAGGCTGCACATGTCATTAAATAACTTAGAACAGACTGAATCTCTCCTACTATTTAGGCTGGAAAGGTTGAAACGACTAAGGTTGTCCTCATAGGTGTACTCGGGCTAATAACATGAAGGGTCCTCTTTTGAACCCTCTCAATGTCCTCTTCGATGTACTTAGGTAACGCATCACGAAATACCGGCGAACAGTATTCAAGAACGGACCTAACCCACCTAACAAATGATATGAAAGAAAAGAAAACGAGCAAATATGATTATCATGTTGTCTGACCTTTTCTTCCGATCATCGTCGGACGATTCTTCGGAAGATTCCCAGGATTCTTCGGAACTTGAGCTATCTGTAGGGTGACAATGTGCTAGCTTTTAGCTCGGTACCAACATACACCAAACAAACTAATTATAATTATACAAAAACTCGTGACCCGAGGGTGAAATTTGTAAGTTAAATCTACACCGACATTTTGTAGAAGTCTCAAACATTTATGAAAAAGTGTTATACCATGACTCAAAATAACTCAACCAGCTTGCACCACAACTGAAACCAGCCTTCCAACTCACAGTCAATATCCCATGACATTTCAATGACTTAAGGACGGTGGCTCCTAATACAGAGGTATTTTTGCAAAGGTTATGACTGTGGGTAAAAGCAGATCTTAGCAAGGGTTAGAGAATCTACAAAAAAAAATGTGGGTAACCATGCATTTTTAAGAGTTAATTAAGAAACCATAATCCTAAAAAAGCTTCAAAATACTAAGAATGTATGGCAATTTCTTTCCAAAGTTGCGCTAGACTATCTCTGAAAAAAGCGTGGTTGACCCAATTTTCTTTTTGGATTCTGAGAGCCCTTGCTAAGGCCTACTTTTTCCACATAGTCATAAACCGCGCAAAAAGACCTTTCCATTTATAGTAGGCAAATTCCTTAAGAAACTTGAATATCTAGAACCGGACCCGAGATGCGCAGAACGTACGCGCAGTAACAAATGGAAGCACCGTCCTTAAAACGTTTCATGCTTCCACAAAAGAGTCATTGAAAAATGCCAGAAAAGGCTACACGATGGTTTCTTCTACTTCCTACTATTCGACCACCAACTAAACCAACCTGAGAGAAAGGCCAAAATTCTGAGAATTCTCCACGAAAATGCAAGCTTCAAACTTCGCTATTGTATAGCTTCGCCCTGCTTGATGCTCAACATCCCTAAGTTTTGCCCTCTCCAAACAATTTTTAGGGTAGAGTAAAGAAAGGTCGCTACCCACAAACCTTCACTGCTGCTTTCATCTGAAGAATCCGAGTCGATGTCACTCGCTTCAGTCCTCTGCTGTGTCATGATCGTTTTGGGGGCGCTTTTCAAGTGTTCTCTTAGCTCGTCGCTGAAACAAGAAACAAAGTTTGTTAAAATCAAGAGTAAACCAGAGTAAAAGTTTCTGCAGATCAATAATTGTCAATACTGTACTTTATTGGTTCTTGCGCAAGGATGGAATGTAACAAACTGATTGAAATGATTTGTGCAAAGAAAAAAGGGGTTATAAATAAATAAAAAAAGAAAAAATGAATAAATAAATACTCACGTGACTCCACCAGTCCAATAGATGTGAAGAAATTGATGGAGAAGCGCGTGTTACGTGGATTATCGAGAGGAAAGATTCTTTCAAAATACTCCGCTAGGAATCTGATGAAAGA
Source organism: Siderastrea siderea (assembly GCA_964030785.1). NCBI lineage: Eukaryota > Metazoa > Cnidaria > Anthozoa > Scleractinia > Rhizangiidae > Siderastrea > Siderastrea siderea. Next base: position 21,943,001 of record OZ034979.1, on the reverse strand, counting down.
AAATCAAAATGTGTTATTACAAGATTCGGCCTGACAAGCAAAACTCCAATTTTTAGCAAACTTAACTTCTTTTGACTAACTAAAGTCTTTTTGCAATAAAAGGAGAGGAGGCATACAAAGTAAATCGCCTTTCCACTTTAAGCCCTTTAAGCCCGAACAGTGACGAAAGTGAAATTTCTCTTTGCATTATCGCCACTTGCTTAAACATTCAAGTGATGAGAATAAAGAAAGTGACCAGCAAGGATAAGATGTATTGATATTTATAAAAATTCTCCTTACTAGTTCCATAAGAAATGTATGGAGAACAGTAAGGAGAATATGCATTTTTATATCAGGGCTTAATAATACTTAAAGGGTTACGCAAAAAGAAATGAGCTACTTACGGATCTTTGAGGCGTTCATTAAGTTTGGGAAGACCCATGTACTCCGCGAGTTCTTGAAAAAGTATTTTGATAAAGACGCGACTGCAAAATTAATTAACAGTAACAATGATTACAATGGAGACAACAGTGGCTTTGGCACTCAAAATCCTACCTTCTAAGCATTGTTTTAGTCTGACCAGAACTAAATGTTCAAAATCAAACCTTCACGTACCTGGATGATGTTGCATCGTCGTCATTTAACTTGATACAAACCAGTACCTATAACAGCAACAAACATAAAATCAGTTGTCTTGCGGAATGATTTCCCAAATCCAGGAATTCTTTGATTTGGTTTTAGTCTGAATTACGGCTATAACAAATGATCCCCATCTCCAAAACCACAACCACAACAAGGTTTGACAGACTTACCGTCCAAGGAATGGCATCCGTGAAGAGAAGATGAGCAAAGAACTTGGCCACGTTCCTGAGTTTGTTTGTTTCAAGGCGGTGAATAGTTTCACACTGAAGAGAAAAACAAAGCAAAAAAAAAATGTGAAAAAAAAACAAGTTTTCTTACAACCATTCTTGAGCAATTAAACTTACAAGTTTTGATATTACCCATGGTTTCACGAGGCAACTTTACCCAGGTAAATATGAAGTTTCCCTGGGGAAAGTCACGGCAATTTGCCGTGTGTCCGATTTTACCTCGGGAAAATTTGCCAGGTAAATTTTCGTTGTAAAGTGACTAATAGAACATCCCCCAAGGCAAAACCCTTTGTGGATTGAACGGTCGCAATGTTTCCTCAGTAAACCTACTAATGAGACATTGGACGTGCAGTGCGTGATCACCTAAATGACCTACTTGGCAAGCGGCGTCCGCGTTTCGAATATTGAAGGTGACTTCTTTCGAGCAATGTTATGAATGTTGACTTTTAACGAAATGCTGAGGCTTACAGTACGTTTTAATTTCTGTGTTTAAAAAATGTTTTGCGTCTCAGCATGATATCAAGGATTTAGCAGCATATCCGTTGAAGCGCTTTGCTCGTCTTCTTATTCGGTTCATAAATAAAACCATGTCTCAATCGTCCCACTGATGCTTTCTCTCGCTAAAGTTATCCAGTAAGAAAATTAACACCCTTGAATTCCCTGGGTACTTGTATCCTTAATCACCCAGCTACTTAACCAAGGGAAAATTACACTGGGGAAATAATGTTTCCTAAGGTGGTGTAACCACAGATACTGACTAGTTTATGCTGACCTTATCATTATGTTGAAATAATTTTGTTCATGCAAATGAATGTAATAGTAGTTAGATAATTACATTAACGTAAAGATAAAAGGTAAAAAGTAAAGTCGCACACGAGCCAAGAAGGCCCACATGGCCGGAGCTTATCCCGGTTTCTGTAGCATGAAGCAACTGAGAGTATTGCTACTCAACCCTGCATGGGATGTTAGTGTGCTGCAGGGTTATCCCCAGCATGTCGCTGGTACCTATTTATACACCTGGGTGGAGAGGAACAATGTGGGGTAAAGTTTGTTGTCTAAAGAAACAACACGATGGCAGGGACAGGGACGTAAACCACTGATCTTCACATCTGAAGTCTAACGCGCTAACCACTACACCACTGCGCCCGCACAAACGAATAAATAATTGGTCGGTCCGTCGGTTGGGCAGTCGGTTAGTTAAGAATAAATTAAGACTTTGGAACCAAAATGAAGATGAAACATTGAATCTCAGGAATTACATGCAGCAGTACCAGCAACCAGTTTGATGTATTATAAAACACTAATATATTGAAGTTCACTCACTTGTTTATTAAAAGCTTTGATGTATTCTTCCATATATGCTTTATTTATCTGACAAAACCTCTAAAGATTTAAAAGAACAGGTTGAGTTAAAATCAGACGTAACTTCCAATCATTATTCTTTAGACTGGCGTAGGAGGGATACTTGCCTGTACTAGCACCCAAAAGAATTTTTCATATAGGACCTATGTCGAGCACAGCAATCAATGATCATTGTACGGAACTCTGGCTGTAGAATAAAGAAGATGAAGAAAATCACAACGTTTAAAATATCTGAAGAAGTTTGATAGCACATGAAAGCATTTTTCTCCGCATTTGTCAGCTGGTCACTTTAGAAATGAGTCGATGTCTGCTAAACACCCCAAAAATGAGCATCCTGTCAAGTTTGGAGTAACAGGTAGGATAAAAAAAAAATGGCTTTCCAAAAATGCAAAATTTACATAGTTTGTGTAGTTATGGGAGACAAACTTTTCAAAATAGAGACATTGACATCTTTACTTAACATTTATCTGGAGGTCATGAGAATAAGAAAATGATCAACAAAGATAGAATGTCTTGATGTTTAAGCAAATTCTGCCAACAGTACCACGAGAAGTATGTGCAGAACAGTGAGGAGAGTACAATATGCTGATTTTGAGAAATCTACAAGTACAAGGGATTCACTAAATTACAGGGGTGGATACTCCTTTTGTCCAAAAAGATAAGGCCTGAAAGGCCGATTTTACTTTCTTTGAAAAATTCTGAACCATTCTCATTCCAGACACACCCCTTACACAAAATTCTGTATTCGCCAAATACGACTCTCTACAAATGTCACAACTCACCAGTTATTTGTCTTTGATTTACATTTTCAGCAGTTTGTGAGCACATTCTTCAAAGTTCAAGCAACATCAGGAATTCAAAATAGTAGGGTAAATAAATCAATCAAATAAAAGTAAGAAGAAAAAAACAGACAAACAAAACTTTCAAGATTTGAAATATTTGTTAACGTTAGTATGTTGACATAACTATTTAAGAACATATGTTTATCTTTTAAGTGTCATTTTATTTTGTCAGCACTGTTGTCATGTTTGCTTTAAGTCCCTAGTTTCCTTGTTTTACTAAACTTTCCTGTCTTTTATTTTGAACTGATTCCAGAACACTCTAATATAAAGAGCATTACAGAACAACTAAGAATGCTGAGTGATGTAAACTTTGTGTAGTTGCTTTAGAATAATATATACAATTGTGCGATGTTACGAAAAATACTGGGTTGATTCGTTAGACATTTCTGGAACATGTTACGTGTGTGATAAGTACATTAATAGGTGTTCTCTCAATTAAAGCAGTTTTTTTAGAATTAGTGAAAGCAGTATGCTAATAGTTTCTTGAAGTGGCTGTGTGCTTAGAGGTTTGCTGAATAGTGGAAAAAGTGTCACATAAAGAAACTGTTAGTTGTAAAGGCTTCTTCATCTTGAAATAAATCCGGCTGCTTATTACTGTTAACAACAATCCTGCATTCTGTCTTCAAACTCGACACCTCTTGAAACAGCCATAAACGTGCTGGTGAGGCCATACCAAACAATTGCAAATAGCGAATGTCTCTAATTTCAAAACATTTCTCTTATTTATCATTGATCGACTGTGTGCTAAAATGATAACCACACATTATGTACAAGTAAATTGAGCACTATGTGGTTTCAGTAAATAAACAAACAACTAAATACATGCAAATAAATAAAGGGTGATTAACATCGTTGCTTTTACATGTAGCTAATCACCAGCGCACATCCAAATACCTTTCAATTGTTCTCCTCATCGTCATCTTCTTCGACGTGGTGGTCATCATCATCATCATCATCACCAATATCTGCATGTGAGGACCGCACTCGAGTCACCTTCACTCAGAAAATCTGTGAGAAAAGGGTAGATTTTTAAAATAAAATGATGATAACACAAAAATGAATGTTATGTTTCCATTTTCCCATCCTCTTTTGATTCCCTTGTATGTATCTTCATTCTCTAAGAAATCAAACTTGAAGCTATCTTTTGAGAAGAAAGGCGAAAGTCAGTTATCCTTCAGTTAATTGCACAAAATTTTCGTTTAGAATATGTCACATATCTGAAACTTGTGAGTGAAGACACTCAATAATGTTCACTGTGCAAAACGTTATGTATGCACCCCACAACATTAAAAATGTTGCTTCACATCTTAACATCAGACAGAGGTTACAGCCAGGCCAATCACATGTAAACTCAAGCTAATTTGCCCAATAGCCTATTAATATTAATAGCAATTGTGTCGATATGCAACCATGCAAATTCAGACCCACAGCTCAATAGAAGTCAGTGCAAGTACATGTCAAACCATAATGTGAGAGAACATCCAAGGTTTACGTGTAAGCTAGGCCTTTCTTGTGACTTACCTAGAATTTCCTCAGCAGCAAGCCGCAAATGCTACAAATTCTGAGTGCAAGATCCAACTCTGAAACAACAGTAGGTGATCCTGTTTGCAATGCAAAAGATCTATGTCAAGCACTATTAAAACATTTTTCAGCTTAAAACAGCTTAAAATATTTTCAGTCGACATCTGATGTTACCATGGATATATTCAGTGCTCAGCCTTCTCCGACTGTACTGTACTAGTAATCAGTCCGGATTGTCCCGATATATCGGGACAGCAATGACGTCATGAAGCTATTGTTCGCAAGGAAAATGGCGGCCGTTTTTCAAAAGTCACACGCACACAAAGAAATTTATTGTTTCCAGTCTCTCACAGCGTTCATCCGGGACTTTCAGCGGGCAAAAGACAAGAAGAAGCATCGGTGGCCATTTTGGAAGTTGCGATATTTATATCTTTGGATTTTGCTTGTATTAATCGACGATGTAGTTACGATTTTGCGGTCAGATTTTAAGGTACGTAAAGAATAAGCGTTATTTTGTAGCATTCACCCATTTTTTATTGAACTGGTTTTATTTTTTACTAGTTCTAGTGTTGTTAAAGCATCATTGTGCAAAATTTCACGAGTGTAAGCAACGTCGATTTTATGTAAGGTGTCTTTGAATATGAGGCTTTACGAGTGTAGACAAACCGCTGCTGTCGTAATGCTTGTGTACTACGTCGTTCCTTTGTGTTAACGGGAATCGTTTTCATTTTTATCCTCTTATAAAGTACATGGAAGAGCACACGCGGTTGCTTGAGACACTTTGCCGAATTTGTGGACTTAAACTGAAAGGGAAAGAAAGGAAAGCAGAAGTCCTCAAATGTGCGAATGAAATCCGTGAAATTTGGAAAGTGTCTGTGCTGGTTGATTCATCCAATGTGCATCCCAAATACACTGATTTGCATGAAATGCAGCAACAAAGATTACCTTGCTGGAAGGAACAAATGAGGCCCCCACTCTCTAGATATAAAATTTTCTTTAATTTTTTTTTGGAGTTTAAGAAACCCTCTCTCGCTCTTTATGTGTGGGCGGGGAGGGGGGTATTGTGGAGATTTTCCTTAACTACAGATTGTGATTGGTTTATAGCCATAATTTTAACATTAAATGAAATGGAGACAGGAAGTGTTTATTTTACTTGGTAGTGTAAAACTTTCTTTATAGATTGTAAACGTCATTTCAGCAGGGAATGGAACTTTGCGTGATTTGTTTAGGCATTTTGGGAGATTTGAAATGACCATATGTGCTACCTAAGCAGAAAGACGATTAAGCAAGTTAGGAAAAATAGGCTGTAAGCATTTCTCATTTTTCCAAAATTCCACGTCTGTTCACCAATTTGCAGATTGATTACTTAATTACAATGTTTACTTTGTCATCACTGAAGAAACTTGCAAGTCACCAGTTCATACATGTCCATACAAGAATTTCTTTCAAGCAAAGTTTTCCCAGATGAAACAGATCAACTCCCAAACCACTAAACCCTATCCTTTATAAAAATCATGCTACAAAATAGTTTTCCCTACATCTGTTTTGATTGGACTTGCATGAAAATCAAATCAGCAGCAAGTGTACTTTCTTCAATTGCCTTTTCAAGAGCTAAAATGTGGGAGAGTAATTTATGGTATTATCAGGTGTGATGGCCACTGTTTGTTGTTTGCTGAAACAATATTATATTTATTGTCACACTGATCATATCTGTAATTCATTTTTGCAGGTCCTGCAGTTGGCAAAGCAGCAAAAGCTGAACACAGACGATAACCTATGTTAAACATGTTAACTGAATTGTGAAAATAAATGTTGAAGTCCAGTATATCTCAATCTGACCATTGATTATTTTGTGTTCTGCTCAAATTACTGGGTGATGTTCATTCCAACCCACACCTGTTGACAGCCTCTTGAAAATTTCATTGTGTAGTACTGCAGGATATTTTTGTGTCACATTTTGCTTTGGAGAAGCTGTAAATGAATTCAAAACACTGTGTGACTTGTAAAAATAACCTGTAATTGCAACACAGAAAAGCCATCTAAGAGTAAGCAATTCATTATCCATGGCACTTGGCAAATCTTCTTTTCTGCTGTGATCAGTTGGAGGGGGGGGGGACATGTACAGAAAACCAATATTCACCACTTTTCATTATTGGGAAATATGTCTCATCATAGTGCTCAGAGGATGTTTAATACCAAATAGGTATAGCTCAACTTTAGCTTAGTGAAATCAAATGATAAACAGATGGAGAATGAACTGCGTGTCTAAAGTACACATAGAATAAAACTGATATTTAAATATCCCCTTGCAAAGACCTTATGTACGAAAAAAATTGGGATGATCAAGTTCACAAGTGTGCAGGTTGCAATTTCTTTGTAAACAAAGCTACTTAAAATGAGTGGCCTATTGGAAAATTATGAGCCCTTTGGAAATGCCACAAATAATGAATGTTTTGCCGGCGTAAATTGTTTATTTCATGCCAAGGTAGAACAAACGCATCGTTCGAGTCAATATCCAACCAACTATAAATGCCAGAAGAAATTTTGATTGCAAGTCATGAAATAGATGTCTTGATGTACTGGTATGTATAAACAATAAGACGAACAAGAAAAGATCGGCGATCGACAGAAGGCTTATATATATTTTTGATACATTTTCTTGTTGCGAAACGCATCTGTTACATCTTTAAGAATAAACTCGGTTCCACGAAAGTAATACATTACTGCTTACCCGGCTATTTGTCTGCATTTCAATAAAACTTTAATCGAAATGAGATGTTTGATCCGCGTGCAAATTTTGTCGCTCCCATGGCCGTCCTTTGTGTTGGATTTATGCAGTAAATGTGGATTTGAAAATACTGGGCTTGCTCAAAAGATACGGTTGAGCGATAAAATAACTTCGAATTCTCAAAATATTCCTCACAAGTAGCATAACAAGACCTCGGGAAATCATCACTCAGTTCTGCCTTCATCCGCCATTTTGAAAATGGACGCTTGTTTTGATACATGATCCGTGAATCAAAAGTCGGCTTCTCATTGGCTTAGAGGTCAGTCGGCCCTGTCCTTAAATATCGGGATATCCTGGACTGTGTTGTAATGAACATGATAAAAAAGCAATGAGGCAGCAATTGCAGGGGCCTGGAATCAGTCCCCATCACCCTGCTCCAGTCACACCTCGATTATCCGGATTCTCTAGGAACTCTCCAAAATAGTTGAAATAATCGAGAGTCTTAATTGTTAACTTGAAAGAGAATATGTAAGGGGATAAAGCAGAACTGAACACATCATCAAGCAACACTGAGGTGAGCAATCATAAGATGCAATGTTTCTCAGAGAAACTGACTATCCTGCACAGATTGCTAATACGACCACTATTTCATTGTGGGGATGTCTGAAGTGAATTAAGTGTAAAGAATGCAACAAATAATCAAATGCATACAACAAAATCGTCAGTTATTTTAAGAGGGCTGTTTATACATGTGCAGTGGGGTTAGGGGACGGAGGGTGAGGTGGGGAAAGGTGTAAACTAGCACCTCCCCTTTGCTTTTACTTCCTGTTCCTTCCCCTTTCGTTAATAGCATCTGACATACTTTCCACCGGTGACATTGGTAATATTATGGATTAATACTTTTTTGTTTTTCTCTTTCGCGACTTTTTTTCCATCGTCTGCAAATACCCACAGCCTTTAATACCTGGTCCTGTGTCATTCCCTGATGGCATCTGCCTCCTTGCGCTTACCAGTGTAATTCTAATACAACTTAATTATCCGCAGCTGGCTTTCGCCCGAGTTTCCATTGTAATACTGCGCAATGTTTTATTTTTTTTCTTATTTCTCCCCATCCTACATCCTCTCTTGCTTCGCCCCCTGCTACAATGCCCAGACATTCTCCTCCTCACTACGCAGGCGTCATGGCATTATGCCATGTACAGGTTTAATTTTATTTTTATGAGTTTAATCTCCCTGAGACCATTTGTTAACCTCTCTGTAGTCGCAAGGTGTCTATATTATCGAGTGAAAATATTGGCAGGTGTTTATACTGACATACACAAAAATTACAAAAATTACCTACAGCAATTTTATTGTGCAGAATATTGCATTTAGCAACGTGTATCCGAGATCTAATTTTATTATCAATGACTGTAATAAATTCCTGGCTTGTTCGTTTATTATGACTGGCTGAAGTCCCAACAACTCCTGCTCACCGCCTCTATTTGTTTAATACGGACCCGGAACCTTAACTTGGTCCCGATGATGTCTTCTCTAAAGAGAGTTGACCGACAGGCCTTGCAGATGGTGGCCTAATGGACGCCCTGTTTAATATTATAGACAGGAGATGAAGTAGAAATATAATGCTGATCACTATCAGAATTTAGCATTTTTCTTCGAATTTGATTTTGATTTTTCAATTCACTGAAAATCTTGTTTTTTAAGGAGTAGGTTTAGAGTTCAAATCACGTTGCCTGATGATCCTGCATTGGTTTACAGACGAGTCCATCATCCAACCATCATCCTACATGATCCTATGTAATAGGAAAATGTTCTGGAACCGCTCTTTGGCAGTTCAGTCTTCTATCGAGTCTTTCAGCAGGAATACTCATCGCTGATTTTATCTTAAACGAGGTCAGTGTTTGAAGGCCACGGCGGCACACCCCCAACCAAGCTTTCTTTAACTGCCCCCCCCCCCCACCTCCCCCGGTATGCAATTCGGTGATTTGATTTGACTTGATTTGGGTAAGTGGGAATGAAAACGTTTTGTCATGCAGTTGCCCGGTCTCATTTTTTTAGGCAACCAAAAACCTTCTTTGCTAGCCGCAGGTGAAAAGCATGTATGATTATTTCAGTGGATTCTTTTTGTTTCATAATCAATGGATTTGAAACTTCAGTATAAATTGTGTGCATAAGTGTGCATAGCTTTTGATACTGGGGCTAATCTCGACCCAGTTCTCCCGCGTCCATCTCCAAAATAGCGGATAAACTGACTACAAATGAATCAAAGCTTGGAGTTGTCTTCTATGTCATGAAATCCACTATAAGGACGTGCGTTGTACTTCTGAGGAAACCTGCGTATCATATAAACTTTCTACACCGAATGTGTCCGATTATTTACATCCAGCGATGAGTATTCCTGCTGAAAGACTCGATAGAAGACTGAACTGCCAAAGGGCGGTTCCAGAGCATTTTCCTATTACATAGGATCATGTAGGATGATGGTTGGATGATGGACTCGTCTGTAAACTAAGGCAGAATCATCAGGCAATGAGGTTTTATTATCAGGTAATGTGATTTGACGACAGGATGGTTTTATTCGCACGATGTCGAGAAATATATGGGTTTTTTTGGAATACCTTGGAGAAATTACTTTCCCCAAGGACAAGCCAAGGACCTTTAAAAAAGCTAGGTAAGTAAAGCCAGGCTATGCTTGGAAGAATTGTCAGTATAACTAAGTGCAACAGTCCATCTACTCAGTTGTTTGAGTGCAAACTAGCTTAATAGTATTGTATATTTACCTTTCAAATAAAGCAAGATTGGTTAATCTTGTACTGATTTTGTAGTTCTGCGGCAGTTTAACAGTCTCAAGTAGAGTTTAAAGCAAAGTTACTGTTTCTCACAGATTTTATAAATAAAGTAGGCCTGACCAAATCAAGTTGAAGTGTTGAAACACAAATAAAGCTATGATGGCTGTTAAATTATTACTTTTGACAATATGTGAGTTATGTTAGGGTGTGACTGCAAATGGGTCTTAAAAGCCCCTAAAAAATAATTTTTCTCAATTGATTTGGATTCTACTTACGTTGGGGTAACTCCTGAAAAAAAGAATCAATTTTAGCTAGTTTGGCAGTTAAAAAATATAAAGGTGTGAACTAATTGGCAAATTTGGGTAGAGGTTTTCACTTCAAAATCTGGCCAAAACTAGTGCCAGACCCCAGACTGCCAGATCCCTCTATGGCAATTCCCTACACTGGACTGAAAGAGTATTTATAGTAGAAACACACCATACCATTAATGAGTCCAAAGGATTTTTAGTTTTGTTTTTATTGAACTCTAAAGCTACTCCTTAAAAAACAAGATTTTCAGTGAATTGAAGGCCCCAGATGCGACCCCCCTGAAACTTTTCAACAAAAAGTTAGAAAACAAAACCAAATTGGCTTTTGAAATATCTCATCAAGGCTAACTTCTGCAGCAAGTTTCAACAAAATCGGTTGACCCCCACTTCCAACCTCTGGAACACTTTCTCAGGCAATGACACTTTTAATATCAAGAAGGCAAGCATTTAGGCACTTACTTAAAAGTGCCTAAATGCTTGCCTTCTTGGTATTAACTCAATGCCTTGGTAGCTTAAAATCGTTGCCATCATCTAATTATTTTTAATTTAATTTTTCGTTTTTGCAAACGTCTTGCTAAGCAAAGGCAAATTTCCAATTTCCTCAACGCATTCGTCTGCGCCGTCTTTGTGGAGATCAAGATCACCGCTACGTAGCCTGCGCGCAGACGTTTCCTATTTCCAGGTTACCACTGCGATGAAAGAGCGACAATGCGGAATGGCATCGTTGCCGTGATCAAACCACAATCTGACCCGGTATACTGATGGATCACGAAATATCGTCAAGTGTATTGAGGTGAGAAAGATATTAAACTAAAAGGATAAACAGAATAAACGCTGGGCTTATTAAGTGAATGTCAGCAGAGTCGGTGAAGTCGCAGGAAAAGTGAATCAGATTTCATCTTGGATGGCATCTTGGATGTCAAAGCTTGAAGACGAAGATTCAGGGTGGAAAGACTCAGTGTTCTAAAGGGGTTTAGGGCTCTGGGGATCCGGGCTAAAAAATGTAGGGTTCCGGGGCTATAGCCTATAGGGCTCCATAACTGTACTCCAAAGCTCTATTGTCCGCGCACTAGGTGAAGAAAGGCTTTAGGCTCCAGGCTTAATGGTAAAAATTTCGGGCTCCTGGGCCCCAAAAATACCCCCCACCACCCCCCCTTAATTGAGACCCTGAAAGCTGAGCTTTTTCCAGGGATTTATCAACAGTACGAGAAATCAATAATCGATCTCCGACGATAAAAATTCTCAATCCTGAAACAATACACTGAAGGTTCAGTATTTATTTTTAAAAAGCCTTTACATTACGAAAGGAAAGTCAAAATACCATTGTTTATTTGAATGTTGATAATCTTCCCTTGGTCATCTCTAGATTAATTCCGGGGCGCTGTGATAATAAAACAGCTTTCTCAAAAAGGTTTTTCCCTTCCACACCTAAAAGCACCAAGAAATGCAGCAGAAGACAAAGGTGAATTCAAAAGAAAACTCTTTTTTTTTTATTCTTATCCCATTTTTACACCAGGCAATATATCCCATACAATCTCTTATAATTGTGTGCTGCTCGGGATGGAAAAGTGCCCCAGCCGTTCTTTTTTGCATCATTTATAGCCGCGGTTATTCGGTTTCGTGATTCATGAAACCCTTGAGTTGAGGAAACACAGTTCACTTGACCTCGTTTCCTGGATTACGATCGTTTATTATTTTTATCTGTCCTTGTTTGACGAGCAAAAACCTGGCGCGCCAAGAGCACACACAGTAGGACTGCAGAAACAATAAACAACATCCTTAACACAGCGTTCTTTGATTGGCTCATACGCCTATGACTCCTAGAAAAGCTTGAAATAGAGAGTCACAAGACTCCATTGTGTATTGTGGAGTGCCTCGAAGGTCAGTGCTAGCTTGTTTGTGAGGACGCCATGGAAATCCAAACGTTGCTTTACAGTCTCCGTGAGGAAGTGTCTTGTCCAGTGTGTTCGGACATTTTTAAGGATCCCAGGCACCTTCCCTGTTTGCACACCTTCTGTTTGCACTGTTTGGAACAATGGTATGATTCTTGTGACTTTAAGAACGCCATCAGATGCCCAAAGTGTCAGGCTTTCGGTAGAATACCTGCAAGCGGCGATCTGAACGATCTTCCAACCAGCTTCTATCTGAACGGCTTGATTGATTTGCTGCACATTAAAGAATGTAACAGCACCCAAGTAACCTGTTCAAATTGCGACAAGAAAAGCTCGGAAAGCTCTTACTGCTTTCAGTGTTGCATGTTTTACTGTGAACATTGTCAAATTGGACACAATATGATGCGAAGCCACAAAGATCACCGTGTTCTTGCCGTGAAAGAGTTCCAAGACAAGGACTACGAGGAACTATTGAAGCGAAACGCGTTTTGTCCTAGACAGGATCATCAGAAAGAAGCTAGAGGTGAATTTCTTTTGCAAAACTTGCGAAACTGCAGTTTGCAAAATTTGTGTAACTTTGGAACACGGAGGCCATATTCTGAAACTAATCGAGGGAGAAGCTAAAACCTATAAGACTGAAATTACAGCCATGATCCAAAGACAGAGACAACACTTGCAAGCAAAAAAGGACAAGGTTACGCAGCTTGATGAAGACTGCGCTAAACTGATTCAAAGGGAAGAAAAGGTGAAGCGAGATGCCAAAAGCTTTACTGAGCATTTAATAAGAAAAATTCACGCGAAGAAGGAAAATATTATTTGCTGTCGCGGAAACTGAAACCAAGAAGTCGCTTGAAGGTCAGTTTAACCAAGAAAAAGACCGAGATTCAGCAGGAGATAAAGACGATCGAGTCGTCAGTGGAAAAAGCTGACAAATGCTTAACACGAAGCACTAATGCTGAAGCCGTTCAATTGAAAAAAATCATTGGATTCCATTTTCGATGGAATTGTTCAAACCGATCCTGCTGTTCGTGACACTGAAGAACTTCCAGCTTTAGTTTTCGTGGAAAATCAGAAGATCCTTGACATTGTTAATGGCGAAGAAATCGAATTCTTGCAAAATCTGCACCAAGGGAAAGCAAGTGAATCTGTCGCTGAAGGCAACGGACTCAATGAAGGAATTGTGGGCGTGAAGCTCAATTTAATTTGATCACAAAAAACGCTAACAAAAGACAGTGTTACAGCAAATGTGACCGTATAACGGTAGAGATCAGGGACGAGCAAGGACGAGAGTGCATGACGGAAGTGCATATAAAAGATAACGAGACTGGAAGCTACCACATTAGTTATTTTCCCAGAGTTCAAGGTAGATTTAAGTTGTCAATTAAGGTAAACGAGGAACATGTTCGGGGTAGCCCTTTTACTGTCCCAGTAAAACCATTTCATGTCAAACCTGTTTTAACTTTTGGTAAAGAGGGCTCCAATGTTGGAATGTTCAACTGTCCTTTGGGGGTGGCAGTGAGTAACAGGGATGAAATAGCAGTAGCTGACTGTGGGAACCAAAGGGTACAAATTTTCAACAGTAAGGGTGATTTTATAAGATCGTTTGGTCACCAAGGTAGCAAAGACGGAGAATCGAAGCATCCTTTTGGAATAGCCTATGACAAGGATGGAAATATTTTTGTAGCCGACAGGAATAATCACAGAATCCAGATTTTCAGTGGGGAGGGTAGGTACATGGAAAAATTTGGTGAGAAAGGAAGCCTTGATAGTCAGCTCTCTTCTCCTTGGGGTATAACATTAGATATCAACGGTAATGTTATTGTTGCTGATGCAGGTAACAAACTGATTAACGTTTTTTCTCCAGACGGAAATTTTATAAGAAAAATAGGTGGACCTGGTTCTTTTAGTTTTCCTGTGCACTGTGTTCAGTGTGATGGTTACTTCATAGCGTCAGACAGTAATGATCATTCTATCAAAGTGTTTAGTGAGGAGGGTGTTTATAAGTATAAGTTTGGAAAGCAGGGGGGAGGGGATGGGGAATTTAATTGTCCTCGTTTTTTTGTCAGTGTCTAAGTCAGGACACCTTTTTGTGTGCGATACGGGTAATTATTTTGTTAGCAAGTTTGGTACAAAGGGTAGCAAATTGGGTGAATTTAATAGGCCAGTTTCTGCAGCTGTTCTTGATAATAACCAAATTGTTGTGTCTGATAAGAACAACCATCGAATTCAAATATTTGAGTGAAATTTGTTCTTCCTTGTCAATAAGATTAGAAAACATCAAAGTTGTAGACGAATCGGTCCGTAGATAAAACGACAATTTTGTTAAAATTCAATATTTATTTTCTTGTCTGAGAAGATGTCAGTGTTGATCCTTGAGAAATTGTTTGCAGTTTCAGTGTGATGACTGAGAGCCAGTCGTGTATAAATAGTCAACTTGAACTGTATGAAAAGTGCTTTTCAGTATTTGAGACTTATAAAATTAGTAGCAGTGTCTTATTTTTCTTTCTGCAAACCAATATTATTTCTATTTTCATTTAAGACGCTGTAAACAATTGTAACCTTAAAAAAATAGTGAGCGGTAGTCTGTTTGAAACAATAAATAGCTTCTGGGTGAGATAACTGTGTACTCTTTCCATTCAGGGAATCATGTTGACGTGGGATGGAATACGTTTCTATTTTGGCTTAATCCCCTCCCTCACCCTAATGCCATGTTGTAGTCAAAAATTAAGAACAAATTGCCTCTGTCTTTTTGTTATTTATTACCTACCGTGCAAACCGTTGTTTAAGTTCGTTTAGTTTTCTAATCAAATAACGATGACTTTCAGTAGTTTAACGTTCCTAATATTTTTTTGGCAGAATTAGAAGCCCGCTTTAGCGCCGTTTTTATCCAAATCAAAATGACACAGCTCGAGGAGGATCGAGAGACTGTTTTATTCTAGAATCCAAGAAGAAAAATGTGGGTAACCACGTATTTTTCAGAGACAGTTAAGCACCCATTGTTCGAAAAAGCTTTAAAATATATCAAAATGTACGGCATTTTCTTCTCAAATTTAAGATCAATTATGTCTAAAAAATGAGTGTTTACCCTTACCTTTTCTCGCGTAGTCATAAATCCATGACTATACCTTTCAAAGGTACCGTCATTAAGAGACCCGAGTTTCTCACCACCCCGTCCTTGAAGAGGGTTTGAAAATCCTGTGGTAACATGGACTGCTTTTGCCACCCTTTACTACAACCCGCGTGCGGTTTGTTTTTTCCCACTTTTTTGCTTTTCGTTAACAACTTCAGTTTTCAAGTCCTTAAGAATAATAGTCCATCTATTTTCTAGCGCTTTCTCTGAGGACGCAAATGGCACCTTGGGAATAGTCTAAACTCGTTTCCATATCACTCAAATGTTGATGTTGGATGGGAGAGTGGAGCGACCTCAGATATAATCAGAGACAACCCCTAACTTTTTTGTCCAGAGCTGCTGGATGGCTTGAGCCCGCGGAACCACAGAACAAAAATTCGCGTGGCGATCAGATCGGAACTTAAAGTGAACAATGACTGAACTACTAAATGGGTTTTAATTTCATCTTTCCATAACTAGAGTAAAGTTGCGTAGTTTTCATAGGTTGTTTTTGAACGTCTTTGGTTAATTTTTCTGAGATTGTTGAGTTCCCGAGTTTATTTGTTGTTCTTGTAGCCAAGGAAAAAAGGTTAAGATGACTGAAATCCCTTAACTGATCATCGTCTCCCTGTGCAAAAAGTAAGAGAATTTCACCAGTCGCAAATGTATTATTTAGCATTTTATGTGGGTTCTGGAGGCGTATACCATACAGTTTAACTCAGGGAGTTATTATTGTTAATGTAACTGTTCGTGAACAGTGAAATATCAGCTTGTTTTTATTGAGTGAGTATTTAGGAGATCCAGACGTGACATCAAGGTCATGATATACGCGCAGAGTGCATGACCGAGTGCCCAACTGAAGAAAATCCCGTCCAGGTAAATCAACTTTGTAAATAGTTTACTGAATCGCATGACCATTTTTCCACGTGGATTTAGTAAACCAAATTTGTCAAAACTAAAAGTTAGTTAGAGTACGTAAAAAGGTAGGGAAGAGAACAGGTGCACATACACCTCACACGAACACGTCACACCCTTCCCTCAGTCTTGCTTATTTAAGTCTCTTTTTTTTCTCAGCAATCGAGAGCCCTTTCCGTGAAACACCATTCTATTGAATGACAAGGTCACATGACCAGGAACTGCAAGGGCTAAGAATTCGTGTAGCATTCTAATAATAAAACTTCCTGAAACAAATAATTAGCTTCTGTATGAAATGACTGTGCGCACTCTCTATTCTGGGAATCATGTCGAGGTGAGAGGAGGAGTCGTTTCTATTTGGTTTAAGACCCTTCTACCCTGATGTTATGCTGGAGTTTAAAAATTTAGAGAATTTGCTTCTGGCTTTTTGTAGTCTGTGAGCTCCAGTGAAAATTGATTTTTAAAGTACGTTAAGTTTATTTTTTCAAACAAAGATGGAGCAGCTCGGGAACGACTGAAAGGCTGCTTTTTCTCCCAGTTGAAAAGCGAGTAAACTGCGGATCATCGCAAGTGCAAACGCCAACCAGATAGGGTGTAGGGAAAGTCATTAGACTAGTAGGTGCCTCCCCTTCCGTTCGAGGATTGTCGGGGAACAGGGGGAGGGGGGTGGGGGTAAAAAGAGAACCCGTGCGAAAGTTGGCTGCCAAGTGGAAAGTTAACGCGCATGTCTTGTAGGACGTTTCAACGAGGCAGCCCGTTTTCGCGCGCGTTTGCGTGCTCTTTAAGCTCGACTTTCCCTCTTTTCGGAAGGAGAGACTGCTCGTAGTCCAGACTACCGTGCTCGCCTCCTTTGCGCGTGCCACTATTTTAATTTGGGGAACAAATTGAGGACAGTCCAGCCGTAAACAATGACCACATAGGTGTTAGTGCATGGAAAGCTGCAGGGTAAAGGACACGAGCAGTGGCATTTTTAGCAGAATTTAGAAAAGCAAGTCGTCTGAAGCTTCAGACTTCAAAAAAGGCACCAAAATCCTGCGGCAATGCGGATGGCACGGGGCCAAAAAGAAACAACAACAAAAAAAAACATGAAAAATCTGAAGAAGTCAGATCCTTAAGGAGATAGAAAAAGATTGGATTTAATGGGAAAAGTTAAATCGATAGAAAAAGAAAGACGTCAACTATTTTAACTTTATTTTAGTTCACTAAGAACTTTGTACTTGAATCAGTGAGTCCGATCACACACAAGGCTCACTATCATGACGAGCGTGTAACACGTGTACCACGAGACAAGGGGCGCATCCCGGGGGACGCATGGATTTCACGTGCACAACAGGTTCACTGTCTTTAATTTTTTTCAGTTTATCAGTTCTTCGTTCATGTTCCATGGCTAACGACTTTCGAAAGCAAACAAGAAGCAAAAATAGCCCCTGCACTAGGGACCATTTTCATATTAAGGGAGAACTTAACACACGAGAGAACGCTAACTGTGCCCACGGCCGTGCGCAAACGTAGGGGTCTTGTCGTCCTCCGGACGCAAGAGATTACTTAATTGTGTGTTGCTATTAGCTTTAAACTGAGAAACCAAGGGGAAAAAACGTTTAAAACCATAGTATATTAGGTGAGCTAAGCACAATCCCTGTGCAGTCGCAGCTACAAAATCGAATGAATTTTACAGGGCGAATTTCTGACCGGGCTTAAATTTCAGCCCAGCTTTCTGAACAAATCCCTCGATCTAATAAGAAGTTTGCGGGTTTCACCCTGGCTGAAATTCATCCCGGCCTGAAAATTCCAGCCTCGTTTGAGCTAACTGAGCTGGAAATTTCAGCCCGCCCAAACAAACGGTCACTATAGGAGGAAATGACTGTATTCGGACTGAAATCTATTATCTGCTACAGAGGGATTAACCACTAGATAGGCTCCCCGCTCCATTCAATCAGGAACAGGAGGAGTCTTAGTACATTAGTCCTCTCTTGTCATTAATATTGTGCTTTATTTTGGCTCCTCCACAGATATCACATATCCCAAAAACCCTCCTGTAAATTTTTATTGTGTTACCTTTCACTTTAAAGCTTTTCTTGAGCAATAGCAAGTGTGGTACATAGTAATCACTGTCAAAAGGACAAAGTGTATTCGATCTAAAACCTATTGTCTGCTAGAGAGGGATTATTTACTAGATAGGCTATCCCGTTCGTCCAATCAGGAACATGAAGGGATCCTCCCTTGTCAGTAAAGTGCTGTCTTTTGTAACGGCGACCAGTAACAAGTATTTCCGTTCCTGGCTAGCATTACCGACTAATCGCAGAAGCCCTCATGTAAATCCTTACTGTGTTAACTTTCAGTTAAAACTAAACGGCAATAAAATGTAGGAGTGCTTCTTTCCAATAGATCACTCGGTATAAACAGCTACTATTGAACTACATTTCCTTCATTAAACAGGCAAAATGTCCCGGCCTTAAAATTATTAAACCGACACAGCAAGAATTTGTTACAGAAATAAACCTGTAGCTGTTGTACTGAACCGGCGGTGTTTTGACTATCGCTAAGTAATGATTTCCTTTGCGGGATTATAATCGCATGGCGCGGCATCACACAAGAGTCAAACGTTCAACTTCTGGAGTAGGTAAAGTCGACCGTCCAAATTGTTTTCCGGCAAGTTACGGTCATAGAAGAAATATTTTTTTCTAAGACGCTTTGTTTTAAGCTGTTCTGTCCAAACGGTATATATTTTAAAACGAGCTATTTCCTGAGCGATTCCATTGGAAAAGGAACTGTTTCCTTCCTGCGCTGTTGAAGAACCTTTTATTTACGTTTGTTTCAGTTTATTTTTTTCTGTTGGTGTCGACAAGGTGTGCGGTAGGTTTAGTCTTCAGTATTGTTTATGTCACAAACAGCAAACTTTAAAATACCCAACTATAAAGACCAAAAAAAAGACAAATTAAACTAAGCTTCTCTCTTTCGTTAAAAGACTAAATATTATGAATCCAAATAGAAACTTAGAAAGAGTGCTCATTTGTTTGGGAAGTGGTCATAACAAATATACTCAATGAGGACCCACCTTGTGTAGGGGTAGGGGGGCTATGCAAGATAACACCTATCTGATAAGTCAAATGGACAAAATTTATTGGCCTGAAAATGTGAGTTGAGTCTAAAATATTAGGTGTGTATGAAGCTTTCATTGCTGGAGAAATGGCACAGGGAGGTTTGAATCTTTTTCTTAAGTTTCTACTCCTGATAGGGTGGGGGCTGTACAAAAAAGACACCATCTTTTAAGGTGTAGGGAGGGAGTACATGAAGAGAACACCTGTCTTTTTGCGGAATGGTGGGACCTGTCTGAGTACAATAGTTTTGACCATTTCCCTTTAAAGTTGCATGTGTGAGTTGGTATCGTTTCTATCGAAAAAATGTATTTTGTAATGTTTTGGTATGTAACTGAAGTATGTAGGAATGTATTCATAAGATTGTGTTAATGATTTAGTTGTTTATTAATCCTGTGGGATTCGTTTGGTTATTTAAGAGATTGTAAGTTATGCAGAAACCATTCGAAGGCATCTCTTTATACTTGCTTTTAGTGATGTCCGATTCCGAACAGCACGATATTCCTCGTGATTCCCAAAGTACTACGCCTCTTGAACATGAGGATTCCTTGTCTAATGCCGAAACCCTTCGGTTATTTTCACAACTGTTAGACTCTAAGCTTGATCAGAAGTTCACTTCTTTCAAGCGCGAACTTGAAGAGAAAGACATCCTTACACAGAGCCAGCTAAAGAAGCTGAAAACTGAGACGAAAGCTTCGAATACCTTTAATTATAAAGGTAACAGAGTACAGTTCGAGTTTAATCTCAACGTCCTCGACCAAATCGAGACGGCCTCTAAGAACCTTCGCGCAGGGAAAGTCTCTTCTGCAACTTCCGATCTCGAAGAAGCAAAGAAGCTCATCGATAAGCGCAACAAACTTGTGCGTTTCGCCGACAAGAGCCCCGCAGGTTGGACTGCTGTTGAAGAGTATGAGTCCGACGAACTCGCCGACGATTCAGAAGACGAGAAAAAGCTCCGTTCAGCCGAGAAGAGGGCGCTGTCGAAGATTCGTGAAAAGAAAAGAAAATTTCAACCTGCCTGTCCCAGAGCTCCGCAGCGTGAGTCAGCAACGGAAACCCAAACTTCTTTCTCGGCTGCTCCTGCTCAGCATTCTTTCAATCTTCAACAGCCCTTTCGCCATCAGTCCTTTCGTGCAAGACAACCAGTTCCCGCTGACAAATGTTTCAGCTGCGGCCAACGCGGACATTGGGCAAATTCCTCAGTTTGTCCCAGTCGCAACAACCTCACTCGAAACCCACCGAGCACCAAACCAACAAACGGATGATGGGTCCAGGGACAAATACGATGCTGCCTTAAAACGATTGGGACAAGATGAGTATCCTTTACCTGTATCTCCAGTGAATTCTCTGGGCGATTGTGACCCAGTTGACTTTTTCTACCAATCGACTAGCGATCCTAATTTTCATGATTCTCCGGAAATTTGTCCGGATTATCAAGAGGACGTGCAGAACATTGCCGTTAAAGGTAGATTAAGGCGTAATATTAGTTTCTGGGAGTATATAGGCGCTTCTTGGTTTATTCGCCAAACCATTTTGGAAGGCTACAAAATTCCTTTTTATTTTACACCTGCTCCTGCCACCTTCGGTAATAATAAGTCTTCCTTGCAGCATGCGGATTTTGTTCACAAAGCAATTACTGATCTTTTAGCTGTTGGTTCTGTTGTGGAATGCTCGTCTCCACCTTCAGTAATTAACCCTTTGTCTGTTTCCATTCAGTCTAACGGCAAGAAGAGGCTAATATTAGACCTCAGGTATCCTAATTCTTTTGTTAAAAAATTCACAATTAAGTTTGAAGACGCTAAAACCATGCTCAATTCATTTATTGACCACTCCCAAAATTGGTTCTATTCATTTGACATTAAATCGGGATATCACCATATTGATATCTTTCCTCCCGACCAAGACTTTTTGGGGTTTTCTTGGTCATTCAGTGGGGTAACCAGATATTTTAAGTTCACTGTTTTGCCATTTGAATTATCTTAGCAAAATCGTTGATTGCGACGACTGGAAAGTTAAGGATTGCTATTTTTACGCACTTACGTCCTACTGGGGACAGTGCTCAGTTGATTGTTTCGCTAGTTCCAAAAATTGCAAAGTTCCTAGGTTCTATTCTCGATTTTACAATCCGTATTGCCTAGGCGTGGATTCATTTGCTTTCAGCTGGGCTGGCGAGTTTTGCTGGTTAGTCCCTCCTGTCACACTGGTGACCAGAGTCATTCGCCATGTTTGCCTTTGCAAATGCAAAGGTATATTAGTCATTCCTTATTGGCCATCCGCACCTTTTTGGCCTCTTCTGGTAGATTCTCAAGGGTCCTTTAATTTATTTGTTATCGATTACCTCTTCGTTGAGAACGGCAAAGATGTGTTCTTACATGGGTCCAATAAGAATGCTATTTTTGGATCGGAGAATTTTAGCACACCGGTGCTTTTTCTCTTGCTCGATGGAGCTCTGTGATCGGTTTGGCTAGAAGGCACTGGCCTTCTATGATGCTATATAGGCACTGGCCTTTTGTTGGTGTGCAGCTATTCACACCGCCGTTTCACACGGCCATTTCACACATTTTGGAGTATTTATGTGTTTATTTTCTTCCTTTGTTTTTTGTTTACATGGTGGAAATGCATTTGCAGACAAAGTTGGTCGTCTTCTTGACCCCGAACTTCGGAGACTAGCATCATGCCTGCCTGCCCGTGCGGTTGAGGCCAAAGCTTCTTCTACCACAGAGCGGTATTCAAGGGCTTTTCAGAAGTTCAGAGAATGGGCTTCCTGTCATCGTGAGATTACTCCTTTACCATCAGATGACATTTCAGTTGCTTTATATTTGGAATTTTTGCTCCAAAGTAATTGTTCAATTTCTGCTTTAGAGTCTGCCTGTTACGGCATTAGTTGGGCGCACAATTTGTACGGGTTTCCCACCCCTTGTAATTCAAGTTTAGTTAAAAATATTCTGGAAGCTGGGAAGAGGAAGTTGGCAAAACCCGTTTCTAAAAAAGAGCCTGTTACTCCTGTTATGATTAACGAATTGTGTATCAAATTTGCAGGCCCTTCCGCCAGCCTTTCAGATTTGCGTTTAGCTGCTATTTGTGTTACCGCTTATGCTGCATTTCTCCGCTTTAATGAATTAGCTGCTTTGCGTTGCTGTGATGTTAAATTTTGCGATAACACCTTTGTCGAGATTACTATAGTCAAGAGTAAGACAGTTCAGTACAGGGATGGTTCCAGAGTCTTATTAGCCAAGACGGGTTCTATATCCTGTCCTTTTGATTTGCTGGAAAGATATGTTTGCTCCGCTGGTCTGCAACTGTCTTCTACGTTACCCTTTTTCCGTGCCCTGTATTATCAAAAATCCAATTGTTCTTATAAGTTACGTTCTGAGGGTATGAGCTACACTAGGACTAGAGAGATTGTTTTGCATGCTTTTGCTGAGTTAGGTTATCCTAAGAGTATGTTTGGCTTGCATAGTCTTAGGGCTGGAGGTGCATCTGCTGCTGCTAATGCCGGTATCAGCGATCGCTTATTTAAGCGTCACGGCAGATGGAAATCTGACAGCGCTAAGGACGGCTATGTCAAAGACAAACTTGATTCTCTGTTATCCGTTTCTCGTAGTTTAGGTTGTTAAGCATTAATTATTAGCTTTTCTCTTTCTTTATTTTTCGAACGCGAGCATCAATAAACGAGATGCTCGCCCCTAGAACTGTGTGGTGTGTTTATTGAAGATTAATTACAAAATGTTTTATACTCGTTTCACAGTGATTAGAGTATAAATGTATTTTGTAATGTTTTGGTATGTAACTGAAGTATGTAGGAATGTATTCATAAGATTGTGTTAATGATTTAGTTGTTTATTAATCCTGTGGGATTCGTTTGGTTATTTAAGAGATTGTAAGTTATGCAGAAACCATTCGAAGGCATCTCTTTATACTTGCTTTTAATTTGTGTAACCTACTGTACTGTTTTCTGTATATTTGTATACTTGTTAGCGTTCCGATTTGCAATTGTAACCTGTGTGTGCTCACGGACATCAATAAACGAGATGCTCGCCCCTAGAACTGTGTGGTGTGTTTATTGAAGATTAATTACAAAATGTTTTATACTCGTTTCACAGTGATTAGAGTATAACTTGGAACTATGAAACAGTTATGCCAGTATACTTCTGCCTCACTGAATTCAGTTGTTCAGTTAACATGGTAAATTCTGTTCACATCGTTTTGGATCAATAGTAATTCATCATAGTTACCTTCGGTAGCTTTTTTTCTGCAATCAGTAGTTTCAGAGACTACACCTTGTTTCGACTTAACTTGTAACAGTCTTGTTTGTCGCAGAAACTATGTCAAACTTGGGGACGCCGTTTAATTCGAGCATGTCAGGAACCGAGCGTTTACTCCTGATCTCACAAAAACATTTGATTTTAAAATAACATTATCTTTGATTAAACAACAAAAAGATGAAAATACTGTGTCAAGAGTTATCACAGTTGTCTTGAAATGCAGTGTGAGGACTCAGCCAGTTTATTTGAGCTTTTTACATGTGAAACGAAAGACGCCGAATACGCTTGTTTATTTTGTAGCTATTAAAGCTCTCATTTCCTCCTGGCGCTACCTAGAGGCACTTACCGACATACAGACCCCCTTAGGCGGGATTTCTTGTATAGGGGACTCATTGAAATAAGCGCGGTCATTAGAATAGGGAGTACTTATTGGTATAGGGGTGCTTAGTGGTATAGGGGTGCTTATTGGTATAGGGGTGCTTATTGGTATGGGGTGCTTATTGGTGTAGGGGTGCTTATTGGTATGGGGTGCTTATTGGTATATGGGTGCTTATTGGTATGGGACGCGTATTGGTATAGGGGTGCTTATTGGTATAGGGGTGCTTATTGGGATAGGGGTGCTTATTGGTATGGGGTGCTTATTGGTATGGGGTGCTTATTGGTATGGGGTGCTTATTGGTATAGGGGTGCTTATTGGTATGGGGTGCTTATTGGTATGGGGTTGCTCATTGGTATAGGGGTGCTTATTGGTATAGGGGTGCTTATTGGTATAGGGGTGCTTATTGGTATAGGGGTGCTTATTGGTATGGGGTGCTTATTGGTATAGGGGTGCTTATTGGTATGGGGTGCTTATTGGTATAGGGTGCTTATTGGTATAGGGGTGCTTATTGGTATAGGGGTGCTTATTGGTATGGGGTACTTATTGGTATAGGGGTGCTTATTGGTATAAGGTTGCTTATTGTTATGGGGTTCCTTATTGGTATAGGGTGCTTATTGTTATGGGGTGCTTATTGTTATGGGGTGCTTATTGGTATGGGGTGCTTTTTGGTATGGGGTGCTTATTGGTATGGGGTGCTTATTGCATTGGTATGGGGTGCTTATTGGTATATGGGTGCTTATTGGTATGGTATAGGGGGGCTTATTGGTATGGGGTGCTTATTGGTATAGGGTTGCTTACTGGTATGGGGTGCTTATTGGTATAAGGTTGCATATTGTTATGGGGTTCCTTATTGGTATAGGGTGCTTATTGTTATGGGGTGCTTATTGTTACGGGGTGCTTATTGGTATGGGGTGCTTATTGGTATGGGGTGGTTATTGGTATGGGGTGCTTATTGGTATGGGGTGCTTATTGCATTGGAATGGGGTGCTTATTGGTATATGGGTGCTTATTGGTATGGTATAGGGGGGCTTATTGGTATGGGGTGCTTATTGATATAGGGTTGAATGACAAAGAAATCCCAGTGACAAACGAACCCAACCTTACGGACAACTGGCAGTTGCAACTGGTTATTACGCCAGTTTTCTTGGTCCCTGTGGATACTTGATAGTTGACATCTGTTTTAAAAGCAAGTAGTCGTTGTTTCTTCTTCAAGGATTACAGGTAATGCTGAGATCGAGCATTGCATCCCTTTTCTTTTTTTCCGTTTTTATGTAGTTTTTAATAAATTAAAATGATACAGACATAAGGTGCATCTACTCGAAACATGTTAATTAAAGGCCCTATTAAATACCTAAATGACAGATTTCCCTACCCTTTCGTATACTTCAGCTCGTGAAATCCCTACCCTTTCCTATACCTGAAGCCTGAAAAATGTACCCGAAGCCTCCCCGTATAGTCCATTGTAGGGAGTAACCCCCCGGGTATTCAAGTAGCGTGAAAAAAATAAACGAGTGCGCTCGTACGGACACTTTTTTCTTGCCCATTTTCAACTAATGCATTTTGTTCAACTTCTCTGACTGAATTTATTGCTCGCTTTATATCGTCATTGTTGGTTAACAAGATTCAAAAGATCTCGCGAGATTACACTATCACCGAAACTCACAAGTAGATGTCTGATCGCTGTTCATATAAGCGCTTTTCAAAACAAAACATCACAAGTCTTCACGGACCCAGTATCATTTTCAACCTACCCTGCTATCACTGCGACCTGCGGATGAAGGAAGAGGCAGATATAGTAAAGGTTGCAAGCAATAATAATGAAAATTTAGACCAGTACTTAAAGCATTTAGCTTGTCGCTGTGAACACGTAATATATGACATTTATGCTTCGTTGGTCGATTGTAAGGTCAGGGAATTCTATCGGTGTATATACGTAACTGCTCTTGTCAGTTCGTAAAAATTCCATACACGATCATACACATCTCGGATGAGAAAACTCTCAGATAGATACTTGGTTTCACTCTCTGGCTTTTCGAAACTTTCTAGCTCCTTTTCTTGACGTTGCAGCTATTTTAATAGCACCCTGCTGAAATAATGGGGCGCCATTAAGGCTCCTTCCCGTAATTTGCATCATTGCGGTTATTCGGCCTATCGGTTTCGTGATTCATAAAGGACTGATATAACAAATTTCACTTTCTTGACCTTGTTTTACGGATTGTTTCTTATTTTATCAATCCTTGATTGACAAGTAAACACTGGGCGCGCCAAGAGCACATTCCTGGGAATCAAAAACCAAAACGAAACAATAAACAACCTCTCAGAAAAGCGTTCTATGATTGGCTCATACGCCTATGATTCCTAGAAAAGCTTAAAATAGATAGTCACAAGACTCCATTGTGTATTGCGGAGTGCCTCGAAGGTCAGTGCTTGCTTTTTTGTGAAGACGCCATGGATATCCGAACGCTCTTTTACAATCTCCGTGAAGAAGTGTCTTGTGCGGTGTGTTCGGACATCTTTAAGGATCCCAGGCACCTTCCCTGTTTGCACAGCTTCTGTTTACACTGTTTGAAACACTGGTATCATTCCAGCGGTGGAGGTAACGCCATCAGATGCCCAAAGTGTCAGGCTTTCGGTAGAATACCTGCAAGCGGCGATCTGAACGATCTTCCAACCAGCTTCTATCTGAACGGCTTGATTGATGTGCTGCACATAAAGGAATGTGACAGCACCCAAGTAACCTGTTCAAATTGCGACAAGAAAAGCTCGGAAAGCTCTTACTGCTTTCAGTGCTGCATGTTTTACTGTGAACAGTGTCTAATTGGACACAATATGATGCGAAGCAACAAAGATCACCGAGTTCTTGCCGTGAAAGAGTTCCAAGACAAGGACTACGAGGATGTATTGAAGCGACCTGCGTTTTGTCCGAGACAAGGACATCAGAAAGAAGAGCTGAAGTTCTTTTGCAAGACATGCGAAAATGCAGTCTGCCAAACTTGTGTCACTTTGGAACACGGAGGCCATGCTCTCAAATTAATCGAGGAAGAAGCTGAAAACCAAAAGATTGAAATGGCGGCCATGATCCAAAGACAGAGAGACAACTTACAAGCTAAGATGGAGGTAGTAGCACAGCTTGATGAAGACTGCGCTAAACTTATTCAACAAGAAGAAAAGGTGAAAAGAGATGTCGAAACATTTGCTGAGCGCTTAATAGAAAAAATTCAAGCGAAGAAGCAAAATATTATCGCTAAGGTGAAAAACGAAACCAAGACGTCCATTGAGAGTTTAACAAAGAAAAAGACCAAGATTCAGCAGGAAATAAAGACGATCGAGTCGTCAGTGGAAAAAGCTGATAAATGCTTAACACGAAGCACTAATGCTGAAGTCGTTCAATTGAAACAATCACTGGATTCCATTTTCAATGGAATTATTCAAACCGATCCTACTGTCCGTGACATTGAAGCACTTCCAGCTTTAGTTTTCGTGGAAAATCAGAAGATGCTCGACATTGCCAATGGTGAAGAAATCGGTTTCTTGGAAATTCAGCACCCAACAAAGGCTAGCGAATCTATCGCTGAAGGCAACGGACTGAAAGAAGGAACTGTTGGGCGTGAAGCTCAATTCAATTTGATCACAAAAAATGCTAACAGAAGACAATGCTACAACAAACGTGATCGTGTAACGGTAGAGATGAGGGACGACCAAGGACGAGAGTGCGTGACAGAAGTGCGAGTAGACGATAAGAAGACTGGAAGCTACCACATTAGTTATTTTCCCAGAGTTCAAGGTAGATATAAATTTTCAATTAAGGTAAATGGGGGACATGTTCGGGGTAGCCCTTTTACTGTTGTTGTTGTAAAACCATTTCAATTCAAACCTGTTTTAACTTTCGGTAAATATGGCTCGGCTAATGGAATGTTTAAGCTTCCTTATGGGGTAGCAGTGAGTAACAGGGATGAAATAGCAGTAACTGATGTATGTAACCACAGGGTGCAAATTTTCAACAGTAATGGTGATTTTATAAGATCGTTTGGTCGCGAGGGTAGCAATCAGGGAGAATTTAATTGTCCTTGTGGAATAGCCTATGATAAGGATGGAAATATTTTCGTAGCAGACATGGATAATCACAGAATCCAAATTTTCAGTGGGGAGGGTAGCAACAAGGGTATGTTTGGTAAGAAAGGAAGCCTTGATAGTCAGCTCTCTGATCCTTGTGGTTTATCCTTAGATACTAATGGTAATATTATTGTTGCTGATGCAGGTCACAAACTGATTAAGATTTTTTCTCCACAAGGAAATTTTATAAGAAAAATAGGTGGACCTGGTTCTTTTAGTTATCCTGTCCACTGTGTTCAGTGTGATGGTTACTTCATAGTGTCAGACACTGATGATCATTCTATCAAAGTGTTTGATGAGGAGGGTGTTTATAAGTATAAGTTTGGAAAGCAGGGGGGAGGGGGTGGGGAATTTAATGATCCTCGTTTTTTGTCAGTGTCTAAGTCAGGACACCTTTTGGTGTGTGATCGGGAGAATCATAGAATACAAGTCTTTGAACTGAATGGAACTTTTGTTGGCAAGTTTGGAACAAAGGGCAGGAAATTGGGAGAATTTAATGAGCCATTTTCTGTAGCAGTTCTAAGTAATAACCAAATTGTTGTGTCTGAAGTTGGCAACAATCGAATTCAAATATTTCAGTGAAATTTTTTACTTTCTAGTCAATGAAATAAGGAAACTTGTTAGTTGTAAAGAAATCAGTTTGGAGATAAAAATGTTATAATTCAATCTTTGTTTTCATAGAAAAAATGTCTAAGTTTTGATCCTTGAGACATTTTTTGCTGTCGTAGTGTGATGACAGTCATGTCCATGAATGTTGAACTTTTTAAATGTATAAGTAGCGCTTTTCATTTCAAATTCATTTGGTTAGTGTTAAGTGCAACAAGCAACATGCTCTGTCTGTCCTAGCTTTCTTCCTCCAAATAAATTTAATTTCGATAATCATTGTTAAACACTTCAACGGAAGAATTGTTAATCTTTGTATGAGTGAAACACAATTGTCCGTAGAAAAATTATATTTAAAGCAATTTCACCTGTAAAGTAATTAATATTAAGCGGTAGTGTAAAATCGCATGAAACAAATAAATAGCTCTTACATGAAATAATTGTTTACTTTCTTTATTCTGGGAATCATGTCCAGGTGAGATAAGGAGACATTTCTAGTTTGCTTTCAAACCCCCCCACCCCGATGTTATGCTGGAGTCCAAAAATTTAGAAAAATAATTAATATGCTTCTGGCTTTTTGTAGTCTGTGAGCGGCAGTGAAAATTGAGTTTTTTTAAAGTTTGTTTGTTGTGGAGGGAGGGGTGGGAAGTTAAATAAGAACGTGAGCAAAGTCAGCTGCCACGTGGAAAGTTGACACGCATGTGGTGAGTGTGACCAGGCTGAATGGCTCCTGGTGTGACCTTTTAACACGGCAGTCTGTTTTCGCGCGCTTTTACTTGCTCTTTCAGCTTGAGTACCCCTCTGATCGACTACCCCTTTGCGCGCTCCACTATTTTAGAAAAAAAAATGAAAAAAGTCCACCCTTACACAACGATTGTTAGTAGATTGCTGCTGGTTCAAGGATACGAGCAGTGGCTTTTTTTAGCAGAATTTATGAAAACAACTCGTATGAACCTTCAGACTTTAACTTTTCCAACCTTCACAACCACCCACGTGCTTTTTGTTTCCCCTCCCTACAAAAGTTAGCAGGATTCGAGCTACCAGTAGTAGTCAACAATTTGAGTTTTCACGCCCTTTCCATTTGTCCTTTACCCCGATCTTTACCTAAGGATGCAGATGGCGCCTTGAGAGGGGTGTAAAGTCCTTCCCACATCACACTGTTGTTGTTATTCTTCCGAGACTGAGACGACTCAAGATATAATCGGAGACAACGTCTTATTCCGTGTGAGGATCGGATCAGAATTAGAAATGAGACACAGTCTGAACTGCTAAATGAGTTTTATTTACATGTTTCCACTTGTACAGTAAAGTTTCGCTGTTTCCAGAGTTTGCTTTCGAACACTTTTGGCCAAGGTAGTGACGGATTCAAGTGAGTTTCAGAGAACTTTCGTCTTTTTAGTTCTTGTAGCCAAGGCAAAAGGGTAAAAATTGAAATTCCTTTAATTTAACAGTCACAAACTAGTTAATTCGACTAGCCGCAGGTGTATCATTGAGCGCTGTATGTGGGTTCCCGTAAGCGCCGGATAACTGTTCGTGAGCGATGAAATATCATCTGGTTTATATTGACTGAATAGGAGGTCCAGATATCGCAAAAGGTCACGTTTTTCGCGCAGAGTGACCGAGGGCACGGAAAAAGTCTACTTCATCGCATGGCCACTTTTACACGCGGAATTGGTTTTAAAAAAAAAGCAAGATAGAGTGCAATGTTTATGAAAGGTCACGTTCAAAGGTCGAGAAGGAATCAGGCGCTCATTCACCGCACGCCCACACGTCACACGCTTCCCTCATTTTTTCTCATTCTCTCTGTAGTTTTCTTCCTTCTTCTCAGCAATTGAGAGTGCTCGCCTTTTTAACACTTCAGTTTGTTTACTGAGTTTTAGGGTGTAATTAACGCAAACGTTTATTTTCAGGTTTTGTAGCTTCACCGCCTTTTCTTGTGTTTTCTTGTCTCTTTTTTCTTGTGAACTCGCTTCTTTTCGTGCCTGGAGAAAAAAGAGAAAAAACATCTCACGTGATGTTCAATGTTCCTCTCTCAATTCAAACGTGTACATCTTCTGCCAACGGATAGATAGTTTAGATGGATAGTTTGATAGACAGTTTAATAAAAAATAATCACATGACAGCCAAAAGGCTGAATTGCGTAATTAATATAAGACAAAACAGTAAGAAATCCAAGAAATATAAAATATGCATTGGACATATTCACATTAAAACGTACCGAAAAATCTAAATATTATTGGCGACTTTCAGTAAACATCGAGCATTCGGCGGCAGAAGTTAAAAAATCGATTTCTTTCATATTTTGCACATAAAAAGGGTATTGGTGAAACTAGAAACCTGATTTGGTTCGTTTTCCCCAGAAGCGCTTTATTTTCGAAAACAACGAGGAAATCGATTCTCGGGTTCAGGTCACAGTGTTCTCCCTAGTTTTCAGGGTAACAGGTAAGTTTGTTTTTTAGACCGGTAAAGCAGCTCTGTTGAAAATCTTTTTCTACCCTGGTGTGGAATTGTCGTCATGAGACCCGAAATGTTGCCGGCATGACACTAGGCTAACATTCGTCTCGAAAACCCTTCAAAACGGTTGACGTTTGTAATTCCTGTCACGTGGAACGTATTAACGTACAGATAAACGTCGAGAAGAAAAAGCTTACAGCAACCTAAAAAAGTACTGAGAAACACCTGGAAGATGAGACATACTCCTTATAAAGGCACAAACGAAGAACTTCGACGAGAAGACAATACTAAGAGTAAATTACGAACAAACCTGAACAAACCAACGTACGGATATAGACGTCAAGAAGATAACACTAGTATCTCACGACAATGCTAACGTACGGAGAAATGTTACAGTTGATCCACGTCACGCGTGAACGGAAACCTGAACACGTGATCCGAGTCTTCAAATGAACAAGCTACTTTCAGTGACATAACGGAGATCAGAAAGGAAATATTGAAGATCTCATTGAAACTTGCGAAAATGGATTCTATCTTTGGAGAAGCAAGGGGTTGTGACGGGACAAATCTTTGTTTTATCGAGAGACCGCGTTATTTTCTGGGTTCGCTTCTTGTCAGGGGTTCAAAAACGTTTTAGACGTAAAAGTAGGTAAAATTATGTCAATTATTTTGCTGACGCGAGATTCCTGTTTCAACCAAACCAGAACAAACCTTGGAGCTGAACGCTTGTGTAAGAACGGTAGCTCTGAATGAAGTGGACGAAAACCAAGATACATGTGCCGTGTCAAGCAATTATTGATGACAGTTTTTCCTAGTTGCGAGGTTGATTAAAGACAGCCGACGCTTCGTCCACAGTTAACCAAAGCGTAACATGCGAGTTGTTTGTATGGAGCTGAAATTCGATTCAAGATATAAATCGGCAGTTTTCCTTGCAAAATACCTAAAAAGCGAAATAGAGTTTGAAGACTACTGCCTGTTGTGTGTTTGCTGTGTTTTTGCCGCTTTTCCGAGCTTCTGGAGGCCGTTTGGGGTGATTTTCTGTTTAACGGTCGATGCGACATCGCGTCAAAGTCAAGCGACTAGTACGTGACAAGACGTCCCATCGACCGTTACACAGAATATCGCCCAAAACGGCCTCCAGAAGTTCGGAAAAGCGGTAAAGACACAGCAAACACACAACAGGTAAGGTTTTCAAACTCTATTTTGATTTTTAGGTATTTTCCAAGGAAAACTGCCGATTATTTTCAATCGAATTTCAGCTACATACATTCTCTCATATTACGCTTTGGAGACCTGTGCTTCGTCTATTGCATAACCTATTGCTCAACAATCTTTCGCGATTTTCCCATCAATATATCCTAGGTTTCGCTAGTCTGAACAATTCAATAGATTCTAAAACGTCCTCTGAAAGTTTGACTGAATGCCTGAATGCCTTGACTGAATGCCTCACATGTACTGAACGTTTTATGATGTCGAATGATACAATCTGAACAGCGCCAGGAGTTGCAGGAGCTGCTGTGGAGATCGCTGTCGGTCCCTCGCCAGTCAAATAACGATCAATTATTCGTCTTCTCGTGTCCTTGTGGAGAGGCCTACTTGGCCTGTTCTTCCGACCTAAGGCATCAACATAACCAGGTCTGAACATTTCGAAAAATCTGTGACAGATTCGGGATCTTCTTTCAATTTTCGAAATCCCTCTGTGAATCTCGGAAAACACAAGGCGAATGCCCAAATTTGGAGAACGTGACTCGTCACGTTGTTTTGAATTTTAGAGTTTCCGTTCACGCGTGACGTGGATCAACTGTAAGGAGATACAACTAACAACATCTAAATTTATACGAATATACTAGCACACGGACAAACGTTGAGAAGATAACAATAATATTTTTCGAATGTTTTAACGTACAGAGAAATGTCGACAGTCGAGAAGATAAGACCGCGCCTTACACCACTGACGAACACACTATCGCATGGAAAATGTCCAGAAGACTAACACCTTAAGAATGTACTGGCATACGGAGAAACGTTAAAAAGATACGACTAACATCTTACTAAGGTAGAAACGTGCGGAGAAACGTAGAGAAGATGAGACTATTATCTAACGAACTTAGAAATGTCGAGATGATAAGACTACGTCTAATATTGTACAAACGCATGGGCAATGAGAAAAGTTACTAAAACTACACTTACGTGGTACGCAGTAGCCTGCGTCACAGACGTAATCTAACGGTCATATTCCGTCTGCGGCGCAGGCTAGGTACGCAGTACGACGGACATAAATCTTGTCATAATACAATCCGATAATAAATCTTTCACCATCCCAAACTGTTGGATGTTTCTAATCCACGCCTTTATCTGGTTCCGCCTAACCGGTAAC
Organism: Siderastrea siderea; assembly: GCA_964030785.1. Lineage (NCBI taxonomy): Eukaryota > Metazoa > Cnidaria > Anthozoa > Scleractinia > Rhizangiidae > Siderastrea > Siderastrea siderea. Next base: position 21,909,401 of record OZ034979.1, on the reverse strand, counting down.
AAGCGGTGCTACAAGCGGTAAATTTTACCGGTTACCGCCTGATAAGGAGAACACTGAGTTCAGGAGGTCAAAATCACAGGAAATTAATCTTGAAAATCAGTACTATAAACTTGCATCGCGCTGGTAAACTAAAGCGCGGAGAAAAAGATAGACACTTCTTATTAACGGAACAAGTCTTTTTCATTAACTAGACAGTTACAAAACAGCAGTAGCGGAATTTAATAAGAACAAACAATTCCAAACTAAAAGGTAGGTTCCGATGTTCACGTAGAAACTGATTTGGAACCTAACTTCTGTGAAATAATTTATCATGTGCTATAACCCCAAATGGTCTCAATCCTCGTTCAATAGACAGTAGAAACATTGAACGAAACTATACCTTGCAACTGGCTTGGGTTATCCATGCTGCTGCCTTTGAAAAAACTTCGAACACAGCGAATATTAATAAATGGGGCTTAATGAAGTTCAACTTATCCGCCTCCCGAAATACACGAAAATTTCCGTGTTAAGCTACACAATCTCTCTTTTCTTCGTTGTTGCTTGATGCTTGATGATGGCTTCAAACTAAAATGTTCGGTTGATCTCAAAAAGGTAGAGGGAAAAGAAAAAATTGAAAGATACTGGTGTTATCGTTGTGAGCTCCCTGTGCAAACCACGACAGAACGTGACCGATCTAAAATGCTACACCTGTGACATCATATATCCATATTTGGTTAAACAATGCAGTCACGGTATTTGGTAACGCAATACAAACAAATGTACAACGAAAATTTGCACGCGAAGGAACAGAAGATTGGAAATTTGAAAATCGCCCATTTCGGGCTTTTTCTTCCATTTTTTGGAACGAAAAAGAACGCTAACGCTGGAAATTAACAAGAATGAAGTAGAGCGATCCCGTTTGGTTAAAGAAGCAAATTTTCCCGTGTTTTTGTGTACGGCAATATTCAACTTCACTAAGCCCCATTTGTTAAAACTTTGCTGAGTTCGAAGTGGTCCCAAACAAAATACCATGGATAACCCAAGCCAGCTTCAAGGTATGGTTTATTTCAATGTTTGTGCTGTCTATTGAATGAGGATTGAGTCCATTCAGAATTATGGCACATGTTCAATTATTTCACAGAAGTTAGGTTCCAAATCAGTTTCTACGAGATTATCGAAACCTGTCTTTTAGTTTGGAATTGTTTGTGTTCAGTAAATTTCGCTACTGCTGTTTCACAACTGTCTAGTTAATGAAAAAGACTTGTTCTGTCGATAGAAAGTGCCTAACATTTTCTTTTCGCTTCAGTTTACCAGCGCGATCCAAGTTTATAGCACTGATTTTTAGGATTAGTTTCCTGTGATTTTCACCTCCAGAACCCGAGAATCGATTTCCTCGTTTTTTCGAAAATAAAGCACTTCTGGCGAAAACGAACCACATCAGGTTTCTAGTTTTACCAATACCTAATTATATGCGAAATACGAAAGAAATCGATTTTTCAACTACTGCCGCGATATTAAGATTTTGCTTGATTTTTACTGAAAGTCGCTCTTAAATATCTATATAACATATAATATAGTTGTATCTTTGTTTTAATTAAAATTTGTCATAGCAGATAAAAAAGGATCTCTTAAAACGACTGGTTTGGCTGATTTCGGTGCATTAAGAGTACGTGGCCGCCTAAGGTTATACTTGGGTTGGTGTCTATCAGGGACTAGGTGGTGTAACTTCAGTGCGACAGGCTGCACATGTCATTAAATAACTTACAACAGACTGATTCTCTCCTACTGCCTAGGCTGGAAAGGTTGAAACGACTAAGGTTGTCCTCATAGGTGTACTCGGGCTAATAACATGAAGGGCCCTCTTCTGAACCCTCTCAATGTCCTCTTGGATATACTAAGGTAACGCATGACGAAATACCGGCGAACAGTATTCAAGAACGGACCTAACACACCTAACAAATGATATGAAAGAAACGAAAAAGAGCAAATATGATTATAATGTTGTCTGACCTTTTCTTCCGATCATCGTCCGACGATTCTTCGGAAGATTCCGAGGATTCTTCGGAACTTGAGCTATCTGTAGGGTGACAATGTGCTAGCTTTTAGCTCGGTACCAACATACACCAACAAACTAATTATAATACAGAAACTCGTGACCCGAGGGTGAAATTTGTAAGTTAAATCTACACCGAAATTTTGTAGAAGTCTCAAACATTTATGAAGAAGTGTTATACCATGACTCAAAATAATTCAACCACCTTGCACCGTCCTTAAGTCATTGAAATATCATGGGATATTGACTGTGAGTTGAAAACAGCCTTCCAACTCACAGTCAATATCCCATGATATTTCAATGACTTAAGGACGGTACCTCCTAAAGCAGAGGTATTTTTGCAAAGGTTATGACTGTGCGTATAAGTAGATCTTAGCAAGGGTTATTGGAATCGAAAAAGAAAAATGTGGGTAATCACGCATTTTTCAGAGTTAATTTAGCAACCATAATTCTAAAACAGCTTCAAAATACTAAAAATGTATGGCAATTTCTTTCAAAATTTAGGCTAAATTTCTCTGAAAAATGCGTGGTTGCCCCCAATTTTCTTTTTGGATTCTGATAGCCCTTGCTAAGACGTACTTTTTCCACATAGTCAAAAACCGCGCAAAAATACCTTTGTATTTATAGTAGGCCAATTCCTTAAGAAACTTGAATATCATATCTCGGATCGGACCCGAGATGTGCAGAACGTACGCGTAGTAGCAAAAGGAGGCACGAAGAAGAAGAGTCATTGAAAAATGTCAGAAAAGCCTGCGCGATAGTTTCTTCTAATTCCTACTAAACCAACTTACAACTAAACCAACTTGAGAGAAAGGCCAAAAATCAAAGAATTCTTCACGAAAACGCAATTTTCAATCTTCATTATTGAATAGCTTGACCCTGTTTGATGTTCAACATCCCTAAGTTTTGTCCTCTCCAAACAATTTTTAGGGCAGAGTAAAGAAGGGTAGCTACCCACAAACCTTCACCGCTGCTTTCATTTGAAGAATCCGAGTCGCTGTCGCTCGTCTCAGTCCTCTGCTGTGTCATGATCATTTTCGGAGCGTTTTTCAAGTGTTCTCTTAGTTCATCTCTGAAATAAGAAACAAAGTCTGTTAAAATCAGGAGTAAACTCGAAGCAAAAATCAGCGTAAAAGATTCTGCAGATTTATAATTGTCAACACTTTCGCATTGTTACTTATTATATTAATGAACTAGTCCAAGATGAAAAGGTATATTTTTTATTGGTTCTTGCGCATGGATGGCATGAAAGGATGGCACGTCATTTATAAATTTTTGAAAATTCTCTCATTCAAGTCGTTTAAGACCCATTGGCACTTTCCATAAAGCAACGCGGTCGTAATTGAATTTCGTGGACCACGAAAATACTCAGCCGTCGCGACTGTTTGAAAGATCTAAAGTAATCTGGTTTCATCGCGCAATGTTCGGCCAATTTTGCTCACCTTTTAAGTACAAAGAAATATATAACATATATTCTACGTGGTATTTCGCGTTGTGATGTGGTAGAAGCCATTTTTGGTCGCGATTGGAACTTTTCCGTAGAGCGATGCCGCCAAAGGCTCGAGGGTAGGCCATAGGAAGCCCAAGCATAATATTTGAATATCATTAAAAATGGCGTTGTATGGGATTTCGAAGCGAACATTTTGAGCAATACATAACAACGAAGTAACTGAATTAAGTTCATGAAACATTACATGGTGTTGTTTGCTATCCTTACAAAGCATTTTGGGCAATTTTAGGTCCATTTACTTAACTGTGTTAGTACGTGTATAATACATTGACAAGGAAGGAGTCATTTGGCCCAATTTAGCCACTATCACCGCTCGAGACGTTTCGGATTTCGCTCGAATTTACCCACAAATATAGTTCAGGCTCCCATTCTGACTTAGCGACGTGACAAAAGGAAGACATGCAAGTGATTTTCTCAAAACCAATTGCACATACCTCGTGTCCCAAAAGAATTATCCACTGCACAGAATCATAATAGCATCTCAAAATAGGCCGCCATGGATCCGTGAGGATCCCGATAGCCCCGTTTGACCGCGGTCGGCACTGGACACCAGTCAAATCATGCCCTTATGGGGAGGGCGACGCTCGTTTTGGTCGTGTTACAATTGTAGTAACTATGACCCGGTACGGACACAAAATTGTCGCTCCAACGTAGTCTGGTTCGCGCGAGAAAGGTGGAATCGCTGCGCGGGACTCCGTGACCTTATGGAGAGAATTAAGTTATCGAAAGAAATTAAAACGGTCTTGGCCGTTAGAAACTGAAAACGAGTCAAGAAAAAGAGAAAGTGAACCGTGTTTCTCCTTCCTCCTATGTTTCTATTCATGCGTGGTAAATTGAACATATTTGCGTTGGTGTACAAAACGTTTGTAATACAGGTCAGTCTACTGCGTTAATTTTAAATACGTACTCTGCGTGAATTGAATGTGTTCAATTTTTTGGAATCCTCGATAGGTTTTATATACCAGGTATATTTTTTCGAACCGAAGTTGGCAAATTCATTTAAATTCATATCCTCACGCGCGTGAAAATGTTTTATTTTAAAATTGTTATAATTGTATATACAATATCTATTTCTAAATTTGCATGAAGCCAGTCAGGTAACCTACTTATTAAAAAAACAAGAAAATATACACCCTGAAAATGGATATAAATTCAGAAATGGGAATGATTTATTTTTGCTATCCGCTTGTAACACGCAGCGATTTTCTCACGCGAACCAGACTACGTTGGAGCGACAATTTTGTGTCCGTACCGGGTCATAGTTACTACAATTGTAACACGACCAAAACGAGCGTCGCCCTCCCGATAAGGGCATGATTTGACTGGTGTCCAGTGCCGACCGCGGTCAAACGGGGCTATCAGGATCCTCACGGATCCATGGCGGCCTATTTTGAGATGCTATTACGATTTTGTGCAGTGGATAATTCTTTTGGGACACGAGGTATGTGCAATTGGTTTTGAGAAAATCACTTGTATGTCTTCCTTTTGTCAAGTCGCTAAGTCAGAATGGGAGCCTGAACTATATTTGTGGGTAAATTCGAGCGAAATCCGAAACGTGTCGAGCGGTGATAGTGGCTAAATCGGGCCAAATGACTCCTTCCTTGTCAATGTATTATACATGTACTAATACACAGTAAGGTAAATGGACCTAAAATTGCTCAAAATGCGTTGTAAGGATAGCAAACAACACCATGTAATGTTTCATGAACTTTATTCAGTTAGTTTGCTGTTATGTATTGCTCAAAATGTTCGCTTCGAAATCCCATACAAAGTCCTATATTTTGAAACGCCATTTTTAATAATATTCAAATGTTATGCTTGGGTGTCCTGTGGGTAGGCCGGCAAGAAGCTGCAACCTTCGGGTTTGGCTCACAAATTCGGTCTTTCATGTAAATGAAATAAGTCTATTAGATCGCCTATAAGTGCCCCTGTATTTTACAAATTAATCTCGAATCATTTTGTTATCTCTTTTCAGTGTACTCGTTTACTGTGTGTTGAGTTTTTCAACATTGATACGTGACCAATCGACCAGAACAAAGTATTGTCTGCACGGCAAAATATAGATGAAGTACAAAAATTTTTGGCTCGCTGGCGGCTTCGTTTTGTTCTGCATTGAAATAAAACTTTCGGCGAAAGTTGAAGGAGGTTTTCCGCGTCTCTGGCCGTCGAAATCGATGTGAGTTTGGAAAGTGGCTAAAAACAGCGTCCGCCGGCGGTGCTCATTTGAAATTATGCCCGATGCAAATTAGATGCAACGGACCCAAAAGAGCCGACTGGAAGTATGTTTTTTATACAGAAAACTTCACGGCTCGCTGGAGGTTTCAATTTCGTTCGCATCGATCTCAAACTTTCGGTGAAAGTAGGAACAATTTTCCTGCGTCTTGGCGTTATTATTTTTTCTTTTAAATGGGATTTTTGGAGGCGAAGAAAATGTCCTCGGCGATTGCTACACGAGGGTGGGTTGAGCGGCCCAAAACAAATTCGGCAAAAGTATTTGACGGGCTTTTGATATCTGACAAGGCTGCTTGTTGAGACTAAAAAATTACTTAGTACCGTCATTTCAAACTCAGTGTTCATTTCTTCCTGGAAATGAGAGGCTGTAATTTTTCCTCTCGAGAGATCGCGGCCCATGTCCGGTCGAATCAAAATAAAAAATGCGCAGTGCATCACGGTAAGTGTCAATGGGTCTTTAAATAAAAAGAAAAAACAAAAAAAGAAAAATTCATGTCCTCGCTGAGAATCGAACTCGGCTCGGCGGCGTTATTAGCCGGAGGCTAGTCCACTAGGCTTAGCGCTAACGTTACTGTCACATGTTTATTTTACTACTTATTTCTTTTTCCGTGACAAGCTGCCTATCAACATGAAAATGCTGGTGTTTTTTCTGGCAAAATGTGTTCGGACCGCCGCAAAAACAATGGTTGCCAGTGAACAGGAAAAACCAGAAGGCATTAGCTCTGCTATATTTGGCGTCGAAACCGCTGCAAAATGCTGCAAACTCAAGCGGTTTGCCGACCGAGTTCGCAGCAGAACCGACAACAAAGATGAAGTCCTAAGGCAAATTTGAACTTTTCGCCTGAACTTTTCCGCCTAAATTGAACTTTTCACCTTCCACCAAAAAGACAACAGAGTATTCTTTTCAACTGTTTTCTATTAATAAAATTGTTTTTACCTTTTGTTGTCTTTGCTCGTTTTGCTACAACGCGGGTTACCACGCAATTTCGCGCCAAAAGCGCGGGATACAGCACAGGGTTATATCAAGTGTATGTCACCTCATATTGGTGACCCTGTGGTGCGGACGGACCGAAGGTCACGTGACTATTACATTACTACCAAAATTTGTTGCCTTGATAGGTTACCAAATTTGCTCAGCAATGGTGCTCCGCTGGCGCGCTCCGCTATAAATAAATACTCACGTGACTCCACCCAGTCCAACAGAGGTGAAGAAATTGATGGAGAAGCGCGTGTTACGCGGATTGTCGCGAGGAAAGATTCCTTCAAAATACTCCGCTAGGAATCTGAAAAAGGGAATAAAAATGTGTTATTCTATGATTCGGCCTGACAAAAGAAGGTCCAACTTTAGGAACCTTAACTACTTTTGACTAGGTTTTTTCCGTTTCTTGCAATAAAAGATAAGGAAGTACCGTATTTTCTCAATTAAATGCCCGCGGTATATATTTCAAACTTGACATGGTGGACCCGGCGTTTGTTTGAATCAGCAGTTTATTTGGGCCCGCCATTTAGGGTTATAATTTGTTTTTCTTGGCAGCCGTGTATTTTGCCCTTAAATCTTAAGTTTATTATACAACAAATAAACGTCTGAGGGGCTTATTTTCTCCTTCTTCCTCCTTGATACCCACCGTTTATTCGGGGCTCAGCGTTTAAAGGGGTTACGTCACGAGGATTTTGCTATGTTAGGTCAAATCATTACCCAGTGTCTTCACTCAAACACAAAGTGCTCCTGTAATACTACGAAGAAGATATCGAATGAACTTTATCAGCGACTGCTAACCATAATAATTTTTTTGGTGATTTTTAAGGACATAGCATCAAAACTTGAACAAATTGGCCCAATTTTTTCAAGTTTCAATCCATTTCCATCCTTGCCATCGGTAGCAACAGACGACAGGAAACAGTTTCAGTGCTGTAAGATAGGCTTAAATAACAAAGCTAGACCATTATTTTTGGAATTCATTTGATGCGAAGACACTTTTAGCTTTAAAAAAAAAATACTAAAATAGCGTGACACAGTCCCTTTAATCGAGAAAATACGGTATGCAAAGTAAATCGCCTTTCCACTTTTAACCCTGACGACAATGAAATTTCTCTTAACATTATCACTACTTGTTCAAACATTCAAGTGATGAGAATAAAGGAAGTGATCAGCAAGGATGAGATGTCTTGATATCAGACAAACTCTCCTTACTAGTTCCATAAGAACAGTAAGGAGAATATGCATTTTTATATCAGGGCTTAAACGGTTAAGCAAAAACATGAGCTACTTACGGATCTTTGAGGCGTTCATTAAGTTTGGGAAGACCCATGTACTCAGCGAGTTCTTGAAAAAGGATTTTGATAAAGACGCGACTGCAAAATTAGTCAACAGTAACAATGATTACAATGGAGACAACAGCGGCTTTTGCATTCAAAATCCTGCCTTCTGAGCATTGCTTTAGTCTGACTAGACCTAAATGTTCAAAATCAAACCTTCACATACCTGGATGATGTTGTGTCGTCTTCATTTAACTTAATACAAGCTAGTACCTACAACACCACGACAAACATAAAATCAGTTGTACTGGAATGATTTCCCAAATCCAAGAATTCTTTGATTTGGCTTTAGTCTACGCTAAGGCTATAAGAAACGAACCCCTCCTCCAAAATCACAACCACAACAAAGCTTAACAGACTTACTGTCCAAGGAATGGCATCCGTGAAGAGAAGATGAGCAAAGAACTTGGCCACGTTCCTGAGTTTGTTTGTTTCAAGGCGATGGATAGTTTCGTACTAACAAGAAAAACAAAGAAAAAAATGTGAAACACCTCACAGACAACTTTTTTTCTCCAAGGTTGACAAAATAAACACAAGTTTTCTTTGAACAATACTTGAGCAACTTAAACGTACAAGTTTCGCTATCAGCTAATGCTGACTTAATGTTGAAATATTTTTATTTATGCAAACGAAAAAAATGATCAGTCGGTCAGTTGGTTTGTTGATGAATTAATGAGAATTTTGGAACCAAAATGAAGATGAAACATTGATCTTAGGAATTACATGTAGCAATGCCAGCATCGAGTTTGATGTACTATAAAATACTAATTTATGTTCACTCACTTGTTCATTAAAGGTTTTGATGTATTCTTCCATATATGCTTTATTTATCTGACAGAACCTCTGCAGATTTAAAAAGAACAGATTGAGTTAAAATCAGAAATACCTGACAACTATTAGTGAATCAAATGGGCAGAGAATTTTACAGGCCTTGTTTTTCATGAATAAGGGATACTTACCTGAGCTAGCAATCCAAAGAATTTTTCATACGACCTTTGTTGGGCACAGCAATCAATGATCATTGTACAGAACTCTGGCTGTATAAGACGAAGAAAATCACAACATTTAAAATATCTGAAGAATGTTAGCAGCACATGAAAGCATTTTTCTCTGCATCTGACACTTGGCCACTTTAGAATTCGAAATGAGTCGCTGTCTGATTAACACTTCAAAATAAGCATCCTGCCAAGTTTGAAGGTAATCGGTCGGTAAGAAGCCAAAAAAATGGCTTCCCAAAAATGCACAATTTACAGAGTTTGTGTGGTTACGGGGGACAAGCTTTTCAAAATAGAGACGATGGTATGGGATTTTCGCAATATTTGACAACTTGTAGTTCACATTTATCTGCGCTCTATTTTGAACTTGGTTCCAGGCCCGTACTCGTTTCTAAAGTGGCGAATTACTTCAGAAAGGCATGGATTGGTTCCAAACATCAGAATAGTGGATTTGGAAACACAAGTCCTAACAGTGACAAGCACCATATTTCGCCCCAGAATGCCACTACTTGATGAAACATGCAGGACATGAGAACAAAGAAAATGATAGCCAAAGATAAAATGTCTTGATGTTTAAGCAAATTCTCCCAACTAGTACCATAAGAAGTTCGTGTAGAACATTGAGGAGAATATAATTTGCTGATATGGGGGCTTAAAGGATAAAAGGGAGGAATCTACAAGTACAAGGGATTCACTGAATTACAGGGGTGGATACTCCTTTTGTCCAAAAAGATAAGGCCTGGAAGGCCGATTTTACTTTCTTTGAACAATTCTGGGTCTGACAAATACGGCTCTCTACAAATGTCACAACTCACCAGTTGTTCATCTTTGATTTGCATTTTCAGCAGTTTGTGAGCACATTCTTCAAAGTCTAAGCTAAAAAAATAAAAAAAAAACAGAAAAAGCAGAGGCTAAATGAATCAATCAACTAAAAGTATAAAAACTATAAACAAAAAAAAAAACAGAAAAACAAAACTGTCAATGTTTGAAAAATTTGTTACGTTAGTATGTTATCATAAAAGAGCCCAAGAAGAACACGTTTTATCTTTTCACTGCATACCTGGATTGAATAGTGAGATATATTGTTCTTCTTAGAGCCACAAGGTTTGTTTCAGTGTGATCAATAATTTCCATTTTCTGATCATCTGCAGAAAAAGAAAAAGCATTTCCTTATTTTCCTTGTAGCCATACATTATTACGTATGACCTAATCGAGCACTATGTGACTATCTCACCATACTTAGGTTAACTTTGAAGTTTGAAAAGCTAAAGGACATATTCCAATCAGAGAAACCAAAAAATTCTGGTTAAATTTGGTTGAAAATACTGTACCAATTCTCTGAGACTACAATTAAGTGTGTTTGGCTGCAGATCGCTTGGATGGAAATAGATTTCAACTTGAAAACATTGTGCTGATGTTTTCAAGTTTCTCCGGCTTTATTTCGTGGAAAATCGCCAGAAACTGACTGTGGTTGGTTCTCCCTCTGAAAAAATCATTCGATTTTCCTCTACTGACGTTGTAAAAGTACAGTTTTCCGTGTACGAAAAGGTATTTCATTTAAATTTCAGCACATTTTTCACCCCAAAACGTAAAAATCCCCGCGACAGAGTGTTATCATCAGCACACATCCAAATACCTTTGTTCTCCTCGTCCTCAGCCTCATCGTCTTCATCATCGTCATCATCATCATCATCTGAGGACTCACCCGAGTCTCCTTCGCCCAGAATATCTGTGAAATAACGACGAAAAGTTAAAATAAGTGACAATAATATAAAAATGAAAATCATTCTGCCATGATACCCACCTCTTTTGATTTCTTTGTATTTGTCTTCATTCTCCAAGAAATCTGGATCAAACTTGAAGATATCTGTTGAGAAGCAGGTCAAAAGTTATCTTTCAATCAATTGTACAAAATTTGTGGCTAAAATATGTCAAAAGATGCTGGCAAGCCCCAATGCCCAAACATTTCCTCCAAAAATGCCATACGAGGTTATTGCATACACCAAACGAATGTACTCTGCAAAAAGGATAATGCATGCACTCTAAAAGCATAAAAATATTAACGTTGCTTCAGTCGTGTTAGACAAATGTTACAGCCCAATTACAAATTAACTCAAGTTGATTCCTAAGAAGGCTCTCTATAATAATTATGTTGGTGCACAACCATGCAAATTCAGGTCCACAGTTCAAGAAACGTCAGTCCTCCAAGTACACGACAAAAGATAATGTGAGATGATATCCAAGATTTAAGGCCTGTCTTTTGACTTACTTAGAATTTCCTCAGCATTTGCTGCTTCTTCAAGCCGCAACAAATGAGTGATTTGATCTTCTTCCTCCACAAGATCCAACTCTGGAACAACAGCAGGGTGATCCTGTTAACAACAGAAAAGAGTCTATGTCAAGCGCCAATAAACCACTTTTGACGGATTCCGCTCAACGTTCAAGCAATAGGTGCAAAAAATATTTACTAAAAAAACTACTCATAGCACGGAAATATTTTCAATGCTATTTGAAACATCTCACTGTAATTCACTTCTCCAATTGACCCAGGGATGAAATTCTCAAGCATTCGCGAGAAAATTAATGTCAAATCTCGAAAAAATATGCCAAAAACGGGCGCCATTTTGTTTTGAACTGACATGAAGCGTCTTTTTAATTAAAATATGGATAACTTTGAATCCCATTTTCTCTCGCGATGTTAGCCAGGGAGCAAAAGTATCAATATGTTCTTCTTACCTGTTCTCAAAATGTGACTGTGCTGCAAGTAGCAAGTATTTTTTTTTTGGTAACTTAATTTTGCACTTACTGCTCGAACGTTGAGCGGAAATCGTCTTAAAAATGTATCATTGTGCTCCTCATAAAATACATGTTCGATTACATTAAGAAATCATTGACAAATGGATACGAGTTGACACCACAGCTACCTTAAATCCATCTTTTCTTATCGCAAACATCACTTCAATCATATACTGGACTCGCTTGTCAATATCAGCACTGTGGAGAATGTTCCGAAGTCTCTCGAACACAGCTATGTAAAATTAAACATAAATACAACTGATTTTAATGATCGACTGCAATAAGCACTATTGGATGCACTCATTTAGTTTAAAAGGAAGGTTTTATACTCATTTGAAACTTCACTTTAAAATAACACGATGATTTAGTAGCATTTATGTTACCATTAATTCCCTTAGTAAACACCTCGATTCTCAAGACATTTAACTTTTCCAGAAACAAGGGAATGGGCTGGTCAGTCTAAAAAGCACTATCCCACAAGAGGAAGCTCCGACAGGTAGCTAGTGTTGGGAATTAGTAACCAGCTGTGTTTATGGTAAATTTGTTTATCTGAAATATACCTGCAGCGTTTTTTGACCGTTTTTTTTCCGTGGAGTTTTGGTCGAGCTCGACGCTACCTCGACTGGTTTGTTTAGCACATGTGCGCGATTTATATTTCCTGTTTTGTTGTGTTGAGGTGAGTTCTGTTGTGTTGTCTTGCATTGCGTTGAATTGTGTTGCGAACCGTTGTATTGTGTCTGGTACGTTGCGTTGCGTTGCGTTGCGTTGTGATCCGTTGCGTTGTGTTACGTTTGCGTTCTGTTGCAATTCATTGTGTTGTATCTGCTGTGTTGCGTTGCGTTGTGTTGTGATCCGTTGTGTTGTGTTGTTTACAAGTTCAGCATTTCTAGTATTCCGTCTATGTTGAAGTTGTACAAGTAAGCAAACTCGACCAACCTCACTCACTGGCAGACAATCTCTACACCAGAGAACTAGACAAACTCAACCACCCTTAGCAAATTTGATAAACTCAACAATCTTCACTTACTTTAAGACAGTACGAATCCCACAATGCCACCAACTCGACAAACCTAACAAACCTCACTCACTGACAGACAAAATCTCCACACCTCGACACAACTGGACGAACACAACGACCCTTAGCAAACAGACAAACTTAACAATCCACCCTTATTTTAAGACAGTACAAACCCGACAACGCGACCAACTCGACAAAATCGACACATCTTCATGCGCTGATGCAGACTAAAACTTAATTTGCATCTCGACGCAAGTCAACGAATTCCTTACCAAATAGACAAGCTCAATAATGCTCACTTTCTCTAAGACAGTAAGAACCACACAATTCGATATACCCAACAAACCGCACTGACTGGCAGACAAAATCTTCACACCTCGACAAACACAACAAGCCTTACTATATCGATCAACAATCCTTCTATACTATAAGACAGTACGAACCCCACAACGCGAACCAAGTAGACTAACTTGACCGACCAGTAAGGCATCTCAATGAATTGACAAAGTCGGCAAATTTCACCGAACAATGTGAACTCAGCGAAACGACCAACTCGAAAAACCCACCAACTCTACTAGCAAATTTCTTCAGATGATCTTAACTCTTTCACCATTTTTTTTAGTCTGTGAAGTCAGCCAACTCAACAGTATATTCTTCAGAAACATTAAATTTTCAACCCTGCAAACTCTGTCGGCTTTACTCAAAAAGTAGACGAATCTTTCTGCAATTGAATTATTCAGTATTTATTAACTTTTTAGGTAAAGGGGTGACTTGTTAAAGCTCGCAGTATACTTAGAGGGGATCTGTCACCGTTATTTTCAGGTCCAGTTTTCGGTTGAAGAATGTTGTGAAAAATATTCCATATACCTTTTCTCGTATACTGAAATGCTTCTAGAACGTTATTAACAGAAAGGTTTTCAGCGCGAGAACAAACCATACTCAGTTTCTGGCAATTTTTTCCAAGAAACCGAGATTCAGAGAACTGGTAGAGTAATTTTAAACTAAACTGAACCAGTATTTTTGGGTTTTCTCTGGTTGCAAGTCGTCGAGTTGGTCAAACCCTTGTCGAATTGGTCGAGCTGATCGAACCGTTGTCCGTCCTTCTAGTAGTTGTGTCAAGTCGTGCAACAAAGGTACAGGAAAACTGAGAGATTTTAAGCCAACAAACTAGACTAACAAATAAGAGACAGATCACAACACAACACAAGACAAGACGACGCAATACAAGACAGACAACAAAATGCAACACAACCAGTCGAAGTAACATCGAGCTGGGCCAAAAACTCCACGAAAAAAATTGGTCAAAAAACGCTGCACATTTGATCTGAAAATCAACCTTTTGTTCATAAGTGTATGTTTCTTGTCACTGGGCAAATTAAGCCTACCGGTAATTAGGGGATGGTGTGCAGTTTTTACCCGAGTGCATGAACGAGTCTTGGTGACCAGCACTACATCCCAAGAAGCTAAGTACTTCGTGTAGTTACGTTAAACTGGACTCAAAAAAGAATGGGTGACATGGACATGGGTGACATGAATTGGAAATGAAATTGTTGTACAATATATTTTCCGAGTGGGACCTGCCAATTAATTTGCTTAAGGAGTAAAAAGAAAAATTAATAATGCACACTCGGGCAACTAAAGGACAGGGTTTAAAATTCTGTAATTTGACCAGGTGTTGTACAGTGTTATGCTGTTGCAACATACCATGAACACCACGTGAAGAGACTTCTGTTAACTTCATTCCAACTTCCTTCAAGAACCCAATCTGCAAAAAAAAGTAGAAAAATTGGTAATCAAATCTTCATTGCAGGTTGTTGACGTTAATTCTTCTTACTACAAAAAAGTGCTGTCCTATAATGTACTTGTAAGTCAGTTTGGTGTCAATCAGCGTCCTGTGTTAAAGAACAACATCTTTTGGTTTTCTGTTTATAGTATCCGATACAATCAAGAAAACGTTTACCAACAATGACCACTGTCGATGCATCAACATCTCAATTCAATGATACTGTGACTCTAGCGAGCTTTTCGTATTAACATGAAGAATATAAGGGCTGAGAGCAATAAAAAATCCAAAATTTTAAGCAGTTTTATAATTTATTATTACTTTTTTGCTCCAGACTACCTTCAATTTTTGCATGGGCCTCCAGTTCACTCAAAGGACACTGTTCAAAGTTTTTACCCCGCCGTCAGGATGGGGTCTAGTAATACCCGTTTTTTTTTCGTGTTGTGTTTTTTTTCATGGCCACTTTCCCCAGACTCCTGGGTTTCACTCAGCCAAATTGATCGCAAACTTACGCTACACTACTTGGCGGCTCGTGTCTTGAGTGACCGTAATATATATTGCACCCTAAGGGAGGGAAAGCAACAGCGGGGTAAAATGCCCCCGGGGCTTTTCTTGCTTCCTCTGATTAAATACTTGCGCCAAGCAGAGTAAGCATGAAGGAAGAAGCAGATGGGGGGACATCCGTCACACATTGCACGAGTCCCCAGTACGAAAGATGTGCACATCAGAGGGAAAAAACTTTGGGAAGTGTTCTTTGAGTGAACTGAAAAAAATTCAGGCAGTTTGGAGTGTACGGATGCGGACGAAGCGCAAATCAGAAAAAAAAAAACTTGAGGCAGTGTTCTTTGAGTGAACTGAAGGTCCCATGCAAAAAAATTGAAACAGATTGGGGCAAAACAAAAAAAACTGCCTGGTAAAATTCAACAAAAGGTGGTTGTGCTCTCAGCCCTTCAATTGTAAATTGCAGTGCAGATGTTTTCTGGTGAGTTGTGTTGAATAACGAAGTTGATCATGTTTAGCCAGCTCCTTTAAACACAGTGGGTTAGGATTATGGTGAAAATAGCTGCCCTCTCCCTTTAAAGTCTTCTCCATTAACTTTACCAAAACCACTGTCCAGTTTTCTAATCTAACCCAAGGACTATTCAGCACTTGCTTTCATGAAAAGCCACATCTAGTATAAAATGGGAACAGAGAAGGTTTGTGGCTTTAAAACATTTCTGTAGTGCTAAACTGTGGCTGTAAAAATAACAAGATAATAATATAAACTACTTACTGCAACCTCCACACTGTCGTCGGTGGGTTTGTGAAGAAGCAATGTCAGAATCTCCAACGCTAAAATTTCATGCGCCTAGAAAGGAATCAGTCATAATCACTGCCACATGGCTGAATATATGTGGGATCAGGGGTGGATCCAGGGGGGGATTGGCTAGCTAGCCACCCCCCCCCCTCTTTGGGGTCGTTTAAGCTTGAATTAGGAAAGGGAACAAAACTATATCTGAGGCATTTTTGTCTCCGATGGTTCCAATGTCATTTAGCCAGGTCAGCCAACCCCCCCTTCAAAAATCCTGGATCTGTCACTCGGGATGTGAACCAAATCAAGATGACTAAAAACTACCAAGCAGTGAATTGATAGCAATATAGCTTGCCTTCAGTTAGAAGTACCAGGGACTCAAGTCAGGGGGGTCTGTGGTGTAGACCCAAATAAAGGTGGACAATGTGGCAAAAGGGATCACTGATAAGACGACATGACATACACTGCAAGGGTAGCAACGCAAACGCAAAGACACCCCCTCGAACACACATTTCCATCCAAACAGTGGGGGTAGGAACCCAAGAGAAAGGCAACATAGAGTCTATAAATAATAGTTACAAGCAGGCAAGGGGAGGCCCTGTTAGTCTTGGTTGTAGGATTGTGGATTAATTGGGGTCTTAAGAGAAGGGATACGTATTACTGGCCACAATAAAATTTAAAGATTATGGATTTTTTTTGTAGGATTTTTTTTTACGGATATAAAAAAAATATTTTATTGTAGGGATATATTTGTTAACAGAATTGGGATGTGGATTATTTCCTAAATTTACCAAGGATTATGGATTATTCAGACCCCCTCACAGGGCCTCAGAGAAGCAAGCAAGTAGGTAGAAGGGATTTCCAAGGTGGCAGGATGCAGGAAAGAAATTGATCACAATCAGCCTTTGCAAAATGTGCACACACTTGGCGATTTTGCCAGCACTCAATTTTTGGCTGCTTACCAGTACTTCACACTGGTCCTTACTTAAAGTTTAAATGCCCCCATGGATCCACTCTACATACACTCACATACACACATTAGTGTACTTACCACTTGTTGGTTCACTAAATGAGCAATGAATCGTGTGGATGACAAGCACACAGTCTGCAGGAAAAGAACACAAAAAGTTTTAAACGTGAAATGCAGCCAGGCAAAGGAATAGTCACCCATAATAATTACAGGGATGTGTCTGTCTTACACTTACTGGATAATCCACTTTGGAGATTTGATTTCACATGTTAACACTAAAACAGTAAAACTAGAAAGTTTGTGTACAGTGAAACCCAGTTCAAACGGACAATAAAGGGGCACATATCAAAAGTGCCTGCATTATCTGTGTGATTATTAAGTGCAAGGCTGTACTAGCAGAAGAATCGCAGGGTGCCCAAAGGCCCCAAACCATGAATTCTGGGGTGCCCAGCCCTTCAGCATTATGCAAAAAATGAGTTTTTCTAGTTGCCCGAAGACAAAAGTTAGTGGCCTGAGGCCCCTGGGCACTGCTAGAGCACAGCCCTGAAGTGGCCACGTGGAAAAAATGTCTCGAACACACATTTCATCAATAGAAAGAACAAAGTTTATTTAAATAAATAATTAAAATACAATCATTTCCTCCCAAATTAATGAAGACATCCTGTTTAAGGGGTTATGTCATGCTATTTTAGTATTTTTTTTGCATCAGTTGAATTCCAAAAATATTGGTCTAGCATTGTTATTAAAGACCATCTTACGGCACTGAAACTGTTTCTGGCACTCTGTCACTACTGATGGCAAGGCTGGAAAAACTTAGTACCTTGTCATTTCTCCTGTATGCCCGTCGGAATTGCAGGATGAGCCGACGCAGCAGAAGTTCTCCATTCTTGGGAAACTGTGATAGAGGAGAGCACGACACTGTCAACTTACACACATCTCGCACTACAATGAATGTCTTTAATATAAAATTCAATTAACAAAAGCTAAAAAAAAAATGTAAAACCATGAAATTTGCTACATTAACTTTTTAGATCATCATCGTATTCAGATTTTGAGAAGAGGGAGAAATTTAAAAAGCACTGTCTTGTGCTTTTCACTCACGCTCCTATAATAATTAAAAACCTTGCAAAGTAATGTTTGGGATGTTTCTAGTAGGGGGGGGGGAGACTGGGAGGTCCAAACTTTGTACTTATTATGTACTTAAGTTCTGCTGTTTACCCTCTCTGAGCTTTATTGATTGCAAAATTTAGGGTAATTTTTCCCCTATCTCTTCTGCTTTCTATCCCTTCAGGGATCCCTTACACTTCCTACCCCATTTTTTCCTGGCTGTCTGTGCCCCCCCCCCCTGTCCCTCTCTACCTCATGATCTCCAATGATTGTAAACTCCACCCACTAAAAGAAAGGGGCTATGCACACCATACCCCCCCCCACCACAAAAAGGGACCCTCCTGTAGGTATTGGATCTAAAACTACTACAGTTGTATCAATAATGATTACTCCAAAGGAATGAGTTGACTCATAACTTGAGTTGTAATGTTTTTTTAAGATTTACTGACTTTTTATCAGTGATTCCAAGGGGAAATAATTATTTTTTCTCAGTGATTAAAAATCACCTACAAACCATGACTTGAATAAGAACATTTTCTTTTAGGCAATGTCAGCATCAAAGTCATTACTAGGCAAGCCCAGTGAGTACAATTTGTTACAAATTTAGTTGAACATTATTGTCACGCAACCATAAGATTTCTCACATTTCTGAGAATCAATGAGAACCACAAACCTTTGTGTTCAGAATAGCCACAAGAGCAGCATACACATGTGTAAATGTTGGCGATGCTGCCTGAGCTCTGATAATTGACTGACAAAGAACACCTCTGTAACAGACAAAAGACAACACAATTTGTAAACTTGTAGATAGAGAGTTGTCAATTTGAGTCTTAACTGTGGTAAATAAACTTGATGAGGTAATTAAAAGTCACAAATGAGCCAAGAAGCTAAGCCCACACAGCCCGAGCTGTAACTAAGTGAGAGTATTGCCACTCCCCCTGGATGGGATGCTACAGCTGTAGTCAATCACAGGGTTACCCCCAGCAATATGTCGCTGGTACCCATTTTATACACCTGGATGGAGAGAGCTAGACAATGTGGAGTAAACTTTCTTATCTAAGGAAGCAACACAATGGCAGGTACTATGCCTTGAACCACCAACCTTCACATCTGAAGTCCAACATGCTTAACACTACACCACCACCTCTGACTAATTTGATTGACATGATATTTAATGCAACAGTTTCAGATGCTATTGTTGCATGTATTACATGTTAGAAAAAAAAACAACAAAGAAAAAATCCACTTACCATGAAACATGTTCACAATATCAAGTTTTCCCAACTTTTTCAAATTGGGAAAATCTGGTGTCAGGGATACAATGTAATTATTTATTTGACCTTCACTATCAAAGAAAAGTTTGACAAATTTTTCAAATCTGTGAAATATTTAAAGTATAATTTTTGTGAAATGTCTCCCTCCAAAACCACAAAATAAGATGCCATGAAAATTTCTTAAAAAAGTTAGTCTGATGAACAAGAGACATATTGACCACATGATGCAATTACCTTCCTCGTACAATATTCTCTTGAAAAAGCTCACTCACAATGTTGCCAATGTTTGATGTATTAACCTGTAATCAGTTAAAAAATACAATCAGATCAATGTTTAAAACAGAAAGAAATGAGTCCATGCAAAAGCTGTCAATTTTGTGCATGCGAAGTCCATTAATTCAGTCACCGCCGAGACCAGTGTCTAAAGTGTCCCTAATAACGTGACCAGGTTGCCCATACATGCATAAAAGCAAATACAGTGTTCAATGGAACTGTAACTGTTACTGCATTTTGACAAACTTGAGAAGAACTGGACCATTTGTTTAAACATGCGCTGTCCTACACTTACATTCATGAAACCTTCAGTTTGACTGATTTCAATGGCATTGAATGAATTGTGTCACTGACTTTTGAGCTAAATACACAAAGTATACTCAATTTGCAATGCAACTTTTGAATGACTGTCCACAATGTCTTCCACACCTTAACTAAATGCAATCCTTTAGATAACGGAATTTGAACAAGCAGTGTCCCTAGTACAGAGGTTGACTTTTGTATGAGATTTTAACAGGCAGGCCAAAAAAGGTGCTAATACTTTCCAACGTAATGAATAGGAGTTTATATTTATTTATTTAGAAAAAAAGCAGGTTACTGTTAGTGAAAATGTACTTGGGTGTCACCAGGACTGACGAAACTGTCCATAAAAAGAAGGTGTACTGAACACATCAAGTGGGTGTCCATAAAGCAAGGACCAACTGTATTCCAGCACATTTTAAATCAGACATAGAAAATACTCAAAAGTAGCTTCTGTCAGTGTTTGTCTGTCAATACACACACACACACACACACACACACCATACCTTATTAACAAGACCATTTATACTTTTCTTCAGAGCTTCCCAACTGAGACGCTGATAAGCTTCACTGAAATGAAGAAAATTTATGGTGAGGTTAGGTGGGGTATAAAGTCCCTGGGGGAGGAGTAGTGCTTGAAAAATTTTGGATATTAAGAATTTACAAGATTTAAAATACCTGGCTACTAAAAATAATGCAATGACGGTCAGTACAAAATGCAGACTGCAGACTGCAGACCGGGTACAAAATGCAGACTAGGTACAAAATGCAGACTGCAGACTGCAGACTGGGTACAAAATGCAGACTGACATTTGAAACAGTTTTTTTTATATTATTACCGGTTGTCACGCAATCCCTTTTCCGATGTCATATTCTACGAAAACTCTCATTACCGGGGAATGATCTTGCTCCATTACTCGAAACGAAAACGCTGAGTCATGATTTCATTTTGTGTAGCAATTGTGTGGTCATTCATGATCCGATGCGATAAAACCACAACAAATGTAAACAAACGGTCAGTCACGGAATCTTGTCCTCGAAAAATTCCCCCGATTTGACTTTTGTTATCTTCCTGGTTTATTAATTAATAAGTACAGATAAAACACATTGCAAATGTAGGAAACTTAACCTTTCTATAATTTTCTCCAAAAATTAATATATTTTTGCTAACCAACCATAACAATTAACACTGCTCCATTTGTGTAAAGTTCATTCTACCAGCCTGGCATGTCTGGTTCAAATATGGTGATTCAATATATAACAACCATAACGAAGGCACTTCTTCTTCACCACTGTCACTCGACATAGTGAGGTCAAACCGTGAACAAGACTAAGAGAAAATACAAAAACGAACTTGTAAAAATACAATCCGATCTAAAAGCTACAAAGAAATGGTAAAATACAACACGACATCTATGCTCCTACTTCACATGCAAGATCTAAATTCTCTCACGAGGTATAAGTATTTTTATATTAACACACATCGGTTAAAGGAAGGTGATTTAACTGCTACTTACCGCATTAATGCATGGTTCAATTCTACCTGTTACCATCCCACCCCCGGGCATACCCCCGGGGATTTGCAATTTTTTTCTCACTTGGCGGTCTATTCCCCACCCCCGGGCAAGCAGCAAGAGACAATTCCCCACCCCCGCGACTCCTCATCGACCACAAATACGTTGTTTTGTGTACAAAATAGAGATGATGATATTGATTTCTGTACAACAGCAAAACCAGACATTTTTGACGAGAACTTAAACGCTTTTCTACAGTTTATTGAACAAAGGATTCTACATGTATAATGTAATAAAAACATGAACACTATATTTGCAATGGAAAACTGAAGAAAAAACTCCATCCACACTGGCGTATAGTTGGCAAGTAAAGAAATGTTCTTCGCCACGTGTTTTATTCTAAATATAGCACATACGCACAAGAGCCCGTGAACAAATTGATGGCAGCATTTAAAGGAGTTTTTCTTAGCTTGTTTTATAAGAACACTGGACTGAGATCTCTGTTTATAAATATAAAGCCGTGCATCCATTGTTATATAGTCTATTTAAGTCGTCTTATTATATATATAAATACGCTGAAGAAATATTTCTTTGTTTGTGACGAACGCCATCCATTTGAATTCGCATCAAACGCACATTCGTTTAACAAGCTATAATTAACGTACCTTCGAATACAGATTTTAATTTTGAGGGAGCATTCTTCTCTAGCCAGTCTGCTATTTACAAATTCTAGAGATTTTCCCTGGAAATAGGCAGTTCTCCACGTAGTCCGGTGCCATTGTGTCAAACGAGAAGTGAAACAACAAGAAATTTATATTTTCGATTTACCCCGCCCCCCCTGCCCCCGGGACAAGACCCCTTCAAACAATTCCCCACCCCCAGGCCTGAAGGGCTGGACTTGTCCCCGGGGTTGCCCGGGGGGATGGTAACAGGTAAAATTGAACCATGCATAACCGACCTCCGAAAGGCCGCCATGAACCGGCGAAGAGGCAAAGAAAGCGACCACGTGCACGGAAGGTCATGTGTCTGCTGGTTTCTCGGTATCATGTTGCAACGAGTGTTGTTATTTTATGTTATGCGATCTTGCGCTTGAAGTAAGAAGACTGAGAAGGCTTAAATCATGTTTAAGAACGAATTGATCTTCGAGACTTCATTTAAAAAGTATATTTCGAGTAATGGAGCAAGATCATTCCCCGGTAATGCGAGTTTTCGTGGAATATGACATCGGAAAAGGGATTGCGCGACAACCGGTAAGTTATAAAATGAAATAATATATAAAAAAAACTGAAAAAAACAGTTTCAAATGTCAGTCTGCATTTTGTACCCAGTCTGCAGTCTGCATTTTGTGCCTAGTCTGCATTTTGTACCCGGTCTGCAGTCTGCAGTCTGCAGTCTGCATTTTGTACTGAGTTCAGACCACTGTCTTAGGAACATCTACCACTACTTAGCCAAAGAAATGTGCACATAGCTCAGTAGTTAATAGTACCAGCTTCTCAGACCCTCATACCCAAAGTGCAAAATCAAATGTATGCCTCATAAGCAGGTTTATACATATACGCATTAGGTACCCCTATAAAAAATTGTCTTGAATTATTTTTTAGTTGATAGTCAAATTCATTGTCAAATTCAATTTCTCACAAAATTAAGTACTCCCACAATTTAATTGTCACTACATGTAAGTTCAGAGTGTCACTACAGGGCTGCTGCCTAACGGGCACCCAGTCGCTAGGGGCGCCTAAGTTGTGCGTGCGGGTGACCGAATTTCTGTACAAGGAGCCCGCACGGGCGCCTATAAACCTGAGATTATCCGATAAATTTGGTTCTATTAACTGAGCTTCAAACAATGGAACTATTTATGTATTTGGCGTGAAGCCATACGTGATAGAATTTTTCACAAACCCGTAACAAAAGTGTTCAACAGCGAAAGTTTGCGAGGCCATCGTTTGTCTCCCGTTGGCAGTTGGAGACTGGGTACAAGATGTGATTCCCAAATGTGGAATATCAAATCATGGGCTGTTTTTCGCAGGTAATCACGCGCTGGCGGCAACGAAGACTGTTATGTCGATTTGATATATAAATTTTTTTCATTTTGTGAGAAGAACGGATAGATAACTTGTGTGCTATCGACTCAACATGGTTGATATTCGATTTCATCTACAAGTTCGCCCTGAATCATTCATCATTCATCAACTACACAGTATGTGTTTGTAATGTGATCTCGTTATATTCCAATAAAGAAACCTTATGACCTTGGTGTATAAATCTTTACTTTGCTGCATGCATTCAAGTGCTCATTTCCTGCGAAAATCACTGAAGGTTTCCTTGGCTTTAACGGAGTATAACCTGATGGCAGAGATGGAGTTCTTGCAACAGGAAGAGGTAAAAGATACGAAGTTGTTTTTCTCTGTTTCGCCATAGATAGATATAAAGTTGTTTTTCTCCATTTCTCCATACGGAAACATAGATATCTAAGCTTCCAGTCTCGATAACGATTTGGAACCCTTGCAAAACATGCAATGCGACTTGCGTTACTTCACTTGATCGTATATATATTTAACAACGTTTTTTTAAACTAGTGTAGTATTTCAATTATGGACCAACCGTCCCACTTCCAGAGACACGATCTACTGCTCCTGTGGTCCATGAAGTCACCGATATCACAAAACCAGCGTGACAGATTATTAATTCAATTTGGCATTTCCCGCGCAATTTGCTGTTGTGATTTGATCGTTTGTACACAGAATTTTCTTGCTAAAATTGGCTTTATAAAAATACTAGACAAGTACGTTTTGTTTGTGTGTAAAAACACTGAAAAACATAAACTTTTGCATCTGGATGTCAAGTATGGTGAAGTGAAATGGTTGCGTGGAAATCGAAGTCAAACTGAAAATATAACCATGCGGCTGTGTGTCACCTATGGTCTAGTTTTACTGTCAAAGAGTTAAAAATACTCTCCAACAACTTAAATGACAAAAAAGTAAAGTCACAATGATTAGAAATCATTCAGGAGGTAGTATAAGACTTCTGTACCCACACAAATTTTTATAGTTTTAACTAAAACAGAAACTTTTACGTGCACTGGATGCATTTGACAATTATCCAGAAGCCAATGCAGCTTTCTTAATCTCAACCATCTAGACTAAGGCTAATTGCAAGCATTGATGTTCTGTTGTTGTTTTATATGCATATGTATGGAAATAGTATGGATGAGGTTGTAACATTGTTAGCAATTTTCTTAAAGGCTAAGTTGTGAAACACTCCACTGTTACTACTGTTAGGAGCCATCAGTAAGGTTCAAGATCAAACATCATGAACACTAATGATGACCAAATTGCATAACCTACTATTTTATTAAAACTGTGTTGAGTTAAATTGGACATTTTCGTGTCTGCTTAGTATTGTTTATTTAATTATGTATTTCGTCATTTGTTTTGTATTTTTATGTATAACACGTCCTGTAATTAGCTGCACAAATAGCTACAGACACGTGCAATGCTGCTCTAACATGAAACAAGAAGCAAGAAAGAGATGTTCGTAGTCCAAAAACAATTTGGTGAAGGATACTGATTACAGAATGAGAGAGATAGAGACAGCATTGGTTGGGGCTAGGGTTTTCTTTTAGGATGCGGTGTAAATAAATAAATAATAAACTAATTCTGGGCTCCTAACTTTTGATTTTGGGAGCCCAAAGGGCTCCCGAAAATTTTCCTTAGGCAGCAGCCTTGGTCACTATCTTACTAAGTGTACTAAGTTCTCACCCCACATTGCAGGCTTCTTCCATAGGCTAATACCCTTGGTATGAGGGGGTAGAAGGGGGGGGGGGGGGGGGAAGAAGTGTAGGGCAATGTACATTTTGTGAGATGACAATTTTGTGAGTCAGAGTATTAATATTGCTTGGTAAACTTCTGATGTTGGAAGGTCATGTGTTTGGTTCGCGTCAGGGACTCAGATTGTTTCTTTGTCCCACACTGGTGATAAACTGAATGTTCCATCTTTTGTAACATAGTATGAACCCAGACAATGATCATCACCCAGTTGATTGGAAAGCTCAGTTGGTATTTAAAGAGCACTGCACTGCTCAGTACTGCAGGGTCAAAGGCTGGAATCCCATTTAAGACTGAATTTCTTCAAGATTTCTTTTTGCAACTACTTACGTTGGGTACACAACTGTGGGGGTGTTCCATCTATTAAAACTCACCTGCTCTTATCTTCAATGTTCTCCTGCATCATTTTGAGTCTTGCCGGCGGAATGTATGCACCTCCTGTAGTGAAATAAGAGGTTAATAACACAACAATTGTGTGGTCCAGTTGACAAGAAAGGTTAAATTCTGATTGGTTGAATAAGCAGTCCAGCTTTTTTCTCATCTGGACTGCTGGTTAATATTCACTTCATGCCACTTCAGCACAGCCTGTATCAGTGCAACAAACTTAACCCTTTAAGCCCTAATTTCAATATGGCACTTTCATAGTCCCCTCACCGCTCTCTTTTTATAAAATATTTAACAAGGGGATAGTACGCATGCTATCATTGGTTGATAGCTGTGTTTAGATGAGAGTATGTAAACATGGTTGTGACCTCATGCTTTCTGTGTTTCCAGGCACAATTTGAAAACATTTCAAAGCTTTCGCAAGACTTGTAAAGTAATTTCAAGTGCAACTATTAAGGAAATGGAGACAAATTTGCCAAATTTTGATTTGAGGTTTGGCTATCTCTTCCCCCCTGAGCCCAAGGAAAACAAGCAAAAGAAAGGCACGAGCTGAATGAAAAACACAACTCGGCATAACTTTATCGCTTAGCGAAATAATGAAAAAAAATCTTGCTTGAAGTTTTTGCCACGCTTTGACAAATTTGTGTATTTGTAACCGACAGCAAAATTTACCAGACTATGAATTATTACCGCAAAATTACCAAAACGAATCGCTCGGCAAAGGTTTTAACGGCAAATTTATTGAATCGAGCATGGCTCCACAAATGCATTCAAAACACGCATAGCAAACTTGTTTTAAAGTAAACTTTGGAAGCAAATTTGTATAAAACTGACCTTTATTTCATTCGAAGAATTGCTCAAATCCACTGAATAACTTCTCTGAGTTCGTGGAAAGTCATTTCTATTCCTTTGGCTTTGTACAGACGGTAGAATCAGATTCTCACCGTTCAAAAATATTCACTGTCAGAATATAACAAATAATCTCTTCTTTTTCCCTCGCAGTTGGTTTCTGAGAAGTTCAGGCAATTAAAAGTCAAACTTTACAGCTTACCGATTGTGTCCTCAACAAATATTTCCAGAATTGCCGTAGTTTTGTCACTTAAATTTTAAGAACTGGCAAGGGACAACAGACTCGCAAAATTCATCCACGGCCCAGACAGGATTGCGTTTAAGCAATAGAGAACTTTTTCCGTGTTTAAATAGCCTCATCTGCCATAGAAGACTTTTTCCGTGTTTACATAGCCTCATCTAAATACGAGGGGGACATTTCTCTTATTTCCCCCCGTCTTTTTGGTATTAATTTTTTCTGCACGATTTACGAGGATTCAAAGCTGAATTTAAATTGCTTTCATCTACACGCCATAGTCCACGCCACAAATTTCCTGACTTAATTTGGACTTTTATAACGCGCATTTTGATTGGTTCATGTGTTGTCAGATGCGCGTTTTGATTGGCTAGTAGGAAATATGATTGTCCAGAGCGTGTATTGAGAAAATCTATTTCAATCAAGAAGTAAATAAACAAAATTTCCCTTCATTTGTTTTTCTTTTTGGGAAATATTTTATAAGAGCAATAGAGGACTTTTTTCCACGTTTACATAGCCTCATCTAAACACTCGGGGGGTTGGGAGAATTCTCGAAAGTTATGCAAACCCTCAACTGCGTCTCGGGTTTGCATAACTGTCTCGAATTCTCCCAACCCCCTCGTGTTTAGATGAGGCTATGTAAACACGGACAAAGTTCTCTATTGCTTAAATATTTCCTAGGATACTGATAATTATTGATGTTTAATCAAAATTCTCCCAATTTATT
Organism: Siderastrea siderea; assembly: GCA_964030785.1. Taxonomy (NCBI): domain Eukaryota; kingdom Metazoa; phylum Cnidaria; class Anthozoa; order Scleractinia; family Rhizangiidae; genus Siderastrea; species Siderastrea siderea. The sequence goes on along the minus strand of OZ034979.1, from coordinate 21,881,971 downwards.
TGGGCGATTTTTTTATTAAACAGCAAGGCTTTTTATCTTTGGTAATCTCACAAACCTCATAACCCTACTCAATTTGACGCTAGTCTATGGCAAGGATACTCCACCCTATTTTGTCACTCAGGTTTCTTTAATCCTTTAACTTCTGGCATCATAATACAAATTCTCTTAACTGACTACCATTTTGTTGAATAACTCATTCGTCAGAGGAACTTGCTAAAACATTAAACTTTTAAAAAGACAATTCTCCTTTGGTGATCATTTAGACACATGCAATTCTCATGTCCTGTATGTGTTAACATAATGCAATGATTTGATGAGGAGAACTTTGATGCTGATCACTGCTGAGACTTAAAGGCTGAACAGTTCACTTGGACCCAGTTATACGCCAAGGTGAAGACAAACAATGTGGAGTTAACTTTCCTGTCTAAGGAAACAGCACATCATGTTGCAGATACCATCGTTCAAAGGGATGCAAGGGGAGCAAGGCTGGCGTAGTGGTGAGAGCACTTGCCTCCCACCTCTGTGACCCAGGTTTGATTCCAGTGGTTGGCATGTGGGTTGAGTTTGTTGTTGGTTCTCTCCTTGCTCTGAGGGTCTTTCTCCTTCCATAAAAACCAACGCTTCCAAATTCCAATTCGACCTGGACATCAAGTGTTACATATGAGCCCCTGGCTCGGGAGATTAGGCAACTACTCCCTACACTATGATGCTAAGTTTGATTTACATGTACCATTTACCATCAAAGGTCCAATGTAACAACCCCTACATCACTCTGTATCTTTAACAGACCAGTGTGCCTTCTGGATACTGATTGGTCAAATTACTCTACAGTACATGTACCTGTTTTTGTAAGAAGAGGGTTGTTAGGATCCACCTTCTTCTTAGCAGGCACTGCACTCTCTCCTGTTTTATCATCTTTCTCTCCTGCTACTGCTTCTCCTGTTCTCTCTTCTGTTCCACCATTAGATGCAGCATCCTTATCCTGTTCCACTACAGGGCTGTGTCTACTTCTCTTGCGTTCTTTCTCATCATCTGATGGTGTGTCACGTCGTCTTCTGTCAGATCTATGATCCCTTTCTTTTCTTCTTCTATTACTTTTTCTATCACGATCATCATCATCGTCATCATCATCACTTCGATGTCTCCTTCTGTGTCGATCTCGCTCTCTGTGTCGTTCTTTTCTCTGATCTGAAGATCTATCATCATCGCTATCACTCCGTCGAGTTCTCCTGCGATGTTCTCTATCATCGTCATCATCACCACCCTCAATTCTGTTCTCCTTATCTTCTTTGGGATGTTTTCTGCAAGAGAAGCAACAAAATCAACCTTACAATACATGTAGTGTTCAGAACAATATCGCATGCAAATGATTTAATTAAAGATGTCCTGAGAACAAAATAATAATATTAATAAGCAAGAGAACATTTTTAATAAGAAATTTCTTTGAAATACATTTTGTAATAAAAATTAACGATAAAAGGCCATGATGTTTCGACCTGTGCGAGGTCATTTTCAAGTGCGAGTAAAACATAAAAAATTAGTATAAACATATTAGAAGCGGTTTAAAAATAGTAAGAATACAATGAACAATAAAATGCGATAAAATATGAAAACGACAAGTGATAAAATATTCATAAAATTGAAAAGAAATGATTACAATAAGGCTAATTGAAACCGATCTAAACAAATACTGTAATTTAGCGCGGATGGAATCGCACTGTTTGTTTAGAGTTGGTTTCAGTTCTTTGATAAAAAGCATTTCAAAAATAAGGCAATCAAGTTTGTACTGGCACTTTCTTAAAATTTTAAAATTTTGTGCCATGCCATTTGGGGACATATTGTGCTGATCCTTCAGGTGGTTTCCGATTGCAGTTCCCTTGTGCTCTTCAAGGACCAGAAATCTGCAGATGCAGTACGCAGACAACTTGCAGTCCTCAGTCGGAAGATCAATGCAACTATCAGCCATGTGTACACAAGTCGAAAGATCAAGGACGAAACTCCACAGTGAGGGAAGACAAGCCACCCCTTGTGAATCAACAATGCGTTGTTTATCATTTTCAGTGTAACCTGTGTGATACAGGTTATGTCGGCTATACGTGCCGACACCTTCACCAGCGAATTGAAGAGCACAAGGGAACTGCAATCGGAAACCACCTGAAGGATCAGCACAATATGTCCCCAAATGGCATTGCGTGAAATTTTAAAATTTTAATGTGGCCTTGCTCACAGTGGTTTCATCAGCATCTGCATTGAAAGTTGCACGAAAAATAATACCTTTTTAGCACTGTACCCTGGTGATAATTTAGGGTCTGGAAGGGGGGGGCTCCTGGTCCTGCATTCCCGCTCCTTTTGCACTCGCCTGGTTGATTCACTTTTGCCGCTAGAACATTTATTTGGGTCGTGACAATTTCCCGAATTCCCGACAGACAGGCAAAAAATCCCCCATCCCGCGCGCAAATTTTGGCAAATCTTGCTTCCTGGGGAGCAGTCAAATCCCGACAAGATATTTTGCATTTTCCCGCATCCCACACCATTTTTTGGTCAAATCCCGGATCCCGAAAAATACCCTTCCAGACCCTGGTAATTTTACATGCATCTTCACGGTTAGATGTTCAGGTACAATGCACAGCCATACACTAAGTCAAAAGTTCAATCAACCCTTTTTATTTTTTAGTTTTTTGATTTGGACTACACTTATGAACTGTTCACTCACTCAATGATATAAAGTCCTACCTATCATAGTCACTGCCAGACTTTTCATCCTTATAGCGTCTCTTATCTCGATGATCCCTAGAACTGTAAATGTAAATGAAATTATAACATTAATTATTGTAATATTGACAATTCTGATTGAGGTTTTAGTTATACATGCACACTGACAATAATTTCTTTTTTCAAAGCCAACTGTTAAAACCCTAACACATTTTACCACTTGCACAGAACAAAAACCAAAAAAATATATACCATTCTGAACAATACTTTAGCAACGACTCTTCCGTAAATCTGCAGTTGAGATTAATCAACCCCCCTTAACCATCAGGGAATAGGGGCATGAAAAGGATCCAGTGATTGGAAATTTACATGTCGTTGTCTAAATTGACAAATTTAATTTGACAAATTTGCTAATTACTTTTCTGTTAACGTCAACTGTTACTATACCCCTGGGGAAAAACTCTCAGACCTGTTTCAAATGCCAAACTTTCATGCACAAAGTCTAAAGCAAATTAGCCAAAACAATGGCAGTATGTTGTTCAGTTGCATTAGATTTCGCACATGATCATGGGAAGTTAGACGTTTGAAACGCCAGGCCTTAATAGAATGATGATAAATAACCAATACCGGTACCTAGAGCTAAACAACTCCTTCTGGGAAGCACTTTACTTCACCCCTTTAAAGCTTGAAAGGTTTAAGCCAATGCTTCGTTATCTTTAATATTCTCTCTAAACTGTTAAGTTGTTTAAGGAAAAATTTTCAGACTTACTGTCTATCCTGGGGCGATCTCGATCGGGATCTTGATCTCGCAATTCCAGCAATGGGTGAATTCGCATGTCTTACAGGCTAAACAACAAAATAAACAAGAACTGTTCAGATGCAAAAGAGATCTTGAAACTTTTTTTATTGACGGGAAGAGCACGTCTAATAATCAAAAAGTTCACTTCATTGATCTGTACATACCTGGACGACGCTTCGTATTCTAGAGCGTTCAGCCGTCGCCATGTTGGATTCTCAAGTTTCCCAAAGCTCCTCAGAGAGTTCCCATAGGACGCTGCTACAAAAAATGTGCACTTCTCCTTGAATTTCTAGTTTCTTAGCTATATGATTTGTGAATGCAACGTTCTTCTTCCCACAGCAAGAGCGATCTTCGTGTTGAGTTGGCCATGTAACCGCGCCTTAAAAAGGCTCAAGAAGGGCTGGGTACTAAAGCATCCCGCGTGATGTTTCGCGATTTGTGGCGTTTAAATACTTACACGAAAAAAAGGAAACGCTCCTAATACTTTGGAACCTTTTTATATCATCTAAGGTTTACTAATCTTGAAAGCCTTTGGAATGCATTGTAAAAATTTACTTCGGGCATGCTTTTACATGTACCTTAACTACATGAAATTTTCGCGACAAGTTTATTTCGCGATTTCCCAGAGGTCGCATGCGAAAACGTCGTATCGAAAATCACTTTAATTTCCGGATTTTACCAACGTTACAACAAGTTGGGTTACTTCCTTGATGATGTGTTTAACATTATTTTCTTGAATTTAGGTTAAACGAATTTATTCAAAAACATCACTAACAAAAAAACGACCTTGTTACGTCAATAGCAACAAAAAAAGAACAGTTCTCAGAAGCTGTTCATGTTTAATATACTAGCTATGTTCTACCTGGTCTCGAGTCAATATTTACTACGAGGGTGACGAGGGCGCACTGGATATTGAATGGTAGATAACCAGGCATAACTAATCGATGACATCAATGACATCAATGAAATCAATGAGTAATCAATAGCTAATCGATAGGTAATCAGTTGATTAGTCATTGATTATTGCCGATGATCAATGAGTAATCGATGACTAATCGATAGGCCACAAAATTTTTGGTCATCGATTAGTCATCGATTGCATTGATTAGTCATTCATTTCATTCATTACGCATCGATATCATTTCGTGGCTGAAAACCGTATTTGGCGAATAAAGAACAAAATAAAAACAACTTATTAAATGTAAACAGATGTTTCCAGCTTTATTTTATCCAGCTTACAATTAAGCTTACAATGTGTTAAGCGTCAGAAGGCCTATTTTCATTTGTATTTTGTTCCCCCGTATTTCGTTGTCTTTTATTATTGAACCAAACCTTGACGGTTCCCCGTCAAGGTTGTTCAACTCAGCAAATTCTTCTATTACTCCTTGAGACGGGTATCTGCTTTCTTTAAACAGGGCCTCAAGGGCCATTTTTTGCAGATGGGAAAATTTGGTTCTTGTACTGATTTGTAGTTGATGAAGCCGCTCGTTTCCTTTTGTGAAGGTGTAATTTCGTCAACAGGAACGCCAGTTATAAAGAAAAATACGTCTAACATAGATTAAAAAAATCACCAATGAAAAAAAAAATGGTACAAGAAAGCAAGAAATGTGTCTTTTGTGCGCGGTATAATAGTCGATGGGTAATCGATGGGTCATCGATGAGTAATCAATAACATCAATAGGTAATCAATTACATCAATGAGTAATCGATGTCATCGATGAGTAATCGATAGGCCACAAAATGTTTGGGCTTCGATTAGTCATCGATTACTCATTGATCATCGCCAATAATCAATGACTAATCAACTGATTACCCATCGATTACTCATTGATTACCAATTGATGTCATTGATCATCGATTAGTTATGCCTGGTAGATAACCAACGAGGCGCATAGCGCAGAGTTGGTTATAATCATTTGATATCCAGCAAGCCCGGGTAAGAAGAAAGAAAGGCAAAAAAATGAGAAAAGAGATAAAAAGAGAACAAAAATCGATCACATGAGTGAACGAAAAAGGCGCCAAAACCTTACGAAGTGTTGCAGCGTTTCATTGCAAAGCTGAATGAATCAGCGAAACTGCTCGAAAGTGAACGAATTGGCACAAGTTTTGGGGAAAAATCTTCTAATTATATAATTACTGGCTTTGAAATATGGTACGTGTTTTTTTTTCCTGAAAAATTGTTGTAATCATCGTTAAAAGCGGATTGAAGCTAGCTGTACGATTTCACCATATTAGCTGCTGGAGTTGCAACAAAGTAAGTTTGTAAATCGTTCGCACCCAGGCGCCCCAAGCTCAAGATGAATGCTTCTGCCTCATTTCACTGTGTTTTATTTTGTTGATATTTTGAAGTGGAAAGGCTTCCTGATGAAACCTACCATTTGTTCAATTTTAATGATCGACGTGACGATCAATGAAAGAAATTTATTGTAAACACAACGCTTAGTGTTAAAGTTTCTTTACAGTTTCTGCACAGTTTCTTTAATTTTCTTGTGTCTTAAGAAATCAAGCACTGCGGAACAATTTTGATTTGTGTCTTAGTGACGCTGATGCAATTTCGACTTAATTTAAATTTGCTGCCAAGTGATTTTTCTCGTCCATTTTTCTCCCCGGGTTGCTCGCGAGGAAAACTTTCAGCTCACTTTGTTGTTGAGTGATCATTGACCATATTTGGTCGCAGTAGGTATATGAGCTGATAACCTAGCTCCGTTCAGCCAATCAAAATGCTAGAAATCCAATACACCTAGTCCAGTTTTTAATAATCACCCTTATCCTTCTCCATTTATTGTGAAACGTGCTGAGGTCTCCGAAGAAAAATGATGACGTTATTGGTAATAAATTTATCCTTTCTTAATAATGGAGAGTAATGGCAGTCACTTAATTTTCGCGTCATCTTATGTTCGCGACACTTACTATAAGAACTCCCGACACTTCAATTTCGCAATTTTTCTTAAATCGCGAAATTAAAGTGTCGCGAGGTAGAAGTTAAATGCAAACATGGTTGGCTTAATTCTCCTCTTACTATATCCCATTAGGAAAGTCTCCACAATAAGACTGGAACACTTGGCGTCAATATTGAAGAAAACCTAAAATGGAAAACTCGTATTCAAAAAGTTTGTTAAAAAAGGTGCAATCAAACCGGTGCGCTACTTTGTAGGGTAGGTCTACCCGAATGAGGGGTGTCTTTTTGTGCTTGAAGTAAACCAAAGGTAGAAAATAATTTGCTGTTTTAGCATTTTAATGGGTCACCGAAATGCACCTTAAAGTAAAAAAATCATAACAGCTATTTTTTTTCAAAAGGTTTTTCAGCTAATTTTGGCATAGGCCATAACACAAAAATACTGATAGAAACTTGACGCCTTCATGAGCCATGACTAAACTAATAACCGCAATAATTAAAAAATAATCTACTGACTTTTGCTTAGTGCTGTATAAAAAGGTGCAGCTCTCTTCTAGGTACACAGAAGGGGTACCTTTTCGCTAAAAGTAAGAAAGGCCGAGGTAAAGATTTGATTCTCGGGGGCATGGGCACAAAGTACTAATCAATCATACCCCGTTATAACTTGTTCAATTCCATGCCCCGGGGGGTGTACTTCCTAGTAATAGGCTAATGGGGATGTGCCGCTGGATGGGGTCGCATTTTCACGACTGGATTACCTATAATGGGGTTGCATTTTCATTAGGAGCTAATAGAGTTACTAGAATGGGGTCGCACATTTGCGGGATTTCAGGGGTAAGTAAATTCCGGCAAGTAGGGATTTGGGGTATATTTGCCCAAAAGTGACTAACATGGGGTCTATAATTGGCTACAGAATAGACTATAATGGGGTAGGGGTCTGGAGAGACCAGCGGCACATACCCAGCAAAAATTGACCCAAGTACCCCCCCCGGGTTCCATGCCCTCTCAGAGGACACCACAAATCGACTATATTGACATCTCCTTCTTACTGCACTAGCACGTAAACGGCATGAATTGCAAGCACAGCTGATCCACTCGGACATGCATCCCGAGCAATCGAGAAGGGACCACAGACTATGAACCAAAAGCTTTCACAAAGAGATTACGATGGAAGAATTTCGCGCAAGGCCACAAAGAGCCCGGTTGGGGATACTCCCAACAATGGGCTATACTCAGTTGGGTCAGTTAGGCTCCGCCTGAAAGGGTGGCCTTTTTACGCTTGCAGTATACTAAAGGGTAGCGAAATTTGCTGCGCTAGATGGACGCCAAAATGCACCTTAAACTGAAACACATAACAGCTTAGTCCGAGTTCTAAACATTGGCGGAAAGAGCAACACAAGAATATGCGAAAGCTTAAAGCCTTCGAGCGTCCAAAATCTCACGATGATTCACTTTTTGGGAGGCTTATTTTCAAGCTATAAGGGAGATGTAGTTTTTACCTCGTGGTTGCGGTAAGTAGCAACTACGAGATTGAGTGGTAGAGTTGAGCACATTGCTGTTATTGGTTCCGTCAATTCGTGTGGATTCGTTGATGTTTAAGAGATCTTTGCTATTCCTGATAGAGGAGGGTGAACTCAGGTCTAAACTCCAGTTTCCGGCGAAGGTGCTTGAAACGATTACATTTGAAATCACAGGGAGAACCAACTTCGATCTGTTGCAAAACACTTCCAAAACGGCTAAAAATACGCTGAAACACGAGAACCAATCTCTGTTTATTGAATGATTGCGAATATAGCTTTAAAATGCTCAGGTTCCATGTCCGTGCTGAGGACATTTTTTTAATAAGAGCTAGGATAAGGCTTACGACCTTGAGTAATATACCATGCACCTACATTTTTTGGTATATGAACCCAGAGTTCATCAACAACAACCAGTACTGGGTTTATCAATATGGGTTGCGGTCAATAAGCTTAACCTTTTAAGCCCCAACAGTGACAAGCATCTAATTTCTCTACAGTCGTACAGTATTACTACTTGATCAAACATACAGGTCTTGAGAATAAAGGAAATGATCACCAATGATAAATTGTCTTGATTTTTAATCACATTCTCCCAACTAGTAACATAAGAAATATAAGGAGAATAGTGGGGAGAATATATATGGCTTAAAGTGTTTTAAAACTGGGGTGAATTTAATAAAACATTTACAAGTTTAATATACAAGCGTAGCTATTGTTTGAGAGGTTAAAATAGTAGCTTCCCCTGGTCTTAAACCAAATACAAGTGTCTAGCCTCGTAATTTAGTGACAGTTCTGAAATGGCTGAGGTCTGTTCAGCATGAGTATTCGCAAGCCATATTGTGTCTTTTTTATGTTTCTTGATCCATACATGCATACTTAGATCAATTATATTTGAAAATACTGGCCATTCAAACAGTGTATGAAGTATCACTTCATCTTTATCTGATCATGCATAGTTCTACACATATTCAAGCATAGATCAATCGTATTTAAAACTACAGTCCCCATTTATATAGTGTTCAGTATGGGATACTACTTCATCTTCACAATTTTCCCCAAGGGGTACTCCCTTATTAAATAGTGTTCAGTATGGGATAATACTTCATCTTCAGAATTCCCCCAGGGGAAACTCCCATATTTAATAGTGTTCAGTGTGGGATACTACTAAGTAGTAAGATGAAGTCTTCATCTTCAGAATTCCCCCAGGGGGTACTCCCATATTGAATAGTGTTCACTATGGGATACTACTTCATCTTCAGAATTCCCCAGGGGGTACTCCTATATCACAAGTGACAGAATTACCCCAGGGGGTACTCCCATATCACAAGTCACCGAATACCCCCAGGGGGTACTCCCATATCACAAGCAACTGAATTCCCCCGGGGGGGGGGGGTACTCCCATATCACAAGTGAAAGGGAAGCTCGGCTCCTTGAAATATTTAAGCTTTCATTTTGTTCTTGACCCCAAGAATAAAACAAATAGGCAAATGTGCAGCGTTTTTTGACCCAATTTTTCCGTGGAGCTTTTGGTCGATCGACCAGCTCGACGGTCCTTTGCATATCTGTCTTGAGTTTTGTCATGTTGTGTTCTTCCAGTTGTGTTGCGTTGTGTTGTGTTGTGTTGCGATTTGCTGTGTGTTGTGTTCTTGCCTTTTCCTTGTTGTGTTGCGTTGTGTTGTGTTGCGATTTGCTGTCTGTATTGTTCTTGTCTTTTCCCTGTTGTGTTGCGTTGTGTTGTGTTGCGATTTGCTACTGTATCCGCTTGACATTTTTCTATTATCATTTACCTTCGTTCCACCACAGGACGGAACAACTCGACCGACAGACAAAGGCTTCACCAGCGCGACGAGCTCAACCAACGCCACAACTTTAAGCACGACTTCCATCGTGTGTTCTCCACATCCAAACACCTTATTTTTCTGTTTAGTTTTCGCAATGCCTACTGTATTATAAATTTCATTACTGATCTCTTTCTGTTTGTTGGATCTGACTAACCGCCATCTTTGACAAAACTCCCCCTCACCTACTCCTCGCCAGTAATGAACCCCCTCACCTACTCTTCCCCAGTAATGAACCAGCCCGCTTCCCCTTGATGTTACAAAAACTTGACAGGCCAAACACGACTCCTGTTGGTCAAGATCGATAAAACGTTGACCTTCAAAGCTTTGCTCTAACGAGTACGGCTTTAAATTATCTCGGCCTTTGACCAATTTTGCTTCTTGTGTTTTTGTAGTGGGTTTAGTGTGGAGGATTTTTCTGTGGTGACTGAATTGAGCCGTTACAACTTAGGCGTGGCATTTTTTAAAACTTTGATCTCTAGGTTATATCTGATCAATTTTCTAATAACCGGTGGATTCTTGTGGCTCAAGTGCACTGTTTGTTATTCTCAGTTGAAATTGACCTCTGATCGTTTGTTAAGCGACTAAATGTGGTTTCTATGCCGCTTTCGGCATATTAGGTACGTTGAATCTGGCTCGTTTAGGAACTTGATAGAGTTTTTTCAGCCTCTCATCTTTGTATTTGTGACAATAAAGGATCTGAAATATTATCTTCAATGCGATCAGTTAATTTCCCTGCTGATGTTTGTAACGCCGGGCCCGGCTTATTTGTATAATTATGTTGCAGGATGTTGTCTTTCGCATCACGGAGTGTGATCTATAGTCCCTTTTCGTCATGAATCTGAAGTTGTAGCTTCTTTCTAGCTATGCAACATGTAGTAGGTGGCTGAACTCTGCTTCAGTCAAACATGTGTGAGTAAGCCCCTCTTGAAACTGAGAGTTTCGTATCTAGGAGCTTTATATCTTTCCTCCTGTTCTTAGCAAGTCTGGAGACTGCGTGTTTGTGTATGCCAATATGGACAGGCAAATTAGTCCATCTAGATTTAAGATGCTTTTTTCCTGCGTGGTTTGTCCAAGCAAGACTGCAGTTTCGATTCTTTCAGTGAATCTCATCAGTTGCTACTGTGTTAAGGTTTTGAGGAATGGTAGTGGAAGCTGTTCTCATTTCGTTGAAAATGAGGTGTGCTACCGTTTACGCATATATTTGAAGGCTAGAAGGAACTCTCCGAGAAGATCACATTTCATTCAAAAGGGCTGCCGTGCTCTTTACGCGTGAATTTTCAAAATGGCAATAGCTCACTCTCGGAACGAAGGATTACCTTTTAAAACTAAAAAAACGAAAGAAGAAGCTCTAACAAACACTCGACAAGTTAAGCGATGGAATTTAGAGCTTTTAGAGCGAAGAAAACATCTTTCAAGGACGAAGTGCCGTTTGTCACAGCAAAGGAAAATCTCTCCATCTCCAAAGACTGTTCGAGCTGCGGACTTTCTGGGAAATGCTCTCGCACTTGTTCGAGTCTACGGTGGAGTAAATTACACGTATTATTGTAAATTTGCACCAAAATAGCTTTTTAAGCTTCATTAATTGAGGGATTCTTCGTATTCCTTACAGTTTTCGTAAAAGTTTTGAAAAACATACTCAGTTTGGATCAGTAAGTGCTCTTCAAAACAACTTGCACATGGAGCGAAATCGCTTGCGCGAAGCTTCCATCGAAGAAAGAATTGAAGGTGTTTGGTTTTTCAGAAACGAAAGAGACAGCCCAATGGGCATTTTCATCGACCGTTCTGACCCACCCCACCCCCCAGGTTTAACAAATGTTTGCGCGATCCCGTATTTATACCAACCGGTGTGACCAAAAGTGTGATTGTGTGACACAATGTTTTGATTATAGCGTTACTGGATGACGTAATGTTTAAACTCTGATAACTCAGCTTATCTTTCTTATCGCTTTTATTTATTCTGCTGAAGATGCAAATTCAACTCAAACGTTGCATGTCGGTATAAATTCGCCCACAACTGAGAATGCTTACACAGAGACGACGAAATATTTACTGTTTTTCCTAGACCGTGAATACAAACAGCGAGCATAGCAGTAGATGCTTGATAAACACGAACTCGAGCAGATCGTCGGAGTCTAGGGCACGTTAGGGACGGTTCATTATTTGTGGGGATGACCGGGTCGGGTAAAGAGTGACAGGGCCATAAAAAAATTATGGTCCTGAAACGGCGTGCTTCAATTTTTTTTAAGCAAAAGACCGGGTTCTGAAAAAAAAAAAAAAGACCTGTCCTTCATGAAAACAGTAGGCCACTTAAAAATTATGAATACTGATTAATGTACCATCCTGCAGCAGTACTGGAAGTAACAGTCAGTGATCAGACATTGTCCCGCCAAATTTCGAAATTTTCCGACCAATTTTGTCATATGGTCTGACGTGATATCCGAACACGAAAAACGTCGTAGCTTTTTCCCTTGAAGATCTCGTTCAGCAATTCGATTTGCTTCGAACCACATTCAAATGACAACTGATACAGCTCGACATGTTTTGTTTAGCTGCAATACACTCTACATATACATAGCCTCAGACAAACTGTTCAGATAGAATTGAAAACGAATGTACAAGTGTGCTTTGACAATCGCCCGGTGATGCATTGTGAAGCTAAGCAGTGTTAGAATTGCGTGTATGCTCACAGACTGGGTCTCAACATAAAAAATTTTAAAAATTCAACCAGCTCTCGACCTTGGCGGTGGTCAACTAGCCAAATACTCGTGAATTTTCAGGTTTAGCTCGTGGAATTCTCCCAGTTACTGATAATTTCGTTGCCTAACAGCTGCACTGTCTCAAAGTTTCTCTTGTTCTGAACGTTAGTTCGTACACTACTAGTGTTGTCGTACGTTAGTCCGTTCGTATAGTGTATTAGTCTCGTCTCATGTTTCTCCATATCGTAGTACGTTCGCATGATGTTACTGTCGTCACATTAATCGTTCTCGGTGCGTTAGGTCGTTTGTACAGTATTGGTCTTACCTTCTCAACGTTTCTCCGTACTTCAGTCCGTTCGTACGTTAGTCCGTTCGTATAGTATATTAGTCTCGTCTCAAGTTTCTCCATATCGTAGTACGTTCACACGATATTACTGTCGTCAAATTAATCGTTCTCGGTGCGTTAGTTCGTTTGTACAGTATTGGTCTAACCTTCTCAACATTTCTCCGTACTTCAGTTTGTCTGTACAGAACTATTAGTCTTGTCTTTTTCACGTTTCTCCGTACGTTAGTTCGTTTGTACAATATTTCTTATCTTTTCAACGTTTCTCCGTACGTTAGTTCGTTTGTACAGTATTTGTCTTATCTTTTCAACGTTTCTCCATACGTTAGTTCGTTTGTATAGTATTTGTCTTATCCTTCGGCGTTTCTCTTTACGTTAGTTCGTTTGTACAGTATCAGTTGTCTTATCTTTTCAACGTTTCTCCGTACGTTAGTTCGTTTGTACAGTATTTGTCTTATCTTTCGGCGTTTCTCCGTACGTTAGTTTGTTTGTACAGTATTTGTCTTATCTTTTCAACGTTTCTCCGTACGTTAGTTCGTTTGTACAGTATTTGTCTTATCTTCTCAACGTTTCTCCGTGCACTAGTTCGTTTAATTTGTACAGTATTTGTCTTATCTTCTCGACGTTTCTCCATACGTTAGTTGGTTTGCATAGTATTTGTCTTATCTCCTCAGCGTTTCTCCGTACGTTAGTTCGTTTGTACAGTATTTGTCTTATCTTTTCAACGTTTCTCCGTACGTTACTTCGTTTGTACAGTATTTGTCTTATCTTCTCAACGTTTCTCCGTGCGTTAGTTCGTTTAATTTGTACAGTATTTGTCTTATCTTCTCGACGTTTCTCCATACATTAGTTCGTTTGTACAGTATTTGTCTTATCTTCTCAGCGTTTCTCCGTACGTTAGTTCGTTTGTACAGTCTTTGTCTTACCTTCTCAACGTTTCTCCGTACGTTACATGTAGTTCGTTTGTACAGTATTTGTCCTATCTTCTCAACGTTTCTCCGTACGTTAGTTCGTTTGTACAGTATTTGTCTTGTCTTCTCAGCGTTTCTCCGTGTGTTAGTTCGTTTCTACAGTATTTGTCTTATCTTCTCGACGTTTCTCCATACGTTAGTTCGTTTGTACAGTATTTGTTGACCTATGTTGAAAACATAGGGTCTTAGTCAGCGTGAAGTTTTTCGCTTTCTATGTTTGTTTGTTTGTTTGTATGTATGTATGTATGTATTTTTGATCCGGGGGGGAAATCTCATGTGAGACGGGCGGGAATGCTCGTCGGAAAATTTAAATTAAAGCTATGCTAAAACAGACGGAGAACGCGAGACGACGTGCATCCATGCACCTTTCACATGGGAGTACACCCCCCGGGGGAATTTATGTGGCACTATGTGGCACCAATCAGATTGAGGCTACTAAGCTAAGAGTACATTCTACCAATGAAAGAGCTGGTTAGAATTCGCTTACTGAAGCTGAAGGTCAGACAAGGTTAAGCTTACCGGCCATGTCGAATGTACATATGGGGACGGAAACGATCAGCGCAAATGTGCTTTTCTACTTTTACCTCTCGAATATTATATTTTCAGTAAAGGCTTGGTGTGGTGGAATTGATGGTAATTTCCTAAAGCTATTGTAAGGGCAGGTAAAATTGAACTTTGTCGTGGCCAACGGTGGAACGTGAGTACTTGACAAAAACAATTACATGTAACATCGTTCCAAAAATAGACTTGTTGGCGAGAAACTGTAATTTAATTTGTTCTTTTATGATTTGTGTTATGAAACAGCTGTTTTGGTTATGTATCTTTTAGCAAGATGTTGATTGAAAAGATTGTATCTGTGCTTGATACGGATAATTTTGACTGTACTTTGCAAGGTTTTTGAAACCGCTTTGTTTGGTAATTTGAAATTTATAGCGACGTGTTTATAAGATTGCAATTTGCATAAATTAGCTTGTTTATTCAAGCGTGTCAGTAGGTTTTTAAACCTGTTTTCTCTTCCCAAAATGCGGTTTAGTTTTAGTTTACGATGTTGTGACCATGATTTATATCAGTCACATCCACAGATTTTCCAGCCGACATACAAATGATTTCTTTCTTGGTTTTATCATATACGGGAACATATGGTTTTTGAATTTTTTTAGCGACGTGTTTAAGATAGCAATTTGCATAGATTAGCTTGTTCAAGCGTGTCTGTAGGTTTATAAACCTGTAATGTATACGGTAACATAGCGAGTTCACGGTACGCTCAAGCTCGGAAACTTCGTTAACTGCAAAACCAAAATGTACTTTTGAATCGTCTGGCAAAGGAATATGAAATACTCCCAGAAGGTGCGAATCTTTCTGTCGAAATTGTTCGAGAATTCCTTACAGCGGGGCATTTTTTGGAGAACTCGGCCAGCTGCTGGCCATGTCATCTTAACACGACAAAAAGTGAAAAGTCCTAAAAAGTACAACAAATCACAGTTTACTTAAAGAAAACAAAATACCAGTCTGCGTAGTCTGCATGGTCTGCAGTCTGCACAGTCTGCAGGCTACATTTTAACATGACCGCAATGACTGTCCTCTCCTCAAATTATTATCTACTACACTTATTTCTTTCACATCTTGTTGTGAGCTGGGTTTATATTCTTCAGTAATATGCAGACAATCATTAGTTGACCTTAACTGAGGTTTCAGTTTTAAATTTAATTTGACGTTTTTATGCAGTCGTTTTGTTCTAGTGTCAGTTTGACTTTTTAGCCTGTAGCCTACTAGCCCGATGGTTGCTCTATCTCCAATTTTGGTCCAACTGGGTTTTTAGCGGGATGTTTTTGTGCATTCCAAGGGTATTGCTGAGTAAACGAAAAAGCTGTTTTAGGCCTAGTTCAGACGCCGTACCTCTCATGGGCCGTACCAAATACATTTTCGCTCCTAGGTCGTATTTAAGTGGCAAACTTTGCCGTACTCTGAGATTTTGGCTTGCCTAATTGAAATCTGTCGAAAAAACTCATTTGGACACCGTACAACTGCCAAAAAACTACGTACTACTTGGTACGACACATGGGAGGTGCGGCGTCTGAACTGGGCTTTATGCACTCAGGTGCTATAGTGGAGGGGGGAAGTATTTGCAAGAATAATCGCGTGTTGTTTTGTCCTCAGAGTATGTCTTAAAAATCGCAAATAAGCGAGGATAAGACTTGTCATTTCAACATAGGTCAAGCACGCAATGCGTGCCTATATTCTTATCTTCTCAGCGTTTCTCCGTACGTTAGTTCGTTTGTACAGTATTTGTCTTGTCTTCTCAGCGTTTCTCCGTGTGTTAGTTCGTTTGTACAGTATTTGTCTTATCTTCTCAACGTTTCTCTGTACGTTATAGTGATGTGCTGCTAATGTACCATAAAGCTTCATGTTGCTATTTTGCAGTAGCTCTCTTGCAGCGTTCCAGCAGCTCCCAATGTCGCTTCTGCAGCACTCATGCAGTCATTTTTTGTCACTGCTGCAGCGCAATGAAAACAGCGTTCGTGCAACCTTTCCGTTGTGCTCACTGCAGTCATTTTTAGCCGCTAAAGCAGCACTGCGTGAACGTAATCTGTTTCGTACGGTTATAGTAGCTTTAGTATTGCGATTTTTTCCAGAACATCTCTAAAAACCACTTTAGGAATTTATGACAAAGTATTTACAATCAATTAAGTAATGAAGGAACAGCGTACCGTCGTAGCCCAGTACCCCCACAAGGAACGATCGACTTATGTAGTGACGTAGGAAATAATGGCAGCGTAGCGTGGTAGCGCCGTACCCCCACACAGTAAGAGCGACAAGTTAGCATCGCTAGCATCGTACCGTAACGTGCGAACAAGAGAGCACAATGCGGCGATTAATTTTACTTGTATTTATTATTTATTTTCACCTGTTAAAGTTACGAAAGGCACAAGATTTCACGGCTAGTTTAATTTTTCTTCATTGAGCGTGTTTGTAACGTAACAGGTTTGATTTGTATAATGACCAGTTTCCTCTTCTATACCTCAGTACATTTCATGTTTGTAGCGTAATAGTTTCAATGTGCACAGGTTATCCAAACATTAGTATGCGTTGGCAAGGTGTTAGTGATACCTTCTCCACGTTTTCTCAGAAGTTTCATTCAATTTATAGCGAACACTTTTATTATAAGTTATGTTACCATGGTAACTGAGCGGGGAAAAGTTACAGAAATTATTGCATGCTTGGGTGATATGTATGTATAAGGCAAAAGTAGCAGCGTACCGCGGTACGTTCTATGCTACGGTTTGAAGTACATCCGATTTTGCGACACATTTGGGATGATCTACTTCATAAATAAGCCGGTTGTTGAGTTGGTCGAGTCGCGTCGAGCTGTCGAGATGTTGTGTGGCAGTGAGTGAGGTTAGTTGGGTTGATCTACTTGATAAATAAGCCGGTTGTTGCGTTGGTCGAGTCGCGTCGAGCTGTTGTCTGGCAGTGAGTGAGGTTAGTTGGGTTGATCTACTTGATAAATAAGCCGGTTGTTGCGTTGGTCGAGTCGCGTCGAGCTGTCGAGATGTTGTCTGGCAGTGAGTGAGGTTAGCTGGGTTGATTTACTTGATAAATAAGCCGGTTGTTGCGTTGGTCGAGTCGCGTCGAGCTGTCGAGATGTTGTCTGGCAGTGAGTGGGTAAGTTGCGTTCATCTACTTGATAAATAAGCCGGTTGTTGCGTTGGTCGAGTCTCGTCAACCTGTCGAGATGTTGTCTGGCAGTGAGTGAGGTTAGTTGGGTTGGTCCAAGTGATAAGCAGGTGGTATAGTTTGTCGGGTTGTGTCGAGGTGTTACTAAAACATAACAAGGGTTATTAGACATGACTTGTCAACAACACAACACAACACAACACCGCAACGCAACAAACCACAACCAAACGCAACGCAACAACCGAACACAACGCAACGACACACAACATCACAAAACAAAACGCAACGCAACGCAACGCAACACAACGACGACAAAAAATACCAACAGAGCACAACGCAACGCAACGCAACGCAACGCAACACAAGGGAACCAACACAACACAAGACAGCCGGTAAAAAGGCAAAACAACGCAAGCAATACCATCCCAAACACAAGGCAAGAACAGCACAAAGCAAGGCGAAGCAATGCGACTCAACTCAACGGAGAGCAACAGAATACCAACAACAAAAGGCAAGAAAGAAAACGCAACACAACAGGGAAAACACAACGCAACGAAAGAGAACTAAAAACGACATCAAAACAAAACAGATACAATGCATGACAACAGCACAACGCAACGCAACACAACACAACACAACCGGTCCACACAACACACAGCAGATTGCAACACAACGCAACGCAACACAACCGGCACAACATGACAAAACTCCAGTCAGATATGAAATAGACGGTCGAGCTGGTCGATCGACCAAAATCTCCACGGAAAATTTTGGTCAAAAAACGCTGCAGGTATAAATAGGGGACCTACATTTTGGGTACAAAAATGTAATAACAATATTTGTTATCTTAAACCCCTTGGTCTCAAACTTTTTTCCATTTGACCCACAAGGTTTGAGACGCTAGGAATCCACTTTTTGGGAATCCTGCCTGGTGGAGATTTCAGACCGATTCTGAACTTGTTTAGTCATTAGAGGTGATGTGCTTGCACCTCAAGGATGAAAATTTCATGCATTTGAAGAGGTAAAAAATTGACAGGTTCAATTGACTGTATAAAACATGTGACAAAATATTTTTGTCTACGCACAAACAGTGGTCTAAGGAAGTTTATCTTCCTCATCCTCCAATGCTTTTGAGGCAAAGATGACTTGGTAGCTATGACCAGAAGCCTTTGTAACAGTTTCCATGGTGACGTTCACAAACCCACCTTCTATGAGCTTTTGTATGTAAAGCTCAGGATTCCAATAAGGGCCATACTTCAAAAAACCTTGACTGCCAAAAATCTTTAGCCGCTCGCCAATAAAACCTGTTAACATTAATCCACCCGGCTTCATGACTCTTTTCAGCTCAAAAATTCCTTGGTCGAGACTTGGCCAGAAATAGTAGCAGTTTGTGTGGAAAACACTGTTAAAAAGATTGTCTTCATATGGAAGTTTTGTTACACAGCCTAGATGAATGGCTATCTTCTGTCTCTCCATTGCAGACTTGAATTGTTTCTTTACGTGATTTACCTAACAATAAAATAGTTTTTTAGTGCTACATGGTTTGTAGTAGTGCATGCACGAGCGATCTAATGTGCACCAAAATCCATCAAATCCCTTATAATCCATCAAATATATTACCCTTCTAGTGATTGGTTGAAATGCATCACATGATGTAATACAGCTAATTGTATGCCTCGACTAAAACTGGGAAATCTCTGTTGATATTAGCTAGAGATATCACCCACTTTTGAAAATGCTCTTAAAATTGTGAAACTCAAAGATAGGAGGGTGTTTCGCCCCCAGTTTTTCGAACCCTCTGCTTTTTGAAACTCCTGATATTTCAAACCAATTCTTGCCTCCCATGGAAGAAATTTAAAAGGAATTTCAACCTTTGATTTCCGGCTCAAACCAACAGGAAAATACTACTCAATAGCTTTCATTTGAATGGTCACACTTCAGGATTTACTCTCAGACTCAGAAAGTAGAACCACCTTTTATTACACAGTAAACAGTACCAAGGAAAGTACTGCTCAGTGCCTTTCACTTCTGTGTGTGCTGTTTATGTGTATAGCTGGTTCTAACTTTTGAGTCTTGCAAAGTCCTTAAGAATGACCATGACAAATGAAAGCTAAGGAACTGTACATGAGTGCCATGGCATTTCTGTTTGCTTTTCTGGTTGTTATAATACAATAATACCTCTTATTCAAGCATGATTTCATGCCACCTTCAATTTCTTCAAGTCCTGATTTTTCAAACCAACTTCCATATTTCCCTAAGAGGCTTGAAAAATCAGGATTCCACTGTACACATGTATTTGAAAGATGATATCAAAACAACATAACCTTTGATAAAAGGAATAAAAATGTTTCACTGGTAAAAAATATAAAATTATGAAAAACCGACCAAAAAACGTTTCAGAGGAAGCGAGCTGAAAATTTTGGGCTGGTACACCCAGCGTTTATTCAAGCCTGGCGTTTATTCAGGGCCTGGCATTTATAATAACATTATAATTATTTAAGTGCAGTTTTCAGCCATTCAGTATTTTTTATCATCAGTACTGGCGGTTTATCGAATTAAGAACCAAATTTTAACAAAAACTTTTAAAAAATGAAACAATGTCATCACCAACTTTGTCTAATCTCAGTGAATCTGGTGAGTCATTTTAATAGCAAAAAAATACATCGTTGACAGGAACGTGAACAGTGACGGAACTCTTCTCAATGTTACATTTCTCCGTGAAACACTCTAGGAAGTGTATCTGTTCATGCAACTGCTCGAAAGCAAATGTGCTAGCTAGCTGTGCAAGCAATCTTGTTCTAACAAGGTGGTGTCAAGGTTCCTGCTCTATATCAGTTCTGAGAAAGGCAAAATTATGGAACGATTTTACTGCTGGAGAAACACTGGAGAAACCCTCGAAATGATCCTTGCTTGATAGAAAAGCCAGCAGAAAAGTTGACATGATTTACAAGAGATTGACACAATACCTGATGTGTCCTTTGTTTCATCTGTTTTAGTTAAAAGTACAATAAATTATTGTAAATGGTTAGATAGTTGAGGTTTGATTATCAATTCAAATAAAATGGTAGAAGGAGAACTAGTATTTACTGTACCCCATCTCAAATAAATGCAGGAATCTCAAATAAATGCCAAGTCCCCAATAAATATGTTTATTTTTATCTTGGCCCTGTAGACCCAGTGTTTATTCGGGGTCAGGAAAAAACACGAGAAAATGTATGGAACATGTAGTTTTTCTAATTTGTATTTTGCCTCCATAAAATTATTAATTTTCCTGAAGAAGGTTTGAGTCATAGCTAAACACATCCAGTTTTACAACAGTAACATGTTTTATATTTTCAACCAGAGTTATGTTTTTACTCATTTTATCATGGATCCACCCAGTTATAAGACAGTCCACTTTTTAATATAACCTTAGTTTGTTTGGCTTTTAAAATATGCATAGATATTTGTCTTAGAACATGACCTGTTCCCCAAGCTTTGCTCTCCATGAAAACTGCTCATTTCTCGGAATGAACTGTGCCCATGTGCAGACAAATAATATCTCTGCAGCCTTGTTCCCAGTTGTCCTCGGAGAGAAATCAAATGACCCCATCAAGCTCAACTGGAAGATTTGCTTGGGCTATTGTGCTTGGCCCCAAGCCTCCCACTGTCACGCAATGAGTCAACAGCCTGGGAAGGAGGCTGATATTATTCCTTGCATATTTTTGCCCCAAATAAGGTCATGATTGTTCAATACTTACCATCTGTTCAGAGATATCAATACCATGCACTTTACCACTACCATTTTCCACTTTTTTCAAGGCAGCACTCAGCCCTACCCCAGGACCAAATCCAACTTCAAGGACATGATGATCGGGTTGAATATCCCAACATGTCCTCGCTCTAGAATTACCAATAATCAGTAAATGGATCAAGACCTTGTATTACTAATAATCAGTAAAACAAGGGGCAATGTTATGGAGGCGTGGATGCCAAGCATCAAACCCCACTAAAAGCTAAACAAAATGGCGGATCAACGCGGTGCTCGGCGGAAAAAGAAGAAGGAGTCAACTGCTGAGATTCTTGCAGGCCTTTCTCGACTCATAGACCAAACTGCTGCCAAGAAGACAAAAAAGGGCCCTACCGTTGTGGAATTTCAGAGAGATCCTGTCACTTGCCGTCGGGTTTATAAATCAAAATACCGGCCCTTCCGCAAATCCGCACGTAATAATCCTGGTGAGATCGATATCAATTTTCTTGTTTTATTGTAAGCTTAGTTGGTTTTCCTCGTCTGAAAATTTTTTTTCATAATGTTATTTTAAATCATAATGTCACAGGAAAATGATGCATCTCAACCAGACCTATTTCTGTTGATTTTATTTTTAGTTTTTTAAAATTGTTTTCAAAATTGAACCCCGTCGCGTTGCCGTATGATATAAACTTGTTGTATTCATTAATGTTGAAAAGGTACCTCCACCGGTAGTGATGAAGAAGACTCTTGTGACTCGTTTCAACAAGGTGTCGAAGAAGAGTCTTTATCTGGTAAATGTTAAACTCTACTCGATTCCTTTCTTAAAAATTAATATTGCTTCATTATGGGGTTACACTTCCTTTGTCTGCTGCATGTAAGAATATTCTAATAACATGGTTTTCTTTGAGGCTTTTTCATTTTGTCTGTGCGTTTGCCTGTGTTGAAAAGGAATGTTACTTTCACGTACTGTCTTCAACTCATGACTCTCTCTGTTCTATCTGTTTAATATTTAGTCCTTTGTTCACTCACTCCTTCCTTCTTTCCTTCCTTCATTGTTCAACCCAAAGGGTTGTTGTCATCAATTAGTTGCTGTGAGTTGCGGTTAGTTGTAATTAACTAAAAGTAGCGTGAATATACAAGAAGTATTGAGCCAATAAAGAAGGTTTTCCTCCATACCGGAGTCATGGTCCTTTCGACTGTTAAAGGGTTATGTCGCGCTATTTTGAGTATCTTTTTAAAAAGCTAAAAAGATGGTTAGCTCTCCCTGATAAAATCCATTTGATATTTTCCGCGTAGTTTTACTGGAGTATTCTGTGTCTGAGTAAAGGCATGAGGGGGACATGGAGGTACCCTGAACACCGCAACACAGCAAAAAAAAAAAAAAAGGCAAACATTGCATCACCACAACAGAATTTGATGAAACACCTTTACTGCAATACAGTCAAGTTACTTATCAATGAAAACAGCTTGAGATTGGTAGCTGAACCGTATTAATGTTTAACTAGACAATATTTTACTACATTTCGTCACACATTCAACACATGGTACATGCTTTTAAGAAATAAACATGGATTAACAAAGATATCAGAGCTAAATTTAGTTCCGTAACACCGCTATTAATTTCGATTCACCAAGCACTAGGTTTCAAAACACAAATACACAAATATCGCACACCATTGGGTTTGAGATCACCGCAACACTGCAAGATGGGACTCTATTCAGCCCACACCGCGTAAATAATATCAACACCGCAAACCCCCATGTCTCCCTTTTAAATTGTTGGATACCATACACAAGGATATCCACCATGGGGACTAACAGACATGCATTGCACTATGGACTGAAAATTTCTGGCAGTATTTTATCATTCGTTATAGCAAGTTGGTGTAACAAACAAAACAAATGTCTGGCATCCTCCTGAATTTATCTTTATTAATGTTTATCTGCTGTTGGATTAATGTTATCTGTGCATGGTTCATATTGGCCTAGATTCCTGGCATGATTAATTGATGACAACCAATGGCAGTTGAAGAAAAAAAATGATTTCTGATATCAATTGATTGATTGCTATTGATTGTTATCAATTGCAATTGACTGTTACGATTATCGATTTCATTGATTAATCAGTAAACAAATTGAAATAGCATGGTACGATGAGACAGCATGTTAACATTTTATTACGATATTTATTCAAGTCTTGACTATTGTTGTTATTATTACCTTGTAGTATTGCCTTGCCATTCCTGGATGTCCTGGAAGGACTTCTAGATGAAGAGGAAGAAGTAGATGATTTTGATCCTGACAGCGAGGAACAAAGTGGAGATAACAGCGAGGGAGATGATGATGACAGCGACGAGTTGCTGCAACAATGCTTGTCAGAAACTGACCTTCCAGTAAGCGAAGATGATGAGAAAGAAAAAGAAGATGAGGAAGGCGAAGAAGATGAGGAAGGCGAAGAAGATGAAGATGAAGATGCAACTGATCAAGAAATGGATGAAAATCCTTTATATGGTGATGGGTACTACTACTGAATTGAAAGGGGTGACACAGCAATGTGTGGTTCCAAAACAATATCCATACCTCCTCTAACGATGGTTTTTTTTTATCTGAACCCTCCCCTCCCCTGTAATTTCCAGTTTAGTTAAATTCTTGGGTATTAAGATCACCCTCCCCAAGAAATTTCCAATAACCATCCTTGGGGTGGGTACAGATATTTTCTGGAATTTGAAAATGATTTGACCAAATTTGGACCTGAGTAAAAGTCAAATTAATTTAGGGAAAAAGTAACATAGTAGTAAAGAGCCACAATACCATTGTGAGTCTTTTTAAAATTTTCAGAGGTAAATTTTGCTCTAAATAATAGAATATACCTTGAAACAATTCAAATTAAAGCAACATGTTGGTATCCTAGGCACATTCCAAATTCCCCTTTGGGGTTACGCAAAGTGATGAGAAATCCCAGTTGGTGATTTTGGCAATTTGGAAGGAGTGTGTATAGAGTAATTATTTTGATCTCTAACAAAAGTGAAAGTTTTTTAGTGGAGATTTTTTGCTAGAGTCCTACATTTTCATTTTGATAAGCTATTTAAGTTGAATTTATAAACTGATGCAGTAATGATTTGATCTTGTTTATAGAAGTGAAATGATATTTTTTGCATTAAGGCCCATGTAAATCAGGGACAAAATAGTTTGCAGATGTACTGCTTTTAAGAGGAAACTTTCCTGCATATAAAGTAGCTTCGTTGTGATCGAAGAAAGAAATAAAGGTTTTTTTGTACATTGACATTTCTTTTTGACTTAAACCCTTGTATCTGTAATCACACGGTCATTGAAATGACACCAGTACGAAATAAACCTTAAAAGGGTGCGGGGAGGTGAGGAAGGGGGGTGGGGGGGGGGCTCTACTCAATAAATTTTTATACAGGGAAGCTCACCCGCACCCCAAGGTACAAACCCAGAACCCTTTCATATACAATTTTTAATACAAAGCTAGCCTTTTCAAATACCTGCAGAAGGTAAAGAAATCGTTTTTTCTTGTTTTTTTTTTCACTTAAATGGTTTCAGTTGTCTTGCGAAATGGTTTGTGAAATTCACTGTTACTGCGTCAAAATACACTCTTCTAGTGCGTTAATGAAATTATGTCCTCGAAAATAAAAGACAGGTTTTGCGTTGACGCAAAATATGGCTTGAGGAGCATGGACTATAGACTACACTTTCAATGCCATAGTTTGAGTTGACGCGAAAAGCGGTTTGCGATCGAAGACACGTTTTAATTTGCGCCAACGCGTTAAAAGGCTCAATGAACAAGAAAATAAGCAAATTGTTTACGGTGGGCGCTACATAGAAATTAAGTACCGTAAAATTTCGTATAAGCCCTGGGCTTATACAAATTCGTAAGGGGTTTTGGGTGGGCTTATGAATGGAGGGATACGAGCCACGGCAGTGTTGATCAAAATACGTTTTTAAGTTAAAAAGTCATGATAAAGCAACGTTTCGCCCTGTTCAGTACTGTCATCCAGCAGAGGTTGGCTTACATCTGGCGACTGGGGGCTTATAACCGGATGTATTTTTTTGTTCCCAGGTAAATGGGCCCATAACCAGGGGGGCTTATAACCGGAATTTTACGGTATTTCCTTTCAAATGTCGGTCTCAGGGGCGTACCTGCCTCTACACAAAGTACGCAATTGTTTTTGAGAGAGAAGACGTGTTTAGTATTGCGAAAATGGACATCAGCTTTAACAATTGTAGTTCCAATGTATATGTATATGTATATTCATAATTTCAACTACAGAATCTGTCAGAAGGTGGAGAAAGTAAGGCCAGAGGGTATCTCCGCTCTATCAAGCAGTTCGATTTTAAAATTGCTCTCTGTGCCGCAGAACCCTGGAAGGAGTGAACGAACAGTGAAGGCAAAAAATGCCAATGCATTTGCTTTAGCCTTAATTCAGGGACCGCGCAGGAAAAATTGTGTAGTGGGGGGCTTAAAGTCGAACGCGGAAGCGTTAGCCAACGAGGGGGAAGGGGGGCATGCTCCTCCGGGGAAATTTGGATTTCAACTTCTCTTGGATACCAGAAAATGCATCTGAAATTAAAAATTGGAACGTTTATGATCAGCGTTTATTTTTTACAAATATTGCTTAAAGCGATAAAACGTTGCGATGAAGAGACGTTGCTCCACAAAGCGTTCGATATAACACTATTCACTGACTTACATAAGACACGAACCTCTCTCGCCATGTTAAAGTACCCGCAATTGAGATGTTACCAGAACGAATGAAAACAGAAAAGACAATTTCACTTTCATTGTTACAAAATGAATTACCTTGAGCATGAGCTCAAAAGCAAACAGTATTGTCTTATAAACGTAACCCATTTGTTCGGATCCAAACTAACCACTGATGGAACAGGCTTTTTTTCATGCCAGTTTTTAATAAAAGGCATGATCCTGTAGTAGCCTAACAGTTGTCGATTATAACTGAAAACCTGTAAGAAAATTTCCGCATTTGCAAGTTGTTTATTATGTATCTAAGTTGAAGGCGAGTCTATTTTGGCAATAGTATTTGCTGTTACTTCCGTCCTTTAGAAACTAAATCAATAGAATTTTTATCAGTAATTCTTCGTTTGCCTTTTTATTCATTATAATTTTTTCTTGTAACTGAAAAAAATGGGGGGCCAAAGCCCCCCCTAGCCCCTCCCTCTCTGCGGTCCCTGTAATCCCCCCCACCCCCTCTCAAATTAAGTTTTCCTAACTGGGGGCAACTGCCACCTCTGCCTCCACGCTAGGTACGGCCCTTCGCAGCCCCTGGAATGAGACAGGTTAGGTGTTGATGCTGTCCCTAAACTAAAAAAAGTAGGTTCTTGAATCATTGACGCAAACTATGGTGTCATTGTTATACCAAGTTTTGAGTCATTGCAAAATGTGGCGTTACTTGTTGGCCACATTTTGCGTTAACGCAAACTATGACAGGTAAAGTGAGTAGTGCCTCCGATAGCGAGAAAAGGCCATCCAACAGATATGTTAGCGGAGTAGATTTCTAATGCACTTCTCGACAGATGATATTCAAAGCCGTATTTTGCGATAACTCAAAATGTGGTTAAAAACATTCACCACATTTTGCATTGACGCCAAATGCAACTTTTGAAACAAACCCACATTTTGCGTCGCAATTTTAACTCAAAATACGGCAACTCTCTCTATCGGATGACCCAAGATTTGGAATTTTTTTGATTATCCAGCAACACTTATTTCCACTTATGGCCGAGTAAAATAGATATTAGGTAGGAAGGTAAAGTCTGTAAACGAGCCAAGTGGCCCATCAGTGCCGGAGCTTATCCTGGTTTCCTTAGCGTGAAGCGACTAAGAGATGGGATGCCAGTCAATGGCAGGGTTAACCCAACACTGAGTAGATTCGCCGGTACCCATTTATACACCTGGGCGAAGAGGGGTACTGTGTGTTATCAGACAGCACAAGACCACATCGTGTTGACGTAGTTTTAAATGCCTTAATTATCTCAAATAAGTATTGTCACGTTTGTTCTACGTTGTCATCGGTTGTTTACCTCGGGTTACGACGCAACTCAGACCACTCAGAGAGAACTCAGAGCCCAACGTTTACAGAGTTGCTATGCATTTTTGTTTGATTTGGGTCTGCGGTTCCTAAAAATTAAACGCGTAGTAGCTTTAAATTTTGTGTCAATTGTGAACTGTGGACTATAGAGAGAAAAGGGACAATTTTTTTAAAAATATACTAGTGAGCAGCACACAGCAACAGATCTTGTCAACTTGCTTTATTGTCTCCGAACGGTTTCGTCTGATCATACAGGCTTCATCAGGCTTAGTGTTCACCTCTTTTTTGTAAACATAGCTGCTTCGTTTTTTTTTGTGTGTGCATCTTTCTTTAGGAGAACCGGTTTTGTTTGGTATTCAGTCAACACATCTTTTTAATGGCATTGCAGCCTCTGAACTCTCCAGCCTACAGAGGGGTAAAACCCAGCTGGTCGACCCTATATATAGCGCGCTGAAAAGAGTTTAGGCATCGGACTTTTCTTTGCGTGATTAGTAATGCAAATTTTTTTTTAATTTTTTATTTTTATTTTTTATGAATATCCAGTGAGCAGCACAAGACTAGGACAACTTGAGTTGATTTATTGATCCTACGCGTTTCGTTTGTTACTACAAACTTCGTCAGGGATATGTTACAACTACGGATCTTTACAAGTTAGGCTTCTATTTATATAAAAACCACTAAAGCGAGATAGACACAATTATCTCACGAAAAATTCCCGGAACTTTCGCCTCCATTCGGTAAGCGATTGTTCAATTTTGTCTCGGTTCTCTTGACATAGTTTGCTGGTTTCAGTTTCCTGTGTTTGCAGGTCTTTGATGACTGCTTGGAGGATTCGTTTTTGTGCATCCTTCAAGATAGCATCGAAATCCTGCTGTAGAGGGCCGGCGTTTTTCCCAGTGGCTTTGACTGGTTTTATGGCGAGGCCTTTAGGGCAGGTGTTATCCAGCGCCGATTGTTCTAGCTTTTTGATGTGTATACAAAGAAATAGGTAACGAAAGAAGTCTATTTAATATTAAATGTATAGCTAAACATTACCAAGGCAGCTAAGTAACAAACAGAAAATGTAAGACAACTTGTTAGCAGGGATTCATTTTTTAACTAATCTTACTGCTTATGTTTATATGATTGTCCTCATGTTTAACATTTATTGTAATCAACTACCAATGGTACTAACATTTTGTCTCAATGACACCCAGAAGCGAAGCGCGCGACAAGACTCACACAAACAAACCCAGATGGCAGACGATTTTCCTTAAACACTTTCTAAAGCAGCCGGTATTCTAAAACCACTTTTAAAAAGCGAAGATTTCGCCTAGATTCCTTCTATTTCGCTCAGAACATGCTGATATTTTTTGGGCCTTGTGGCGGTTAAATTCATTTACATTCTATTTTAGCCCTTGCGCGCTTCGCTATTGAAAACCTGACAATGATACCGTCTACTTATTCTTGCTATTCAGTATTTTGTAAAGCTTTCCTGGCTTGACTTCGCTGTACTTTGCAGAAATAACATTTTCATCGCAGTTGTTGTTTTTAAACAAGTTATACATGAACTTACGCTGGCTAAATACAGAAGAGTTTTTTACACCATTTGGAGAGCGGTGATTGCGCATGACAACTGTCCATTTGCAAAGTGGGGGGCAGTTAATTGCACCACATTCCCAAAGTTCTTTGACTTGTTGAAGACTGTCAACATTTCTTGGGATTTTTAAGGAATGGAGCCACTCTGTCAGTGACCCAGAACCATACCGGTATTCCCTGAATATCTGTATTGTTGCGGGATCTGTAATAACGATCGATGCTGTAGATTGGTTGCTGGAGTTGATGGCTGACATGGAATTGTTAGTTGGCTGGTGGCTTGGGATAGGAGGAGCAGATAAAGTGGCCTGAGGTAGATTAGATAAAGTGACTGGAGGCAGGGTAGACAAAGTGGTGGGAGGCAGGGTAGATAAAGTGGTCTGAGGCAGGGTAGATATAGTAGCTTGAGGCAGATTAGAAGTGGCTGGAGGCAGGGTAGATATAGTGGCCTGAGGCAGGGTAGATATAGTGGCCTGAGGCAGGGTAGATATAGTGGCCTGAGGCAGGGTAGATATAGTGGCTGGAGGCAGGGTAGATATAGTGGCATGAGGCAGGGTACATATAGTGGCCTGAGGCAGGGTAGATATAGTGGCCTGAGGCAGATTAGAAGTGGCTGGAGGCAGGGTAGATATAGTGGTCGGAGGCAGGGTAGATAAAGTGGTCTGAGGCAGGGTAGATATAGTGGCCTGAGGCAGATTAGAAGTGGCTGGAGGCAGGGTAGATATAGTGGCCTGAGGCAGGGTAGATATAGTGGCCTGAGGCAGGGTAGATATAGTGGCCTGAGGCAGGGTAGATAAAGTGGTCTGAGGCAGGGTAGATATAGTGGCATGAGGCAGATTAGAAGTGGCTGGAGGCAGGGTAGATATAGTGGTCTGAGGCAGGGTAGATATAGTGGCCTGAGGCAGGGTAGATATAGTGGCCTGAGGCGGGGTAGACAAAGTGGCCTGAGGCAGGGTAGACAAAGTGGCCTGAGGCAGGGTAGACAAAGTGGCCTGAGGCAGATTAGAAGTGGCTGGAGGCAGGGTGGATGAAGTGGCCTGAGACAGGGTAGATGAAGTGGCCTGAGACAGGGTAGATGAAGTGGCATGGCGAAAGGAGCATGAAGTGGTCTGAGGAATGGTAGACAAAGTGGCATAAGCAAGGGTGGATGTAGCGGCATAAGGCAGGGTAGATAAAGTAGTGGAAGCAAGGGAAGATGTAGTTACATAAGGACTTGTGGCAGTTGCAGGTACAATTAATGATGTTGTAGGGACAGAATGGATAAGTTGGTTGCTCACAGTATGGCTCACTGACATCGTTGAGGAGGTACATGTAGTGGCAGCATCACTCGACACCATGGATACAAACACTGAGGACCAATATGCCACTTGCCTTGCAGCATGAAGTGCAGGACCCATATCACTTTCATCATGGAAATTTTCCAGCTGCTGAGACATTGATGCCATTAAATGCATTAGATTTCTTGACGCACCACCACCAGACCTTGTTTCCGTGGCATCTTGTACACTGTCTTGGTGCAACACTTCAAGAATATTTTCTCCATCTTCAATAATATGTCTCGCAGAAGGAATCGGTGTGGCCAAAATACCAGATATTGCATCTCTACTTCTTAAATTTTGCAATGTCTTTATAAGATCAGTTTCCTAAAAAAGAAAAATTAATAAATAAATAATGCAAAAGCAAATGGAACAGAATGATAATGAATCATGGTAGGTGATGGACTATTATCCCATCCAGGGATAGCAGAAATACTCCTAGTCATTTCATGCTACCAAAACTGAAATAAGCCACTAAGCCCAAACACAGACTTTAATATACATATAAATACAGATTAAAATCATTGTGGCATAGTTAGCATGCTAAAATGGACAATTCAGCAGGTTAAAATAGATTTCAGCCAGCTGCTGTGGACAAATAAGAAAAAAAAACCAACAAAGCTAGCCAATCGGAACCAAAAATCATTCAACTATTCATTTTTTTTTTGCTGTCTTAGAGATAAAACTGAACATTGAATTTCAAGACCAAGACAAGCTTTCAAACAATAAAATTCATGATTTAGACACTTATCTAACCATTGAACTTCAAATAATTTTTTTTGTGTGCGTTGGATATGAAATAGTAAATAGCCAACTCGGCACTACGTCCATATCCAGCATATCCAACAAGCGCAAGTGGAATAATAATTGTTTTATTAAAAATGCCAAATGAATTGAAATATTTGAGCTCCAAACTGTTTTTGTTGACTTGTATTGACTTTCATTTTTGTGCCTGTTAACCAATCAAAACTCAGGAATTGCAATATACAATTGATACATGTACTTTTTAATAATACATGGTATACCAACTCAAAAGCATTGCTGCATACTTTACTACATCAGAATAATTTTTCATTATACCATGCCATAGAAAATATGCTTACTAAATTTTTTCAAAAATAAGATTGCAATACACTTTGGGAAGGTTGAGTTCAATTCTGATTGGCTGTGTTTTCTAAGGCATGGTATAAACATCTGTATGTGCTAAGCTTCCCTCGGCGTTTTGTCTCAAAAACATCAGTGTATCAACAAATGGATTGACTATATACATAAGCCTAGAGGAAAATTCATACTAACAAAAACTAGGCAAAGTGATGTTGTATTTCTTCAAACAACAATACACCTACTTGATCATCGTCATCCTCCCCACTTGAAATTTCTTCCCACTCAGATCCTGATTCTGAATTCTATTGTAAAAAAATATATATTAAAACCGGGATAACATAAGCAAGATAGTCAATAAGATAAGTTAGTTTCCACACAAAAATATGCACAGTTGTTTTATACTGTATTGCTTGTCACATGGTTAGTGTCAACAAATAATCAAACAAGGCAGTCAATAAATTTCACTCCTTGAAAAGATTTGAGCTTAAGGTCTTTCCCAGTATTGCATTACACATCCCTACTGCGCATAATTTCACATGCAAATAGCGTGCACATAAAATGACACCCTCTTCTTTATGGCTGTACCTCAAACACGAGAGAGGTAATTCCTCATTTTCCCAAAAACGAGTATGGTGGCCAATAATTTTTTCTGTTGTTTTACATTGAAAAGTAACCAGAAAAAAATTTTCGATATTGAAACTGCATGCAGAAGATTATAAACAATCAAATTCTCCTAACCTAGCCTGGAATGTTTTGTTAACCATAGTATCACAATTTGAGATGTAGCTGTGGTAATTTTCCTGCTAAATTTGCATTAGAAATAAAACTTAAGTTGCTTAAGTTTCTTAATGCACTTAATACTAAGGATGAGCGTATCAAAATTACATTTGATATTAGTGATTCTAGTATTCCATTTCTGGACTTGCTTCTGTCAATTGACACAGGAAGCAACACTATTCAATTCTCTACATTTCAGAAGCCGCTCAACAAGTATCTTTATATCCCATATGAGTCGTTCCACCCCACTAGTAATAAAAGGGCCTTCATTATAGGGGAACTAATGCGTTACGCTAGGAATAGCTCTAGTTTTGCAGCATTCTCTAACACACGCGAGCTCTTTTGGAAACGGCTCAGACTGCGTGGGTATCCATATCACTTTTTACTTCCGTTGTTTCGCGAAGTTAAATACTGTAACCGCAGTAAGTGGCTTAAAAACAAAAAGCGTAGTTTGAATGACAAGATAGTTGTATTTAAAACTACTTATAACTCCAGTCATCTTAACATCAAGGGAGTTATTCAGAAATATCTACCAGAAATTAAATGCGTTATTAGCTACAAATCTACTTACACGCTAGCTAATCTACGTAAATAAACAATTTTCGGGGGTGGATAAACGTTTATCCAGACCCGAAAATTAAATATCTTAAATATCTTATCACCTGTATGGTCTTTACGAACTTCCCGCTACACCTCGCCCTTCCGGGAATTTTTCGTGAGATAATTGTGTCTATCTCGCTTTAGTGGTTTTTATATAAATAGAAGCCTAACTTGTAAAGATCCGTAGTTGTAACATATCCCTGACGAAGTTTGTAGTAACAAACGAAACGCGTAGGATCAATAAATCAACTCAAGTTGTCCTAGTCTTGTGCTGCTCACTGGATATTCATAAAAAATGGCAGCTGATCTAGCTTGAAAAGACAACGTTTTTTATAAAGCATAAGGTACGGGTCCTCGATAAAACACCCACGGTTTATAGATTTAAAAAAGTAAAATCAGACTATACCTGAGCACCGCGTTGATCCGCCATTTTGTTTTAGGTCGGGTTCTTTGTGGGGTTTGATGCTTGGCATCCACGCCTCCATAACATTGCCCCTTGTTTTACTGATTATTAGTAATACAAGGTCTTGATCCATTTACTGATTATTGGTAATTCTAGAGCGAGGACATGTTGAATATCCAGGTGCTTAACAACTTCAAATTCCAGTTGTTTATTTCCCTTTTCTAGCATCACCTGAAGGAAAAAATTAGCACTAGACCCTTCCATTCCATAAAGGAAATCTCTTCTCCAATCCAAGAGCTGGATTGCCGTATAACCATTACATGGTAAAATATGAGAGTCCTGGTTCTCAATTCCTTACTAAGGGTCCCATCCAAATGTGTGGTTCCAGAAAATATCGATACCCACCCCGCGGGTGGTCATTGGAAATTCTGATGGGGTGGGGGTAAATATGAAGCTAAACTGGCATTTCTGGAGGGGTAGTGGGTTCAAAGGTAAACACCCTACATGGGGGGTATATTTTCTGGACCCACTCAATTTTAAGAGTCCTGCAAAAAAAGGCTGTTAAAATTAATTGGTCTCCATTACAGTTTCCATTGACAGCCATCATTAGAATCCTCATTAGTCTTTGTGGCCAAAGCATGCTAAGCAGAATTATTGTTTGACCTATGTCCCTTTTTACGCTAAAGAATTTAAAGGTTCTCCTCCACTTGCAACTCGTATATCCATAAATAATGAACCATAACTCTAAGAGGTTTAATGAATTTTTGTGGTTTACTATGTAACATTTGCAAGCAGTTTCGGCATCAAGGGGTTGTGTATATTTCCTCCTTGGAGGTGGGGGGGGGGGTACTCTGGATTTCAAGTGACAGGCCAGGGAGGTGTGAATGGGGAATGGGGAAAACTAAAAAAAAACCCTGGGCTTGAAGTGAAACCCAAAAGATCCCCCGGTCCAATAAATGAAGCCCCCAAAAATCCCCTACTGAATTTTGGAGCCTTACAAGTACCCAGAAGAGATTAAATGGCAATAACGAAGAACAGTACTTTTTGAATGGTCGTGTTTGTTTGTTTATTTATCATACCATCCCCATTTAACTTTCCTAGATCTAGTAGTCATTCTTACAAACCACCAGAAAAAATACTTGCCAGAATTTTCTTACCCAAAAACTCCCAAAACCGTGAATTTCAAACCCCAAAAAATCCTTCGCGTCTCCCTGTCACATGAAATCCCGAGTACACCCTCCTCTCCCAACCCCCCGCTGGGAGAGTTTGCTACTTGAAACTGTGTACTTCTTCCGGTTGTCAACTGACTGTGAAATGGGGCTTTATACACTTGAGTGGCAAGGTGTATTCTGTGGTTTAGAAACCTGGGAGTTCCCCTTGTAAGGAGTCTTCCTTGTAAGGATACATCTTCATCTGTCCGTTCGTTAAGCTTATGCGCCAATCAATTCGAAACTTCAACATTCCCCCCACCCCCCGGGGCATACCCCGGGCATTTGACTGTGCATCGTGCCCAGGCAGGGGGGAATTTGAACGTTGCCTTGAAAGGGTGGGGAATTTGAACGTGATTTATATCTTGTTCTGACGTAATACGACCAAGCGTTTTTTCGGTTTTTGCAGGGTATGACGGATTTCCAAGATAGAATTTCACCTTTGTTGGTTAATAACTCTTTCAAAAGAAGTTGGAAGGTGTCATTACGGCATATCTCACTCTGAAAAGCGTGAACAGTGTTTGATTGAAGACGAAATTTGTCTTTGAGGAGAGTTATTTCAGAACTAGTTGGTGGGGCATTTCCCAATCGAACTCAATCGAACTCAATCGATGGATTGAGTTCGATTGAATTCGGCAATCGAACGAAATCGAACTCACACAAAAAAATTGGCCAATCGAACGCAATCGAACTTTCGATTTCCGAACTCTTGATTTTTGTAAAACTGGTGTCAAAAATCAATAACAAGGGTTTGGAGGCTCGAGTTTATACCTCAGTATAACACGTGTTTTTCGTAACCGCACAATTCCCGGAGAAATGGCTTCAGATGCGCTGTGGGTTGTTAGTTTTAAATGCGTAGTAACAGGCTACCAAGAGTGCCACTTTGACGTGGAGGAGGGTAAAGAGTTCAAAGTTTTAAAGAAAATAGGCGAGAAAGGCCGTGCTTTTCGAGTAAATGAGTGCGGACAATTAGGTCACCTTCAACCAATCAACGTCAACTGGTCTGTGAACTGTGTCATGGTTAGTAGTTTGCTGAAGTCTACTTTTTCATGAAAGAAATACTTCAAGTTGTCATCATTTTGCAATTGCAAGTTAACTTACAATGAAAACGGTCCATTAGTTCCAGAATACGGTAAAACGCGGGAATAATGTTAGCTTTGTTCTAATCTGTTCTTTTTACTGCAGTGGACAGTTTATTTTTGTTATTGAATTGCCATTAAACAAGGACGAGAAAAACGTGTTTTCGATGGGCTTGCCTTTTATGTAGGTTCACTAGAGCTTGCGTACAGTAACCAAGCGGGCAGTCAGACCACATAACGTGACCTTTGTCCAAGCGAATTTATTCACCGAACACAATCGAACGTAATCCATTGGACTGTGTTCGGTAGCCGAACTCAATCGAACATAATCCAATGGATTGAGTTCGATTCGGTTCGATTTGTTCGATCAATTCGATTGGTTCGGAAATCGAACTCACACAAAGTTCGGTGTTCGATTTCGTTCGATTGCCGGAATCAATCGAACTCAATCCACGGATTGAGTTCGATTGAATTCGATTGAGCTCGATTTCCGAAAGTTCGATTGACTATGCCGGGGGCATTTGAACGGCTTTTTTGCTCCGAGGGGGGGGAATTTGAACAAGCCAATCTTCAAAAGTTCAAATGCCCGGGGGGGTTGCCCGGGGGGGATGTCGACCTTTCGAATTGATCGGCGCATTATTTGCTTTCTCAATTTTAAAAACATGAACTCACCCGTATAAAATGTCCTCCAATTCCCTTCGGCTCCCGAAGATTTCTTGCAATTAAGTCGACAACTTTTCCTCGAATAACGTTGGCCATTTGGGCAAATGGTTAACGTTATGACAAGCAAACAATAATTATTCTGGTCTTATTCTGACTCGAATGGGAGAAGTACTAGTTCGGTAGTTCGTACTGACATGACAGAAGCCGGTCCGAACAGGTCCTCATGTAAGCCCTATTGAGAGGAACTTCACTCACGTTGCGAGAGACTGGGGACAACACAAGGAGGGGATGGGCTAGGTTTTTGTTAGGACGGGTTGGTTGGGGCTGATGTGAATTTCAGATGGCGCTTAGTTGAGAAACCGATGAAAAACGGTAGGATTTATATCATTCTCAAGAAAAGCTGGAAAAAAACCTGAACCCCTTAAGGGCATTGAACCCACGGCCACGACCTTCCGTACACAGTCCAGGAGAAGTCTGGGGCACTAGCGAGGGGGAGATGAGAAGAAGATACAATGCCCTGAGAACGAGGTTACGAATCGGATGCAAATCAGAGTGCTCACTGGGGCTGTCAATCATGTAACAATAATGACTGGTTGTGTTATTGTCCTAACCAAAAGTATGAAGGGGTGTAAGAATGGACCATATTATTTTTGAGGGCCGAGAGGGGCCGGCAAATGCCAAAAAAAAAAAAAAATTAGAAATATAGTAAGAAATTGGTTAGAGGCACTGTAGATTGTCATATAATTTATGACACTGACATTTCTGCATTATTGCCTTCTTCAGGGTGTAAAAAAATGTTACCTATCTCGACTATCCCCTCTCCTAAAAAATAAAATGATCCATTCTTTATCAGTATCTTGAACAGCAAGGCTTAGCTGCGGCCTTCAGCCCATTGAATGAAAGTTCCTCCCTCACGTTTCCATAGCGCTCTAATACCAATTCTTTCACCAGTTTGTCCAGTTTTAAAGAATGTAAATGACGTAAATGTCAGTTTCTGGCTTTTACTATATTATTGTGTGACAGCAACATTGTGACATTTTAACTACCATATCACATGACCTGCACACTTCTCCCAGTTAGTTTCATGTAGAACTTTGCTCACGGAAGACTATTTGACCGCCTTAGCCTGTTAGGGTCCTTTCTCTCCCTCTCTAGCTCAACAGTATACCCAACAACAACATGATACAGCACATGTGGAGAAGAGGGGGCGGGGGGCACTTGACCAATGTTTGGGTATAGGGGTGCCACTGAGGATTTGAAACCCTGACCCTGTTTGGGACAAAAAAGCCCTTAGATGCTGATCCTGCATAGGACATTACTCTCCATTTTAGGTCACTGTTTAGGACATACAATGAAATACACACTCCCATGTTCTATACACAATTTTATCTGTTTGATAAATGTCCATCTTGAAGAGAGTTTAATTACACTGAAAAGACTAAATAAGTAACAAATAAGATCAAACCTAAGGTATCTGTTTTAGACACTTTCAGTTATCTTCTACACTGTAAGAGAGAGTTGAGTGTCGTATACAAAAACCACCTCTGTGGCTGCTAACTTACTAACCACAAAAACTGACAACCGAACACCCAGGCATTCACTTCTAACTTGCTTCACCAGGTGCAAAATTTCACGACGTTATCGAATAACATACTTCAAGAGTCATTCTCACAAAACCTTCTCATTTGGTGAGGTCATGATCGTGACATTTCGATCGAAATCGAGTTAGGGGGAAGAGAATGCCAGGGCACTAGGTCAGAAACTGCCAATCTTAACCAGTGGAAGAGGTAATGTTGTAACATTGTAACATTGTAGAGGTGTCCAACTCAGAAAGTCAATGTTCTTGGATTCAGGTTTAAATTTTTTATTTGACAGGACTGAGAAAAATGCAGAACACTCACTGCTTTACAACAATACTGTCTAATATCTGGTTGCCAGGCAACTGTACAGACAACTCAACTTATTCCCTCGAATGTTACCTTCTGCCCTTTTCACGAGGCAGATAATTTACATGAATAAGAGTAATGCAGCCCTTATATGACATATAAACATGGAAGCAGATTGCCACTTTTTAAGTTTTATCTCCTGAAGTAGGAATCAGTTTATGACACAAAATGTTATTCATAATAACCTATGAGGCAATAATAAGAGTTATGCAGCCCTTGTACGTATCACCATGTGATGGAAGCAGATTGCCACTTTTTAAGTTTTAACTCCTGAAGTAGGAATCAGATTCTGACACAAAATGTTATTCATAACAACCTACAAGGCAATAATAAGAGTTATGCAACCATTATATGTATTGCCATGGAAGCAGATTGCCATTTTTTAAGTTTTAACTCCTTAAGTAGGAATCAGATTAGGACACAAACTGTTACTGATAATAAGCTATGTGGCAAGAACAATAAACAATACTCTATAAGTAAAGAATTGGCTTTAACACTCTTAAAATTACCCTGAGCAAAGCAACTTGTGGTCAACCTATATAACATTTTCCAGCATTCACGATTACAATATTTCTGCTTGATAAGTTCTTTTGTTTCAAGCATAATTTTACCTAAAAATAAAAAAGCTCTAGTGTCTAGTTAGTTGGATATTCTGAAAATGTTAAATTTCAACGAAAAAAAAAATCCTAAGCACTGTACATCATTTATTTCAACTAGGCTACCATTGCTTTTCATTTAATGAAGTAAAGAAATTTTTTTTAGATCCCACGACTTGAATCATTTATTAATTATTTTGTCCAGTACACAATGTGGTTTTAAGTAATTCTATGTCATCCGTGACATGTACACTTAAAAAAAGCTTTTTCCCTACATGAATAAATGTCATAAATAGCAGTAAAAAACAATAAAAATGCAAACTCTGATCTGTTTAAAGCATGTGTTCCTGTAACCATAGCAACAGTAAATCTTTCACACAATTTTCTAAATATATTTCATCCATTGTAGCCATCATTTTTAGGACAAATTTGTATACATTTTCTTATTCAGTTTTGTGAGCAGCATATGAATTAAATGAGTAGGAATTGTGGACATTGACTGTAAAACTAGCTTTCTGTAGATTCAGAACTTTTTGGGTTGACATTCATTTCAAATTCAAGTTTTCCAAATAAAGAATGAAATATTAACAATAAAATAAGCAGTTCCAGAAAAAAATCCATACCCACGCCATGGCAGGTTATTTGAAATTCCTAGGGGGAGGGGGTCTTAAAAGCCAAAATTTTAGAAGCGAAGTATCAAGCTAAACTGGAATTTCTTGGGGAAGGGGGGGGGGGGGGTGCAAAACAACAGACCTTCCATGGGAGGAGTATGGATATTTTCTGGAACTGCAAAATTCAACCCAATACTCAAATTATCATTGGATTAATTCATGCAACAGGCATGTTGGAATTTGACAAGTTCCCTTAATATTTGCATACCATTAACCTGTCTCACAATAGAAATACTGGTATATGTTTGATTGCTCTCACTAGCATTTTCTTAACACAATCAACTTCTTTGAGTCCTATCGGAAAGTTAAAACTTTCTTGTGTGTGTCCTGATTTAAATGGAAAATCTGGTACCAGAAAGAAAAGAGATAAAGAATTTAAAATCCAGATGACCATTGGAAGGCAAATTCCCACATGCCTGAAACAAAGCCTTGATAAAATTTGGAAGAATTTTTAAGAGCTTCAATTCAACTTCAGCTGCAAATCGAGTTGACACAAGCCTTTAAATTCTCCCAGACTTGCTCTACAAGATTACATTGTTTTCAAGATTTGAAAAGGCAGTGAATGGGTCAAAATACAATTGTACACTGCATTGTAAATATAATTTTGTGCATAAAAATTTTCTTGCCCTGCACAGAATATGTGACGTGTTAAATACAACTGTCATATAAAAAATGTTTCTTGTCTATTGCTGTCTCCAAAATGGGAATGCTATTTTAATATGTCCTTACTTGACCATGCCAACACCTACAACATACTGCAAGGATTCAGCTAAATTCTTAATTTTGCTGGCATCAAGATATTAACCAGGCCACCTGGGACAAACCCAGTTCTAGCAATACCATGTGAGCTTTTTATAAGCAACTCACCTTAGCCATTCAATTTCACTTGGACAGTACAGCACCTACCACAGGTCCAGTTTTTGCTGGACACCCACTTTTAGCACTCGTGCTTAACTTCTGGTTTTGCCTACAGTAGGTACTCAACGTGATGCCATATTTTTGTTACAAACTTTTAATTAGACATGCTACTTCTCTTGTGAAATCTTTGTAGTCTCTGCAGTACATCGCCTGGCTGTAATGCCCAGTGGGATTTCTTGTTTCAAAAGCAATTTCCTTGACTGTTTTCAACAGATCTCACAAAAGAATTTAGCATTATGGATTGAGTAAGGTGGGAATATGAACACAGTCAAGTTCTGTGGTACCCCCCCCCCCCCACTTTTCTCCTGGAAAAACATTGGGAAATGAATTTGTTAATTCATTATTTAAAACAAATTACATGTTTCAAGAAGACATAATAACAAAAATTAATGTGGATGTTTGGTATCCAACAAAAATGACTATACAAGAAATTATAATCAACTGGAATTTTGAATGCTAAATTGAAGATGAAAATTTCATCTTTTAATAGTGCAGACTGGATTTAGAAGAATGAATGGAAGTTAAAATTAATATTACAACACACATCTGACTCGCATTACCGGTATTATTGAAATTAAATCAAATTGCAATTGGATAACTGTTAAGAGCCCTTGTAACCTTTTATGATACCCAGTAACATTAATAAGCAGTTCACAATAGCAATGTGTCGTTACAGAAAATATCCAAATTACCTTCCCCATACATTTTTAATTAAACCCTCCCTCACCCCTTCAGAAAATCCAGTTTAGCTTCATACTTTCCTTCAAAATTTTTAGCTTTTGAGACTCTCCCCCCCCCCCCCAACTGCTATGGAATTTCCAATATTATTGATGACCATCCACGGGCCATGGAGTGGGACAGGATATTTTCTGGAACCACATAATGTGGACACACCCCATTGCCGTTAACACTCACTTTGAAAAACTGGAGGCAACTTGATTGTTATCAAATGATCACCACTTTGCAGGGCATACAATAATTGGTCTGGTTGAACAAGTTTGCTTCCTCAGAAAAAACACCAAGGGTAATATCAGTTGCGCACACACTTTCTCTAAGTTAGGGCCTGGCTAAACAACAAAGCACTGCTGCGGCAACACTGTTGAAATCCTCTGAGGTTAAACTAGGAAACAAAATATGCATGAAGCAAAGTTGGCATCTGGGAATCAACAATGTTTTTGACTTGATAAAAAAACATTTTCCTGTTTCCAAGAAGCAAAATTTCTCCCACAAGATACATTTCCACAGGCTTAATTAGCCAGAAAATGAAAATTACGCACCCAAGGGGTATGTTTCTTTTAAATTTTAAAAGAGATTAGCTGATTTTTAATGAGCTTAGGTATGCAAAAAGTGGGCAGACACACTCCTAGCTAAAACCTTCAGGTTGTGTTCTGCGTGCAGCTCAACTGGGAAACTTTGCTTCTGCAACAATATTGGGTGATTCCAGAAAATATCCATACCCTACCACGGGCGGCATCTTCATCTAGACCCCCCCTTGCCTTAGGAAATTCCAAAATGCTCAACCCCCCCTTGCCCTCGGAATTCCAAACCGTTCTACCCCCCCCCCCCATGCCTGCGGAATTCCGTAATCATTCAAACCCCCCTTAGGAATTGCCGCTTTTTTCTTCCAACTGATTTGAAAAGCCCTCTCTATATTCCAAACACCTTTATTAAACGGAAATTAATCCTTTCGCTCCCTCCGAAAGGAAAAGACGTACATTCAGCACAGCAAACAATCAACGTTGCGTGATGACAAACAGCGGCCGACTGAGTGATAATTTTACATTGTAACCTTCCACGGCAAAACGTACACTTCCGATAATCCGTTAAACATTAGAAAACTCAAACGGCTTTGAAAGTCATTCCAACGCTTGGTCCAATGTTTAAACGTGTGTCTATAATTTTTGGTGTCGAGGGTTGCCGTGAATAATTTGCGTGCCAAATGCGGACGTAAAATTTAACAACAAAGCTAAAATTTTCAGAATTGAAATTGGAAATTCATAATTACGTTTGCCAGACTCAAACCTGCCGTCAAAAGCGAAACTGTTGAATGCAACCTATTCTAAAAATCGCAGGTTATGATGTTAGGAAACGAATTAGAGTAAAATAGCAAGCTTTTTTTCCTGCAATTATTTTTAGTTCACAGTGAACGCAATTTGCATACTGTACTGCGGCCTCAAATAAATTGCGCGAGAACAAATCAAACTTTTTCCCCGCACTTTATCCTTCGATTAAAATTAAAATAGTAAATGAAACTCACATTGAAATTCAAAGTCAATGACAACTTTAAACAAATTTGTACAAAATAGTGAATGTAGTCTGATCAAAAGCGCATCAAATTTGCATAACGCGTGAAATCTGACCTTTTCAATGAACGTCGCATGGTATGTAACGCAACAATTTCACATGTGTCTCGATGATATCTGCTTTAATATAGGGGCTGAAAACCCTTTGCTGGGATCTACAGTATTGTATTCGAGCAAAACAATCGAAGAAAAGCCTACGATCGCTTTTGTGACCGATCTACTGGCAAGTGAACAGCTTTCAGCCGTCATGTTAGCATAAACATTTTATTGACCATCACCATTGAAATGTGTCTCCGGCGTGTTGATTGAGTTGAACGTGTCTCCTGTTTACGAGTGAATCATTGTCCTTAGATATGTCGTTTTGACGAGTTTTTCTTGAAGAGACTTAACTACACCAAACTGGAAGTTACTCTCCTGAAGACCCCCGTATGCCTTCGGAATTCCAGTCCAATGAACCCTCCCTCCCCATGTCCTCGGAATTCCAGTCGACGTAACCCCCCCATGTCCTCGGAATTCCAGTCGACGTAACCCCCCCTCCCCTTCGGAATTCCGAGACGCCGCCCGTGGTATGGGTATGGATATTTTCTGGAACCACCCATTTCTAGTTTAGCACCACCCTATGATGGTATGATAGAGGGACAATTTACTTTTCATGCTTGGCAGAGGGAGGACTGTGAGTTGAAACTCACTCATTCAATGACATGCAAACTTCACTTTATGTACCAATGGTGACCACATGAAATGGACCAAGCTGCCTTCAGTTCAAATCTGCTAAGACTATTTCATAACTTAAGTGATATGACAGTAGTCTAACCAAGGTAGTACCTCAGACTAGCCAACATGAACCAACACTGGTCAGATCAGCCAACATTGATCAATGACTGGGCATCACTTAACAGCAGCATGGCTCCATTAGCCTCACATATGGGAACCGTATTAATCTATGTTAGGGTAGCATTAGGTGGTTTGCATTGGTCATCATGAAAATTGTTTCATCTGGACTGCTTAAACATAAAGCTGATATTTTAGTATACACTGTATTTACTATACCACCACTGCAGCTGTTCCTCTAATAATTTTGCTTTTTTCTTTGACCAGGTATAACTTTGTCATGAACAGCAGGCCTTGTGTTTGCTTTATTTGACTTATCCTAGTATAATCCAAAATAGTTTAAACTACAACTGCTTTAAAAGCAATTAAAACAACATTGGCTACTTCACTGCAAACCACCAACATATAGCACTTCTCAGGCTATTTGTTATCTATATATACATGTACATGCATTATGAGGTGTTAAGATATGAACTCACTTAGAAAGACCGCTGTCTTATCAGGCTAGCTATTATTAAAACTTAAAATTTTGCAACACATACGACCAGGATTTTAGCCTTCCATTGTCAAACCTGCTTTTCACACCTTTCTGACCTAAAAGAAAAAAGAAACTACTTTATGGACAGGGCATTTAGTGGATACAAGGCAATCATTAAAAAGAAGCATTTTTTTAAAAATTTACAAGAAAAAAAGCAGGCTAGTTTGGATGGATGGATTTGTTGGTGATCATTTCTTTTATTCTCATGACCTGTTAACTTGACCATTTTATTGATACCAGAAGGAGAAAAACGATGCTGGTCGCATATTTTTCTTGCATTTTGCTAGGAAAAATTCAATAGGTTTTTGTGAACTGTGACCCTGTCCAGATTTATCCCATCTTTCTCATTTGGGCATGACATGCAAGATCTCATCCCACTGC
This sequence comes from Siderastrea siderea, assembly GCA_964030785.1. NCBI lineage: Eukaryota > Metazoa > Cnidaria > Anthozoa > Scleractinia > Rhizangiidae > Siderastrea > Siderastrea siderea. The sequence goes on along the minus strand of OZ034979.1, from coordinate 21,837,811 downwards.
ATCAGTTTATTTTTTAAAGCACATTAGTTTGATGAATGCATTACAATGGGTGCTTTCCATTATGCCAAAATTTCCAGAAATTTTGGTTGAAACATAAATGGAACCCTTCAGTCCAGGTAGAAATTTTCTGGAAAAAGTGGTCCACCTCCAGAGGTGGTCCTCTCTGACCAGTCGGTCTGGTTCCACCGAAACTTGCCGTTCCATTTTCAAAAATTCTCGTTTCCAGTCCCACCTCAATCAGAAGTAATCAAAATTTTGGTTGAAACATAAATGGAACGCTTTGGTCGGTTGGAAATTTTGTATCTACCGAACAATGTCGTTCCATTATCCTTTGGTTAGTTCCACTGGTCTCTGACTTGTCGGTCTGGCAAAATGAAAAGCACCCATTGATACAAGAAATCTGGGACTCCTATATGGGCAGATATTGGCAGCACAGGAGACGTGAATGGATGAATGTCTATGAAAAGGAATGATTGTCTTAAAGATAATTATTGTTAACTGGCCACCTTTGTTCCTAAACACATTCAAAGTATTACTTAAGTCAATTTGCTCCAAAATACCCCTTAAACTCTTTAAGCCCTAATAGTGGTGAACAGGAAATTTCTCTTTACATTATAACTATTTGGTCAAACATTCAAGTGATGAGAATAAAGGAGGTGATCACCATGGATATGACGTCTTGATATTTAACCAAATTCTCCTTACTAGTATCAAAGGAAATGTATGGAGAACAGAAAGGAGAATATGCAGGTTCATATTCAGGGCTTAATGGGTTAATGCATCACCACTAATCCCCTTTAACATGTTATGAATGTTGATCAATGTGGCTTGGGTGAAAAATCAGGATTGAGGATATCTGTCAAACTTTGCAATATGCATCAAACAATGGCTTACAGCATAGACAGATGTTTGTTTTATACATTTTAAACTGATTAGTTTTACTGTGGGTATGTGTAAAATTGGTACAGACATTTGGCTACCTTAAGGTCAGCACCTGCAAGGGAACTAGTACTAGTAACAAGTCCAGGGAACCAAGTTTCTTTGAGTGAACTACACATTTTATCATACACTCTAGTTGTGGTGACTGAAATTTAGTCCCTGCAACTTTCCTCATGTCTTCAGACCTGTTTTTTTGTGTGACTACCCATGGAGATTTGTCCCCTGAAATTGGGCTCACCCTTCCATGTGTACTGTTTTTGCAACTGGTCCCTGCAGCCAAAACATCAATTGATCAAAAACCAAATGCAAAAAGTCAACTGATCAAAAACCAAATCCGTCTGTCCTCGCAACTATGAAATTAACTCTGCAGGGTAGATTTAAGTGCTGGAAGGAGACCCAGGAGAGGGGGGACTCCGGATTTCAAGTGAGACGGGGGGTGCAAAGGAGTTTTTGGGTTTGAAACTCATAATTTCGGGATTTTTTTGGGTAAGAAAATTTTGGCAAGTATTTTTTCAGGTAGTTTTAAAGAATGATGACTAGATCTGGGAAAGTTTATTGCAATAGTATAGTAAATAAACAAACAAACAGGACCATTCAAAGAGTACTGAAAGTTGTTCTTCATTACTGTCATTTAATCCCTTTTGGGCACTTGTAAGGCTCCAAAATTCAGTATGTGATTTTTTTTAATGGGTGGGGGGGGGGGGTCATTTTAGTCCAAGGGATTTTTTTTGGGCTTCTATTTATGCCCCTATTTGCACCTCACCATCACTTGAAATCCAGAGGGGGGGTCTCTGTTCCCTAGAAAGGAAATGTGATCCACACAAGTTAAATAAAGAAAAAACCTCTGACCTTGGTGGGATTCAAGCCCACGTGCCCCAGATTTTGATCACTGATGCTGTACCAACTGATCTATGAGGCCAGAAGGAAGCAGATCAAGGAACTTCTTCCACCTGGCCTGGCCTACAGGGACTAGTCACAGTAGAGGGACTTGTCACTGGACTACAGTAGTTCCTTTGTATGCTGTGTGTGTGACTTGTTCCCAGAGACTAGTCCCTCCAACAAGTATTGCAACTAATCCACTAGTGTTTGCCATCCTTTATGATCAATAAACTGCTCATTTGCCAGTAAAAACCATTAAAGGAGACAAACAATTCTAGCATACATTGTATGGTTAAAATTTTTCACATATACCTTATTACTGAAGGCAAAGCCTGTTGCTGTTTACTGCTGTATACATCCAACATCACGGACTGGACCACTGGATGGCCTGGAAATGTCAATGTTTACATCATAATGATACAAAGCTCTGTAGCAAACCCATTTGTCTGGAATATTCTGATTGGATACTTTTACAGCAATCACCGTCGTATCAGAAACTAACACATAGGCCACATCGTACTCAAGCTCTGCTGTGGGCTTGTAGTTTTCGGGAAACTCCAATCCAGGCGGGAGATCTAAGACAACGTTGAGGGTGTGTGGTGCATCAGCTGGAATTTTACTATGGATGAATGGCAGGTGATCGATGTGCCATACAACTGAGCCATACTCGGGCTCATACATGGCTTTTCCAAGTGATACACTTATGGAGCATTTGGAATGCTTGAGCCGGCTTTTGATCCCTGCCGCACGCCGTCCCTTACTTGATTTAATGGATTTCTCTCCTCTAAACACTTTGCCTGTCCTGAAAAGAGGAACCCAAGACTCTGGAATAGGAAACCTGAAAACTACATTGTTGCGTACATACTTTGCCATCTTGGTTTCCTGGCAAACTTGGATCTCAGCCTTGAGCTCAACTCTTTGCTCGCTGTGAATACTTAGCACTGTTTTCACCAGAAGTGGTAGTGGTTTGTGGTGATCTACAGGAAAGCGCATCAGTTCAAATGTACATGCATCAAGAGGGTGAAACATTATGGCATGCGACTGATTAAAGGTTGTAGTGTTAACGCATTTATGAAAATCACAGTGACGCAGTTTTACCCAGTGATGGACTCGCTGAGGTTTCAACTCCCCTCGCAAACGTGCTTCTTCTTTCTCCCGAACAACAACATCGTTAAGCACTAACTGGCATTCAGGATCTCCAGTGAGAAAAGCTCGTAATTTGATTAGCACTTTTGCATTTTTCCATAGAATGGTGCCATCACCAGATAAAAGAACATTAGTTACATCATCAATGTCAACAAAGACTTCATCATGACGATAAGTAATGCCCCTATCCCTGTATGACGGTAGGAGGCGAAGTGAATTGTTAATAGATTCTGTAAGTTCTCTGATAACGACATGACTAGGGGATGCAACCTTAATGATTGGAGTGCCTTGTGCAATATGTTCAATAGTGCCACGATGCTTCAGGCTTCGACCCTCTGTGTATTTGACGTACTCTAACTTGATTGTATGAACCTTAGCTCCGTGTTCAAATGACTGCAATTTTGGCGTTGTCAAGACAAAATATGCCTGTAGAGGTATCTCTCTAAAGGGTGCAGATAACTCGTACTCCTCGAAGATCTGCAAGGTTGTACCCTCCAGCTTAAGAACTACTGGCTTCCATTCACGAGAACCAATCTTACGTTTCTTGTCAGGAAACCGCAGGAGCATTGACCACGATCCACTTGTTACTGGCTTCTCCTCGAGAAGCGGTTCTTCATTTTCCTGCACAGGTTCCTGCTCCACTCTACCCAGTACCATAGGTCTCCCATCCACTTGATCAAGATTTAAATCACCATTGTTAGCTGAAGATGAAATTAAAGCTGAGTTGCTGACATCTGATACTTGTTGTGTAACACTAAGCTGTGCTACAGTGGCAATATCTGAAACCAATAACGGTTTTGTGCCAATAACTGGGGTTGACGATGAGATGGGACCTTGGTTGGAGACTGGATGAGGACTCACTGAAACTGACATGGTTTTGTCAGCTTGAAATGGATTTGTTGCAGGTGGTTTGAATGGGTTGCTTCCCAGAGGTGGAGTTGCGCTTATGAATGGATTTGGGCTGGAGACGCTGCCGTCTTTTGCTTTACTATCAACATCCAGCTCTAGTAAGTCTAAATTCTGTCCTAGTGGGCCGTTAGAATCGCCAAATGTGACCCAAGACTGAGTTGCCGCTGAGCTTGAAGCTGGCTGTTTCACTTGATTTGTTTTGTTTGAATCATCAAACTTTATCCACGATTTACTTGCAAGGAAATCCAGTTCGGCTGAAGTAAACGACACAGGAGGTATAACAGTGGTAGTCTTGTTTTCAACTTGTGAACTGGCAGTCCCCGAAGTCTGAGTCGTGTTATTACCACCGGGCGAAGCAATCTCTTCCTTTGATCGTTGTTGCGAGGGATCATTTTGTGAACGCTTCGCCGTTTCCAAGGTACCTGGATCGCTTCCACTCGCTGAAACGCCTAAATCTGATTTTTGTTGACTCCCTTCCTCGCCGAAACTAACCCAGTTCTTTCCCAGTTCAATTTTGCCTTGATTAGATGTTTTACGAGATTGTTGCTGTTGCTGTGTTTCGGTAGAAGACGAATTCGATTCTTGATGGGCGCTGTTGTTTCCCACAATGGGAACAGCTGATTTCAAACTGCTCCCCGCATTCGAAACGTTCGGCGCGTTAATCGCTGGCTTGAAGGATACAGAGTTCGCTTTAACCGCTTCAGGTTCGGTTACAACAGATAAATTGGGGATAACGCTTGTGGTCGCTGCGGCTTGTCGCGAATCAAAAGCCGCCATCTTCGAGGTCGTCGTGTTCAATGGCAAGGGTGGGTGATTCTCAACATTCTCTTCGCTCGCTTTTGGCAAATGCTCAGATTTTCCGCTTTTCGCTACTTCACTTATTATCGATTCTTCGTAATCCTCGCTTTCCTGAAATGTGGTCCATTTTGATGTGTTACGCGGAGTAATCGTGTTGTCGGCAATCCCCTTGGAATCGCTAGCAGCTGCAACTGAGTTTGAATGCAAATGTAACTCGCTACCTCCGTTCACATGGAGTCCAGTAACATCTGCCTTGGTCGCCGATAAACCGTTTGATTGACTGGGGGCTGTTAAGCCACGTTTATTCGTTTTGGAAATGGATTCGTGAACACCCAACGCGTTATCGCCACTTCCTAAACGACTCGAATCATCAACACCATCACGATCAAATTGCACTCCAACAGAACTTATCTCTGCCGGTAATTCCTCGTAATTTTTCGATCTGTCCTCCAAATTCTCCCTAAGTTCAGTTGCTTTGCGTCCATTCTCCTTGTTAACTGAAGAATTACCCTGTTGTGTAGAGGCTTTTTGCTCGCTAATTAATTCGCTGTGCTCAGTAAAGTTGTTTGGCGCTTGGCGACTTGCGGAAATCTCGGTACAATGGCCACTAATTTCTCCATTTTCCTCCTCGAAATTCTCCCATTTGTCGTGGTGTACGGCATCAAGTGTTAATTCACCGCTGTCTACCATTATTTGACGGTAGATAGTCTACATAAAAATCATTTTACCTTGACCAAGAGAATACAGGAACTCAGAGAAAAACTACTCACGCTCAAAAACACTTCTTGAGACGATGGCGTGATATCGAGGCGATCAAAAATCTTTCGTCTCCCTCCCCCCTGGGAATACACCTCACAAGTCGATAAACACCGCGCAGGTCGGCAGGGTATACACAGGTCACCATCCAGTCTGGACGATGAATACAGCATAATTACTGCGAGGGCGGATTTACAAAGTTGAGAAACATGCTTTGAGTAAATTAAATTATTACTGGTGCCACACTAGATTTTACTGGAAAAAAGTATTAAAACTGAGAAGGAAAAGAAAAGCGCATCCAATTTTTTACGGTATATTAGAAATATTTCACTCTGAAGCAACCACTTTGCGCCCACCGTCTAGTTGTTTCGTCAAATAAACAGATAAATAAATAAAGTGAACATTTTAAAGCCAATCCGTCTGCTTCCACTAAATTAAGCCCCATTTAATTTTGCATTGATTTGTGCATGCCGCTTTTTTTAGCGATAATTTATTCCAAGAAGACCAAATTAATAACCAGACTTCATGAGCGTGCATGCGTTAGACGTGAGGTGCTAAGTAACGAGCAAGAGATTATAAGGATTGTTTGTATAATAAAGGGATTGAGTGAAATAGTTTTCTCGTTAAATTCTCAGTTTGGGTAACTGTGATCCCTAAATTTTTCAGTTTGGACAAAACTTTTGAACGTCGCAATATTTGATGAGAGTTTGAAACCCTGACCCTGTTTAGGACAAAAAAGCTCTAGAATACCTACCATGTGTAAAACAACACCCTCCATTTTAGTTCCCTGTTTAGGACAAATGACAAAATACACACTTCTTTGTTTTACACAAGTGAAAAGTGTTTCAAAGATCAGCAAACGTCCCCGATCTAGGAGTGGCTAAATACTGTATAAGCCGTATTTAACAACGACGATTGCACTAACCATACCTTGTTGAGGACAAATTTAGACCCAATTTAGGACAGACTCGGAGAGACTTGTATACCCTGTTTAAGACTGAGAGGCCCATATAAGGGAGTACTCCCCCCCCCCAGGGTACTTCATATGGCATCCAATTTCCCTATGGGTTATATCTTGTCAGATAACCTATGAGAAAGCTAAAAATTGCATGTTCGAGATTGAGAATTTAAAACAGATTTGAATTCTATCTTAATAGTCATACGAAACTTGCAACTGGCGACTTTCAACAAGGCTTAGAGCATAAAAAGGTTCATCTCGATCGACAGAAAACAACCTAAAGCATGCTCCGTCGATTGTAATATCTGAATTCCCCTTGATAGCCAACATATAAAATGTTGATATATCGAATGCAGTGAGTAATGGTAAAAATTATATAGATCGGGCGTCATATAATTTTAAAGCTATATTGCCTTTCAGTGACACTTCTATAGTCCCCATATATTTTAAATTTAATTTTCGCTAATTTTGTCCGAATGGCCAAATTAAAAATTGCAAAAACCAAAGCGAAAATAAAAAGGAATGTCTGGGAAATACAACATTGGAACTACTAACACTTCACCATCATTTAACTGCACACAATTTACATGGTAAAAAGAGTCGCAATTTCGCCTGATTTTCTTTTTGACCTAAGTAAGACTGACGTTTTTCCGCAAAACGTCAACTCAGTAATTTGAGAATTCCTTTTATAATGAAAAGAAATTTATGAACAGTGCATCGCTGATCTTCACTTGTATTAACACTGGTTATTATAGAACTGTTGAAGTTGCCTCAATAAACGAAGTAAGAAATAATTTAATTTGTTGTATTTTTTAATAACCAAAAACAATCTGGCGCTAATTCACAACATCACAACAACCTACTTTGTGACAGATACAAGCAGTAGATGCGTGCTTTCTAAGTACCGTCTCCGATCCCCATGAGGAAGATTATAAAATACGTGAATGAAAGGGAATTGAGCCTACAAATGTCCATGCGTGAACTAAAAACACTGACCGACGTTTCAGTTTTGTCTGTTTTTAGTTTCCTACAAGCTACAAATATATGGTTAAACGTTTTTTAAATAAGAGATTATTTGGCAGACCTAAGATCGATGTTTTGAAATGTTGATTGCTCCTTTTGTCTTGAACCCTACGCTTTTCCGCTAGAAATTTGCATATCCTCCTCTTCATTTTAAGCGCATGGACCATTTGTCTTTTCGAGCGTCTATTTTCATGACAATAGACTCGATTACTGACTTCAATTAGTGTTTTTGGACGTTTCTAACACGACGCTTCGTAAACTGGTTTACTAAATCGTTGGAAGTAACTGAAGAAAAAGGAAAACGATATACAGTCAATTCTCTCAAAACGGACATCCCGGGGGACATCCCTAAAAGGTGCGCCCAGCCTAGTACCCAGGCTTTCTCTTCCTGCTCACTCGACTCGACTTGGTGATGCCATTTGGTGACGTCACGAAATTTCGCGCCAAGTCGAGTGCACGAAAAGAGGACGCCTGGGTGCTAGGCTGAGGCGCGGCACCTCAGTAAAGCGGACAGTAGTGACTGGCTAGTTCCGCCCTACATTCCGTGTAGTGGTGGGGCGGCAGTAGAGTGGTTAGCCCGTGGGACCTCAGATCTGAAGGTCGGTAGTTCGACGCCCAGTCCCTGCCATCGTGGTGTTTCCTTAGTCAAGAAACTTGATGGTAAACTAAATGGGTACCGGCGTCATACTGCTGGGGGTAACCCTGCGATAGACTAGGATCCCACCCAGGGGGAGTAGCAGTCCTCTGAGTTGCTTATGCTACAGAAACCGGGATAAGCTCCTGTCGTGTGGGTCTCCTTGGATCGTGAGCGACTTTACCTTTACTTTTTTTAACTCTCTATAAGGCGGGCACCTCTCTAAGGTGGAAAGCTAAAGCTGGTCCCGGTCGGGGGTGTCCGTCTTAGGCAGAGTTCGCTGTATAGTAAACTAAAACAAAATTCGTTGGTGGCGCTGAGGTCTACTTTTGCTAAGTTTTCTCGAACGACGCAAGCACTAGCACAATAGAGAAGAGGCTTAGCATAGGCATAAGTAGGAACGTAGGAACAAGCGAATTCATTCTTGTTATCTGCATGGATTTCCTAGAAACAGGAAAGCGCACGATGATGATATGTATTTTTGAATTTAATTTTCGCTAATTTTGACCGAATGCAAGAATTAAAAATTACAAAAACCAAAGCGAAAATAAAATGCATGGCTGTTACTGGTGGAGGTGGTCGAGTTAGTGGTGGTGATGTATTGTGCATGGTGGTGGTGACGATGGTGTTGACGATGAGGATGACCACGATGATGATGATGATGATGGAGATGATGATGATGATGATGATGATGATGATGGTGATGATGATGATGATGATGATGATGACGATGATGATGATGATGATGTTGATGAGGATGTTGATGATGGTGATGATGACCATGATGATGATGACGATGATGATGATGATGACGATGATGATGGTGATGATGGTGATGATGGTGATGATGATGATAATGATGATGGTGATGATGATGACGATGATGATGATGATGTTGTTGTTGTAAAAAAGGACAATGTGATCTTATGTCAAATCAAAGTCAATTATAAATAGCCTGCGTATACCTGGCGGGATTGTTTGTGCGAGTTTGAGCGGTGGAGCAGCGAAGGGAATGAGCTTACGCCGCAGACAATATCGCCAGCTACGCATGCTAAATTACTGAACACACGTTTAATTTTATTACGAATATAGGAAACTTTACACGTAGGCTTAAAAAGCACAAGCGCGTACATCGCATCATGTTACATTTTCCAAGGCTTCATTCCAAAAAGGCATTACCCTGACATGACGTGCAGTGAGCATGCGTGGAATTCTGCCGGGTATCAATGGGGTAAAGCGTCAAACGTCCCAAACGAATTATATTTACCCATTTTTAGCTCCACAGGCCCTTTCCAATCCTGGGTTCTCTGCAATAAGGTACATTTTGTTTTAATCCGAGAGTTTCCCGTGGATGGGGCAGGATTTATCGAGCTGTTAACACATACTGTCAAATGAAGGAAAAGAGACCAGTTAACTTTGAGTTTGATATGACGTGTTTTAAAAGCGGCTTTAAGTTAAATCACTTTTTTATTCAGCTTTTCGTATTTCCCAGTAGTATTAGATCTACCTTTAATATATACATAAGGGTGAAAACTGCACTGACAGGACGAACAATGCCATGCTAACACATGCCTAATGTAAAGGTTTCCTCAGCAATAGGACTTATCCCACTTGAACTACAACCTAAACCCAGCGAATCCCGCCAGAAAGTATGAGAAGCTTACCTCATACATAGAGGTGAAACCATATCACCAGACGAAATAAACCCTCGGAATGAACACTGATCACTCAAATCTACACATTGTCCGTATTATATACATTACATCCTATATGTCGGTGTACCATGTTATCTAGTTTTTTTTTTTCATTATTATTGTTTTTTGCATGTTATTAATATTATTTTTGATTTTTTTTTCTAAACTAGTTAATCATATATCATTTGTCTGTTTTTAAAATTCAAATTTTTGGAGCCGTTATAGTATTTTCCTTCAGTATAGCTCTGGCCCTGAGGAAGGCTAATTTTGTTAGCCGAAAAACCGGCCATTAAGTAAGCTCTTTACCGAGGTGCCAGCCTTGCATTAAGTTTTGTTCTATTGCCTCAGCTGTTACTAGTATCTACAAAATTTTATATTCCCGGTGTTGCCTTGCGCCTTGGAAAAAACAAGCAAGGAAACTGCTCTAGTTCTATATGTGTCTCTTATGTTGCGCTCAAAACATTTTTATGTGATTCCATGGTCCATAGAAACAATGACATTAAAGGCTAAATTTAATTTAAATTTAATGGGGTGAATTTTTTTGTGAAATAGAAAAAATAAAAGTAGGAAAGCGTTTTTCACATACAACAAGTTAGTCCCACACCGCGCAAGACCACTTCGAAAAATTGTATATTTCCTTCGGATGATAAAATTTTAAACTGACCCCCACGTACCCCCAACATATTATTGTTGATGATCATTCCAAAATGATAATTTAAATAAAAAGTTAAAAGGATGGTCTATGACGGCTTAATCATCCGGCTGTGATAAGTGTGCGATAGCTCGTTGGGATATCACACAATACAGGAGAACCCCGATATAACTAAGCTCGTTATATCAAGAGGTTCTTTTTCACACATCTTACTATTACAGGGCTAAAGAATATCGTTCGTTATATCAGTAAGGCTACGTTTTCCACTGTAAATGCACTGAGTTTGGGACTAGTCAGAAGCACGACCTTTAAATCAAGCATGAATTAACATGACTTCAACGCGACAGGGCTTGTCGTGCCTAATCACTTGTCGTTACCTAATCTTTCGTGGACCCGGTGGAGAGGGGGAGGAAGAGACTGTTCAGAACTGTTCAGAAATAGCTTGACCAACATTTTTTCCGATACAACTTCACGCCAATCATTGTCGGAAAAATTTATCTATCTACGATTTGGTCCGCGTGTGTATGCCACTAACTCTATATCAAGGTTATACTATCGTTTTTTTTATTATTATAATTATCATTATTATCAATATCATTTGAAATTCTTGGGTAAAAGGATAGAAAACGAGCGTGTTTCGTTAAGTCCGCTTTCAAATATAATGGTGTTATTACGGGTGCGTGTATTTTGGCGGCATATAAGCCATCGGTTCATCAACTCTTCTGAAAAGAAACTAGCAGACTAAGGCTGTGGTTGATCAAGATTCAATAGTACGAGGAATAAACTTGCAATAAGAAAAGATGGAATATTCAACATGTCCCCGACGGGAATCGAACCCTTGACCTTCGTACACCGGTCGGACACTCTAACCACTTACTCGGTCATTTGTACTGGATTCGTCGTGACACGCTGCGTCCTTGCAATTGCAGCTGTTGGCTCCCAATTATACCCTACAAACTCCTAACTGCAACAAGCAATTGCAAAATTGCAACTCGCATCTTGCAGTGCGCAACTCGTAGCTCGCAACTGCAACTTAAAACTGCAACTCGCAATTGCAATTGTTTTGTTAACATTTTTGATGTAAAAAAAGCACAGTTTTTCACAAAAAGCAGTAAAGTGTTTAATTATGTCATAGTTTACTTGTCTAGCATCAAAAAGGTTCAATTTCCCCTGTTTTTCGATAATTTCTAATTGGGCCATATAAGCCCCATCTTGGATGACGTCATAAGCCCCCAGCAGCACCACAACCCATAATTTATCCCTCATCTTATGGAGCACATCAAAAGCTTTCTATCAACCTCGTTCCCAGGACTTTTTCCCGCCTCTCCAAATTAAAAAGTCCTGGGAACGAGGTTGGCTTTCTAACAAAGGCAAAGTCTCTCCCAAATATTGAAACAAAGCAAAAACCCAGGGAGGATCCATCAACCCCCCCCCCTCTGATATTGCCGATTTCTAATTTTTGTTTTGTTTTTGAGAGGGGTGGAAGGAAGCAGAGTGGTTGGGAGGATCTTTTTTGTTTTTGTTTTTGTTTTGTTTTGTTTTGTTTTGAGAGGGTAGGGGAAGAAGGGTGGCTTGGATGGATTTTGTTTTGTTTTATGGGGGAGGGGTGGGGGAGCAGATTAGTTTGGAGGATTTTGTTTTGTTTTGTTCCTGAGGGAAAGGGTAGGGGGAGCAGAGTGGTTTGGAGGTGTTTGTTTGGTTTGTTTTTGAGGGAAAGGGTAGGGGGAGCAGAGTGGTTTGGAGGTGTTTGTTTCTTTTGTTTTTGAGGGAGAGGGTAGGGGGGGCAGAGTGGTTTGGAAGATTTTGTTTTGTTTTGTTTTTGAGGGAGAGGGTAGGGGGAGCAGAGTGGTTTGGAGGTGTTTGTTTGGTTTGTTTTTGAGGGAAAGGGTAGGGGGAGCAGAGTGGTTTGGAGGTGTTTGTTTCTTTTGTTTTTGAGGGAGAGGGTAGGGGGAGCAGAGTGGTTTGGAGGATTTTGTTTTGTTTTGTTCCTGAGGGAAAGGGTAGGAGGAGCAGAGTGATTAGGAGGATTTTGTCTTTTTGTTTTATGGGGAAGGATGGGGGAGCAGATTGGTTTGGAGGATTTCCCGCGATTCCTCGAAACTTAAGACTCCCGAGGAAGCCTGCCAACGGATCCCAAGCAAACAAATTATTTATCAGAAAAAATAGCGATGGAATGCCGCCATTTTTGTTGGGATGCGGATTCATGCGGACCGAAACGTAACTTTATGAGGGGGAAATAGCAATGTAAAGCCTGTCTAAAAATACTTAACTAGTTGTTGAAAACGCCGTGACACAGGCTTAGTAATGGAGTTGCACGCACGGTTCGGGTTATGGGCATCTGCTATTTATAAGAAAACAGAGTAAATCTAGTACTATGGTCTCCCTATTATTTACTTTTGTTTATTTTACCTCTTTTTTGTTCATATTTTTTCATGAAATCCGTGCAATTATACCCAACCTGCATGCTGCTAGAGTTCCCCTAGCAGGCAGGATATGTTTTATCTTTTTAATGAGCTAGTCGAGGACCCATCACTAGTGTTGCCAGGACGCACCTTACCTCACTCTAGCAAGGGGGGGGGGGGTGGGGGCTTAACTTAGCGTGGTAGTCGATGAGTCCTGAACTTTCCGGGTTGGCATGTGCTGCTTACACTAATGAAAAGTCACCAGTTCCCTAGGGAGTCAGCGCCAGTCGACCCAGATTAATTCCGTGGACGCTCTTCTAACAATAATTATATGCAGATTTTTAAGCGTTTACCGCTTATCTTAAGCATCTGTCACAGCGGTGGCTTGAGTCCAATTTTTTATTTGGCAAAGATTTTGCCAACGAAAGCCCTTACCCATAAATAAATTGTGAGATTTGTTGCTTCTTGAAACTTTTCATCGTACACAAACAAACTCAAAACGCCGGCAAATTGCAAAAACTATTACTGAAAAGGAAGTATTGACCAAATTTGGAAACTATTACTAAATATGGCTTGTCCCCCCAGCTGGGGCCCAGCATGCATGACAATGGAAGGTGCAAGACGCATCGAGTACCACAGAGGACTTCTGGCTGACTATTCGCTTTTAGTATAAATCTACTAGCGTGCTATCACTAATGTTGTTCTCTGATTGGCTACGCTACTCACTATCTATTCTGTTGTAGATAGTGAGAAGAATTTTCCGCGCGCGGTGTGACCTATTTATATCATTTTTCAATAAAAACATGTAGTGTCTGCTGTTAAGTTTTGAACGTCTAGTAGATTTATACTAAAACAATTAGATTATTCGCTCTCAATTTCTATCGCGTGATAGTTGATTCGGCCTTCGGCCTCATCAACTATCAGGCGATAGAAATTGAGAGTGAATAATCTAATTGTTAAATAGATAACTCATACTTGTAGTCTTGTAAAATAATGGAAACTGGTGAACTCGATTTGATCAATCACAGTGCGCATTTCTTTGAGTATTTTACAGTTTGGTCTTTGTTACGTTTTATCTAACGCTTTAGTTAACTTTCTACCTATCATTATAAGTTGCGTTCCTAAATGTAGAGCTTGCAATCGATTACGAAGATTCGATTTTCTGTTCCATTTAGGAGGAATCCAAACTTAGGTTGCAAGGTGAAATAAATTTAATGATAGATTGACTAAAGGAAAGTCTCAGTGATGGCTGGTATTATTTTCAATGCGGCATATGTATAAATAGCGATTCGAAAGAACGGAGAAAGGAATGGAAGAAGAGGGAAAGGTAGGAAGAACGGAAGGAAGGAAGGAAGGAAGGAAGGAAGGAAGAAAGGAAGGAAGGAAGGAAGGAAGGAAGGAAGGAAGGAAGGAAGGAAGGAGGGAAGGATGGAGGGAAGGAAGGAAGGAAGGAAGGAAGAAAGGAAGGAAGGAAGGAAGGAAGAACGGAAGGAAGGAAGGAAGGAAGGAAGGAAGGAAGAAAGGAGGGAAGGAAGGAAGGAAAGAAGGAAGGAAGAAAGGAAGGAAGGAAGGAAGGAAGGAAGAAAGGAAGGAAGGAAGGAAGGAAGGAAGAAAGGAAGGAAGGAAGGAAGGAAGGAAGGAAGGAAGAAAGGAAGAAAGGAAGGAAGGAAGGAAGGAAGAAAGGAAGGAAGGAAGGAAGGAAGGAAGAAAGGAAGGAAGGAAGGAAGGAAGGAAGGAAGGAAGGAAGGAAGGAAGGAAGAAAGGAAGGAAGGAAGGAAGGAAGGAAGGAAGGAAGAAAGGAAGGAAGGAAGGAAGAACGGAAGGAAGTAAGGAAGGAAGGAAGGAAGGAAAGAAGGAAGGAAGGAAGGAAGGAAGGAAGGAAGGAAGGAAGGAGGGAAGGATGGAGGGAAGGGAGGGAGGATTGATGGATCGTTTCCCAAAATTCTGTTCCTTTTTATCGAAGCAACTTGTTTTCAGATTTCCACAACAACACTATTCCGTTGTAATTGATATTCGAGGAAATGTCTAAAAAACTATCGATTTGTCATGATGTTTCCCGAAACAATCTCTCCTCGGCACTGCAATCGCTAGTATTTTGCGCGCAGGGTCCAACTGGTTAGGAACAGCAAATATAGGAACTAAGTGTTCCTATGTTTGTTGGGCAACATTGGGATCGCCATGAACCAACGGATCTGGGTATCCTGTGTAAGGGAAACGGATATTTTTACAAGTTGTCATAATTTATATAAATTCGACGGAAACTACGGATTTCACGGAGTAGACGGATTTCTTTATGCTAATCATAAGATGATAATGAAATTCATGAAATCCGTCTTGACCGTCAATACCGTCGAATCCGTTCACTTTCACCAAGTCTTTTAACGAGGGGATATGTAATGACCACCCCTCCCCTTCATATTTTTTAACGGACATCGAGCTTGAAACATTTTTCTCTTAATTCAACGGATTCTACGGATTTTACGGAGTGAGCGGATTCCTTGATGCTAATTTTTAAATGACATTACAATCAGATTGAATTATTATTATAGTAATTATTATCTTTATTATAATAATAATAATAATGATAATAATAATAATAATAATAATAATATTATTATTATTATTATTATTATTATTCATTATTCATTATTCAATAATAATAATAATAATAATAATATTATTATTATTATCATTATTATTATTATTATTATAATAAAGATAATAATAATAATAATAATAATAATAATAAGATAATAATAATAATTATCTTTATTATAATAATAATAATAATAATGATAATAATAATAATAATAATATTATTATTATTATTATTATTATTCATTATTCATTATTCAATAATAATAATAATAATAATATTATTATTATTATTATCATTATTATTATTATTATTATAATAAAGATAATAATTATTATAATAATAATTCAATCTGATTGTAATGTCATTTAAAAATTAGCATCAAGGAATCCGCTTACTCCGTGAAATCCGTAGAATCCGTTGAATTAAGAGAAAAATGTTTAAAGCTCGTTGTCCGTTAAAAAATATGAAGGGGAGGGGTGGTCAATACATTTTCCCTCGTTAAAAGACTTGGTGAAAGTGAACGGATTCGACGGTATTGACGGTCAAGACGGATTTCATGAATTTCATTATCATCTTATGATTAGCATAAAGAAATCCGTCTACTCCGTGAAATCCGTAGTTTCCGTCGAATAAAGAGAAAACTGTTCGTCGCTATATACCCGTCTTCAATCAAGTGCAGCATTTGTTGATTTAGGTCATACAGAGAATGCAAGTTACGTATCTCGACATCATAATAGTCAATTTATTACTTGCGTGGTTCTACAAGGGAATTTTCGCTGAACCGTTAAAGGAATGGAATTTAAGGTATTAGACCTTACAAACAACAGCAGTATCACTGTGTGCAACATTAGATGTCAATGGAATCAGTTAATTATCGTGCCATCATATATGCTCAATTGTTGCTTTACGTGGTCCTAAACAGGAATTTTTACTGAGACGTTAAAGGAATGACAATTTAAGGTATTAGACCTTACAAACAACAGCATCATCACATTGATTGTTTACCTTACGTAATCCTCCAAAGGATGCGAGGCAGTGGTATTCGGCTAAGACTTAATAAACAATAACTGTCTCACATTGACTGTTTACCTTAATACGTAATCCACAGTAGTGGTATTCGGTAAGACAAAAGACGCTTGAAGTAAGTCCGTGCGAGCGTAAACTCCAGGCAAGATCTTACTGGTCAGAAATACCGTGGCCCTCCAAGCATCCATAACTTAAGTAAACTCTATAAAAAGAAAGCGGTCAAGTTCGTATTACTCATTCACAAGCAGGATGCCATAAGAGGACCAGAGTATAGCGATGTAAGTACGCCAATATATTTTCCTAATTTGAAGACCCCTTTCTTTTCAAACCATTATTGAACAACATTTTATGCGTAAAATCTTTCAGGCGAAATGGCCCGAAATCCTGTCATGCCAAACAATTTCTCGATTTTTTAACCTTTCATAGAAGTCCCTGTGTTAATTTGTTTTAATTTGTTGTCATTTGATTATCATCAGAACTATCGGAGTCTCTTTTCTCAAGCGGGTTCGCCGAAGGGGACGTGGTGGAAACGCCTTCAAGTCAGTCTGTTTTAACAGCTGATGGTTAAGTCGCCTACCAGAAAAAGACGAGCGCCGTTCGAGGACTACACGTCGTCGCAGGCCTGGGGTGGGCTCAAAGTTCGCTCCCAACCAATTAAAAAGGCGATGAAAACAAGGCCTTCAAACAAGCTGCCCCGGGGACAAACTCAAATCAGAAAGTTTTTCCATAAAGCAATGTAAACTGAAATGTGACTGTAACGAATTAAAGTAAATTGAGCATAGCATTGAATACGTTTAATTGAGTTGTTCTTACATACAGTGAGATATCAAAGTCCTATCATGTCGTAGTATTCCACGGGGTCTCCAATTCACTGATTCCAGTACTGTAAGCTCCTCTTCTACGATATCTGTTTTTGGCACCGGTGTAGGATCTGCGTCGATGCTGCATTAAGCGTTGCTTAGAGCCCGATCATGTCACAATGTTCCAAGGGCCTCCAGTTAACCGATTCCAGAACATTTAGCTCTTCCTCTATGATTACATGCCTCGGTACCGGTGTTGAGATAACGTCCATAAACGAGGAATTTCTTGCAATGTCACTGCTTTCCAGTTTAATGGCTATGAATAGGCACGCCAAGATTAGCTCCCCAAGTGTAGCCCTTTCCCTTTGCGTTGTTCTGTTCAAATGCCTCCAAAGAAGGCTTTCTGCCAACATGGCCGTCGATTTTGGAAAACCAAATTGCTCGCAAATGCCATGAATAAACTCTCCAGCAAACTTGATGTCTTGCAACGACAAAGCGGGATGTTTATCTACAATGGTGTCCATGATCTTAGGGGGCCTGTGTTCAGCAGGAAAAGAGGCCCGGCTTATAAGGTGTGCTCTCTAAATAGTGACACGCAACATTCCGAAATGCTTTGGGAAATGCACACACAAAGAAGGCCTTTTGGATTGGCACATAAGCAAGCGCGGTTGCCAGGGCCTCATTTTAAATTCCAGTTCTATAGTAGCAGTAAGTTTTTAGCTAGCGCGGTTCCTTGCAAAACTTGGCCACTGCTCGTTTCTTCAGTGAGTCAGAAGACCTTCCTTTCTGGAAATGAAACTCGGAATCCCTCAGAATGGCCGTCCACTGACCATAGCCGTACCTTTTGAGACCGGCCTTGAGATACCTGTCTTCGTCCTGGGTGAACAAGAGGGCTTTTTTTCTATTGCATGTACGACCGATGTTCGCCACTTTGAAAGCGCGCTGGCGTGTAAGTCTTGGAATTTCACCCAAATTGGATTCCCGTTTTAGTGGCAACGCCTCCTCTGCACTTTCGACTTCTTCTGTAGAACCGCTGGACAGATGGTGCGCATCATGTTCTTGAGAGGAGGTGGACGAGATGTCTGACAGTCTTGAAATTACATCTTCTTCCAACTTTGTCCCCTTGTCGCCATGTAGTTTATCCAAGCATTGGCGGGCCTTTGTTGCGACCTCTCTGGATCGTTGCTTTTGATAATGCACTCTTGCTACAACCGAGCTGTGTTTTTGATCCTCTGAAACTGCGTCTTGTTCTCTTGCACTGAGCTGGTTGGAACTTGCCGTCTCGACGATTTGGCGGTAGCGCGTTGGGTGAACATATTTTCCAATGGCATCAAAAACCAGTTTACTCATCAGCTCTCCAAGCTTGTTGTGCTGTCCCCCGTTTCTCGTCACGAGTACGTAGTCGCAAACTGGTTTCTGCAGAGGGCGAATGTGATGTATATATCCATCCAAAACTTTCATGTTAGTGTCGGTTAAAAGGAGGGAGTCAAATCCGTATTTACCTGCCGTTTTAAACATTTTCTGGTCAATGAATCCCCCGTTTGTTTTCGCTGCACGAACCATGTCAACAGTGAGGTACTGATACGTCATGGGTCGGGAGCCCTTTACCTTAATGAACAAGTACACGGCTAGAAATTTGGTGGCAAACGACAAATCCCCCGAGCAAACACTACCTGGATTGTCCCTGCATTTCTTAAGCACTTCTTCATATCGAGACAGGTAATGAGACACAACTTCCAGTAGTTCGTCGAGTGATGCCCAGTGACCCTTGGCTTCCAAAACATCAATGTCCAGATCGCTGGTCCACTGCAATCTCATCATCTTAGACACTGTTCGCCGAACTCTTTTCAAGTACGTCTCGGTGACAGTTAATCCTCTAGCCACCGTATCTGACAATCCTTCGCTGACTTTTCTGAATTGCACTAGCTCCCCAATGGCGTCCAGGTATCCTAAACGTCCAGCATGTCCAAGATTCCACGTGTCCTGCATCATGTCAGCAAATTTAAAGAGGAGGTTAGGAGAGCATAAGCTATAGTCGACATTTTTCCAAGTCAGTTCGTCTTCGTCTTCGCAACAAAATCTGAGAAACTTAAGGCTTTTGCTGACAATTTGCGGAGCTTTGCGATCGCTCTTGCCCCCGCCACTCCCGGTGAGCCAAGAAAGGAATTCTTTAGCGATTGCACCCGATGGTTCAAAGGTTGGAATCGGTTTGCTCGCGCTGGTGGGCTTGGATTTTTTTGGGCTTTCATTACAGTCGTTAACTTGACTAGCCTCAATTTCTGCATTGCTTGGTTTCTGATCAAAGTAAAAGAACCAACGGTGTTTTCGAGTTACGTGTTTCCTGCAGCCTCTTTGAGTCCCAAATCCATCGTGATCGCACGCCTGTATTGGGCAGTGAAAAAGACCATCGGATTCATCTTTCCCCAAGTGAAGTCTTTTCGGTTTGGTCAAAGCATTTGCAACTTTAGCCCAGTCAACTTGCTTGCACTTTTTACTCATCTTTCTTGGGAGGAGAGTCAGCGAGAAATGAGCATACACTTACCTGCCAGTTGTTTTATACGATCCTTGTGTCCCTAGAGTACGAAACTCCCGATTGACCAATAGCAAGGCAAATATACTAACCTTGTTCAAACGTGCCCTGAACATGTTGTAGCCCCTTTGGGAACCCAAGTGCATCTTGTCCAATAGAAAGGCGAAGGCGAGCATAATCCAAAAAGCGTGCTCAAACTTGCCCTAGCACGTTTAGGCGGAATGAAGTTCAATGCGATATGCGCCCCCCCCCCCCCCAAGCACTCCAATTGCTTTCAAGTAAATGTGACTTCTTTGTTCCCAATGTTCCTTTAATGAAAAGGATCGTTTTGTTCCAAAGGAACTTTTTGTTCTTAATTGTGTTGAAGTGGAACAAAATGTTCCTATTACTATAGGAACAATATGATCCCATTTGTTCATATAGGAACAAAACGTTCCTTTAATGAAAAGCACCGTTTTGTTCCAAAGGAACCTTTTGTTCTTAATTGTGTTGAAGTGGAACAAAATGTTCCTATTACTATAGGAACAATATGATCCCATTTGTTCATATAGGAACAAAACGTGACCTTTTATTTAGGGCCACCTTGTTCCTAATTCCTTTTTATTTGGGAACTGCACGTTCCTCATTTCCAAACAAAGGAACTTCACGTTCCCCTTTTGTTTGGTCCAATTAAGACATGGGGACGAAATGTTCCTAACTGGGATGCGATTAGGAACAAACAGTTCCTTGTTGAGCTATGTAAGCTCAGTAGATGGGAACAGGTGTTCCCAATTACCTTAAAGGAGAACTTAACTGGAAATAGGAACTAAGTAATATAGGAACTGTTGGTTCCTTAATCCTGTTAATAGGAACAACGGTTCCCATTAGATTTCATTATTGGGAACAATACGTTCCCTTTATGTGAAAAGGAATGAAATTATTAGGAACTCAGGTTCCTAATTACTCAAGAAAGGCCCAACTGATTTGCCAGATTAGGAACAATGCGTTCCTTTGTTATTACAAGGGGCCTTTTGGTTCCTAATCAGTATTTTTTTGTTCCGAATAGTGCAAAATTCGTTCCTTTGTACGGTTTAAGAGCTGTTCCTTTGTTTCAGAAAAGGAACAGCTGGTTTGTTCCTAATTCAATTATAGGAACAAAGGAACAAAAATAGAGGAACGGACCCCTTTTATTCGGCCGATCGTAGCGCTCGTGCAACTCGGTTTTCATCCAAATAAACCATCAATTTAAGCGATTTATAAGTTAAACTAGTTCTGGTCGAAGTTTTGCAACAAAACTCAAAGCACGTTAACAGAATTTTGCGGTTCTCTCATTTTGGGAAACGTATAGGATCGTTTCCCAAAATTCTGTTCCTTTTTATCAAAGCAACTTGTTTTCAGATTTCCACAACAACACTATTCCGTTGTAATTGATATTCGAGGAAATGTCTAAAAAACTATCGATTTGTCATGATGTTTCCCGAAACAATCTCTCCTCGGCACTGCAATCGCTAGTATTTTGCGCGCAGGGTCCAACTGGTTAGGAACAGCAAATATAGGAACTAAGTGTTCCTATGTTTGTTGGGCAACATTGGGATCGCCATGAACCAACGGATCTGGGTATCCTGTGTAAGGGAAACGGATATTTTTACAAGTTGTCATAATTTATATAAATTCGACGGAAACTACGGATTTCACGGAGTAGACGGATTTCTTTATGCTAATCATAAGATGATAATGAAATTCATGAAATCCGTCTTGACCGTCAATACCGTCGAATCCGTTCACTTTCACCAAGTCTTTTAACGAGGGGATATGTAATGACCACCCCTCCCCTTCATATTTTTTAACGGACATCGAGCTTGAAACATTTTTCTCTTAATTCAACGGATTCTACGGATTTCACGGAGTAAGCGGATTCCTTGATGCTAATTTTTAAATGACATTACAATCAGATTGAATTATTATTATAGTAATTATTATCTTTATTATAATAATAATAATAATGATAATAATAATAATAATAATAATAATATTATTATTATTATTATTATTCATTATTCATTATTCAATAATAATAATAATAATAATAATATTATTATTATTATCATTATTATTATTATTATTATAATAAAGATAATAATAATAATAATAATAATAATAAGATAATAATAATAATTATCTTTATTATAATAATAATAATAATGATAATAATAATAATAATAATAATAATAATATTATTATTATTATTATTATTATTCATTATTCATTATTCAATAATAATAATAATAATATTATTATTATTATTATTATCATTATTATTATTATTATTATAATAAAGATAATAATTATTATAATAATAATTCAATCTGATTGTAATGTCATTTAAAAATTAGCATCAAGGAATCCGCTTACTCCGTGAAATCCGTAGAATCCGTTGAATTAAGAGAAAAATGTTTAAAGCTCGTTGTCCGTTAAAAAATATGAAGGGGAGGGGTGGTCAATACATTTTCCCTCGTTAAAAGACTTGGTGAAAGTGAACGGATTCGACGGTATTGACGGTCAAGACGGATTTCATGAATTTCATTATCATCTTATGATTAGCATAAAGAAATCCGTCTACTCCGTGAAATCCGTAGTTTCCGTCGAATAAAGAGAAAACTGTTCGTCGCTATATACCCGTCTTCAATCAAGTGCAGCATTTGTTGATTTAGGTCATACAGAGAATGCAAGTTACGTATCTCGACATCATAATAGTCAATTTATTACTTGCGTGGTTCTACAAGGGAATTTTCGCTGAACCGTTAAAGGAATGGAATTTAAGGTATTAGACCTTACAAACAACAGCAGTATCACTGTGTGCAACATTAGATGTCAATGGAATCAGTTAATTATCGTGCCATCATATATGCTCAATTGTTGCTTTACGTGGTCCTAAACAGGAATTTTTACTGAGACGTTAAAGGAATGACAATTTAAGGTATTAGACCTTACAAACAACAGCATCATCACATTGATTGTTTACCTTACGTAATCCTCCAAAGGATGCGAGGCAGTGGTATTCGGCTAAGACTTAATAAACAATAACTGTCTCACATTGACTGTTTACCTTAATACGTAATCCACAGTAGTGGTATTCGGTAAGACAAAAGACGCTTGAAGTAAGTCCGTGCGAGCGTAAACTCCAGGCAAGATCTTACTGGTCAGAAATACCGTGGCCCTCCAAGCATCCATAACTTAAGTAAACTCTATAAAAAGAAAGCGGTCAAGTTCGTATTACTCATTCACAAGCAGGATGCCATAAGAGGACCAGAGTATAGCGATGTAAGTACGCCAATATATTTTCCTAATTTGAAGACCCCTTTCTTTTCAAACCATTATTGAACAACATTTTATGCGTAAAATCTTTCAGGCGAAATGGCCCGAAATCCTGTCATGCCAAACAATTTCTCGATTTTTTAACCTTTCATAGAAGTCCCTGTGTTAATTTGTTTTAATTTGTTGTCATTTGATTATCATCAGAACTATCGGAGTCTCTTTTCTCAAGCGGGTTCGCCGAAGGGGACGTGGTGGAAACGCCTTCAAGTCAGTCTGTTTTAACAGCTGATGGTTAAGTCGCCTACCAGAAAAAGACGAGCGCCGTTCGAGGACTACACGTCGTCGCAGGCCTGGGGTGGGCTCAAAGTTCGCTCCCAACCAATTAAAAAGGCGATGAAAACAAGGCCTTCAAACAAGCTGCCCCGGGGACAAACTCAAATCAGAAAGTTTTTCCATAAAGCAATGTAAACTGAAATGTGACTGTAACGAATTAAAGTAAATTGAGCATAGCATTGAATACGTTTAATTGAGTTGTTCTTACATACAGTGAGATATCAAAGTCCTATCATGTCGTAGTATTCCACGGGGTCTCCAATTCACTGATTCCAGTACTGTAAGCTCCTCTTCTACGATATCTGTTTTTGGCACCGGTGTAGGATCTGCGTCGATGCTGCATTAAGCGTTGCTTAGAGCCCGATCATGTCACAATGTTCCAAGGGCCTCCAGTTAACCGATTCCAGAACATTTAGCTCTTCCTCTATGATTACATGCCTCGGTACCGGTGTTGAGATAACGTCCATAAACGAGGAATTTCTTGCAATGTCACTGCTTTCCAGTTTAATGGCTATGAATAGGCACGCCAAGATTAGCTCCCCAAGTGTAGCCCTTTCCCTTTGCGTTGTTCTGTTCAAATGCCTCCAAAGAAGGCTTTCTGCCAACATGGCCGTCGATTTTGGAAAACCAAATTGCTCGCAAATGCCATGAATAAACTCTCCAGCAAACTTGATGTCTTGCAACGACAAAGCGGGATGTTTATCTACAATGGTGTCCATGATCTTAGGGGGCCTGTGTTCAGCAGGAAAAGAGGCCCGGCTTATAAGGTGTGCTCTCTAAATAGTGACACGCAACATTCCGAAATGCTTTGGGAAATGCACACACAAAGAAGGCCTTTTGGATTGGCACATAAGCAAGCGCGGTTGCCAGGGCCTCATTTTAAATTCCAGTTCTATAGTAGCAGTAAGTTTTTAGCTAGCGCGGTTCCTTGCAAAACTTGGCCACTGCTCGTTTCTTCAGTGAGTCAGAAGACCTTCCTTTCTGGAAATGAAACTCGGAATCCCTCAGAATGGCCGTCCACTGACCATAGCCGTACCTTTTGAGACCGGCCTTGAGATACCTGTCTTCGTCCTGGGTGAACAAGAGGGCTTTTTTTCTATTGCATGTACGACCGATGTTCGCCACTTTGAAAGCGCACTGGCGTGTAAGTCTTGGAATTTCACCCAAATTGGATTCCCGTTTTAGTGGCAACGCCTCCTCTGCACTTTCGACTTCTTCTGTAGAACCGCTGGACAGATGGTGCGCATCATGTTCTTGAGAGGAGGCGGACGAGATGTCTGACAGTCTTGAAATTACATCTTCTTCCAACTTTGTCCCCTTGTCGCCATGTAGTTTATCCAAGCATTGGCGGGCCTTTGTTGCGACCTCTCTGGATCGTTGCTTTTGATAATGCACTCTTGCTACAACCGAGCTGTGTTTTTGATCCTCTGAAACTGCGTCTTGTTCTCTTGCACTGAGCTGGTTGGAACTTGCCGTCTCGACGATTTGGCGGTAGCGCGTTGGGTGAACATATTTTCCAATGGCATCAAAAACCAGTTTACTCATCAGCTCTCCAAGCTTGTTGTGCTGTCCCCCGTTTCTCGTCACGAGTACGTAGTCGCAAACTGGTTTCTGCAGAGGGCGAATGTGATGTATATATCCATCCAAAACTTTCATGTTAGTGTCGGTTAAAAGGAGGGAGTCAAATCCGTATTTACCTGCCGTTTTAAACATTTTCTGGTCAATGAATCCCCCGTTTGTTTTCGCTGCACGAACCATGTCAACAGTGAGGTACTGGTACGTCATGGGTCGGGAGCCCTTTACCTTAATGAACAAGTACACGGCTAGAAATTTGGTGGCAAACGACAAATCCCCCGAGCAAACACTACCTGGATTGTCCCTGCATTTCTTAAGCACTTCTTCATATCGAGACAGGTAATGAGACACAACTTCCAGTAGTTCGTCGAGTGATGCCCAGTGACCCTTGGCTTCCAAAACATCAATGTCCAGATCGCTGGTCCACTGCAATCTCATCATCTTAGACACTGTTCGCCGAACTCTTTTCAAGTACGTCTCGGTGACAGTTAATCCTCTAGCCACTGTATCTGACAATCCTTCGCTGACTTTTCTGAATTGCACTAGCTCCCCAATGGCGTCCAGGTATCCTAAACGTCCAGCATGTCCAAGATTCCACGTGTCCTGCATCATGTCAGCAAATTTAAAGAGGAGGTTAGGAGAGCATAAGCTATAGTCGACATTTTTCCAAGTCAGTTCGTCTTCGTCTTCGCAACAAAATCTGAGAAACTTAAGGCTTTTGCTGACAATTTGCGGAGCTTTGCGATCGCTTTTGCCCCCGCCACTCCCGGTGAGCCAAGAAAGGAATTCTTTAGCGATTGCACCCGATGGTTCAAAGGTTGGAATCGGTTTGCTCGCGCTGGTGGGCTTGGGTTTTTTGGGCTTTCATTACAGTCGCTAACTTGACTAGCCTCAATTTCTGCATTGCTTGGTTTCTGATCAAAGTAAAAGAACCAACGGTGTTTTCGAGTTACGTGTTTCCTGCAGCCTCTTTGAGTCCCAAATCCATCGTGATCGCACGCCTGTATTGGGCAGTGAAAAAGACCATCGGATTCATCTTTCTCCAAGTGAAGTCTTTTCGGTTTGGTCAAAGCATTTGCAACTTTAGCCCAGTCAACTTGCTTGCACTTTTTACTCATCTTTCTTGGGAGGAGAGTCAGCGAGAAATGAGCATACACTTACCTGCCAGTTGTTTTATACGATCCTTGTGTCCCTAGAGTACGAAACTCCCGATTGACCAATAGCAAGGCAAATATACTAACCTTGTTCAAACGTGCCCTGAACATGTTGTAGCCCCTTTGGGAACCCAAGTGCATCTTGTCCAATAGAAAGGCGAAGGCGAGCATAATCCAAAAAGCGTGCTCAAACTTGCCCTAGCATGTTTAGGCGGAATGAAGTTCAATGCGATATGCCCCCCCCCCCCGCCCCAAGCACACCAATTGCTTTCAAGTAAATGGGACTTCTTTGTTCCTAATGTTCCTTTAATGAAAAGGATCGTTTTGTTCCAAAGGAACTTTTTGTTCTTAATTGTGTTGAAGTGGAACAAAATGTTCCTATCACTATAGGAACAATATGATCCCATTTGTTCATATAGGAACAAAACGTTTCTTTAATGAAAAGGACCGTTTTGTTCCAAAGGAACTTTTTGTTCTTAATTGTGTTGAAGTGGAACAAAATGTTCCTATTACTATAGGAACAATATGATCCCATTTGTTCATATAGGAACAAAACGTTCCTTTAATGAAAAGGACCGTTTTGTTCCAAAGGAACTTTTTGTTCTTAATTGTGTTGAAGTGGAACAAAATGTTCCTATTACTATAGGAACAATATGATCCCATTTGTTCATATAGGAACAAAACGTGACCTTTTATTTAGGGCCACCTTGTTCCTAATTCCTTTTTATTTGGGAACTGCACGTTCCTAATTTCCAAACAAAGGAACTTCACATTCCCCTTTTGTTAGGTCCAATTAAGACATGGGAACGAAATGTTCCTAACTGGGATGCGATTAGGAACAAACAGTTCCTTGTTGAGCTATGTAAGCTCAGTAGATGGGAACAGGTGTTCCCAATTACCTTAAAGGAGAACTTAACTGGAAATAGGAACTAAGTAATATAGGAACTGTTGGTTCCTTAATCCTGTTAATAGGAACAACGGTTCCCATTAGATTTCATTATTGGGAACAATACGTTCCCTTTATGTGAAAAGGAATGAAATTATTAGGAACTCAGGTTCCTAATTACTCAAGAAAGGCCCAACTGATTTGCCAGATTAGGAACAATGCGTTCCTTTGTTATTACAAGGGGCGTTTTGGTTCCTAATCAGTATTTTTTGTTCCGAATAGTGCAAAATTCGTTCCTTTGTACGGTTTAAGAGCTGTTCCTTTGTTTCAGAAAAGGAACAGCTGGTTTGTTCCTAATTCAATTATAGGAACAAAGGAACAAAAATAGAGGAACGGACCCCTTTTATTCGGCCGATCGTAGCGCTCGGGCAACTCGGTTTTCATCCACATAAACCATCAATTTAAGCGATTTATAAGTTAAAGTAGTTCTGGTCGAAGTTTTGCAACAAAACTCAAAGCACGTTAACAGAATTTTGCGGTTCTCTCATTTTGGGAAACGTATAGGATGGATGAATGGATGGATGGATGGATGGATGGATGGATGGATGGATGGATGGATGGATGGATGGATGGATGGATGGATGGGTGGATGGATGGATGGATGGATGAATGGATGAAGGGTAAAAGGTAACTATAAGCCGTTTTGTTTTTGTACAGCGCCACTGAGTTTGCGTATACTTCGTTTTTATAGGCAGTTTGGCCGATCAGCGCTGTCCTGATAGTACAATTTGCACGATCATCCAGACCTGTTGTTTGGTTCATCATTTGGGACGGTATGGATGCTGCGTGTATTCCCGGGCCGTTTGCTGTCTGAATGGTTGCTGTCCTGAAGGATTCATGTAAAAACATCTATTTTCTTCTTGATGTATTAATATGGAAAACGTAATTTGCTGTGGAAACCACAGCAAATTACGTTTCTGGGCGGAGCCTCCCTCGTACGAAACTTTATTGATTACCCCCCCCCCCCCCCCCTAGGAGGGTAGAAGGGGAAACAGACAGTCTTTGATTTGTCAATATAGTAATTTATAAAACACCGAATTAATTGATATGGAAACCACAGCAAATTATGTTTTTCAGTCGTTAATTAATAGTTATGGGTGTACAAGTGGAGCGGGGTGGTGGTGGTGGTGGTGAGGGGGGGGGGGGGAGGGGGTAGTACATCAACCCTCATCTGAAAAAGCTTTTTGGCTTGAGGGTGGGCGGATTTTTTCAAGGCCCTAAATAACTAAAGCCACATTTTGTGTAGTTGTTTTAAGTTTCTGGGTGGATATCCCAGACATGGTGGAATACAGTAATGTGAGGTCAAAAAACCTGTTTCACAAACAAAAAGAATTTTTTCCGCGAAGTATTTGTTTCCTCAAATGAAAATTCACATTCAAGTTGACTCGAGTAAACTGGGTACTTTTTCGCGTTTTCTGGGCAAATGCAAGACTATGACTCACAGGCCTTCAGCAGCGCCGCGTAGACGCGTAGAGGGCATCACAGGCTATGTGAAATCTTTTAAAACTACTCTAACACAGCAAAACCCAACAGTTGAACGCAAAAAAATTTGGGCTTTGATTCGCGCCTATGCGTGAAGGGCGTTACTTCTGTAGAAGATTAGCCACGGATTTGAAGGTTTTGAAGATTTTATTTTGCACTAGACTTTATGGCTTTGTTCCTTCATCGATTAGTTCAGGACGCTTCCATAGGCGTAGTCAACTGAAATCAGTTAGAAAACAAGCTACTATTTACATCATTCGCTATTGAAACGGCAAACAGTTCGGCACAACTTACAATTTGTTTTCCATAAATCCTTGAAATCCCCTGATCCGAACTTGTACATCGGCGACTGAACTAATGTGTCCGTTACCACAGGTAACCAAAGCGTAATATGAGAGATTGTATGGAGCTGAAATTCGATCGAAAATAATCGGCGGTTTTCCGCCGAAAATACATTAAAATACATTGAAATCGGAGGCCGTTTAGGCGATTTTCTGCTTAAAAGGTCGCCGTACTAAAGTACGGGACATGCCGTCGCATCGACTATTAAGCAGAAAGTCGCCCAAAACGGCCTCCGGAAGCTCGGAAAAGCGATAAAAAACACAGCAAACACACAACAGGTATGGTTTTTTAAACTTTATTTTGATTTTAATGTATTTTCGGCGGAAAACCGCCGATTATTTTCGATCGAATTTCAGCTCCATACAATCTCTCATATTACGCTTTGGTTACCTGTGCCGTTACAAGTCAAAATTGTTCTTATAAATCTTGTCACCTGACCTTATTTTTCCCGCCCCGCTAAGTCGAGGCGATAGCTGACAATATGGGAATTTCAGACAATTTCTACGGCACAAAATGCAAATCAGACTTATCAACTGAATTGATATAAAGTTAAATTGGCCACCGTAGAAAAATTAAAAGCTGACGTTTCGAGCGTTAGCCCTTCGTCAGTGACTTAGCCAAGCCCCAAACATCCATTTTTTACCAAGGTGGGATTATGCTTCGATATTTGAGCTTCTACAATTGATCCTCGATAACTCGAAGTTTCGCGCTAACTAGAACCAAAATCGATTTCTCTTGGATCTGCTTCATACTTTTATTGTAACTTGCACCCCCCGTCGAAAACTCGAACCTCCCGCTAACATGAAGTAATTACGTTTTTCGTTCAGCTTATTTTCTTATATATTTTACCCTCGAAAACTCCAAACTCATTTGACAACTGTGTTATGGACATAAATCCTGTATTATGCAATACGTGTGTTGTGTGCATGTAAAAAAAATGACTACAACTAGCAAGCTATAAGAAAACAGCGGACGTCTCGCGAGGTCGCCACTTGAGCCCTCGCAAAACGACGTCTGAGTATAAACGAGCGCAGAAATTCCATACTGATGACGTGTCACCACCCAGATCTAGGTAATGCTTCTGATTGGTTGAAACGAAATTCCCTCGCTTTGAGAAAAACTACTGTTGTTGCATTCGCGAGTAAGCCAAAGAGAATTACGAAGGATTAATCAACTTAGAATTGCGTAAAATTTACGCAACAGTGGAAATCAACCTTTAGGTAGCACTTGGTGACTGCTTTCTCAAATTTGTTGCAGAATACAAACAGTTCTTTTCCTTTGATCATGATTCCATTTCCTGATAACTGGAACTCCCGATAACTCGAACCATTTTCGATTTCCCTTGAAGGTTCGAGTTATCGTGAGTCAACGGTACGTACTCCACATTACCGCTTACGAGCACATACACACGTGTCCCGGTGATGTCCTATCTGAATAACGCCGTTTATCACCATCGTCGTCGTCAGTCTCGTAATTTCGTTTTTTCTCAACCAAAGAATGTGAAAAAGTGGCCAGGTAGTCTGAGAAGTGTTTGCCGGAACTGTATTGTGTTTTCCTGGTCGCTCTCTCTTGGTAACTTAGAATCGACATTTACAACAAAACATTTACAACAACTTTCCGGAAATTCCGGTTGGAAAGTAAATGGTACACGACTTTTCGGGTTGTTCCAGTGGAAAATTTCCAGGAGCAACGGAACGTTTGAAAAGGTAGTCCTGTTTTTCCAGACGGAATGTTCTAAACGGAAATTTGTGTACCATTTGTTCAAACCTAATCTTTGATACCAGTTTCAGGCTCTCGCGGCCATTTTCTGTCCCAACAACAATTGATTAACGGGAAGGAAAACGTCACTTTTAAAATGACTTCACAATCTTTGAAACTTCGTGGCGATTATTCCGACTCGTTTAACCTGTAATGCGGTCTAATTATCCAGGAGCTGAATTTGTAAGGACGGCGTATAGAAAATAGCTGTGTCCCCAATTAGAGGGTGCTAGATCACTTGAAACGTAAATAAAGTTATTACTATTATGTTATTATTATTATAAAAACGAAAATTCACCGTCGTGTGTTTACGTTCTACACAAAACGTTGAATTTGGTCATTTCACGTTGTAGATGTGCACAGAACGGCAAAGAAATATACCAAAAATAACGCACGTGCAGAGTTGTTGTTTTGTTAATCAAAGCTTTTGCTTTGCGACCTTCTCGTTAGCCATCGCCGTCGTGCAAATTTTTTGGTAAATGGCAGGGATTTCTGCAAATGGTAAGTGCCAGTCCCGAACGGAATTTTCCCAATACGGAAATTTGCTTACCATTTGCCCAAACCGACCCAAACGGTAAACCGACCGGCTTGCCCGTGTAACTGGTAAGCAAGCCGAATCTCCTTGAAGAAATTCCGCCATACACAAAGTTTTTTTACTCTTTCGTTCGAACAAGTTGCTACATGACTTTGGAATGAGTGAAGATATTGCAAAACTGAAAACACCACCCTTCTCCATCTTGAAAGGCCTTTCAAATAAGCGTAACTTAGTTTTTACTTCATAGGCACTTTAATGAAACGCTTTCTTGTATATTTATTAAAAATTGGACTAGGTATATTGGATTTCTAGCATTTTGATTGGCTCAACGGAGCTAGGCTATCAGCTCATATACCTGCTGCGACCAAATATGGTCAATGAACACTCAACAACAAAGTGAACTGAAAGTTTTTTCCTCGCGAGGAACCCGGCGAGAAAAATGGACGAGAAAAATCACTTGCCAGCAAATTTAAATTAAACAGAAATTCCAACAACGTCACCAACAAGCATCACCAACAACGTCCTCTAACACAAGTCAAAATTGATTGAAGAAACTGTGCAGAAATAGAAATTTAAGCATTAAGCGTGGTGTTTACAATTAATTTCTTTCATCGATCGACACGTCGATCATTGAAATTAAAAAACGGTAGGTTTTATCAGAAAGGATTTTCACTTCAAAATATCAAGACAACACACAAAATAAAAGACAGTGAAATGGGGCAGAAGCATGTAATAAAAACTATCACACATTCATGGCGAGTCCGTGCGAAAATCATGAAACAGTCTAAACAAGTACTAAAAAAAATACAGCTGCAAACTGCCAAGAAGGAAGGAAGGGTGAGACTGTTTTTCGGCTTTAACACGCAAAATTGACACTGGTTTACCTGCACTCGTTGTAGCTCTGTGTTCCAATAGGTCCAAGTGCTCAAATAGAAATCGGATGCCATGTAAACGGAGTTGAATCGCTTTTTTAGTTGTTTGAATGTTGTTTTTACCATTCCGTCCGCAACCTCTAAACTGAGAACAACGCATTTTGCGTTTTGCGTTTAACAAACTATGATGGTGAATTTTAATGTTCCTCGCTACAGTAATCGTGCTTATTAGCTGCGTAGAAATTACCTCTTCAAGGTCAACTGTTCAAATTTGTTCTGTCTTCAGTTCGATCAAACACGCAAATGATGGCTCCGTTGTGCGAACAGCCGATTACAAACTTGTTCAGTTTCAACTCCAGCAGCTATATGGTGAAATTGTACAGCTTCACTCCGCTTTGAACGATGATTACAACAATGTTTCAGGAAAATCAAACATGTACCATATTTCTGAGCCAATAATTAGAAGATTTTTTTCCAAAACGTGTGCTACTTTGTTCACTTTCGAGCAGTTTTCATTTATTCATTCAGCTTTGCAATGAAACGCTACAACACTTCGCAAGGTTTTGGCGCCTTTTTCGTTCAGTCATGTGATCGATTCTCGTTCCGTTTAAATTTCTTTTCTCATTTTTCCCGTTCTTTCTCGATTTTTTTTTGAAATAGTGGTTACGTTTTTAATAAAACAATTATTCTACTCGGGCTTGCTGGATGTCAAATGATTATAACCAACTCGGCGCTACGCGCCTCGTTGGTTATCTATCATTCGATATCCAGCGCGCCCTCGTAGAATAATTGTTAATTATAATATATATATATATATATATATATATATATATATATATATATATATATATATATTGTTTGAGTTTGTTTTTCATTTTTGAAATGAAGATGTGACCATCGCAGTTGCAATCGCAATTTAAGCAATTGCGAATTAAGCCCGAAGAACGTTTTTTCGGGGCTTCAACGGGATTCGAACCCGTGGCCTCTGCGTTCGCGCTGCAGTACCCGTATACATTGTTAAGTAATAAATTGGCCTGCTCCCCTTGTTGGAGCACTACAGGGCGAACCCAGAGGCCACGGGTTCGAATCCTGTTGAACCTCCGAAAATCTTTTTTCGGGCTTAATTCGCAATTGCTAAATTGAGACTACACTCTGCGATGGTCACATCTTCATTTCATTTGTATTTCCGCAGTTGACATCATTTAATTCTATATTTCACTTTTGCTTTTCTTTTGTTTTGCAGCTGTGGCGAGCAAGGACCGTATGTGCATGCACCCACTTTCAGATGTCCACATTCCAATGATGAATATGACTGTGGGTAGTCAAAACAGCAAACTCAACAAGAAAATTCGCGTCACTCCGTGAACGACACGACGGTCATATTAACCATCACTATAACGAATCAGAACGCTTTTTTTGTTTGTAATTAAGGTAGTTTTTGCTGAAAAGGTGATTTTTCTAGTTTTCTTCTTCACCAATACGTGGATGGTCCTGTCCAAAAATCTTGATTTCCTTTCCTAATTCTCAATCATTGCGTCAAGAAGACGTAAATAAAAGCAGAAAGTTTGAACTTCGCGCACAGCGGCCCTGCCTTGGTCCGCATTTTGAGACACAGAAGATGCTCACCCGGGTTTAGGAACCGTTTCTTTATGTCCAAAATCTCTTGTCCAGGAGGGTAATTAACCAAAAAAAAAAATTAGTCTCAAAACCAAACACGTATGCATACTCAGAGGACAGCAAATGATCTGTTTCTATACATTTTGGACGGGTAGAGACGGGAGAAGTTTGTAGTAAATGGAACAATAACTGAGCTCTCGTTTCTCCTTTAGTGCATGTAAAGGTGTCAATTAGATGCTCGAAGGTAAAACGTTCTGCTTTACATTTGTCGTCTTTTCGACTCGTCAGTTAAAAATTCGGTAAGTAGTGAATCAAGCTTTTTGGTAGGACAATCCTAGACGAACGCTTCAGTGGAATTGCAAGGGTTACGATCGATTGGTGTCTTTGGTGTTCGATTAGCTTTAGCTATTTTGAGGGATATAACTTGTATCTGTATTTTCTAATTGAAACAAACTTGTTATTGTCGTTTTTATTGAGTAGTTTTTGATGGTCCTTTAATTTATTAAATTTCAATTTTGAATAGGTGTGTGCTACAAACGTTTTAAAATCATGACCCTAATCGTGGAAAGAAAATCGAAAAGTGATACCTTTTTTAAGGTTCAAGCCCGGGCCTTTACTTACTGCAACTTTACGTATTAATTAAGCGTTTACGTACTACAATGTCAGCTAATATTAAAAAAGGAACCTTATCCGAGGGATCACATCAGGATCATAATACTAACACTAAGTGGCAAAATGGCTGCCTCGTTTAATTACAGAGAAGCTCAAAAGCCATACCCTATTCCACGACACATACCTGTATATATACGTAGCTCATGTATGGGAGTACCTCCCCCTCGGGAGGCTTGTTCATACTGTTCAGTACTGTTCACTCTGTGTCCCCCCCTCCGCCAATAAAAAAAAGCCAGGAAAACGGCCCTATTCTCCCAGATTCTGCCGCAAAAAGCCTATTCTGCATGCTTTAACACGCATTCCTTTCTTCACCCTTGCACGAAGAGTACGACGTAATCAAAGCCATATGGTGGGTAGAGTTACAGCTTTGATGTTTTTAGTTTTCGAATACTTTTTGCAAGTCCTTCTCGGCGAAAAACCAGAAATTGTACAACAGATTGACCAGCTCCCAGTTGGTTAGAGAGCTGCACCGGTATCGCAGAGGTCATGGGTTCGATTCCCGTTCAAGCCTGAATTTTTCCAGGTTTCTTCTTTTCAACCGCTTAGGTTGAAACACCCTCACTGCGATAATCCACATATTATTCTAGATTGTAATTTTCTCGCACCGAGACCATTTTTTGTCTTGTTTTGCTTTCGCAATTGAAAAATAGCGGCGAGGGCAGACTTTTAAAGCATTCACTGGTGTTGAACGGGTGCTTTTTGTTGTAAGGATTTCTCATTTTCTTCCACTCAGTTTTTTCGCTCCCTCATAGTAGCTAATAATGTTATAAAAAATGACTTTGTACGAATTAATTCAAGACCCGATGTCAACCACTTTGACACGTGAATTTAATATGACTCGGTATTTTAAAACATGACTATGCATTCTAAGACGCATGTGAATTTTACATGAATTTCATGTGACAGTGTTCTCCCAGTACAAAGAACGGAAATTATTGATGTTAATAAGCATACCCGTGAAACAAAAGAAAATAACAAGGTATGTACTACGTCTAAGGCATTAGAATTTATGGTTAACATCTTCCAAATTCAATGTTCTCATTAAGAAAAAAAGACGTTAATCAAGGTTGCATTGTTTTCTCTTAGCACGGATGTAATTTTTCTATATTGATTTAGTTTCGTTACATAAATCGTCCGTGGACCAGTTACGTTGCCTTTTATCAAATGCTCTCCCTATCACATTTAAGATCATTTTATAAACTGTTCAGCACAGTTTTAGTTTAAATTCTTTACAGGAAAACCTTGGTTGTATTTAATTAAAAAACCCTTTTTGTCCAGTTATATTTCAGCCGATCGATAAGGCAAAGACACGGTAAAAATTGCTTAGAACCTGCCAAGAAATTGGACGCCTTAAAAGTGTCCTTTAATGTTCTTTCAAGTTGTCAGCAAATAAAAACCGTTAGTCAAGCAGAATTACTCGAAATAACTTTGGGACACATTTTCTGATCAAAGCTAACAATGTCTTCACTTGGATTACAATGAAAGGAAATACAAGTTTGTGTTGACGCGAAAATTATTAGATTTCCTTTCGTGATTTTTCTTAGAAGAAAATAATTTATGTGGTGGTTTGAACGGAACGCTATCCGAAAAGATATTTAGCCTTTCATCCTCAGATGTATTAATGGTTTCTTCCGATTTAGCAAGAAAAAACTTTTAAATCAGTAACACAAGGAAACAAACTCAATTAAATGTCGCTTCCGGTTTGACGCGTTGCGTTAGAACGTGTACGGTGGACGCACAGTTACAAATGTTCCGGGTGGGGGGCGGTACTCCCGCGAGTTTATGACGGGTGTATGCCACAAAGGTCCCAAACTGACTCTGGTCCGCGGCACATACCTATAAAGCTTATATGTGGGAGTACGACCACGCACCTCCCCCCCCAGGGCAAATGTTCTCCGACAATGTAGTTGAGTGGGCAAAAAACAGTTCTTTGTGTATCCTTTAATACAGATACATTTTGACTGTGCTTTGAAAATACTTTCACCTTTTCATGTATTTGCAATCATAAGACACTCGTGTGTAGTTTTCTCTGGGGTATATTTGGTTAATTTTACATGATATACGCAGAGAAATCAATTCTTTTTGCTGTTCAGAGTATAAAATTAACTAGAATTCTCGGAAAGCCACTTGTAGCTCGGAAATTTGGAAAATGTGATTCCATTCTCTAAGCGTTTCTGCGATTTAAGCTCTCAGTAAAAAGAATCTAAAGAGGTCTTGATACTGAACTATGTTGGCACACACACAAGCATCCCTGTACGATCTAGGTAAACAGAAAATGGCATCTAAAGTATTTTGCTCACGTTTTTTCTTTGGATGGACTAGGCATATAATATGTATCCCAACATAGTTATTTATTTATTTATTTATTTACCGGTAACGCCTACCCTTCGAAGCCGAAGATTGATGGCGTGGGGTAAGCTAAACATTACGAAAAAATATATAAAGTACATATCTAGTTTACAGAACTGTGATTGAATGAGGAAACAGACTGTTTAAATTTAGTTAAATTAGTGTTCTCAAAGAAAGACTGAGGTACACTGTTCCACTGAGTGATTGTTCTTGGGTAGAATGAAAGACGGTGAGAGGAGGTACTAGTAGATAAAGGAATGAAGCTATAGTGTGAGTGCCGGGAGTCTTCGAGTTGGATGTCTGAGGTACTTTCTGGCGTCAACTGGTATGAGTCCGTTGTAGATCTTGAAAAGGAGTGCAAGCCACGCGTCAACTCTCCTCTGCTCCAGTGTTCTCCAGCCCAGATTTTCTAACATGTTGGTGACACTAGAAGTGTTGTGGTATCTCTTCAATGTCCACCTAGCGGCACGCCGTGGAACCATCTCAACCTTGTAGGCACCATTGTTTTCAACACCTGGTCTTGGATCCCATATTGCAGAGCCGTTTTCAAGCTGGGGGCGCACAAAGCCCATATATGCCTTCTCATGTAATGAACAAGACGACAATTTAAGATTTCTTTTCAGGAAGCCGAGGGAACGATTAGCTTTAGCCGTGATTACATCAATGTGTTTATTCCACTTCAGATCTTTTGAAATGTGACTTCTTCAGATCTTTGTGAAATGTTAGTTCTTCGACAAACAAGCAAACAAACAACAAAATGACTAAACCAACAAACACAAACCCCATGGAAATAAATAAATTGAATCTTATTTGTACAATGTTTTCATTTTGCCTGGTTTCAGCAGACCTGTCGACTCTCGAACGAGGAAATGCTTTCGTCAACGACAATGGCCATTCTGGTGGCTTTGCTTTGTGCGGGTGCATCTCATAAAACAGGGGCATTCGAGGAGCGTTTCAGTGAAGGTACCTTAAAAGATTAATAGATGTGAGAATTGACATCCTTTTGTAAAGACGGCTATAGTACAGTAGCCAGAACTCTCTTAAATCTACCTTATAAAAGGGGCTCAATAATTTTCGTAAAGATTTTTTTTTCCTAGTCCAGTTGCCAGAACGCTCTTAACTCTACCTTGTAAAAGGGGCTCAACATTTTTCGCTTTCCTTTCGCGCAAATTACTTTTCTTCCTGTTTGGGGAAACCGTATTTCGTTACAGTTTAATGTTTGTTCCAATAATTCTTTGCTGAATTATTTTTTTGTAAATAAAGGGTGCTTTGCATGGTTGCGTACTGAATAAAGTTTGAAGAAGTGACTAATTTTACAATTGTAAATATTTTGGCAAAATTTTTGCCTTCAGCACAAAAAAAGACTGGGAACTGTGCTCGAATTTTTCAAAAATGAATGTTAAGACGTTTAAGACGAAAAAAATTCAAGACAATAAGTTTATCATTATCAGTAACAACAGCCAATAAGCTTATCACTATCAGTACAATGTATGCTCTACACTTGAATTACATTTCTTGCATTATATCTCAGCTGGCACCTGCAAAACAACAACGGATTTAACTGGCTCACTAAAAACGTATTATCTCAATCTCAGCTCAACGCTTAGATCAGAGTAATTTCACCTACCTCAGGAAAAAAAAAATGACGTGCAAAACATAAAGAGCGGAATGTGTTTTAGCTAGCAAGCAACCGTTAGTGGCAATTACACAGAGTTTAATTGTGGAATCATTTTATCGCAGCCAATGGGTAGTTCTAGAGTAACAAATATACAGTACCAAAATGGCAAAAACGGACTGAGGGAAAATGGTAATGAAAGGTTTTCGGTTCTATTTTAGGACGCGATACCCCCTTCCGGGCATGAGCTCTGGAAACTTCCTTTCCATTTTTGAACATTTCGTTCTTAATAAAGTCTCAGATGTTTTACGCAGCCATTTACTTTGTTGAATGCGATTTTCTTTTAACAGGCCGCGCAGCTAATCAGACTTGTCCTGATGGTAAAAAAACATGCCTGATAACCCAGACTTGTTGTCTAATTCACAATAGAGATAAGAAGAACGAGACAAAGAAATATGGCTGCTGTGTATATCCTAATGCTGCCTGCTGTAAAGATGGCTGTTGTCCTGAAGGATTCATGTAATAATATCAAATTTGTACCAGTTTTTGTTATATTATTTAATACAAGTAATTATTAAACCTCGGAGGTACAAATTCGAATTTTTCCAAGACGATTTTTCTTCAGCACCTGCTGACTTTAGCGGCTGTATGCATAACCCTTAGGCACATTTTCGCAAAAGTTTAGCAAGAATCGGTTGCTACGGTTACGATATATGACGTCTTAAGAAGGAGTTGTCACGAATTGTTTTAATAAAAATGCGTATTTTTAATCATTTTAGGTGAAAACAGTACAGAATGTTAACAGAAAGCAGCAAAGTGCTAAGTTATGTCCTGTTTTAATGTCTAGCATCCCAAATTTCCATTTTTTATGATTTCTAATTTGGGCTAAAATTCAAGATGGCGGCCAAGACGGACGCCATCTTGGGTGACGTCACAGGCCACCAGCAGCGCTACAACTCATAATATAGGTAAAATCTTTTTCAAACGTTGTTACATAGCACAACCTAAGAGGGGGTTCCATCACCCCCCGACTTTGTACCACGGGGGGGGGGGGGGGGGCTGATTTTGCTTGTACGTGCGCGGGGAAAGTTGTTATTCTCGGTAATTGAATTCCCAGCCTTCTGATTGGTTCACGGCACACAGGTTATCAGCGAATAACCATGCTTCTTGCCTTATAAGGAAACTGGATGCTGTATCAAGTGTCGCGGCGCTCAAAACTTTTCGACGCAAAGAAAAAGTTTTGTCCAAAAAAACCACTAGAACCACTAGAAACTTGCTCAAGAGCTGGAGGGAGTCGTAGCAAACTGCTCATTGTGTACTTGGTTCAAGGTGCCTAGGTTCCAGATGTTTTTCTTTCTTTTAACGCGAGCCATAAAGCGGCGAGAAAAACCTCTGGTATCATAATTGATTCTCATATTCATGCAGACGCCAACTATCAAACGCTTTCGATTCCTAATAAACGGAGTGTCCAATAGCAAGCACGTTAGGATGATGGTAGGGTAGTTTCAATCAAGCGAGTCGATCAGATTAATTTGCGTGATCGTTTAACTGATCCACCAATCAGTGCCTGAGGGTCAGGTTTTCTCGCCACTTTGCTGCTCGTGTTTGAGAAAGAAAAAGAGAAACCTCTGGGACTAGAGTAGGTTCAAGGTATACTTTGTGTACGAATATGTTTTCTGCTTTCCGAACAGGGTTGGAAACGTCGAAAACGTCCTGGGGTCAATTTAACAAAACATTTTTACAAGTGTAAATTACAAGTATAGCTATCGTTTCAGAGGTTGAAAACAATAGCTACACTCGTAAATTGCACTTGTAAATGTTTTATTAAATGAACCCCTGTGCGACGATAAAGAAAGAAAGATGATAAATTCTAGGCTCGGGAAGAAATACAAAAAAGATATCTAATCTTCATCATATTTTGCTCGTTTTTATCATTATTTTTATAATTGTTGTACATTCATTTTACAATAGTATTGAGCATGAGATTATTGTGATGAAAAAAGCATAGGATATGGTTTTAGTTATTTCTTTTTAACATATAAACATGTCGCCATGATAAATTAGTTCTTTTTAACGCAAGATTGTAATGCGCATATGATTATACGCACTATAAGTGATAAATATTATTTAATAAATATTATGTCACGGGTGACAACGAAAAAGTCAGAGTCCCGACGGGTATCGAAACCGCGGCATGACCTTCCATACACCGGTTGACGCATGAGCTACTGGGAGACTCGTGGCGAGTTAGGCCATATAAACTACGTTTACTGTTACACCCGTCCTGCTTATTGCTTTGATGAATATCACGCTTTTATTGTTTCTTCAGCGATCTCGAAATCTGCCATCTTTCTATCTTTGTCTCTCGCGTATATTCATTGACAGCTTAAATGAGATTTTTCTTTTTCGTTTCCTTTGTTCAGATGCTACGACCTGAAGCAAACTTGCTACCGAGGAGATGTCCATATTGCAGTGATGAAAGCTAACCCACTCAGCACAGTAGATGAGAAAGTGGACACGAAGATCCGAGTGACTCCTTAGAGACATGCGGACCATTAAGAATTTCCTGTGAATTCATTCGTATATATTCGATTCACAATATACTTTTAATGTTAGGTGATCCTGGAAAATAGATTCGACAACAAAAGCCAATTAAAATTGTTTGAAAACTGAAGCTCCAGTACCACTTAGACAGCGAGTAGTCTCTAATTTTGGCGATGGCAATTGTGGGGCGGGTGAAATACACACGCGCGCTCGCGAAATTTCGAGGAGACGCGACGCGAGGGGATACCTTCACGCCTCGTCTCTTCGAAATTTCGCGCGCGCGCTCGTGTATTTCGCCCGCCTCACAAATCGCCATCGCCAAAATTAGAGACTACTTGCAGTCTAGTACCACGCGGGCAGGTTTCTGTGGCAAATAAATAAAGGGGTCAGTTTCTAAAGAAGCTGTGATGCTGAGTCGGTGAGGAAGTGAAACACGCAAATTTCTACGGAAAGTTGATGAGGTTAATTAGCCACCGTATATAGAACTTCAAGAGCTCACGTTTCGAGCGTTA
Source organism: Siderastrea siderea (assembly GCA_964030785.1). Lineage (NCBI taxonomy): Eukaryota > Metazoa > Cnidaria > Anthozoa > Scleractinia > Rhizangiidae > Siderastrea > Siderastrea siderea. The sequence continues at coordinate 21,796,466 of OZ034979.1, read as the reverse complement.
GCGCTTCGTCAGAGGGATCATGATTCTACAGTGCAAAAGGGTTCCGATGTAAGGGCTAACCGAAACGTCAGCTTTTGAAGATCTTTACTATGGCCAATCTGCGGTGTCAACTAAGTTGATGAATCATCACTTTTTGCGTGGTTACTGTGGTAACTTACTCACTCACTCACTCACCCTCCTCGTGCTGAAAGGTACATAAGGCCTCTACTAGGTTTCCACTTGAATGGCTTGTTTATTTTTCCCAGTGAGGTTTCAGTAAACGGGGTTGTTTAACAAGGCAGGGTTGTTGGCTCTGCGCTTACCCCCCAACCTGGAGGGCCAGGGCACTGTTTAGTCTGGCCCCTCTGCCATAGACCGATTCAACATGGTTGAACCTACCAGAAGCATAAGCTCCAGCTGACATAGCTTTAGGAGTCGTAAGGGCACGCACGCAAGCCTCTCCGTCACAACAAGGCACAGCACCAGGGGACGAGTTCCTGTCGTTACTATTTAAAATTTAACTCATCTGTTTTAACACTCAGAATTAAGGTCAATGAAAAATCAATTTCCAACAGCGCACAAATTTTCGCATTATTTGCTCTACAAACATTAATCCTATTCAGCCTTGGCTTTTTTCTTTCGTTCCTGAGCCGGAGTGGGGGCACATAACCCCCTCCTTAACTCCAAGAGTAATAAGGCCTTGGCAACGAAACTTTGAGGGCGTATAGTACGTTTCAAAATGTTTTCTTTGGGGTCAGCAACGTGATTTGATGACGTTAATTACTTAACGTGGGAATTTCGTCCTGATTTCAAACTGGCGGGCATCTCGAATTTCTCTCTTTTTTCAAAACCTTTAAAATTCTTAAAATTGCCCAAAATGTAAGAAATAGCAACAAAAGAACAGTCCGATAATATAAAACTGTAAAGTTAGAGAAATACAGTAAATTTCAGAATTTCGGGAAAACGGTCTGTCAAACTATCTATGGTTACCATGGCAACGTCGGTTTTGATGAACATTGACATGTCACACAAAATTGTCCCCAGATAAGTTTTAGGAAAAGCCACAAAGTTTGGTGGCTTTTGTTTGCTTTAAACGTTCAAAGTCATTCCCAACCCCTCCCTCCCCCAGGCTGAATAGCGTTGACGGCCTCTAAGAAAGACAGCTCTAAAAAGAAACAGTAGCAAAAAGTTGTTTTCGCTAATAAATTGTACCCTTAGCGCTTTCTAAAATAATTTGTCTTATTATCCATCTCCTCTAAGTACCGTACAAATTACGAGCGAAAAGAGTACAAATATGTGGCGATATTTGAACAGTTAGTTGTTATACAGTATCGTGTGCGCTCCCATTCTCTTACACTTGCTTCTCATAGTTTTCTTTCAAGTTACTGAAAATCGTTGTTTGTATTTTGTTTGTATTTGACTCGCCCTGTAAGCCCGTCAAAATACATCACAACTTGTAAACTGATATGCAGCGATACCTCTCTCCTCCGCAGAGGCTCAAAGAGTCTTTCGTACGGAGAGAATCCGCTGAAAAAGTAAGTGCATGCGTGAAAGTGGGTTCACAACGGTCAAACTCAAAAAGCTGCGTCACTTCCAGTTTTTCAGAGCCTTGAAGTTTGAATCAGTTCAGACTTTTACGAGCGCGAAGTTCGTATGAAAACGATACATAAAATGTCCCGATAAACCAAATTTCGCGCCGATAAAACTTGTGGATGCCAGTTACTTCATTCTGAACACATGCTCGAAGTAAAAAGCTTAAGTTTTCAGAAATGGCGTTAAGTTTGGCGGTTAAAGTGGAACTTTCGACATTTGTCTGTGTTTTCTTTTGCAAAATTATGAAGGGAACTGCGCACGCGTCCTGCGTTTGACCGCTGTGAAGAAAGTAGGTGGATCTTTCGGTTTACGCCCCTGCACTCACTTCGCACAGCGGAAACCCAATAACCCCTCACCGAACCTCTGCGGAGGAGAGAGCAGCGATACTACACCGAAACATCTGGAACAATTTTAAATGATTTGCAGTTGAGTTGATGATCCAGTTGCTTTTTAATCGATGTGCCAGGGGATTCTAAACAAAACAAAGTTATTCGATATCTGTTAATATTTATTTTGTACATGCTAATTAGCACTATGATTACTCCGTAGAGTGTGAAACTTCACTTTGGTTTGCATAAAAAGGTTTCCAAGCAAAGTAAATTTGAATTAAAAAATAATAATAAAAACTTGATTCAACTTAAATGAATTTGCCAAGTCTCGTCTGCATAAGAAAGTAAAAAGTATGCCATAACAATATGCTACAAGACTCACAACACATAAAAGAATGCGACCTTCGAGTCCAGAGACGTTTACACCTGTAGGTCGCGACTTCTTGCACAAAGCAAGACTCGCACATTGACATACACACGTCTCGAACATTATGAGACACATCGCATCTGTTTTACTTAGACCCCCCCCCCTCTTATTAGCCCCACTTCAAATAAGCTATTGCCAGTTTATACATAATTAAAACTAAAATCCGTTTAAATAAATAATATCTTAAATTATAATTTTTCTAAAGATAGATTCTTTCCTTTCGGAGTATTGTTCAATTACTTTTCTAATACACAGTACCTTATCAAAGAAAATTTTCGCAACACAGTTTTCCCGTTTTTCAAGTTGATTTAAAAACAAGTAAATTTGACACATTAACATCGCTTTTTAATGGAAAGGAACTCCAAAAATTCGCGAAACATTTTGTGGCGAAACTTTGTCGTCCTTTTATAATCGGTAAATTAACTTGTCGTGGAATTTTCTTGTATATCCTCTAGTCAGTGATAGAAAAATGACAAATTAAAAAAAACACGAGACAACATTACTTTTTTTAAACATGTTTCGGCATAACTTATGCCATCTTCAGTTTATTGAAAATAATCAAAATGGCGCAATATTTGTAGGCGACATTGATAACATTCTGAGCTGATGACAACAATGGATAATACAACGTATCTGGTACCGTACTGGTATCAATATGGTACCAGATATTCATTAAACTGAATATGGCAGAAGTAATGCCGAGACATGTCTATGTCTCATGTTTTTTAAATTTGTCAATTTTCTTGTAATGAGGCAGCTGCTAACGTTGACGCCCAATCAGTAGCCATCAACTGTGTGGCGAATTGTATCAAACAGGTCAAGGTGTAGACCACGTTGGGTTGCAACGATACATTTTCCTACGATACGATACATATCTCGATACAAGGGCCACGATACCGTACACGATACGATACATTACTGTGCGCGACAAAACTAGCTACTAACAACTTACACTACTTTTAAATAATTTATTTCCATAATAAACTTAACACAGTAATATCACAGCATCAAAACGCCTTACAAGGGCTAAAATGTAGAGCTTGGGTAAGGAATATTAAAGACAGTGATTTCCCAAATTTGTTGATGTAGCATATTTTATTGTATCGTAATATCGCGATATCTTACTTAAATATCGATCTTCGTATCGTTGGAAAAAATATCGTGGTTGACCGATGCATCCGCGTATCGTTGCAGCCCTAAAAATTAAACCATGAACACTAAGAAATATGAAGTGTACTTCTACCTCAACCGGCGATGCCATGCAGAGCCACGCCTTAAGACCACCCGGGTAAAGGGTAAGTTGCATTTCGGGTGTAGATGGCTCAAGTATTCTACTCCCGCTGGATAGAATACTCGTTTGTGAGCCACGCGCGGCAACCCGGAAGATGAATGTTTTCCTTTTGACGAATTTTGATGGCATCACGTCCATAAAAGCAAGCCACCAGATACTAAACCAAACCAAGAGTTTTTCAGCCTTTGATAAAGAAAAAAAAAACGCCAACAAAGGGAACGTTCAACTTGCGCTTGACGTCCGTGGCTCAAAAACGTCTGAAGTCGTAAACGGGTAGGAACGCTTTAACTCCGATTTCTGTGCTTTGAGTTCTCGTATGGCTGGGAACTAGCGGTACTACTGTTTCTCGGTGGTGGCGGGCATACAATAGTTAAACGTATTGTCAATGCATCACGCTTCTATTTCATCTCTGTTGGTGTCGTGGTCATTTTCTTCTTCTGGAACACTATTTATCAAGCTTTCTCTTTGCTCCACGTCCAGCCTCCTGACGATTAAAATAAAAAAGCCCCGGTTGTGCTGAGCCTTGTTTTTATCCAAGGGGTATTTATTTATTAGGGGAAAGAAAAGTCAACCACCAGGAGCGCAGTGCACATATCCATGAAGAGAGGTTTATAAGTAGTGCAACTTAAATCTAGGAAAAGAGAGGCTTACAGCTACGATAGATTATATCCAGGGAAAGAGAGGACTACATCTAGAGAAGCACATATTCAGGAAAGGAGGGACTTATTGGAAGCCTATTTCCAGGAAAAGAGGGGCTTACGACTAGTAGAGCGAGGGCTTATAATTAGGGAAGCCTACATCCAGGGAAAAAAGGGATTTACAGCTGGGGGAATTTATATCCGGGAAAGAGGGCTTACAATTAGGAAACCTTAAATCTAGGGAAATAGGGATTTACAACTAGTAGAGCTTACATCCAGGAAAGAGCGCTTATAACTAGGGAAGCGTACATCTAGGAAATTAGAAAGGGATTTACAACTGGGAGAACTTATATCCGGGAAAAAGGTAAAACAACACATCAGTTTTTAGGTGTCAGCCAAATTCACTGCTGTATGCCGTCCCTGGTTTTGACGCATGATTCTCCGGGTTAAGACTCATTTTTAGTCTCAGTGAAAAAAATGGAAATCTACCCTTTCGTGATTGTTTTTATATAAGAAAGTTAGCATTTTCCATAGCAGACCCACTTCGAACGTAAATTTCCATGATTACTTTGCGACAAAGGGCTAACAACAGCAGGCGAGTCATGGGAAGTGAATCACAGCTAGCGTGTCATGATTCGGCAAAGGGCAAAAAAATAATTATGGTATTTACGTATGAAAAGACTTAACGGACAAAATGCTAACTTCCTGAATCATAACAGGCGGGTGACGTTTTAAAAACCCACGTCTGCGCACAACAAGTGAAACCGGTTGTAAATTTTTCTAGTGCTAATATTCCGGTCGCCTCTTGACACCAGAAAACCCGAAATATATAAAGGCCGGAAGTAGCGGCAAGTTTTCATTTGTTTACTATTTATACATACCCAACAATCATCTGCTGTTTGAAGTTCACAAGTTTCTTTAATCCGATCAATACTGGATCCCAGTCTCCGTAATGTGCCAGGAGGCTCACGGCAAAAAATGACACAAAGACTGGAATGGTACCAAGTAAGAACATCCATGAAAAATGAACCTTGCAAGAAATACAAGAATAAAACAACGAATGCATCAGAGCGTGCAAGCCTGGTTTTAACTCACTATTTGATTGCAACCTTAAACGTCAATAGAAAGGGCAGCGAAATTCACGAACAGTCGAACCTCTCAGATATGGACACCAATTGAAAGGAAGGTGAAGAGGTTCCGTATAACAAAAGTGTTTTTCTTAGGTAGAGTTTACTGAATATACACGAAATTTGGCCTCTTGAGGCACCAAGTGAACTGTCTGTAACAGACAGGCACCCGTATTTTAAAGGTGTCGATAAGAGGAGGTTTTAATTATAGTATTAATTCTGAGAGTATAAGCCACTCAGAGATCAAATAAAGTCACCTCCCCTCTCCCCTTCCGCTCCGCCTCCTGTCTGTTTGAGTAGCGAGAATGCGTTGAATTATTCATTTTGGAGCTGTTTGCGATTTTTTTAAATAAAGAAAGCAGCGTGCGCAGCAAGTCGCATGCAACAGTCGCAGGCGAATGGAGCAATGTCGGGTCGCAAAGACACACAAACAATCAACAAGGAGGCTCGGAGCAAGTTTAAGTTCATTTGTTCAGTTCTTGAATATGAGAGATACAAGAAACCATCATGGTCGCTTACTCTCTTCATGAATACATCAACAACCATGGTCAGCGGTATAACCAGGCTCAGAGATAGTGTGGCGGTTAATGATGACGTCAAATAACAACCCCTGAAAAGTAAGGAAAAAGAACCTTAGCAAGGCGGAGGAATTACAGGTTTTATACCCAAGAGAAGAAACTGTCCCCCACACAGGGGAGAGTAGTGATGCTCGTAGTCCCTTCACAGCGGTCAAACGCAAAAAACAACGTCACTTCCGGTTTTTCAGAGCCTTGAAGTTTGAATCAGTTCAGACTTTTACGAGCGCGAAGTTCGTATGAAAACGATACATAAAATGTCCCGACAAACAAAATCTCGCGCCGATAAAACATTGGATGCCCGTTACTTCATTCTAAACACAAGCTCGGTTCGCCGGGACATGTTATGCATTATTTTCACGGGAACTTCGCGCTCGTGAACATTTGAACTAACTCAAACATCAAGGCTTTGAAAGACCGGAAGTGACGTATATTTTCCCGTTTGACCGCTGTGAAACAGACACCGGATTAAGAGCCTGCCTTGATAAGCTTCATGTCTTGTTGAATCCAGTTGATTGGAAATAAGATTCGTCACTAAGAGTATGTTCACAAGCTACAGTGGCTGCGAAACGAGCATAACCAGCCGCTATTTTAATCTGGAAGCCCGCGTGCGCTCTCAGTGTTAAGAACCAGCGGATATAATTTCGCTTCTCCAAATCAAAACAAGGCAGCTAAAAGCAAGTTTAAGTTAAACATCGCCAAAAACGATGTTGCCACATATTGAACTATACTCCTGTAGAAAATGTAATGAAATAAAATTACCACAGCCATAAGAACTCCGACAGCACTGTTCCGACAAGAGCATTCAGAACGATGTACCCCCACACCTTCCTATTTGAAGGCAGCTCAAATACTTCCAATCCGTAGTAATTGAGAATTAAAAATCCTGGCCAAAGCAGGAAAAAATTGAACGCTCCAACAAGACCTGAAACGCAAACCAGAGGATTTAACATGAAGCACCCATGTACGGAGGCAGTGTGGCCGAGTGGTTAGGGCGCCGGACTTGAAATTCGGAGGTCCCGGGTTCAAGTCCCGCTCTGACCACTTTCTGAGTTGTTTCACTGTCGACCCGGGTTCAACTTCTCGGCCACACTTGTAAATAGCCAACTGGTCTGCCTTCTGCCAGTTGGGATTTTTAACTCGTTATGTTTAGTTTGAAATATTTGTTTCTAAGGTTTAAATGCTCCGCCCCACTAGCACCTTGCTATAATCACTTGCCAAGGGTAAAAAGGAACATTTATTATTTTATTATTATTTTACAAACCAAAATACTAATTGAAAATAGCTGAATCATCAGAAAGCGAAATAAAAGCCTGTACACTAGATCAGTTTTCGTGTTTCATCACGATATCCAAACACCGAGAAGTGGGCTGAAAAAACGAGGTATAGCCGAGTTTTATTAGCCGACTTTAGGGTGTTTGGATACCTGATGAAACACTCTTTCAAGCGTTTGATATAGCTTCTCAAAACATTAACAATTCTTGGAGAAATTCAAAGCAAAAGTTCGCCAGACTTGACGCTTATTAAGATCAGACATGCAAACTACTGTCACGGTAGTGATTTCCTTTGTTTTTTCTTCATGAATTATTAATGAGTTTGAGAACTCAGTGTCGAACGTAAATCGTGCTTGCTTTGGTTTGGCTTTTCTGATCTCTGTTATTGAACTAACCCTTTTTGCCCTGATAAAAAAATGCATATTCTCCTTACTGTTCTCTATACATTTCTTATGGAACTAGTAAGGAGAATTGGTCATCCTTGGTGATCACTTCCTTTATTCTCATTACTTGAATGTTTGAACAAGTAGTGATAATGTAAAGAGAAATTTCATTTTCATCACTGTTAGCGCTTATAGGGCTAAAAACCTGGCGCTACTTTCTGAGCCAAGAAAAAGAAAAACACAACCAATCATATCTGACACGCACGCGTTTCCTCACGCCTGACGACGCCGCTTAGGCTTGGTAACCACCAGGAACATAACGGTCATAAAGTAACATAATCATAATTATAAACATAAGCGACTTAATGATCGAGTGGAGAGAGGTAACCTAGGGGCGAAATAATCATCACTACAGGCGTAATTATAACCAAATATGATCCTTTCCTTATGATTATGATAATGTCGATCAGTAGCGCATTTATGATTATGTTTTTAGGCGTTCCCACTGGGACACTGAGCGACAGAATGGCGTTATGTTTGTACTTCCAGTGGGTACCAGGCCTCAACAAGTATTTGTTATTAGTTCTGATTGGTCCATTGGGTTTGTAGTTTGTGTGGAAATGGTCAGAGTAATTACTTTGGTATAAAGCAGTTTTCAAATGAGTGTCGTACAACCAAAACCAAAGTATTTACTCTAGCCAATCACAACAGGAACAAAACACAAAATGAAACAATACGAAACTGAAGCAAAAACAAGTAATAAGTGTCAAGCGCGAGAAAACGCTTGCGAGCAGTCCCGATTGGTTTAAGGAAGGTGCGCAAGCTTTTTTATCCAATCAGAGAGCGAAGCAAAGCAAAACCAAAGCAAACACAACATTACTTTCGACACTCACTTGAAAACTGCTCTACAAGCAGACTTGTAAAACCAAAACCAATTATTTGCTCGCGCGTGTTTTCCCGTATTTAACGTCGTTTAGGTGTATTTGCTTCGAGATCTGATTGGTTCATTGTTGTTCGTGTCTGCTGTGATTGGCCAGAGGAATTGCTTTAATTGGTTTTGCTTAGACGTAGCCTGAAAAAACACGCTTCATATAGAAAGGGTTTGAGAAGTGAGATTAAAAAGTTGGAGCTCCACTGTTTCACGATTTTATGCGTGTTGCGCATAAACTATACATCCAGGCATATAACAAGTCTGAAACGTTCACCTGATGAGACAGTGCAGATACAAACATGTTAAGGAGACAAGTGTTTGTTTTTAATTCAGTGTTAGTGTGAAGGCAGCTAGTTTTCGACTGTGTCTTTCAGCTCATTTCCTCTTTGCAAAAAAACATTAATGTAGTGTGAACACAATTGCTGACGGTTTTTTGCTCAGGGAAAACTTTGCTATAAATTTAGAACATATTCAATAAATCTTTGCTCACCGAAAAACATTGGAATGTCCATCTGCGTCTCGTCAGGAACTTTGCGTTTAAGCAAGATTAAATAACAGGAATATCTGGAATAAAAAAAAAACAGAACTACTGTTAATCTTCTGTTAATCTGCGGAGTCAAGAAATTTATGTCGCGTTGATTTGAAAATTGAATTTTAGGGACAAGGAATTTAAGTTTGAGTACAGTTTTTAATCCAAATAAAACTTACCTTCATGAAGTATAAACAACCGAAACTGCATAAATTATTTTCGCTTAACTTATTTTTCAGTTTCAGTATTATTGGCGGACAGAACAATATAAAAAGTCACCATTTTCAAACAAAATTGACGATAATGCAGGGCAGTGCGGACAGGGTCTAAACAGACAGTTATTCCAGAGCTACAAATAATAAATATTACAATGGAAGACCAGCTCACCTACGAATCTGTCATTTGACTTTCTGCTGACTGTCGGCCGTTTGGCCGACTGTTGGCCGACAATTTGCCGACTACCGACAGCTCAGAAAGACACCGGGCACTTGAAGAATCGATTAATTGACGTTAAGATATCACAGAAAGCAACAATTAAATAGAACTGCGGAAGTGATACCCAGTTTGTTGCTTGTTTGGGTTCCACTCCACTCTGTCATAAAGGTCATCTACTCAGATCCACTTAAGTTTTAACCTTTTAAGCCCCCAGCGGTGATCAGCATCAAATATCTCCTCATCATATCAGTGCATTATAACACATACAAGTCATGACTGATTAAGGAATTGATCACTGAAGATGAATTGTCCTAATTTTTAAACAAATTTTCCCAACTAGTACTTAACAAAATACATGGAGACCAGTAAGGAGAGTTTGTGCACCTTGCCCGAATTTATAAAATGAAATTACTCTGATCAATTAGCAACAAAAAGCAAGTCATACAGACAGCAATTAAACTTAGTGGTCTAAATAAACGGTCTCTCTTCACAAACACCTGAGGTGGAAATTCCCTTTCAATCAACTCTCCTTTCTCCTCTACAAGGGCTTATTTTGTGGTCATAATCGAGCGGAGACTGAGTAGAGAGAAATAAGGTGAGCGAGGACTGGGGAGAGGGAAACAAGTTTGCACGGCGGGGAGAGTAAGAGGGGAGGGGTGGCTATCTGTTTTCTGTTAAAGAAGGCTCTGCAGAGAGGAGATAGTGAACTGTCCGTGAGGGTTGTGAATTGAACAGGAGCATTCTACTGAGCCGGAGGATCTATTTTAAAGTAGATAACGTAGTTTGCTTGCAGACTCACAGAAATGCGCTAGCCAGAGCCCATAATGCCCCAACACTGATTCCACCATCTTTGTTCTTCGAGTCTGAAAGTGTCACTAGCACTATTCCAGTGATACTGTAAAATGGAAAATAAGATACTGTTAAGGCTATTTTCGCAGTACAACTATGTCTGGATAGTAGATGTTTTCTAAATGGGGTCAGGGGAGAATCGAGCGTGAGTTGGGGGAGGGGGGGAGGTAGCAAGTGTCCATGGTAGAGTGCCCTACTGCCCTTAGTGCGATTCTTAAAGCCAATGAACCCTTTAATTCCCCCCAACGACTATCGCCTAATGTTTCCTTACAAAAACACTACTTGGTCCAACTTACTGTACAGGTCATGAGAATACATGAAATGATCACCAAAACAATGTCTTGGTTACTTATACGCAGGTTTTTCTCTTTTACGCTAGAGCAGTTTTCAAATGAGTATCGAAAGTAATATTGTGTTTGTTTTGCTTCGACTTTCCTTCGCTCTCTGATTGGTTAAAAATGCTCGCGCCACTATCTAAACCAATCAGAAGTTAAACCAAAACCAATCGTGACTTGCTCGCATGAGTTTTTGTGCGTTTGATGCTACTTACTTGTATTTGCTTCAATATCTGATTGTCTCACTTTGCTTTGTGTTCCTGTTATGATTCGTTATCTAGAGTTATTACTTTGGTTTTTGGTTTTACGACATTCACTTGAAAACTGCTCCATAATGATGGTTATCAAATGGTGATTGCTTTATTGTGGACGCACTTACCTCAAAAGAACAGCAAACAGCTTTGTTAAGGTAAACTTGTCAGCTGTTGAACTCTGGAAGACAGACGCTAATATAAGCGTAAATAACCCTGTGAACAAGAAGGTTGCGTTGTCTTCAGCGCATGCAGCTGTGCACCTATTTTGTAACAGTAGATACTACATTAAAAGATGAAGCATACGGCAGTCTAACGGTAACTACATATCACAGTTTCAAACTGAAGGTCGACACTAAACTTACATTTGCTCCACGTACCTTTTTCTTATGTACTCAGGTATATAAAAGGTAAGTGGCAAATGAGATGATAGGGTGGGGATAACCGTGAGTCGGAAGTACTAGTCTCCCACCTACTCTGTCGCTTTGGAAAAGATTCCACAGTGTGTACAGCTAAGCCTTTAATTTTTGCGTGAAACTGCCAGGTACTTTCGGGACTGTTGTAGCCTACTGGAATTACTCGTTTGGAACGGGGGGCGGGGGGCATTGTTTTCAGAATTGCAAGGTACCGTATTTACTCGATTAATCGCCACAGAAGGAGGCAAAATTACCAGTAAACTTCGCCCTCGAATTAATGCCGCAACCAATCCAATTCGAGGATTATAAGACAAAAAATTAACAAGTACGGTACAATTCGGTAGTCTGGCTACACCATCCTTGGAAATTTATTTTCTTATGTAAGAATTTTTCTCAGCAAAAAAGCGATACATTGGAACTTTAAACACGTTTCTGATTTACATAATATTTACAAATGGTTTACCGTACTTGTTGTCCGTGATTTAAGAAATACGATTTTTGAAATAAACGCCACCCTCGAATAAACGCCGCTCTCGAATAAACGCTGCCCTTGAATAAACGCCGCATCGAAAACGCTAAAAATTTAATAAACGTCGCAGCGTTTAATCGAGTAAATACGGTATTTAGCTGGCCTTCGCCAATATGGCGACGACCGGGTCGAGTGATAACCGATTTCATGTATTTATGACATAACGAATTCAAAGTTAGGAGAAGTACCAAAACAAAATCATGACCTCTTTATCGCACTGCGTTACTTTAATACTGTTGTCTTGACATATTTACTCGCCATAGACTAACTGCTGTTAGCTTTGTGGTAGCCATATATATGTCATATGTGCAACGCATGCGCAACAAAGGTAAACTCCTCACGGGTGCTCATAGCGACGCTAATACTTTCTCATATAAACTTTTGTTCTTAGGCCATCGTAGCTTGATTAAGAATAAAAACAAACAGCGGTGATAAACATTGTGAATAAACGCATTTTGATAAACTTGACGTTTCGTCTGCTAGTCAACATACATTTTCAAAAGTAACCGTTACAGTGTTTGAAAACTGTTTATATAGTTTACAATAAGGGTCTGGAACCGAGATTAAGAAAAACGCTCTTAACAGTAATTTAATACTTCGGACTGTCTGTCCTGAGAAGCTGTAGCTAAAAAAGCAACAGCTTCTCACTGCTAACGTTAACATTCAAAGATGGTTGTAATTCTTGAATCAGCAAAGTCTCCTTTATTTTACAATGAAAGTCCGTTTTGCCCCCCGTTGGGGGGATATGGTCGGGTGGGGGATGGCGACCGGGTCTAATACCCCTGGGGCTTTTCTCGTTCTCATCTATTGTACCTGACGAGGAAGACAAAATATTAACTGCCGCTGGTGACGTGTGTGCAATGGCTTCCTGATAGCTGCAGCTGGCGCTAAACCACTGTGTGAAAAAATAACAGTCATCATTACACTAGGGCTGCAACGATACACCGATGCATCGGCAACCACGATATTTTTTCCGATACGAATATCGATATTTAAATAAGATACCGCGATATTACAATACAAATAAAATATGCTACATCAACAAATTTAAGAAATCATTGTTTTTAATAATTCCTTACCCAAGCTCTACATTTTGTCGCGCACAGTAACGTATCGTATGGTGGCCCTTGTACAGAGACACGTACATTTGTATCTTTATTCTTCAGTATCGTGAGAAAATGTATCGTTGCAGCCTTACAGTACACAGGGTGAAAGGGATAATATGCTAGTAAGACTAGTAAGTAGTACTGGCGGTAGTTTAATTGGATTACGAGTTTAAATTCACGGATTTCCGTATTTTTGTGTTTCGCGGGAACAAATTTTCGCCAATTTCGAGTTCAGAATTGACCACTGGGAACAAATTTTCGCGGAGTTTGGTCAACTTTCTCTCTGGTATCTGACGTACGAAATACGCAACAAGGAATGTAATGTCGTCTTTATTTCATTTACTGTACTCATGTCCTGAGTCGTCAATTACAACAAAAAAAACTGGGAAAACTGGGAAGCGAGGAAAAACACATAGCCCCCCATTGTTTGCTTTTAGGCAGGAGATGGTCTTGTCTGCGGTCGTTATCAAATTTACCCAGGGACTGCAGAGATGTCGTTATGTTGCAGTTGGAAAGATAAAGATCGTAATATTGCTTTCTCAGCCAATTTATAAGTGAAATTCAGTACCATAAAAACATGAGATAAATTTTCGCGGATTATTCTTTAGCGCAAGTCTGCTTTCGCGGATCGCTGGGACATCGCGTAAATTAAATCCCGCAAAAATTTCATGCCACACGGTAAGAAAAATTAGCCACAGTAAAGAGATTATAAGGTGACGTTTCAAGCGTTAGTCCTTCATCATTCCTCACTGATGGAGGGGGGGGGGGAGGGTGTCCGCATTACAGAGGTAGATCGAGTTTATATGAATGCTGGTCTCTTTTGGACCAAGGGAACTGACATCACCAGAGATATGCTATGTATTATCAGAAGCTGGTACTATAGAGTTGTTAGCCTAAGGAGGGGTTCGAGAGCACTCAGAGAACACTATCCGTCTGACCAATAATTGGAGGGCTGAGAACACGACTCTCTTATGTAGAATTGAAAGTCGTTTTATTTTTTACTCCAAACTGCCAGAATTTTTGCATGGGACCTTCAGTTCACCCAAAGAACACTGCCCAAAGTTTTTTTTTCTATTTTGCGCTTCGCTCGCATCCGTACACTCTTGCTCGCTTTCGCATCCGTGCACTCTTCGTTCGCATCCGTACACTCCAAACTGCCTGAGTTTTTGCAGGGGACCTTCAGTTCACTCAAAGAACACTGCCCCGAGTTTTTTTTTCCTGATTTGCACTTCGTTCGCATCCGTACACCCTTGCTCACATTCGCATCCGTGCACTCTTCGTTCGCATCCGTACACTCCAGACTGCCTACATTTTTTTGCATGGGACCTTCAGTTCACTCAAAGAACACTGCCCCGAGTCTTTTTTTTCTGATTTGCGTTTCGTTCGCATCCATACAATCTTGTTCGCATTCGCATCCGTGCACTCTTCGTTCGCATCCGTACACTCCAATCTGCCTATATTTTTGCATGGGACCTTCAGCTCACTCAAAGAACACTGCCCCAAGTTTTTTTTTCTGATTTGCGCTTCGTTTGCACCCGTACACTCTTGTTCGCATTCGCATCCGTGCACTCTTCGTTCGCATCCGTAAACTCCAAACTGCCTATATTTTTGCATGGGACCTTCAGCTCACTCAAAGAACACTGCCCCAAGTTTTTTTTTCTGATTTGCGCTTCGTTTGCACCCGTACACTCTTCGTTCGCACCCGTACACTCTTCGTTCGCACCCGTACACTCTTCGTTCGCGCCCGTACATTCTTGCAACTCAACGGAAATGCGGCTGCTTTCTGCTCCCTTCCCGCTCACACTAAATGGCGCAAATAACAGAAAAAAAACTTGGGCAATGTTCATTCAACGAACTGAAGGTCCTATGCAAAAATTCAGGCAGTTTGGAGCAATAAATAAATAAACAAATTAATTAATTAATTAATTCAACGACATAAAATTTGCATAAGACAGTTATGCTCTCAGCCCTTCAAATTGTGAGTAACGTACGAGATACTAGGCTACGAGCAGTCTCTCTTTCCGCCAAGGGATAGACGATGGAAACAAACAAAAGAGCGAGCACGAACATCGCCTGTGGCGTTGAAACGTGACGCACTTTTCGAGCTGCTAGTGTACTAGCGGCTCGAAACGTGCTTTACGTTTCAACGCGGCAGGAGATTTCGCGCTTGCTTGCCTGTTCGTTTCCATCGACTATCCCTGGGCGGAAAGAGAGACTGCTCGTAGTCTAAGGTGTTCCTGTTTCTTTCAGAATGCTGATAGAATTATGTTTTAAACTCACCAACAGACAAAAAATCAAAGCCACCTGAGCCACCTTCTTTAGGGGTAGTTTGTTCCCATCACCAGCATGGTATGGAAGCCTTGCTAATCTGGCTTGCTCAGCTGTGTGTTCTGAAAGTTGCGAATAGTAAGAGATAAAAATCATGACCTATATCGAGTCAATACAATCGTTAACAGATTATAGGAAAGATGGAATTAGATCGGGGTTCCTATCAAAATGTTTCGTTGTAGTAAGGCGTGGTACACATTAGCGACATTACGTTCTCAACCATTAATAATTCAGAAAGAGAACACAAAGGAAATCACTACCGTGACGGTGCTTTGGATTCCCAATCTTAAAATTAGGATAAAATTTTGCGAACTTTTGCTGCCTCATTTTTTTCAACCCACTTCTCGGTGTTTCTCTTTCTCGTGTTTGATACATTACATCATAAACATAATCATAATCGTAATCATAAACATAAGCATCTTATGATCCAGTGGCGTGACACAATCATATCCAAAGTCATAATTGTAATCATGCGTGACACAATCATAACCAAAGTCATAATTGTAATCATGCGTGACACAATCATAATCAAAGTCATAATTGTAATCATGCATGACACAATCATAATCAAAGTCATAATTGTAATCATGCATGACACAATCATAATCAAAGTCATAATTGTAATCATGCGTGACACAATCAGAACCAAAGTCATAATTGAAACAATCATGACCAAAGTCATAACTGTAATCATGCGTGACACAATCATAACCAAAGTCATAATTGTAACCATGCGTGACACAATCATAACCAAAGTCATAATTGTAATCATAAGAAAATGATTAATCATTTCCTCATGACCATGATTATGTCGATCGTTAGCGCATTTATGATTATGAAGCTAAGCTTTTCCGCTCAGACACACCGTGTGGCACTAAATTTTTGCGGGAGTTTAATTTTGCGCATTGGCGATTTTTTGAGTTTCGCGGGAACTAATTTTTGCGATTGGAAAAGACTGGTTTTTCATGCCGGGAATTAATTTTTGCGATTTTTTGGAAGTCGCGTTCAAATGGAACTGATAACATTTTCGTTTTTTATTTGAGTACATGCAATTGAAATACAGATTAAACAACATGGGAATGTCACTCTATTACACTACAATGGATCGACAATAACTAGGGTACCACTTGATGTATTATCCACCGAGTTATCTGTGGCATTTTCTCCTTCAAACCAGTATTTTTCTGTATAATTTCTCCAGTGGAGTAAATTTTTACGGAAAGAAAATTTGCAGTAAATTTATTTTGCACAAACTTATTTTTGCGGATCGCGAAAAAAAATTGCAAAAATCGCAAAAATTAGAACCCGCAAGAATTTAGTACCACACGGTAAGCGACATAGCGGCGTTATGTTTGTGCTTATGATTATAATCGTTATGTCCCAAGCCTAAGCAACATAACCGGAATGGAAGGCAGTAAAAGACAGAGTCCCCAGTGCCTGCTGGGAGTCCTGGTAAAATCCAAGAGCGCGTTTTCTTGGTTTCTTCTGGAATGAGAATAGGCAGAATAGGAATGATCAGAATTATTGAAATATGAAAGAAGAAAAAGACGATCGTTCCAAAAATGGACTGAAAACTGACCGCGGGTTTTTTTTCGTCAGGCTCGGTGGGAAACGCGGTTTTTCTTTCTTCAGGCTCGGCGGGAGAACTGAAATTTGCTGCTGTTTTGTTCAGCCATTCATTCGTTATGCCCATTCTTTTCATTCTGCCCCAAATAGCAGAATACACGGAATGGCTTAAACTGCCATTCTAACGATTCCAGAATGAGAACAGGTAATAAAAAATGCGCCCGAAAGCCATTCCAAGCATTCGCATTCCAGAATGATTCTCCCAAAAACGTGCCGTAAACGTCCAATGCACCCAAGCTAAGTCGTGGGGGAGGACAGGGGGGTTTAAATCTCCCGCTTCCCGTACCCTTTAATCCCGGTTCCCGCCCTGTATTTGTTGGCTCCCGCCTCTTTGCATTTTTTCGATTGTGAACTGATATAATGCAATGTTGCGTAATTTTTCCCTTTTTCTCCCGCTTCCCGCCACCTCTTCTCCCGCCTCCCGTACACTTCCCGCCCCCTTTTCTCCCGGTCTTCCGCCCCCTGTCTCCCTCCACTAAGTCGATTCGTCTACGGTATTTTACGAATCGACTCACCGGAAGTCCCTTTGTGGCCCGCCTTTCTTGCAGCCCACCCGTCTTGCCGGGAGTCGATTCGCGAGACACTTAGAAAAACTACAGTGAAACAGTAAGCAGAATGTAAACCAGTGTGAATTACGCTGCAAAAAGAGAGGGAAATTAGCACCGATGTGCGTGACCCGGGGATGTCAAACAGAAGTTTAATGTTTCCTTAGCTGGATTGTTTTTGCTCCTCACAAAAGGCTGGAAAAGTCTTGTTCTGCTTTTGTTCAGTGGCGTACCATTATTGACATGATAGTGCCAAAATATATCGAAAATGATCATCTTCCGGTTACCATCCATGACTCTTGAATGTTTGTGCTTGAGTTATGTGGTTATGTACAAAGCCTACGAGCAGTCTCTCTTTCCGCTCAGGGACAGTCGAGGAAAACGAACAAGAAAACGAGCGTGAAATCGCCTACCACGTTAAATGCGAGCCGCATGTCACGTTTCAACGCTGCAGGTGATTTTTCGAGATCTTCGCACTCACTCGCTTGTTTGTTTCCCTCGACTATACATGTGAGGAAAGAGAGACTGCTCGTAGTCTTTTAAATAGCTTATAATGAATATACAGTAACTGGCAAAATTGCCAGCTCAGCTGCCGGCAAAACTTTGAGAAGACTACCAGATCACATATACGTTTACCATACATGTAAAAAAAATCAACGCTGTTAAAATCGAACGACGTTTCGGTGTCCTCACGACGCCATTTTCTAGTTCAAAAATGATTCGGATAAACTGTCAGGAATAGTGGCTGAAGATTAACAAAAATAATTAATGCAGAGTCACGCAAATAGTTTTTACCAGCGTTGATATTTACCAGTTTTTGTATCACGAAACCTTTGCTTATTACCATATACGTGCTGGTAAAAACTGCTACTACCGACAGACAGGCAGGCAGGCAGGCAGGCAGGCAGGCAGACAGACAGACAGACAGACAGACAGACAGACAGACAGACAGACAGACAGACAGACAGACAGACAGACCGCGGGCCTGTGGCCCGTTTCTCGAAGCTCCCGATAACTTTCCGGGCCCAGTAATTATTTTTTCCAGCTCATTTATTTGTCAGCTAATGGTAATTATTGGTGCAAACTTAGCGAGATGCTTCACGAAATTATAAAGATTAAAATTTAGCTTTCAAAATCAATAAAAATTGTATAGCTGCTATTCGAGAATGTTGTGCACCTAAAATAGTTTTCGGGCCCGGCAAGTTATCGGGAGTTTCGAGAAATGGGCCCCTGGTGTGTAGGGAGATGGGGTGGGCACCTTGGCAACCTGTTCCACTGTGGAGGGGGACAGGGCGGCGGTAACCCGGAAGAAAGCGAGGCAGGAGATGTACAGGAGGTGGAGGAAAAAAAGAGGCGGGAGGCGGAAGAAATAGGTGAAAACTACACAACATTAGGTAATATCTGGCAATCGAAAAAGCACAAAAAGGCCGTAGCCAAGACAAATAGGGTGGGAACCACGATAAAAGGGTATGGAAAGCGGGAAGTGTAAACCCCCCCACCCCCCCCCCCCACCCCCCGCCCACACACACACACACACACACAGCATCGGGGGTCTTGGCTTCTGGAAAGGTTTACCGCAGGCCTAACAAGCAGGACAAGCAGAGACTTAAGAGGGTTAGCATTATAAACGGTAACAACAGAATTTATTTGAGTGGTTTTAGAACAAGATACCTGACAACTTCATAAAAGAGCAACATGACCGCCTGTGCGACTCCCTCCCCACCCCTCCCCTGCAGTTCCCCAGGAACCTCAGAGCAGCTCCGACCCTCCCTGGGTTAGCCGAGGGTGTTCTAGCTAGATAAAGCTCTGTGCACAGAGTCAAGCGATCAGTTTGCCCTAAAGAGCCAGTTCACACTTCTATTTCAGATCTTTTGCCTCACTATCTCCCCCTGGATGCAGTCCCAGACCCAACTTTAAAGGAGCTACGTCACGGATAACGCATCTTGAAAAAACTGGCAAGTTTTTTCAAGTTTATCATTCGTAATCCATCTTAATCTCCCTCAGCCGTAACCATCCTTGTTTAGTTTTGGTTTATTATTGCTTCTTTGGTGTTTTTCTACCTTAGGAAACTATTATTGTGAGGTTTCATTCAATGAGAAAATAATTTTGTCAGATCAGAAAGGTGAATGAAAATACCGTGACAAAGATCCTTTAACCAGTGGTCACAAAGTTGGTCCCCGAGGAGCACGGTGGTGTGCTGTTTGACGCCAAGCTCCCTCACTTTTGGTCGGTCACAGAAGGCTTTAGTCCAGGACAAAGACAAGAAGTTACGGTACAGTTTTTTTGAATTTGCTCAGATTTACTCTATTCATAAACACAACTATTACTGAAATTACACTCAACATCAACTTTGATGGCTGACAATGACTGCATTTTGGCCTAAAGTTAGTAAGCACCAGGCATAGTAACACACGGACCAACAGTGGCCAATATTAATACCGCCAGAGCTTAGCCCAGTTTCTGTAGCATGGGGCAACAGTGGCCAATATTAATTTGCTTGGAGGTGTTTTCTCAAGGTGAAAATTGAACTTACCGGCTTCATTATAAATATTTTATTGTGAAATTAATCGTTATAAAAAACTTATCACCACTTAAAGCGACCGTCATTAGCAAAACCAATTGGTGAAAAAAAAGAATTTTTTGTGTATGTGAGAGTGCTACTGAAGTGAGCAAACGCCCTACTAAATTTCCCCCAGCCACACGGCCTTGAGATCAACGCAAATTACACCACAATAAAAACAGAACGGCGCAAGCAACTGCCACGCCTTTCCTAGCAACCAATTTATGTTAACTAAAGTGAGTTTTACTGCAATCGGGGTCACCATAGCAACGCAATGACGTCACTGGTGTTTTAAACATATGGTCGATTTTCTTGACTTCCCAAGGTTTTTATTCAGAGTGGTACACGAAACTTGCAGGTCATGCAGCTGCCTTTCAGTGAACTGAGTTGAAAAATCTGTGAGCGTTTTCGAGAAATTTGCAACTGACAGCTGACTTAATTAGCTTTAAAATTGATTGCCCTCGCACAATTGAACCGAACATGCTTTCGACCTTGATTTACTGTGGGACGGGTGGTGTAGCAGCTGTCGTAAGGTCTTCCACGATTGGTCCGCTAAACAATAGAACAAACAAAAGAAACAAAGAACGAGGCGTAAAAAGCAATAGAGCTGCTACATATAGCGGTCCAATGAAAATACAAGCTTTTGAGAGGTGCTACACTACTGTGTGGGACAGGTGACAGTTTTATTAATTTTAGTGTACTCAAAAATAAAAATGACTGGAACACGTTAAACCGAGTCTGTCTTTTATTTACAAACCTAAAAAAATTTACATGCAGAAAGTACCGTGAAACTCTCTGAATAAAAATCTCCAGGATTCAAGGACATTGACGGGTGGTTATAAGCCCTTTTCCTAAAATATGCGAATGCAAAGTTGTTGGGGGAGGGGAGGGGGGTAAACTGAAGTGCATCTCCTCAGGGCTAAAACTTAACTTCAGTGCTTGGTCGCCACTCGGGCCAGTATCCCTGAATTCTTAGTGGCCCAGCCCAAAATAAAGTAGCCCTCAAATTTCCTCTACTAACACAAAAAAAATTTAAACCATTTTTACTCGAATAACCGCCTTACGGCTGTTGGAGCCCGTGTTTTTTAGTAGGGTGTTCGACTGAAACGCCAAAAGAAATTTGCTTGATCTTAACTTTGTCTTGAAAGCTCACATTTGCCAATGTACTGTCGAAAAATTGTTATATTGTTATTATACTAAAAACTCTGTTCTGTCTGTGTTGGGGATCATTCGTCTCGTTCTTTTTTGCTCTTTTCTCAATCTATAGCTTCTGACTTGGTCCTAAGAGTACCAAAGGAAAACTGGACCATTATTTTCCAAATACGGACAAAACGATCTTGTCAACATCTATAAACTTCAGTATCACCATTCTAAGTTTCTTTCGATTGCTTTTGAATTCAGGTGAAAAGTAAGTCTACTATATCGAGCAGTGTTGAGTGATTTTGCCGATATTCATGTTCGAAAACGTACCGCATTGAACTCTGGGTATGTCTGGATTCTCGTGTCAGTAAAATCAAAACGGCGTCTACATATCGGAGCGATCTAAAAACTCGATCACGAACGACTTTGAATTTTGCGCTTTAGAACTAAACTTTTACTACAATTGATGAACTGAGAGTCGAGGAAAGAAAGGAAAGAACATTTTATTTTATTGTTATTGCTACTCTTTTCGCACTTCTCAAATCGTAGTCGCCCTTCGGGCGATCAAACCTCAACTTTTAGTGGCCCTGGACACTTTTTAATCGCCACAGGCGACCGTGCGACCGCCAAGTTTTAACCCTGTCTCCTCTGTCTCGCATTGGTCGTCTTTGTTCTCAAGTGTTGCTGCTCGCGTTAATTCTGGAGTCTTTTTTCCAGGTTGATGAAAATCACATGGTCGTTGTATTTCTTTCATTGCTTTTCTCTCTGGCCTGATATTGAGAGCATGGTGATAATGTTTCGAAACCGTCTGGTTTGGATTGCTTTGTTATTTATTATTGCTCAACCTCATGATAAGTTCAGGCTAATGCGCCGATCAAAATCGAAACTTCAACATCCCCCCGGGCATACCCCAGGCATGTGACTGTGCATTGTGCTCAGAAAGGGGGGAATTTGAACGTTGCCTTTGAAGGGTGGGGAATTTGAACCGGATTCATTTCTTGTTCTGGCGTAATACTCCCGTGAGATCACTTCGGTTTTTGCAAGGTTTGACGGATTTACAAGACAGAATTTTGCCCTTGTTAGTGAATAACTCTTTCAAAAAGGTCTTCGAAAGAAGTTTGAGGGTGTCATCACGACATATCTCTCTGTGAAAAGTGTGAACAGTGTTTGATTGAAGACGAAATGAGGAGAGGTATTTCAGTACTAATTGGTGGGGCATTTGAACAGCTTTTTTGCCCCGAGGGGAGGGAATTTGAACGATCCAACCTTCAAAAGTTCAAATGCCCGGGGGGGGGGGGTGCCCGGGGGGGATGTTGCTGTTTCGGATTGATCGGCGCATAAGTTTGACCTGTTTGAGCCAATTCTTGTTGAGTCATCTGGGGGCTCCAAATCTGCCATACACAAACAATTTCAAAACAAAAGGCAGGTTTTAATGCTTAGATAAACTACAACTTTGGTTAAAAAGGCATTTAAAGCATGTACAAAAAATAGTTCTTAGTCGCTATAGTATAAACTGCCTGTATATTCATCTTCAATAATTGAAAAAGCTGAAAGGCATCCTCCCTTGGCCGACGACAGATTTATCTTTTCCATCAATGAGAACGCCACAGGAAAAATAATCTCTTTTGACGGAGGATCTGACAAAAAAATAATAATTGACGGAGTCAACAGGTGAGAGATCAGAGCGAGTAATAGCAACAGTGGTAATTATAACAGTAACAGCAACAGCAACAGCAACAGCAACAGATAGAGAGTGCCAGGAACATTAAAACGGTGAACAGTTAATTATTCCAGAAGAATAGTCCATTTTACAGTTGTGTGCTTAGTGACCTGGCCTTTGAATGGAAGTGAGGCTGGAGTTGACCTTGTTTTGATAGACCTTTCTGTTTTTTACATGTAAATCATGTTATCATACATATGAAAAGCAGGAGGGTTTGTATCAAAACACGGTTAACTCCAGCCTCGCTTCCACTCAAAGGCCAGGTCACTAAGAACACAACTGTAAAATGGACTTAATCATCGTAGTTGCATATTGTATCTATTTTTAATTTTCATCCTAAAAATACAATGATAGCGGAGCCTGCGGGCAAAGCCCGCCAGCGGAGCTCCATTGCTAAGGAAATTTGGTAACCTACAGGAGGGAGTGATGAACTTGGGCCTGGGCACAAGCGCCGGTACTGGCGAATGAAAAACCGAGGTGTCTGGCCATCGTGACGTCACATATAAATCTGCCCCGGATATTCAAAGGAAAGTTAACAAATGGCTTCCTCGCAAATGTTTACAGTCCAGTTTCTCAAAAAGAACAGATCAAAACAATAAAAGAACGAAAGGTATGCTGTATGCTATAACGTAAAAAGTATTCTTAATGCAAATTGGTCCTCAAAACAAAATAACCAATTGGCGATAAGACTCAAAAGATTTCATGGACGCTTTGGTCGATCGATTGAAATCGTGATCAAGATCACCTTTCAGAAGCTGTATCTCACAAACCCTAAGATGTGTCGCTTGGAGACAAAAACATAACTTTTATATGTATAAACTCTTTCCAATTTTAGGAAATAAAATTGCGTAACAATTTCATTAAAATGATCAGTGGCTTTAAACATCATTAAAATGTGGAGAAGAATACGCCAATACAAAGAAACGTTTACTGTGAATTCATGTACTTGGTTCGAAGTTAATAATGGACCACAGTAATTCCTTACTTTGCTAAACCATCTTGTAAAAAACGACAAAGGTGACAACATTTGCTGGAGGCAAGGCAAAACAGCTGACACGCCGGCTTTCCGGCCAAATTTGTGCTGATCTCTTATCGAATAATTATAAAAAACCACAGTTTATCTAAAACGCCAACTTTCTCAGGTTACTGATGTTAAGGGTTAACAAGGCTCTCTCTTTACTAGAATGGTCCTCAGTTTGACTGTTTTAATATTAATTAATCTTTGAAAATCAAATGACAGGACCAATTCAATTTATTTGCGAAACGGTCATCGTCAGTTGTGAATCAAGTAGACGGTCAAACTCTTTCTAAAACACTATGCAACCCGGACAGCAACTGAATCTAGAGGAAACTGGAGGTATTGAGAATAAATCACTAAATCACTGATCCAAATGGTACTCAAATATATCTATTAGTTTTCATAAAAAAAGTACAGAACCAGATCAGCGAAGACTTGTTTCCTCAGGCGCCCGCATAATTTGCGAGCTGATTCAGATTTTTATGTTGTTCTGCAAAAGTGTAGTTTACACGGGTTAAATGAGGTGGCAAAAATTCACTAAGTTCGATTACTCTTTCTCTAGCAATTGAATATCACTATTCCTTCCTTATACAGAAGATGGAAGCAAATACTGTAAGAAAAGTTAACTTTTAAGTGCTAAACATACCCTTCTAGGTTCGCCTTCTATTATACTCAGCCAAACAAACGGACTGATCATTTTTTTGGCAAATACTATACCACTTGTTTCAACTTGGGTACTTTTGTTAAACTATAGGCTAGTCCGTAGCCAAGTTTCAAGTGTCCCTGTGGTATATAACTGAAATAAACACACTTTTTGGGACGCGGACAATAACAATTTTCCCGCATAATTCTTCGATCGCAGAGAGTAAACATGACTCTTAAAACATTATTTAAGTGGGATTTTAACGTAAAGACAAAGAGCCACTTACCTATATCGAAAAAAGGGGTGACTAAAATGCCATCACCCAAGAAAACAAGCTTAGCTGAAAGCTTAATAGCACAAAAAATACGTTTGTAGCCCGAACTCTAACATAGTTGCCAGCGCCACTTTTGAAGACTCGGCAAACTCGCGCGCTTTTCACGTCGTGACGTCACGATGGCCAGACACCTCGAACCAGCCGAGCGGCGAGTTCATCACTCCCTCCAGGGGCCCGTTTCTCGAAAGTCCCGATAGCTTTTCGGGCCCGGAAAGCTATCTTATGTGCGCGATGTTTGCATTAAAGACTCAAATTTTGTTGGTTTTGAAAGCTGAGCAATAAAATTATAAGTTGATAAAAGAAGTCAGGCTAATGTGTAGGCTAAAAACTACGCCAGCGTTCTATAGATTTTGATTTTAAAATATAGGTTCGGGCCCGAAAAGTTACCGGGACTTTCGAGAAACGGGCCCCAGCTGGTAACCTATCAATCCGAGAAATTTTGGTTGTGACGTAATAGTCACGTGACCGTCCGTCCGAACGTCCGTACATCCGTAAGTCCGTCCATCCGTCCGCACAGACTCTGTGGGAGGGGGAGGGGAGTCCCAAGACAACCCGACGGGGGTAGAGAATGCCATCTTTTCTTGGCGGGAAATCGCAAGGTGCTTTTGGGCAACCAGCGTTTTTCTTGGCGGGAAATCGCATGACCGTCGTCGCTTTTGAAAAAGAGGTTTCTTTAAAAGCTTAAGCTTCTTTAGCATTTAACGATTGCTCGAGAGTACTGAAGTTTTATAAAAAAAAAAACATCTAATATCTATAAATGGAAAGAAAAAGTTCAAAAGAATACTGGTAGAAGGCGAAAAGTTCAAGTTACGAAAGCTGCCTTCAAAGGACTTCATCGCTTTGTTTTCTTCACGGCGGAGAGTTTGCCATGTTCTGAAACACAACCGAGTAAGTGAAGTTTTTAAAGGGTATAAGGTACATGATTTCGAGTATTACGGTGAGCGAAATTACGTTTTGAAATGGAAATTTGATTTATGCCATAAGAAATGTGTCATTTACTTTTGACTTTAAAGAATTATTAGAAAGCGCGCTCAGATTTGTGACAGATTCTTGAATATTTTGCCATGCTCAGCCGATTTCACTAGCGTGGACAGACCTACGATTTTGGAAGTGCAACGCGAATTGCATTTAAGTATAAACTTACGGGTTTTCGAATAAACTTTTTTCAAAAATGATTTCTCTGTCCATTATTTTGTGTTTGTTTATTCATAACAGTAGGTCCAAGCACAGCCGCAAGACAACTGCACAAGCTTTGCTTTCAATTTTGACTACTGTCCGGTCCATCTCTTTGTGCAACTGTCGATTATCTTGTCCTAGAAGTTTTCAATAGTAATAATCTTTTAAGCGAAGTAGTTGTCGGTTTAAAGCTATTTTAAAACAGTTTTGTGCGTTCCTCAAAGCGCCTCACTTTATATAGGCTTACTTCTCATCCGCAAAACTTAAGCTTATGCCGGCATAATTTAATTAAAGCGTGTTTGGTGTGTCTTTGTTTTGAATCTTGATGGTCTCTAGTTAGAGAACGAAATATAACAGATGATTGAAAAACTATAAGCGAAGCAGTTGTCAGTTTAAACCTATTATATCCGAAAAGCTTCCAAAAACAGTTCTGTGCATTTTTAAAAGCGCTCGAATTTCAGACAATTTGCAGCCGCAAAACTTATGCCACAGAGTTAAGAATGTTTGGACGGTGTTTGTTTGTTTGTTTTCAATTTTGATGGTCTCAAGTTAGAGAACGAAATAAAAGGGTTACTTAAGTAAATATAAGCGAAGCAGTTTTGAGTTTAAAGTTATTTTATCCGGTTAGTTATGTGTGTTCCTCAAAGTGCTTGATTTTTTTCGCGGCTGCTAAAACCTACGCGACATTTCTTCGATAAGTTTATTACAAGTGCTTCGAAGCTCCCCAAATCCTTTCTTTCGGGTAATCCCAGTAAAATACCGGTGAAATGTCAGTATAAATTTTTGACCAGACTAATATTTTTATTTAGTGGCAGTTCATATTATTTGTTAACATCCGAACGCGATAAAGATAACCCATTTAAACAGTCGAATACTTTTTATTTTGTTTTTGTAAATGAGCGCCGTTTCAAGTTCATTCAAGCGAACAGCCAATAATCCAAGGAGATTTGACAAGCCTTGACAGTTAATGACAGGATATGGAAACATTGCAAACACCAAGCAAGACGGCTCGTGAGTAAAATAATCAAGCTGTGCTCAGCCTCTAGAATGACCTTTCGAGCTCGGTTTTACAGAACAGATCCCCAAAATATTGGAGGACAATTCGGAACACTTTCAGGCTTTTTGAGAAACACTTTTCGAAAGCGAACGAGCCAAAAAAAGCCCCGAACTATATTTCAGACCGAAAAGTTTCAGGACTATTTTTGAGAAACGAACACCAGTTTATTCCTTCGCGGCTCCGCTTATAGGCTTGGCTAAATCTATATATTATTCACTGATCTCAATGATAATCAGGTATTCATGTATTTATCATATCATCTACATCCTTCACGGGTTTATAATGAACCGACTTAATGACCGGCTCCCAGTTGGCTTGTTAGGTCAATTGGTTAGAGCGCTGCACCAGTATCGCAGAGGTCAAGGGGTGCATCCAATACAAGCCTGCTTTTTTTTTTTCAGGCTTTCTTTTCGCAACTGCAAAAGTTGCGTCGATAACTGCGATAGTCTTCTTTCATATATAATACGTTTAAGAATAATTTTTCCTGCTTCGTTATTCCTGTGTACGGATTGACATTACAAAGGAGTTGGCGATTTAACATTCTAACAGATGAGATGAATTTAGTCGGTGTTTACATGTCGTGACGGTCCTTCCGAGTAAGTCAACTTACAAATACAGAAAGGTCTAATTTGCATGCATGCCCACCGGTACGACATACAACATTCGGGCTCACGTAACCGATAAATTACACTCTTTTTTTCATAAGAACGCGTAAAATTTGGCTGAGCCTGAGGATGTTCTTATTTTAGCCCATACATTTTCTTAAATTTGGGGGCAAATCTCACCCTCAACGTTCTTATAAAAATGGTTCTTATAAAAGAAAAGAGTGTACTACACCGCAAACTCTAACTATCATAATCGATGCGCTAGTTTCTTTCTGGGCACAGAATATGGTGAAAATCTAAATGTGCACTGAACTCTTACGAAAGGAGATTTAAAAGGCGTCGGGGAAGACAATTTGTGATCAAGACTATTTCAAAAGGAGAAAATTAAGGGCTGATCTGCATAGTTTTCCTCAGCTTTTGATAATTATTACCTTTGTCATCACTGGGTTTTGGAGGTTCTTCCACCGTTTGGGTTGTTTTCTTTTCCTGAAGCAAGGTCTACGTAATAAGACAAGGAAAGGTTTAGGTATAAATAAATTTCACGAAGAATAAGTCACACCGAAAGACTAAAAAAGGAAAAAATAAAACTAGTGACATACCTGGTCTGTTGAAGACATTCTCGATCAAAGATTTGTCAAATGTCTGTCGCAGTGGTTTGTGTGGGTGAAAACGACTTGAGAGTGGCAAAATCACTAATCTTCCCTCGCTGGAAGCAGGACTGAAGTAAGATGCTTTTTTTGGTGCAAGCTATGTTGTACGTTCATCGCATGATCGGACTTTGTGTTCCATCACTGTATGATGTACATCTGC
Source organism: Siderastrea siderea (assembly GCA_964030785.1). Classification (NCBI taxonomy): domain Eukaryota; kingdom Metazoa; phylum Cnidaria; class Anthozoa; order Scleractinia; family Rhizangiidae; genus Siderastrea; species Siderastrea siderea. Next base: position 21,767,907 of record OZ034979.1, on the reverse strand, counting down.
TTTTATCACATAATCCCACTGTAAATGACTTCGCGGATTTTAAGCCTTCTTAAGAGGTGGTTATTCTGGAGTCTTTTCTCCAAGTTGACAAAAACCACATAGTACGTGTATTTCTTCCATTGCTTATCCCTTAAGCCCCAATATTAATATGCATATTCTCCTTAGTGTTCTCCATACATTTCTTATGGTACTAGTTGAGAGAATTTGCACAAACATCAAAACATTTCATGTTTTGTGATCATTTCCTTTATTCTCGTGAGCTGTATGTTTGATCAAGTAGGGATATTTAAGGAGAAATTAGATGCTTATCACTACTGGGGCTTAAAGGGCTAAATTCTCTCTGGCCTGATATTGAGAACATGGCGATAATGTTTCGAAACTACTTCGATTTGAATTGCTTTTTATTCACTATCGCTCAAGCTCATGATAAATTCAGGTTAAGTTTAAGCTGTTTGTCCCAATTCTTGTGTAAGTCATGTGGAAGCTCTAACACGACAAACGCTATTTTGAGAAATTAATCATACGATCATACTCGGTGCTCGCAATCTTACATTTTTAAAGTAGTGATTTTTTTTATCTTGCTTTGTTTTCGCAATGACCGGGTAATTTCTAACTTTCACACACAACACCGAACAACAGCAACCGAGAACCATCATATCTGTGAACTAAGCATCAACGTCGGTGTTTCATATCCAGTTTGAAGTGAGTTTGCAACATGCGATTGCAGTTCAATGTTGATTGCTTAAGTCGTAGTAGTCTGATGTTGTGAGGTAATGTGGCATCTCGTGATGTTCAACAAACATCGTCTGTCAAGAATATGGAATTTTTAGCCAATGACGTCACGTTAGTGACGTCATATGGCTACTGTCAGAGCCTAAAAATCAACGATATACGTGTCGTGCTGTCTGTGATGTCTGTCTTACGATTTGTGAGGCTGGGGGGATATTTTGTGAGACGATGGGTGGGGTGTGCACCAGGACACTGAAACTCTTACCTTATCAGCGGCACAAACCCATACAGCTAATGTTATGGGAGTAAGACCCCCGGGCTTTGAAGTGTTTTGCATTCGCAAGTGTGGATCTACTTCGAATGCCTGTTTTGTGTACCTGGGGTCTGGCAGGATTTTATTCGCGTTGTAGTCCTGTGTTTACTTAGCTGAAGTACAAATTTCCACAGCAGCAAACACAAGACGGACGTGCCAATTTGAGATGTTGTATGAACAGAACGTGGAAATTAACGTTACTTCGATCCCTAATTAACAGTGAAAGAAACAATATTTAAAGCCCAAGTTTATAACGATAGTGAAAAGACTAGAGTAAAACAGCATAAAATTTTTCGGGATTATCTCTCGGTAACAGCGAATCTAAAATTTGCAGTGTCATTTTTGAGTGCGTGTTATAAAACATGAAACCATTTAAAACTAAATCGGAAATTGCGCGGCTTGTTGCTAGCCATTCTTAAAACTGGAAAACTTGAATGAAACTAGTATTAAAATCCAAGTCACATTGGTGATCAAGGAATTAGAGGATGGATGTAGTAAAATCTTTACAAGATACATATATGTTATTTACCGGCCGGGAGGTCCGTATAGGGAAAAACTGTGCCCGTGGTCTTGAGTGTGGCCAGATGCCGCAGGCCGAGGGCCGTACTCAAGACCGAGGGCACAGTTTTTCCCTATACGGACCGACCTAGGCAGGTAAATAACATTTTTATTTTTTTCCACAATTTGCCAGTTTGCAGGTCAATCTTGAAAGGGTGTCAGAACGCGCGTAAGTTTCACTGAGTCAGGTGGCAGGAAATCGTGGAGCGAATGTAACCATAAACTCTTCAAACTTTTAACTTTAGTTTAATATTTTCGACTAGAAACTACCCTATCAACACGGAAGAGGTTGTTTTTCAATAACAGACATGAATATGGAAAATCATGGCCGGCATAAAGATAAACAGTGAGACTAAAACAGCAAGGGACCGCAAACGATAATGCTGTAATTCGTAGGATCTGCTGAGAGATCTGATCAGCAAATAAAATGAAATAACAAACAAGACTGCAAGGCTGATCGTACTACGTGAAAAGTAGACTTTGCAAGACACCCACACGACTAGAACCGATACAGGAGGATTGCAACCGCGGACAGCTGTTTCGTCCTTATTGAGACTCATCAGCGCGGTGTAGCAAATATAAATAACGCCAGCTCAGGGAGCCAACGCAAATATATTTTCCAACCCGTACCCTGTATCAAGTTCCGTACCTTGAACTCATCCGTCCCCCGAATCACGCGCTGCCACATCACGTGCTTCGGGGGACAGGAAATCCAAAGTGTCACGAAGGTGTCTCGCAAAGCAAAATAACTTAAATGTGGAAGGCACGGCCATTCCAAAACATTTAAGCGCATGGACAAAACCATGCTAAATAAAAGCACAGCATATCGGATCTGAAAAGATATACGGTCCAAAAATACGTAAAAGTGAGACTAAAACAGCAAGGGACCGCAAACGATAATGCTGTAATTCGTAGGATCTGCTGAGAGATCTGATCAGCAAATAAAATGAAATAACAAACAAGACTACAAGGCTGATCGTACTACGTGAAAAGTAGACTTTGTAAGACACCCACACGACTAGAACCGATACAGGAGGATTGCAACCGCGGACAGCTGTTTCGTCCTTATTGAGACTCATCAGCGCGGTGTAGCAAATATAAATAACGCCAGCTCAGGGAGCCAACGCAAATATATTTTCCAACCCGTACCCTGTATCAAGTTCCGTACCTTGAACTCATCCGTCCCCCGAATCACGCGCTGCCACATCACGTGCTTCGGGGGACAGGAAATCCAAAGTGTCACGAAGGTGTCTCGCAAAGCAAAATAACTTAAATGTGGAAGGCACGGCCATTCCAAAACATTTAAGCGCATGGACAAAACCATGCTAAATAAAAGCACAGCATATCGGATCTGAAAAGATAAACAACCTAATTAAAAACTTATAATTAAGCTTAAGCTTACTAAACACAAAACCAAAGTACTCAAACGTTAGGACAGGTTTAATTGCCCTTGCGTAAAAAATGAAAGAGAATATTAAAAAAAAAACAGTCCGGCCATAACCGGAACTGGATATAAAATTTCTTGTAATCTGATTGTTTCACACATGACCAAAACATTACCTTGACCGAGAAAGGACTAAGTTCCAGGTGAGAGTACAGCGAAAAACAGATCGAAAGCTTTCGATTTCAGCTCGCAGGTCTTGTTAAGAGGGTCGTACAGGGGTATTCTCGTGACGCGTGATTAGCTGATTTTATTTTCCGTGAAATGTGAATGTAATAAATTTATTCTTCGTGACCCGTGACCGGAAGGTTTCGCGTGACACGTGAAGAGCTTGAATTAATACCCGATATTCGTGATTTCACCATTTTATTCTACGTGATTTTGAGACGCGAGACCTCCGGACGATTTATTAAGACTAAAAACATCAAAGGTCATCAAATGTGACCTCCGTATAATTATCGTAACGTCTCGCAAGGCATCCGGAACTACCAAGTAGCCGAGAGCTTCCCTTGTTGACCTTCGCTTAATCTTCGTTGACGTCGTCAGTCGTAAAGTGAAAATCTATTGTGCAATTCACGTGCTTTGCATGCGTGTCATGTGTCAGATGTCTACTCTTATGTGACTCCTCGACAGGAGGTCAAGGGTCGGTCAATGACTCAAAGGACAGTGATCCTAAACATGGCAGCGCAATCGGAGATCGAGACTACATGTGTCAGGGGTCTCTACGTCACGAGACAATAGGTGCCGTTAATAAGAAGGGCATCTGTCAACACTTCTATCGCTCGAAAACACTAGCGTCTGACGCAGTCACGCGCGTCAGTCGGGGTCATTATCGCCTAACTTTAGGTATTACAAGAGCGCTATTTTCGGGAAAACGGAGCGTATATAATGCTTACCTTTAATTTGACTTTCCCAAGAAATACAGGGAAAAAGAACGAACATCTTCAACACCCAAAAATATTTTGCAACATGCCGTCAAGGAAAAAAATTCCCGACAAAACGAAAGCAACAATAAGAGCCTTGAAGGCTACTACAGAACTCTCGCTAGAAGAGATTGCTCAGCGCTGCAAGGTTTCCAAAACAAGTGTGCACCGTATAATAAGTGCACAACACAGAGCACCTGAAAACCGGAGACATTTATGTGGCCGAAAGATGAAACTGACACCTGAACAAGAGGCATTAATTCTTCAAAGCATTGAAGAATTGAGAGACCAAGAGGGTTCTTTTTCTTCGCGACGTCTGATGGAACGGACGGGAATTCGTCATGTCACTGATCGAACTGTGAGACGTCGTCTAAACAGAAATGGTTACTTCTTTCTACAGGCACGCAAAAAAGGGCTAATGAGTCAAACGGACAAAGACAACAGAGTGGCATTTGCCCGAAGGATGCAAGCAGATTACCCTCCAAACGTATGGACAGATTCTATAGCTTTCTACCTAGATGGTGTGTCGTTTGTCTTCAAAACTAACCCCCTGGACCAAGCCCGCGCTCCCAAAGGGAGAGTGTGGAGAAGAAAATCCGAAGGCCTCAAACAAGGGTGCTTGGCGAAAGGAAGAAAAGCTGGGACGGGAGGAAAAGTTGCCAAGTTTATGGTTGCAATAACTTACGGGAGAGGGGTGTTAGTTTGTGAAAGATACGAAAAGATGGACGGAAACTATTTCGCATCTTTTATCGACCGCAATTTTAACAGCATGTTTGCGCGTTCCGGGAAGGGATCGAGTCGGCTGTGGTTGCAAGACGGTGATCCCTCTCAAAACAGCAAAGCAGCCCGTGAGGCTATGGCTCGCTGTCAGTCGGAACTTCTAAAGCTTTGTGCTCGATCCCCATGCCTGAACCCGATCGAAAATGTCTTTAACGTTGTCTCCAGGAAGTTAGAGAAAGACACCCTCGAACAAGGCATTACTCGTGAATCATATGAAGAATTCTGCAATAGGGTACAAAGAACAATTAATGGTATTTCCCGAGAGTTGATTGATAAAACTATAGAGTCTATGAACGGTCGCATCGCTGCCATAATACGGAGCAATGGCGAAAGGCTGAAATATTAAACTAGTACTTTTTAACTGTGTTGCTAACTTGAAGTGTGTTAAATGAAAGTTTGACGTTTCAGTAATGGTTTAAGAAATGTTTCATACGATTTAAGGTTGTTTTAAGACGATTTTGAACGGTTTATTACGGTTAGCAGCTAATTAAAATAAAAGTGACTATGTTTGTTACTTTACTGTCCAAGCGACAAAATCGCGGAAAATCGATAAAAATCGTTGTTAGTAGCTTCTAAATCGTATCAATCGTCATCTTTGTCCACGTAAATCGTGTTCAGTTTTCTAGCCTGAAAAAACCACTGTATATATAGAGAAAATGTCGCCCATAAATATCGGGGATAGCAATTTTAAAAAGGAGAATTTAGTCAATAGCATGTAGATACATGAGTAGCGCACAGGCGTAAGGCGCGATAGACGAGTGTGCCCATCGTGTGCAGGATTTCGGTTAGCGGGTTCAAATCTCACTTTCGACGACTAACCTCCTTTTTTTCCTGTTAGTTTTGGCCAATGCAATTTCTTTTTTGTGTTTTATTGCCCTTCTTCCTAAAATGATGACAAAAAATTCAAATGTAACTATGTTTTGTCTTTATTCATCCTTCATAACTTGTATACCGTAAGCGTGTTGTATAAACTTACTAATTAATTTTATTTTTTACAATCTATGCTATGAAATATATCTTAAGCAATGCAAAGAAATTGCTCTGATTGATTTCAATTAACTGTAATAATAAATGAATGATAAACAGATTAAAAGATTCAATCGATATTTTTAGTTCGTTGCACGCAGTGATTCTCTTACTGTATAACTTATGGGTTTAAAATAAATTCCGCAAAGCATCTTGCACAAGAAGGAATATTTAGCTGTTCAGTCTCTTGAATTCGTCTTTGAAACTGGAAAGAGTGCCAGCGTATCGCCATCATTTCTGTTTCCCTCTCATCGATAACCCCTCCCCTAACATAAACGAAATCGTGCTTGGTTGTGCAAAAAATAGGTCTGTCTTTATTAAATTCTAGGTCTTTAGCAAAATGAGACTTTGGAGCAGGAAGGTGCACCGGCTGGCCCTCCAGCATTAAAAGTAAATCGTGCCATGGAATTATTTTCTGGTTCCACCTAAAGTCGTTTAAAAAAATTACCTCCGCTCTTTCTGCTCCCACCCACGCAAAAGTTGAAGACGCTGGATTGCTAAAGGTCTTGTAAACCAGGCTTAAAGGGTTAAGTAGAAATGTTTTCCCGGTATTTGCAGGCCCTTTTAAAAGAATATTACGGAATTTCCCCCTCCCTTTCTCTAGGAGATCTTTTATCGCTTCGCTAAAGGCTCTACGCGACACGTTGTTCCAATTTAGTAACTGTGTCGCACACTGCAGCCACTGTCCATTGCACTCAGGGGTACATGAATCTTCCAGTAAGCATTTCTCTAAAATCTCCAGCCTTGTTAGTTTACTCCTCTTCAGCACCTCACTTGCGTTCTCCATTTCCCAGGCCGTTGCAATTACCTCTTCTACCACTCTGTTCCCCCTGTTCACCACGAATTCCGCCAGGTCCGTTTTGCCTTCAGCTTTTTGTGCGCTCGCGAGTGCGAGTAGTTCCGTTCTGTTTTTGATTTTCTTTTCAACGATTATATTGGACACATCAAAACAACTTAGGCGCTGAGAACGTCTTCGTTTCACTGACGTGCTCACCCGCCCGTGACCTCCTTCTTTCTCCTTTTCCTCGCCGTCTTCGCCTTCCCCGCCGCTTTTGGAATCTGTTGGCGAATCTTCAGTGACTGGTGGTCGTCGTTTCACACGAGCTTGACTTGCCGACATCGTTCTCGGTGGACCAGAGTTAGCTAAATCCGGATGATCGGGAGACTGAATACAGTTTTCATCTTCTTTAGTCGTGTACAACCAAGCAGTGTAGTAATTCACGTGGCGGTTAGAAAAGTGAACATAAATATTCCATTTGTTCTTTAAATACTGTCGAATCGGCAGCCACCTCTTAATTCGATTCAACTTAATAGCCATGTGATAGTGCTTCCCTGCCTTTTTATGGCTTTCTTGACAACAAGACCACTGAACGATTTTACGTTTGGGCCCCTCACATTTTGCAACTGCCTCGCAAACGGCATCAGCGAACGATTTTCTGTCTGGAAAAATGCTGAGATCAGCTTGGCTATAAGTAACCAGGTAGACGCTTCGCACTTTGGCCGCCTCTAATTCGTCATCGGAGCTTTCAGATTGGCTGGTGACCGAACTACTAGATACATACTGGGAGAGCAACTCCATCGTTCTATTCTGACAAACTGCGTTCGTGGGTTGAAGCAGAAATATTCAACAGTTACGGTTATTTTAATTTCCCGCCCAATCATTACAAAAGCATTTTCCGAAGAGAAAAGAAAGCCGGTTTCGTGAAAGAAATAACTTACCATTTAACGCCAATTGTGACACACATTCATGCATTCTCTTTTTTTCTATTATTGAGTAACATATTATAGACAAATAGCGCATATTAAATATCATTTTCAGCATTTTTTCAATCTCGCCCAAGTTTATTCTTTTAATGCAAGGTGTACTACTTTCTCATAGTATTTAGTTTTGGAGCGTGTGAATGCAGTATTCATCTCATAATAACCACATGTAACGCTACTGGTAACGCCAGTGTGAATCTTGGACAATCTCGGACTAAATAACATGGAACAGAAACCCCCCTACCCCCCAAAATCAATGTTGAAGTCTCGCGAAGAGAAAAACGCGCCATTTTGCATCCTTAATTTGGGGGGGAGGGGTGGTCTGAGTGTTCCATTTAAAAAGTCCGAGATTGTAGTACGATGAGGATTGAGTGTGTGATATTTTACGTGGACCCAAAGTCCGTAGGTTCACTAAATTTCCTTGGGAAGGAACGAGTCGTTTTCTTATTACGAATGAGCATTCGTCTTTGCCAGTTTTTAGCAAAAAGTTAAAGAGAGTCAAGCAGTAGAGGAAACCGAGGTAGAAGAGGAGGAAGAGTACGACACTGACTCAGATTTTGACGATCCTCCCGCGGACAATGACGAGGAAGATACATTAGACGATTTGATGTTTCTTCGGGCCGTTACTACACGAAATGGACGAATGGTTAGAGTCGTCTTTCGAGAATGATGGAGGTATGCGATTTGTAGTACGCAGCCTTTCCTCGGCCTTTTCTTAGCCTTAATCAATTTTGATTTCTTCAAACACTCTTTGTAGCGTAAGAACAGGATAAAAGAGTACGTTTCTTTCTTATTTTCGTGATTCGGGAAAATGAAATTTCAATATCCGTGATTCGTTAATTTTTTCGTCCGTGAATCGTGCCAGAGACCCCCTCTGTACGACCCTCTGTTAGAGAAAGGTTCAAACATAAATATAGACAATTTTCTTCATTCGGATGAGGTCTTATTCGCCAAGTATTAGCTAGGACAGCCGAAGCGTCCTGAAAACTTGCTTATGGCTGGTATGTAATTATACCATCAACGAAGACGTTTCGGCCTCTATTGCCCCGAGAATAATTTGCTGCTCGAGTTTATAAAAGCAGAACGCGCGGTATTCGTTGTCTCCAAATTAAAGTACTCATTCATCAGAGAATTAGCATAGTCGAAGCTGTGTGGATGTGTGGTTCGGATTGTTGTGAGACTTGCGCCTTACTAAACTGAAGGCGGACGGTACCATTTATAATCTTTCTCGGTAGCTCTGTTTTGCTTATCGGTAGCTGTTTCACTTAGTAGGCATAAGCTTACCTATATCCCGGCTATATGTGACGGGAGGATTCCATGCAATGTGATAAACAACGAAGACATTCAGTTTTTGGCACTGAAAATGTTCTGCCATGCCTGTATAAGTGTTCCAGGTGTGCTTGTATAAAATGTTCAGGATAACCCAGATTGTACAGGGACGGCGGAGCGTATTTTGAAGTGGGAGGGCTGAAAACGAGCGCCGGAGGCGCGAGTTGGTAGGGGGGTCTGGGGGTATCCTCCCCCATAAAATTTTGAAATCTAGAGTCTCGGAAATCGTATTTACAGCATTTTCCGCGAGATACTTTTTGAAATAATTAGCCTGGATATAAAAGCGTAAAATGAAAGGTACTTTTAGTGCTTACAGCAATATTTTGGAGGTTATTTCTCAGCCTTCCGGTCTCCAACGCTAACCTGCGGTTTTTTGACACAAGCTTCCCGTCTGTGGGAAGGAAGCACACGCTGAGAAAATGTTAAAAATACGTAAACGCGAAAAGCTTCCGACGAGGTTTGTATAAAGTTGTAACTTTGTAAATTCTTGTGACTTACTCAAGCAATAACAATTTAAACACTAGTTTCATCTGGCAAATACTCTTATGTATTTTCTCGAATAACTACTGTACATGAATCGAAATAACATTAACAGAAGTAGTTTGCTATTAAGTCATCAATGCTTTGAGAAACGATCCCTTGCTAAAACATGCATCTGGAATGGCAACAACTGTCAAAAACAGTAACTACATTTGATACCTAAAAAACTATAAAATGGCGTTTTACAAAGACCATTGTATTACAAGTTTCGTATTTCTTTATACGTACCATATACTAAAACAAAATAAAATGTCATCCTCCTCAAAAGTGGGGGGGCTAAAGCCCCCCCAGCCCCCCCGGCTCTGCCGTCCCTGTTGTATAATTGCTTGTGTAGAAAAATTCAATGGTCAAATAAAATCCAGTGCTGAAAACTGTCTCTGTAATCGTTAGCTGCGGAAAATCCACTATCAATGAAATTTAAAATTCCAGTGGCCATCCAGAGATGGTAAAGGTGTCTTTCACTGCTGAGGCCTCAGAGGCTGATGTTAAAACTGATTACTTTTTATTTTTGTGCAGACAGGGTTAAAATGTAAGCTTAAATTATACATGTATTTTAAGCAGATATATTATATTCTTTCACATCAAATAAACTCAACCAACTGAAAATTCTACAGGATAGTAACTAATGGCCAAGGTACATGTTTGACTGTACCAGTAAGGATACAAGGATTTTGGCCCTGCAGTGAGCACATAAACAAGACATAACACTTATTTGAGACAGGGCAATGCAATAGTGCCATCCAACCCAGAGCACGTATTAGAGAGGGTACTAGTTTGAATAGTTAGTGTCAATGCAAGAAACAACTGAAACAAGCCCCTGAATTGGCTTTGGAAATGAAATAAACTACTCCTCTAATTGTTTGCTAATCCACAACTCAATGAAGAGGATCCCTTTAATATAGACCCAGTTCAGATGATGGCTAGCAAGGTCACTTTCATTGCTGATGACACTATCCAAGTAGTAAGTAACCTACACTGATCAGAAGTGTAAGCAAACTGTTCAGTCCGCCTTTCTTGCAGCCCACCCGTCTTGCCGGAAGTCGATTCGCGAGACACTTAGAAAAACTACAGTGAAAAGCTAAGCAGGATGTAGACCAGTGTGACGAAATTAGCACAGATGTGCGTGACCGGGGATGTCAAACAGAAGTATAATGTTTCCTTAGCTGGATTGTTTTTGCTCATCACAAAAGGCTGGAAAAGTCTTGTTTTGCTTTTGTTCATTGGCGTACCATTATTGACATGATAGTGCCAAAATATATCGAAAATGATCACCTTCTGTTTACCATCCGTGACTCTTGAATGTTCGTACTTGAGTTATGTAGTAATGTACATAGCCTACGAGCAGTCTCTCTTTCCGCTCAGGGATAGTCGAGGAAAACGAACAAGAAAGCGAGCGTGAAAACAGTGAAAACGCCAGCCACGTTGAATGCGAGCCGCATGTCACGTTTCAACGCTGCAGGCGATTTTTGCACTCACTCGCTTGTTTGTTTCCCTCGACTATACCTGTGCGGAAAGAGAGACTGCTCGTAGTCTTTTAAATAGCTTACAATGAATATACAGTAACTGGCAAAATTGCCAGCTCAGCTGCCGGCAAAACTTTGAGAAGACTACCAGATCATATATACGTGCACCATACATGTAAAAAAAATTAACGCTGTTAAAATCGAACGACGTTTCGGTGTCCTCACGACGCCATTTTCTAGTTCAAAAATGATTCGGATAAACTGTCAGGAATAGTAGCTGAAGATTAACAGAAATAATTAATGCAGAGTCACGCAAATAGTTTTTACCAGCGTTGATTTTTACCTGTTTTTGTATCACGAAACCTTTGCTTATTACCATACGTGCTAGTAAAAACTGCTACTACTGACAGACAGACAGACAGACAGACAGACAGACAGACAGACAGAAAGACAGATCGGGGTGCCTGTGGCCCGTTTCTCGAAGCTCCCGATAACTTTCCGGGCCTAGTAATTATTTTTTCCAGCTCATTTATTTGTCAGCTAATGGTAATTATTGGTGCAAACTTAGCGAGATGCTTCACGAAATTATAAAGATTAAAATTTAGCTTTCAAAATCAATAAAAATTTATAGCTGCTATTCGAGAATGTTGTGCACCTAAAGTAGTTTTCGGGCCCGGAAAGTTATCGGGAGTTTCGAGAAATGGGCCCCTGGTGTGTAGGGAGATGGGGTGGGCACCTTGGCAACCTGTTACACTGTGGAGGGGGACAGGGTGGCGAGAACCCCGGAAGAAAGCGAGGCAGGAGATGTACAGGTGGTGGAAAAAAAAAAAAGAGGCGGGAGGCGGGAGGCGGGAGAAATAGGTGAAAACTACACAACATTTGGTAATATCTGGCAATCGAAAAAGCACAAAAAGGCCGTAGCCAAGAAAAATAGGTAAAAGGGTATGGAAAGCGGGAAGTTTAAACCCCCTCCCCCCCCCCCCCCCACACACACACACATACGCACAGCATTGGGGGTCTTGGCTTCTGGAAAGGTTTACTGCAGGCCTAACAAACAGGACAAGCAGAGACTTAAGAGGGTTAGCATTATAAACGGTAACAACAGAATTTATTTGAGTGGTTTTAGAACAAGATATCTAACAACATCATAAAAGAGCAACATGACCGCCTGTGCGACTCCCTCCCCACCCCTCCCCTGCAGTTCCCCAGGAACCTCAGAGCAGCTCCGACCCTCCCTGGGTTAGCCGAGGGTGTCTGCCTAGCTAGATAAAGCTCTGTGCACAGAGTCAAGCGATCAGTTTGCCCTAAAGAGCCAGTTCACCCTTCTATTTCAGATCTTTTGCCTCACTATCTCCTCCTGAGTGAGTCCCAGACCCAACTTTCACCAGTGGTCACAAATCTTCGTCCCCGGGGAGCACGGAGGTGTGCTGTTTGACGCCAAGCTCCCTCACTTTTGGACAGTCACAGAAGGCTTTAGTCCAGGACAAAGACAAGAAGTTACGGTACAGTTTTTTTGAATTTGCTCAGGTTTACTCTATTCATAAACACAACTATTACTGAAATTACACTCAACATCAACTTTGATGGCTGACAATGACTGCATTTTGGCCTAAAGTTAGTAAGCACCAGGTACAGTGACACATGGACCAACAGTGGCCAATATTAATACCGCCAGAGCTTAGCCCAGTTTCTGTAGCATGGGGCAACAGTGGCCAATATTAATTTGCTTGGAGATGTTTTCTCAAGGTGAAAATTGAGCTTACCGGCTTCATTATAAATATTTTATTGTGAAATTAATCGCTATAAAAACTTATCACCACTTAAAGCGACCGTCATTAGCAAAACCAATTGCTGAAAAAAAAAAGAATTTTTTTGTGTATGTGAGATTGCTACTGAATTGAGCAAACGCCCTATTAAATTTCCCCCGGCCACACGGCCTTGAGATCAACGCAAATTACACCACAATGAAAACAGAACGGCGCAAGCAACTGCCACGCCTTTCCTAGCAACCAATTTATGTTAACTAAAGTGAGTTTTACTGCGATCGGGGTCACCATAGCAACGCAATGACGTCATTGGTGTTTTGAACATATGGTCGACTTTCTTGACTTCCCAAGGTTTTTATTCAGAGTGGTACACGAAACTTGCAGTTCATGCAGCTGCCTTTCAGTGAACTGAGTTGAAAAATCTGTGCGCGTTTTCGAGAAATTTGCAACTAACAGCTGACTTAATTAGCTTTAAAATTGATTGCCCTCGCACAATTGAACCGAACATGCTTTCGACCTTGATTTAGTGTGGGACAGGTGACAGTTTTGTTTAGTGTACTCAAAAACACGTTACACCGAGTCTGTCTTTTACTTACAAACCTAAAAAAATTTACATGCAGAAAGTACCGTGAAACTCTCTGAATAAAAATCTCCAGGATTCAAGGACATCGACGGGTGGTTATAAGCCCTTTTCCTAAAATATGCGAATGCAAAATTGTTGGGGGAGGGGAGGGGGGTAAACTGAAGTGCATCTCCTCAGGACTAAAACTTAACTTCAGTGCTTGGTCGCCACTCAGGCCAGTATCCCCGAATTCTTAGTGGCCCAGCCCAAAATAAAGTAGCCCTCAAATTTCCTCTACTAACACAAAAAAAATTTAAACCATTTTTACTCGAATAACCGCCTTACGACTGTTGGAGCCCGTGTTTTTTAGTAGGGTGTTCGAACCGGATTTATTTCTTGTTCTGGCGTAATACTCCCGTGAGATTTTTTTCGGTTTTTGCAAGGTTTGACGGATTTACAAGACAGAATTTTGCCCTTGTTAGTGATAACTCTTTCAAAAAGGTCTTCGAAAGAAGTTTGAGAGTGTCATCACGACATATCTCTCTGTGAAAAGTGTGAACAGCGTTTGATTGAAGACGAAATTTGTCTTTGAGGAGAGGTATTTCAGTACTAATTGGTGGGGCATTTGAACAGCTTTTTTGCCCCAAGGGGAGGGAATTTCAACGATCCAACCTTCAAAAGTTCAAATGCCCGGGGGGTTGCCCGGGGGGGATGTTGCTGTTTCGGATTGATCGGCGCATAAGTTTGACCTGTTTGAGCCAATTCTTGTTGAGTCATGTGGGGGCTCCAAATCTGCCATACACAAACAATTTCAAAACAAAAGGCAGGTTTTAATGCTTAGATAAACTACAACTTTGGTTAAAAAGGCATTTAAAGCATGTACAAAAAATAGTTCTTAGTCGCTAAACTTTATTGTAAATTCATCTTCAAAAACTGAAAAAGCTGAAAGGCATCCTCCCTTGGCCGACGACAGATTTATCTTTTCCATCAATGAGAACGCCACAGGAAAAACAATCTCTTTTGACGGAGGATCTGGCAAAAAAATAATAATTGACGGAGTCAACAGGTGAGAGATCAGAGCGAGTAACAGCAACAGTGGTAATTATAACAGTAACAGCAACAGCAACAGATAGAGACACAGGCAGCCCAAGCTAAGGTTGAGAGCTGCGCATAAATTAGACTGTTTTTCCACGCTATGCATAATAATGACATCGGCAACATTTAAGAGTTTGTATGGAAATGATACAAAACGTCTCAAATTGCCACAAATCAGAAAGAAGTCGAAATAAAAAAGATTTGTCTTATTTCATTGTTTTATTGGTCATTATTGGAGGGCTTCCTGGGCTGGTTTGAAGCTTTTTGGGCGAGAAATTGAGGTTTATATTTTTCATGTTTACTGAACGTTTTGAATTAATTAAAGTTAATTAATTCTAAACGTTCAGTAAACATGAAAAATATAAGCCTCAATTTCTCGCCCAAAAAGCTTCAAACCAGCCCAAGAAGCCCTCAAATAATGACCAATACAACAATGAAATAAAGCAAATCTTTTTTATTTCGACTTCTTTCTGATTTGTGGCAATTTGAGACGTTTTTTATCGTTTCCATACAAACTCTAAAATGTTGCCGATGTCATTATTATGCATAGTGTGCTGATGTCATTATTATGTATAGCGTAGAAAAAACAGTCAATTTATGCGCAGCTCTCAACCTTAGCTTGGGCTGCCTGTGATAGAGAGTGCCAGGAACATTAAAACGGTGAACAGTTAATTATTCTAGAAGAATAGTCCATTTTACAGTTGTGTGCTTAGTGTCCTGGCCTTTGAATGGAAGTGAGGCTGGAGTTGACCTTGTTTTGACAGACCTTTCTGTTTTTTACATGTAAATCATGTTATCATACATATGAAAAGCAGGAGGGTTTGTATCAAAATACGGTCAACTCCAGCCTCGCTTCCACTCAAAGGCCAGGTCACTAAGAACACAACTGTAAAATGGACTTAATCATCGTAGTTGCATATTGTATCCATTTTTAATTTTCATCCTAAAAATACAATGATAGCGGAGCCTGTGGGCAAAGCCCCCCAGTGGAGCTCCATTGCTAAGGAAATTTGGTAACCTATCAATCCGAGAAATTTTGGTTGTGACGTAATAGTCACGTTATACTGGTAGAAGGCGAAAAGTTCAAGTTACGAAAGCTGCCTTCAAAGGACTTCATCGCTTTGTTTTCTTCACGGGGGAGAGTTTGCCCTGTTCTGAAACACAACCGAGTAAGTGAAGTTTTTAAGGGGTATAAGGTACATGATTTCGAGTATTACGGTGAACGAGATTACGTTTTGAAATGGAAATTTGATTTATGCCATAAAAAATGTGTCATTTACTTTTGACTTTAAAAAATTATTAGAAAGCGCGCTCAGATTTGTGACAGATTCTTGAATATTTTGCCATGCTCAGCCGATTTCACTCGCGTGGACAGACCTACGATTTTGGAAGTGTAACGCGAATTGCATTTAAGTATAAACTTACGGATTTTCGAATAAACTTTTTTCAAAAATGATTTCTCTGTCCATTATTTTGTGTTTGTTTATTCATAACAGTAGGTCTAAGCACGGCCTCAAGACAACTGCACAAGCTTTGCTTTCAATTTTGACTGTCCGGTCCATCTCTTTGTGCAACTGTCGATTTTCTTGTCCTAGAAGTTTTCAATAGTAATAATCTTTTAAGCAAAGCAGTTGTCGATTTAAAGCTATTTTATCCCAAAAGCTTCCGAAAACAGTTTTGTGCGTTCCTCAAAGCGCCTAACTTTATATAGGCTTACTTCTCATCCGCATAACTTATGCCGGCATAATTTAATTAAAGCGTGTTTGGTGTTTCTTTGTTTTGAATCTTGATGGTCTCTAGTTAGAGAACGAAATATAACAGTTATTTGAAAAACTATAAGCGAAGCAGTTGTCGGTTTAAACCTATTATATCCGAAAAGCTTCCAAAAACAGTTCTGTGCATTTTTAAAAGCGCTCGAATTTCAGACAATTTGCAGCCGCAAAACTTATGCCACAGAGTTAAGAATGTTTGGACGGTGTTTGTTTGTTTGTTTTCAATTTTGATGGTCTCAAGTTAGAGAACGAAATATAAGGGTTACTTAAGTAAGTATAAGCGAAGCAGTGTTGAGTTTAAAGTTATTTTATCCGGTAAGTTATGTGTGTTCCTCAAAGTGCTTGAATTTTTTCGCGGTTGCTAAGACCTACGCGACATTTCTTCGATAAGTTTATTACAAGTGCTTCGAAGCTCCCCAGGTCCTTTCTTTCGGGTAATCCCAGTAAAATACCGGTGAAATGTCAGTATAAATTTTTGACCAGACTAATATTTTTATTTAGTGGCAGTTTTGCGGAACCTTCCACTGCGTTAAGGAATATCTCCGCGCGGCTGGTTCAACAAACACTCAGGACTGTATCTATCGTTTTCTTGACTTTATTGGACTTCGTTCTTCGTTCGTACATTCGTTCTGTTCACTCTAATAATTCTAACCGTTCTAACTTAACATTACAATGCTCACTAGTTTAATAGTCATCGGACCTAAACACCTTAGCTACGTAAGTCCAACCGCAAACCTAAGTTGGCATAAACTCACTATTGTTTCTTTGCGGTAACGCTCATGCATTATACTAATTTCCTTAGCGTGGGCTACGATATCTATTGATAATTACCGAACATAATTTGATTACAATCTTTTTTAAAACCACTAATGGTTAATAACTACAAACTGAGACATATCTCTAACTTGTTACAGGAAGTACTTATAACACCCAATGCGAATTTCTGCTCGCAAAGGCAGTAAAATTACTCAAAACGTGTTTGAACTGAAACTAACAAAACCACGAAAAATAATACTAAATCTTGTCACAACAGGCAGTTCATATTATTTGTTAACATCCGAACGCGATGAAGATAACCCATTTAAACAGTCGAATAGTTTTTATTTTGTTTTTGTAAATGAGCGCCGTTTCAAGTTCATTCAAGCGAACAGCCAATAATCCAAGGAGATTTGACAAGCCTTGACAGTTAATGACAGGATATGGAAACATGGCAAACACCAAGCAAGACGGCTCCTGAGTAAAATAATCAAGCTGTGCTCAGCCTCTAGAATGACCTTTCGAGCTTGGTTTTACAGAACAAATCCCCAAAATATTGGAGGAAAATTCGGAACACTTTCAGGCTTTTTGAGAAACACTTTTCGAAAGCGAACGAGCCAAAAAAAGCACCGAACTATATTTCAGACCGAAAAGTTTAAGGACTATTTTTGAGAAACGAACACCAGTTTATTCCTTCGCGGCTCCGCCTTTAGGCTTGGCTAAATCTATATATTATTCATTGATCTCAATGATAATCAGGTATTCATGTATTTATCATATCATCTACATCCTTCACGGGTTTATAATGAACCGACTTAATGACCGGCTCCCAGTTGGCTTGATAGGTCAATCGGTTAGAGCGCTGCACCAGTATCGCAGAGGTCAAGGGGTGCATCCAATACAAGCCTGATTTTTTTTTCAGGCTTTCTTTTCGCAACTGCAAAAGTTGCGTCGATAACTGCGATAGTCTTCTTTCATATATAATACGTTTAAGAATAATTTTTGCTGCTTCGTTATTCCTGTGTACGGATTGACATTACAAAGGAGTTGGCGATCTAACATTGTAACAGATGCTATGAATTTAGTCGGTGTTTACATGTCGTGACGGTCCTTCCGAGTAAGTCAACTTACAAATATAAAAAGGTCTAATTTGCATGCATGCCACCGGTACGACATACAACATTCGGGCTCACGTAACTGATAAATTACACTCTTTTTTTTATAAGAACGCGTAAAATTTGGCTGAGCCTGAGGATGTTCTTATTTTAGCCCATACATTTTCTTAAATTTGGGGGCAAATCTTAACCTCAACGTTCTTATAAAAATGGTTCTTATAAAAGAAAAAGAGTGTACTACACCGCAGACTCTAACTATCAGACTATCATAATCGATGCGCTAGTTTCTGTCTGGGCACAGAATATGGTGAAAATTTAAATGCGCACTGAACTCTTACGAAAGGAGATTTAAAAGGCGTCGGGGAAGACAATTTGTGATCAAGACTATTTCAAAAGGAGAAGATTAAGGGCTGATCCGCATAGTTTTCCTCAGCTTTTGATAATTATTACCTTTGTCAACACTGTGTTTTGGAGGTTCTTCCACCATCTGGGGTGTTTTCTTTTCCTGAAGCAAGGTCTACGTAATAAGACAAGGAAAAGGCTTAGGTATAAATAAATTTCACGAAGAATAAGTCACACCGAAAGACTAAAAAAGGAAAAAAAAAACTAGTGACACACCTGGTCTGTTGAAGACATTCTCGATCAAAGATTTGTCAAATGTCTGTCGCAGTGGTTTGTGTGGGTGAAAACGACTTGAGAGTGGCAAAATCACTAATCTTCGCTCGCTGGAAGCAGGACTGAAGTAAGATGCTTTTTTTGGTGCAAGCTATGTTGTACGTTCATCGCATGATCGGATTTTGTGTTCCATCACTGTATGATGTACATCTACTTTTATCGCATGATCCCACTGTAAATGACTTCGCGGATTTTAAGCCTTCTTAAGAGGTGGTTATTCTTGAGTCTTTTCTCCAGGTTGACAAAAATCACATAGTACGTGTATTTCTTCCATTGCTTATCCCTTTAAGCCCCAATATTAATATGCATATTCTCCTTAGTGTTCTCCATACATTTCTTATGGTACTAGTTAATTGAGAGAATTTGCACAAACAAAAGACATTTCATGTTTTGTGATCATTTCCTTTATTCTCGTGAGCTGTATGTTTGATCAAGTAGGGATATTTAAGGAGAAATTAGATGCTTATCACTATTGGGGCTTAAAGGGCTAAATTCTCTCTGGCCTGATATTGAGAACATGGTGATAATGTTTCGAAACTACTTCGATTTGAATTGCTTTTTATTCACCATCGCTCAAGCTCATGATAAATTCAGGTTAAGTTTAAGCTGTTTGTCCCAATTCTTGTGTAAGTCATGTGGAAGCTCTAACACGACAAACGCTATTTTGAGAAATTAATCATACGATCATACTCGGTGCTCGCAATCTTACATTTTTAAAGTAGTGATTTTTTTTATCTTGCTTTGTTTTCGCAATGACCGGGTAATTTCTAACTTTCACACACAACACCGAACAACAGCAACCGAGAACCATCATATCTGTGAACTAAGCATCAACGTCGGTGTTTCATATCCAGTTTGAAGTGAGTTTGCAACATGCGATTGCAGTTCAATGTTGATTGCTTAAGTCGTAGTAGTCTGATGTTGTGAGGTAATGTGGCATCTCGTGATGTTCAACAAACATCGTCTGTCAAGAATATGGAATTTTTAGCCAATGACGTCACGTTAGTGACGTCATATGGCTACTGTCAGAGCCTAAAAATCAACGATATACGTGTCGTGCTGTCTGTGATGTCTGTCTTACGATTTGTGAGGCTGGGGGGATATTTTGTGAGACGATGGGTGGGGTGTGCACCAGGACACTGAAACTCTTACCTTATCAGCGGCACAAACCCATACAGCTAATGTTATGGGAGTAAGACCCCCGGGCTTTGAAGTGTTTTGCATTCGCAAGTGTGGATCTACTTCGAATGCCTGTTTTGTGTACCTGGGGTCTGGCAGGATTTTATTCGCGTTGTAGTCCTGTGTTTACTTAGCTGAAGTACAAATTTCCACAGCAGCAAACACAAGACGGACGTGCCAATTTGAGATGTTGTATGAACAGAACGTGGAAATTAACGTTACTTCGATCCCTAATTAACAGTGAAAGAAACAATATTTAAAGCCCAAGTTTATAACGATAGTGAAAAGACTAGAGTAAAACAGCATAAAATTTTTCGGGATTATCTCTCGGTAACAGCGAATCTAAAATTTGCAGTGTCATTTTTGAGTGCGTGTTATAAAACATGAAACCATTTAAAACTAAATCGGAAATTGCGCGGCTTGTTGCTAGCCATTCTTAAAACTGGAAAACTTGAATGAAACTAGTATTAAAATCCAAGTCACATTGGTGATCAAGGAATTAGAGGATGGATGTAGTAAAATCTTTACAAGATACATATATGTTATTTACCGGCCGGGAGGTCCGTATAGGGAAAAACTGTGCCCGTGGTCTTGAGTGTGGCCAGATGCCGCAGGCCGAGGGCCGTACTCAAGACCGAGGGCACAGTTTTTCCCTATACGGACCGACCTAGGCAGGTAAATAACATTTTTATTTTTTTCCACAATTTGCCAGTTTGCAGGTCAATCTTGAAAGGGTGTCAGAACGCGCGTAAGTTTCACTGAGTCAGGTGGCAGGAAATCGTGGAGCGAATGTAACCATAAACTCTTCAAACTTTTAACTTTAGTTTAATATTTTCGACTAGAAACTACCCTATCAACACGGAAGAGGTTGTTTTTCAATAACAGACATGAATATGGAAAATCATGGCCGGCATAAAGATAAACAGTGAGACTAAAACAGCAAGGGATCGCAAACGATAATGCTGTAATTCGTAGGATCTGCTGAGAGATCTGATCAGCAAATAAAATGAAATAACAAACAAGACTGCAAGGCTGATCGTACTACGTGAAAAGTAGACTTTGCAAGACACCCACACGACTAGAACCGATACAGGAGGATTGCAACCGCGGACAGCTGTTTCGTCCTTATTGAGACTCATCAGCGCGGTGTAGCAAATATAAATAACGCCAGCTCAGGGAGCCAACGCAAATATATTTTCCAACCCGTACCCTGTATCAAGTTCCGTACCTTGAACTCATCCGTCCCCCGAATCACGCGCTGCCACATCACGTGCTTCGGGGGACAGGAAATCCAAAGTGTCACGAAGGTGTCTCGCAAAGCAAAATAACTTAAATGTGGAAGGCACGGCCATTCCAAAACATTTAAGCGCATGGACAAAACCATGCTAAATAAAAGCACAGCATATCGGATCTGAAAAGATAAACAACCTAATTAAAAACTTATAATTAAGCTTAAGCTTACTAAACACAAAACCAAAGTACTCAAACGTTAGGACAGGTTTAATTGCCCTTGCGTAAAAAATGAAAGAGAATATTAAAAAAAAAACAGTCCGGCCATAACCGGAACTGGATATAAAATTTCTTGTAATCTGATTGTTTCACACATGACCAAAACATTACCTTGACCGAGAAAGGACTAAGTTCCAGGTGAGAGTACAGCGAAAAACAGATCGAAAGCTTTCGATTTCAGCTCGCAGGTCTTGTTAAGAGGGTCGTACAGGGGTATTCTCGTGACGCGTGATTAGCTGATTTTATTTTCCGTGAAAAATGTGAATGTAATAAATTTATTCTTCGTGACCCGTGACCGGAAGGTTTCGCGTGACACGTGAAGAGCTTGAATTAATACCCGATATTCGTGATTTCACCATTTTATTCTACGTGATTTTGAGACGCGAGACCTCCGGACGATTTATTAAGACTAAAAACATCAAAGGTCATCAAATGTGACCTCCGTATAATTATCGTAACGTCTCGTAAGGCATCCGGAACTACCAAGTAGCCGAGAGCTTCCCTTGTTGACCTTCGCTTAATCTTCGTTGACGTCGTCAGTCGTAAAGTGAAAATCTATTGTGCAATTCACGTGCTTTGCATGCGTGTCATGTGTCAGATGTCTACTCTTATGTGACTCCTCGACAGGAGGTCAAGGGTCGGTCAATGACTCAAAGGACAGTGATCCTAAACATGGCAGCGCAATCGGAGATCGAGACTACATGTGTCAGGGGTCTCTACGTCACGAGACAATAGGTGCCGTTAATAAGAAGGGCATCTGTCAACACTTCTATCGCTCGAAAACACTAGCGTCTGACGCAGTCACGCGCGTCAGTCGGGGTCATTATCGCCTAACTTTAGGTATTACAAGAGCGCTATTTTCGGGAAAACGGAGCGTATATAATGCTTACCTTTAATTTGACTTTCCCAAGAAATACAGGGAAAAAGAACGAACATCTTCAACACCCAAAAATATTTTGCAACATGCCGTCAAGGAAAAAAATTCCCGACAAAACGAAAGCAACAATAAGAGCCTTGAAGGCTACTACAGAACTCTCGCTAGAAGAGATTGCTCAGCGCTGCAAGGTTTCCAAAACAAGTGTGCACCGTATAATAAGTGCACAACACAGAGCACCTGAAAACCGGAGACATTTATGTGGCCGAAAGATGAAACTGACACCTGAACAAGAGGCATTAATTCTTCAAAGCATTGAAGAATTGAGAGACCAAGAGGGTTCTTTTTCTTCGCGACGTCTGATGGAACGGACGGGAATTCGTCATGTCACTGATCGAACTGTGAGACGTCGTCTAAACAGAAATGGTTACTTCTTTCTACAGGCACGCAAAAAAGGGCTAATGAGTCAAACGGACAAAGACAACAGAGTGGCATTTGCCCGAAGGATGCAAGCAGATTACCCTCCAAACGTATGGACAGATTCTATAGCTTTCTACCTAGATGGTGTGTCGTTTGTCTTCAAAACTAACCCCCTGGACCAAGCCCGCGCTCCCAAAGGGAGAGTGTGGAGAAGAAAATCCGAAGGCCTCAAACAAGGGTGCTTGGCGAAAGGAAGAAAAGCTGGGACGGGAGGAAAAGTTGCCAAGTTTATGGTTGCAATAACTTACGGGAGAGGGGTGTTAGTTTGTGAAAGATACGAAAAGATGGACGGAAACTATTTCGCATCTTTTATCGACCGCAATTTTAACAGCATGTTTGCGCGTTCCGGGAAGGGATCGAGTCGGCTGTGGTTGCAAGACGGTGATCCCTCTCAAAACAGCAAAGCAGCCCGTGAGGCTATGGCTCGCTGTCAGTCGGAACTTCTAAAGCTTTGTGCTCGATCCCCATGCCTGAACCCGATCGAAAGTGTCTTTAACGTTGTCTCCAGGAAGTTAGAGAAAGACACCCTCGAACAAGGCATTACTCGTGAATCATATGAAGAATTCTGCAATAGGGTACAAAGAACAATTAATGGTATTTCCCGAGAGTTGATTGATAAAACTATAGAGTCTATGAACGGTCGCATCGCTGCCATAATACGGAGCAATGGCGAAAGGCTGAAATATTAAACTAGTACTTTTTAACTGTGTTGCTAACTTGAAGTGTGTTAAATGAAAGTTTGACGTTTCAGTAATGGTTTAAGAAATGTTTCATACGATTTAAGGTTGTTTTAAGACGATTTTGAACGGTTTATTACGGTTAGCAGCTAATTAAAATAAAAGTGACTATGTTTGTTACTTTACTGTCCAAGCGACAAAATCGCGGAAAATCGATAAAAATCGTTGTTAGTAGCTTCTAAATCGTATCAATCGTCATCTTTGTCCACGTAAATCGTGTTCAGTTTTCTAGCCTGAAAAAACCACTGTATATATAGAGAAAATGTCGCCCATAAATATCGGGGATAGCAATTTTAAAAAGGAGAATTTAGTCAATAGCATGTAGATACATGAGTAGCGCACAGGCGTAAGGCGCGATAGACGAGTGTGCCCATCGTGTGCAGGATTTCGGTTAGCGGGTTCAAATCTCACTTTCGACGACTAACCTCCTTTTTTTCCTGTTAGTTTTGGCCAATGCAATTTCTTTTTTGTGTTTTATTGCCCTTCTTCCTAAAATGATGACAAAAAATTCAAATGTAACTATGTTTTGTCTTTATTCATCCTTCATAACTTGTATACCGTAAGCGTGTTGTATAAACTTACTAATTAATTTTATTTTTTACAATCTATGCTATGAAATATATCTTAAGCAATGCAAAGAAATTGCTCTGATTGATTTCAATTAACTGTAATAATAAATGAATGATAAACAGATTAAAAGATTCAATCGATATTTTTAGTTCGTTGCACGCAGTGATTCTCTTACTGTATAACTTATGGGTTTAAAATAAATTCCGCAAAGCATCTTGCACAAGAAGGAATATTTAGCTGTTCAGTCTCTCGAATTCGTCTTTGAAACTGGAAAGAGTGCCAGCGTATCGCCATCATTTCTGTTTCCCTCTCATCGATAACCCCTCCCCTAACATAAACGAAATCGTGCTTGGTTGTGCAAAAAATAGGTCTGTCTTTATTAAATTCTAGGTCTTTAGCAAAATGAGACTTTGGAGCAGGAAGGTGCACCGGCTGGCCCTCCAGCATTAAAAGTAAATCGTGCCATGGAATTATTTTCTGGTTCCACCTAAAGTCGTTTAAAAAAATTACCTCCGCTCTTTCTGCTCCCACCCACGCAAAAGTTGAAGACGCTGGATTGCTAAAGGTCTTGTAAACCAGGCTTAAAGGGTTAAGTAGAAATGTTTTCCCGGTATTTGCAGGCCCTTTTAAAAGAATATTACGGAATTTCCCCCTCCCTTTCTCTAGGAGATCTTTTATCGCTTCGCTAAAGGCTCTACGCGACACGTTGTTCCAATTTAGTAACTGTGTCGCACACTGCAGCCACTGTCCATTGCACTCAGGGGTACATGAATCTTCCAGTAAGCATTTCTCTAAAATCTCCAGCCTTGTTAGTTTACTCCTCTTCAGCACCTCACTTGCGTTCTCCATTTCCCAGGCCGTTGCAATTACCTCTTCTACCACTCTGTTCCCCCTGTTCACCACGAATTCCGCCAGGTCCGTTTTGCCTTCAGCTTTTTGTGCGCTCGCGAGTGCGAGTAGTTCCGTTCTGTTTTTGATTTTCTTTTCAACGATTATATTGGACACATCAAAACAACTTAGGCGCTGAGAACGTCTTCGTTTCACTGACGTGCTCACCCGCCCGTGACCTCCTTCTTTCTCCTTTTCCTCGCCGTCTTCGCCTTCCCCGCCGCTTTTGGAATCTGTTGGCGAATCTTCAGTGACTGGTGGTCGTCGTTTCACACGAGCTTGACTTGCCGACATCGTTCTCGGTGGACCAGAGTTAGCTAAATCCGGATGATCGGGAGACTGAATACAGTTTTCATCTTCTTTAGTCGTGTACAACCAAGCAGTGTAGTAATTCACGTGGCGGTTAGAAAAGTGAACATAAATATTCCATTTGTTCTTTAAATACTGTCGAATCGGCAGCCACCTCTTAATTCGATTCAACTTAATAGCCATGTGATAGTGCTTCCCTGCCTTTTTATGGCTTTCTTGACAACAAGACCACTGAACGATTTTACGTTTGGGCCCCTCACATTTTGCAACTGCCTCGCAAACGGCATCAGCGAACGATTTTCTGTCTGGAAAAATGCTGAGATCAGCTTGGCTATAAGTAACCAGGTAGACGCTTCGCACTTTGGCCGCCTCTAATTCGTCATCGGAGCTTTCAGATTGGCTGGTGACCGAACTACTAGATACATACTGGGAGAGCAACTCCATCGTTCTATTCTGACAAACTGCGTTCGTGGGTTGAAGCAGAAATATTCAACAGTTACGGTTATTTTAATTTCCCGCCCAATCATTACAAAAGCATTTTCCGAAGAGAAAAGAAAGCCGGTTTCGTGAAAGAAATAACTTACCATTTAACGCCAATTGTGACACACATTCATGCATTCTCTTTTTTTCTATTATTGAGTAACATATTATAGACAAATAGCGCATATTAAATATCATTTTCAGCATTTTTTCAATCTCGCCCAAGTTTATTCTTTTAATGCAAGGTGTACTACTTTCTCATAGTATTTAGTTTTGGAGCGTGTGAATGCAGTATTCATCTCATAATAACCACATGTAACGCTACTGGTAACGCCAGTGTGAATCTTGGACAATCTCGGACTAAATAACATGGAACAGAAACCCCCCAACCCCCCAAAATCAATGTTGAAGTCTCGCGAAGAGAAAAACGCGCCATTTTGCATCCTTGATTTGGGGGGGAGGGGTGGTCTGAGTGTTCCATTTAAAAAGTCCGAGATTGTAGTACGATGAGGATTGAGTGTGTGATATTTTACGTGGACCCAAAGTCCGTAGGTTCACTAAATTTCCTTGGGAAGGAACGAGTCGTTTTCTTATTACGAATGAGCATTCGTCTTTGCCAGTTTTTAGCAAAAAGTTAAAGAGAGTCAAGCAGTAGAGGAAACCGAGATAGAAGAGGAGGAAGAGTACGACACTGACTCAGATTTTGACGATCCTCCCGCGGACAATGACGAGGAAGATACATTAGACGATTTGATGTTTCTTCGGGCCGTTACTACACGAAATGGACGAATGGTTAGAGTCGTCTTTCGAGAATGATGGAGGTATGCGATTTGTAGTACGCAGCCTTTCCTCGGCCTTTTCTTAGCCTTAATCAATTTTGATTTCTTCAAACACTCTTTGTAGCCTAAGAACAGGATAAAAGAGTACGTTTCTTTCTTATTTTCGTGATTCGGGAAAACGAAATTTCAATATCCGTGATTCGTTAATTTTTTCGTCCGTGAATCGTGCCAGAGACCCCCTCTGTACGACCCTCTGTTAAAGAAAGGGTCAAACATAAATATAGACAATTTTCTTCATTCGGATGAGGTCTTATTCGCCAAGTATTAGCTAGGACAGCCGAAGCGTCCTGAAAACTTGCTTATGGCTGGTATGTAATTATACCATCAACGAAGACGTTTCGGCCTCTATTGCGCCGAGAATAATTTGCTGCTCGAGTTTATAAAAGCAGAACGCGCGGTATTCGTTGTCTCCAAATTAAAGTACTCATTCATCAGAGAATTAGCATAGTCGAAGCTGTGTGGATGTGTGGTTCGGATTGTTGTGAGACTTGCGCCTTACTAAACTGAAGGCGGACGGTACCATTTATAATCTTTCTCGGTAGCTCTGTTTTGCTTATCGGTAACTGTTTTACTTAGTAGGCATAAGCTTACCTATATCCCGGCTATATGCGACGGGAGGATTCCATGCAATGTGATAAACAACGAAGACATTCAGTTTGTGGCACTGAAAATGTTCTGCCATGCCTGTGTAAGTGTTGCAGGTGTGCTTGTATAAAATGTTCAGGATAACCCAGATTGTACAGGGACAGCGGAGCGTATTTTGAAGTGGTGGGGGGCTGAAAACGAGCGCCGGAGGCGCGAGTTGGTAGGGGGGTCTGGGGGTATCCTCCCCCATAAAATTTTGAAATCTAGAGTCTCGGAAATCGTATTTACAGCATTTTCCGCGAGATACTTTTTGAAATAATTAGCCTGGATATAAAAGCGTAAAATGAAAGGTACTTTTAGTGCTTACAGCAATATTTTGGAGGTTATTTCTCAGCCTTCCGGTCTCCAACGCTAACCTGCGGTTTTTTGACACAAGCTTCCCGTCTGTGGGAACGCTGAGAAAATGTTAAAAATACGTAAACGCGAAAAGCTTCCGACGAGGTTTGTATAAAGTTGTAGCTTTGTAAATTCTTGTGACTTACTTAAGCAATAACAATTTAAACACTAGTTTCATCTGGCAAATACTTTTATGTATTTTCTCGAATAACTACTGTACATGAATCGAAATAACATTAACAGAAGTAGTTTGCTATTAAGTCAACAATGCTTTGAGAAACGATCCCTTGCTAAAACATGCATCTGGAATGGCAACGACTGTCAAAAACAGTAACTACATTTGATACCTCAAAAACTATAAAATGGCGTTTTACAAAGACCATTGTATTACAAGTTTCGTATTTCTTTATACGTACCATATACTAAAACAAAATAAAATGTCATCCTCCTCAAAAGTGGGGGGGCTAAAGCCCCCCCAGTCCCCCCGGCTCCGCCGTCCCTGTTGTATGAATTGCTTGTGTAGAAAAATTCAGTGGTCAAATAAAATCCAGTGCTGAAAACTGTCTCTGTAATCGTTAGCTGCGGAAAATCCACTATCAATGAAATTTAAAATTCCAGTGGCCATCCAGAGATGGTAAAGGTGTCTTTCACTGCTGAGGCCTCAGAGGCTGATGTTAAAACTGATTGCTTTTTATTTTTGTGCAGACAGGGTTAAAATGTAAGCTTAAATTATACTTGTATTTTAAGCAGATATATTATATTCTTTCACATCAAATAAACTCAACCAACTGAAAATTCTACAGGATAGTAACTAATGGCCAAGGTACATGTTTGACTGTACCAGTAAGGATACAAGGATTTTGGCCCTGCAGTGAGCACATAAACAAGACATAACACTTATTTGAGACAGGGCAATGCAATAGTGCCATCCAACCCAGAGCACGTATTAGAGAGGGTACTAGTTTGAATAGTTAGTGTCAATGCAAGAAACAACTGAAACAAGCCCCTGAATTGGCTTTGGAAATGAAATAAACTACTCCTCTAATTGTTTGCTAATCCACAACTCAATGAAGAGGATCTCTTTAATATAGACCCAGTTCAGATGATGGCTAGCAAGGTCACTTTCATTGCTGATGACACTATCCAAGTAGTAAGTAACCTACACTGATCAGAAGTGTAAGCAAACTGTTCAGTCTTGTTTGATGATCTTATTCTCCCAATATCTTTACAGGAAGTACATTTTAAGTTGTGATAAGCTATGCATTGCTAATAAAAGTTTTGATAATGTGACAAGATATGACTTACAAACACTTATGTAAAACAGCAATAAGCACATACAATTGCAGGGAATAATTCAACTTCATTCAAGGAAAATTTTTCCACCCCATGACCACTCGACTTCACCGTGAAAGTGTTCAAACCACCCAGGGCGTACTCTCATATGGAAGGAGAGAGGGGTTGTAAACTGCCGATTTGGATATCACTTTGAGTAGAGAGGATGGAATACTAATAATACATACTACATAATAATACACACTAGTCATACTAGTAATACATCATGGTATTACTTAGGGTTGTAACTGAAGAAATAAAAATATTTTCATCATTGTTGTGTGCGTGGTGTAGATGTTTCATAATGGGATCTTAAAGCAGTCAACTTCTGTCATGTCCAGATTGGTCTCCTCTAGGATTACAATTTAAAAAAATCTGGAGAGCAAATTTATTATTCTTGACTCACTGGAGTTATGTCACGGGTGAAAAGTCTAAGGAATGTCACTACTATCATCATGTAAAAAAATGTTATTCTAATCTCCCCGGGAAGAAGACTCATCCGCTTCCTTAGCTTGTCTATTAAGCAGGGTATGCAGAGCAGTGGGAAGGTTGAAGGCTAAACGTAGGAATGCTTGCATTTCATGCTTTAGTTTTGGGGGCAGTATAGGTATCATCCCCTTCGAACGATGCCATCATTTCCTTTGACTCCCTAGTGCTCTGCATTTTCAATTCCCAGCCTGGCAAGCCCCCAAGGTTATTACAGTTGCACAAAAATAATGAAAAGGCATTTCTAACAATGCTTCTTTTGACAATAATTTATTATTTATGCAAACATCGTCCATCAAAACACTCCAATTGTGCCAGTTCTTCTGGGTAAGCAGCTCTGTATAACCTGGAAAAAAGCAACTCTTTTTATTACCCCGCTGTCAGGACGGGGTCTAGTCCTACCCGTTTTTTTTTTTTCATTATTACACCGCCGTCAGGACGGGTCTAGTAGTACCCATTTTTACCCCCGCCGTCAGGACGGGGTCTAGTAATACCCGTTTTTTTTTCACCCCGCCGTCAGGACGGGTCTAGCAATACCCGTTTTTGACCCCGCCGTTAGGACGGGGTCTAGTAATACCCGTTTTTTTTTTCATTATCTTTTTTGGTGGTCACTTGCCCCAGACCTCCGCTCGGTCAAAACAATACTTGCCGGTAAACTTTGTTCGTTTAGCGTTTATTCGGCAGAATTTTCATGAAAGTTGTTGTAGAAAATTACTGGCGATTTAATGGCATAAAAACCCCTTCTATGAAAGCAACAACGAAGGTGTTAGCGAGCTTTGAAGCTGGCATTTAATTCGCCTAAGCTGCTCTGGCATGTAAACATTACATCACTGAAACACAGAAGCCGATTCGGGGAAGTCCCTTGCTTTCGCCAAGTTGAATAATTCAACAGTGAATGCGAGCATTATTTTGGCAGTTTTGCTTTGCTTTGCCAAAATCTTTAGGGAAAGTTGTGTAGAAAAGTACAAGAAATGCAATGGAGTTGACTTCTCTTCAATGAGAGCAAGGACGAAGGTGCTAGCGAGCTTTGAAAGCCAATGATTCATTCTACGTGCCGTAGCGCATAAACATTACGTCATTGAAACACAGATACCGATTCGGAGAAGTAACTTGCTTTCACCAAATCACTCATCGAATCACGGCCTAAAATAGACTTTTACGTTTTTTTCCCATAGCTACCAGTTTCCTTTAGATTTTAGAATAAGTTTCTTTATCAACAAATCTATTTAAATTTCCGTGCCCTTGCTATTTAGAATTACGCTGACAGGACAGTTCGTTTATTTAATAAACGTGACGTAACTGAGTCACGCTATGGTCATAATATTTCGTCACTTTCTTCTTCGCGAAAGCAAGGACAAGTGGATGACCAAGGAATGAGGGATGGGGTTCATACTATCAGGGATTCATGTTATCACAGGGAGAAGGGTTCGGAGCAGCCGCATAAGGGGAAATGACAGCAAATACGTCAAAGGTACGATAAATCATCAACTTTAAAATTTACACTACTTGGGCTCGTTTCTTGAGTGACCGTAATATATTTTGCTCCCTGGGAGGAGGAGAGAAACGGTGGGGTCGAATGCCCCTGGGCATTTCTTGTTTTTTTTGGTGGTCACTTGCCCCAGACCTCCGCTCGGTCAAAACAATACTTGCCGGTAATTTTCGTTCGTTTAGCGTTTATTCGCCAGAATTTTCATGAAAGTTGGTGTAGAAAATTACTGGCGATTTAATGGCATAAAAATCCCTTCTATGAAAGCAACAACGAAGGTGCTAGCGAGCTTTGAAGCTGGCATTTAATTCGCCTAAGCTGCTCTGGCATGTAAACATTACATCACTGAAACACAGAAACCGATCCGGGGAATTCCCTTGCTTTGGCCAAGTTGAAAAATGCAGCAGTGAAATGGCAGTTTGCTTTGCTTCGCCAAAATCTTAGGGAAAGTTGTGCAGAAAAGTACAAGAAATTCAATAAAATTGACATCTCTTCTATGAGAGCAAGGACGAAGGTGCTAGCGATCTTTGAAGCTGTCATGAACCGTGGCACGTAAACATTACATCACTGAAACACAGAAGCCGATTCGGGGAAGTCCCTTGCTTTCGCCAAACCATTCATCGAATCATGGCCTAAAAGTAGACTTGTACGTTACTCGGTAGATAACCGTTCCCTTTAGATTTTTAGGATTATTTTTCTTTATCAATAAATCTCATTTCCTTGCCCTTACGCTGAGATGTCAGTTCGTTTTAAAAAAACGTGACGTAACTGAGTCACGCTATGGTCAAACTATTTCATCACGTTCTTTTTTCGCGAGTGCTGGAACAGGTGAATGACCAAGAAATGAGGGATGAGAAAAGTGTTCATGCTATTAGGGATTCATGTCATCACAAGGAGAAGGGTGCAGAAAAGACGTCGGGAGGGGGGGGGGGGGTGGCGGCAAACACGTCAAAGGTAAAATAAATCACCAACTTCATAAATTTACACCACTTGGCCTCGTACCATGAGTGACCGTAATGTATTTTGCACCCTAAGGGGAAGGGGAAAACGGCGGGGTCTAATGCCCCTAGGGCTTTTCTTGTTTTCCATTTTTTTGGTGGTCACTTGCCCCGGACCTCCGGTTTTCGCTCGACCAAACAAATACTTGTCGCGTCTTTCGCTACACAGTTTAGGGCTCGTATCTTGGGTGGCCGTAATATATTTTGCACCCTAGGGGACGGACAAAAACGGCGGGGTCTAATGCCCCTGGGGCTTTTCTTGTTACCCCGCCGTCAGGACGGGGTCTAGTAATACCCGATTTTTTTTTGTCGTCGTGGTCACTTGCCCCAGACCTCCGCTCGGTCAAAACAATACTTGCCGGTAATCTTGGTTCGTTTAGCGTTATTTCGCCAGAATTTTCATGAAAGTTGGTGTAGAAAACTACTGGCGATTTAATGGCATGAAAACCCCTTCGATGAAAGCAAGAACGAAGGTGCTAGCGAGCTTTGAAGCTGGCATGAATTCGCCAAACTTGCCCTGGCACGTAAACATTACATCACTGAAACACAAAAGGCGATTCGGGGAAGTCCCTCGCTTTCGCCAAGTTGAATAATTCACCAGTAAAATGCAAGCATTTTCTTGGCAGTTTTGCTTTGCTTTGCCAAAATCTTTAGGGAAAGGTGTGTAGAAAAGTACAAGAAATTCAATGGAGTTGACTTCTCTTCGATGAGAGCAAGGAAGAAGGTGCTAGCGAGCTTTGAAGCTGGCATGAATTCACCTAAACTTGCCGTAACACGTAAACATTACGTCATTGAAAGACAGAAGCCGATTCGGGGAATTGTTTTGCTTTCGCTAAAGCATTTATCGAATCATGGCCTAAAAGTAGACCTTTACGTTTCATTTTTCAGTAGATAACCGTTCCCTTTCGATTTAAGGATAATTTTTCTTCATCAATAAATCTATTTAAATTTCCGTGCCCTTGTTTAATATTTAGAATTACGCTGAGATGTCATTTCGTTAAAAAATTGACGTAACTAAGTCACGCCATGGTCAAAACTATTTCGTCACGTTCTTCTTCGCGAGTGCTAGAACAGGTGGATGACCAAGGAATGAGGGAAGGGAAAGGTATTCATACTATAAGGGATCCATGATATCACAAGGAGAAGGGTGCAGAGGAGACGTGGGGGGGGGGATGGCAGCACACACGTGGAACGTTAGAAAAATCACCAACTTCAAAACTTTATACCACTTGGGCACATATCTTGAGTGACCGTAATGTATTTGCACCCCGGGGGGGGGGGAACGGCGGGGTCCAATGCCCCTGGGGCTTTTCTTGTTTTTCATTATTTTCCATTTTTTTGGTGGTCACTTGCCCCAGACCTCCGGTTTTTGCTCGGCCAAACATACTCGTCACGTCTTTCGCAACACAGGCTAGAGCTTGTATCTTGAGTGACCATAATATCTTTTACACCCCGACGGGAGGAGGGAACGGCGGGGTAATGCCCCTGGGACTTTTCTTGTTAAACCTGAAGTAACCTCTGAGCATGTTGTTGCAAATACTTTTTTCCTTAGTCTTGGTTTATGATGGTAATAGCAAATTAGTAAATTAATTTAAATAGACAGTAGAAAACAAAATGATGCAAGTCTTCAAATCACATCAGCATCAAACAAAAAACAACACCAGTTTACAGCAGTGCCAGAAGTGAGAGCTGACCGAGTAAATAAAATATGTCAAAATTTATTTGGAAGAAAAAAATTTAGGTCGTGAATAAAAACATCTTGCAGCTGCTTCTGCAAGAAAGCACCACAAATATTTTCCAAAAAGCACATTTGACCTAGATGATGAAATGAGCATCTAAAAGCCCATTTACATTTCTACTGCCAGAATGGAATATGATAACATTTTGTTCTGCATGTTGCACACAGCTTTTATAATCCTAATTTCTCCATAGGAAGCACAAGCATAATATTTGAATATCATTAAAAATGGCGTTTCAAAATATAAGACTTTGAGGGGAACATTTCGAGGGGAACATTTCGAGCAATACATAACAACGAACTAACTGAATAAAGTTCATGAAACATTACATGGTGTTGTTTGCTATCGTTACAAAGCATTTTGAGCAATTTTGGCCCCACTTACTCAACTGTGTTAGTACGTGTATAATACATTGACAAGAAAGGAGTCATTTGGCCCGATTTAGCCACTATCATAGCTCGACACGTTTCGGAATTCGCTCGAATTTACCCACAAATATAGTTCAGGCTCCCATTCTGACTTAGCTACTTGACAAAAGGAAGACATACAAGTGATTTTCTCAAAACCAATTGCACATACCTCGTGTCCCAGAAGAATTATCCACTGTACAAAATCATAATAGCATCTCAAAATAGGTCGCCATGGATCCGTGAGGATCCCGATAGTCCCATTTGACCGCGGTCGGCAGTGGACACCAGTCAAATTATGCCCTTATGGGGAGGGGCACGCTCGTTTTGGTCGTGTTACAATTGTAGTAACTATGACCCGGTGCGGACACAAGATTGTCGCTCAGAAATGACTAAATATAGTGTGCCCAGCCTTGGCGGCCATATTGACTTTTCTGATGAGGTCACCATATATCCATTTCTGGTTAGGTCCCGGACTGAAAAAACAGCCCGTTTAGCCTAATTACTTTCTTTTTATGTCTTGCATTGTACTTGTAAACGTATGTGCTG
The DNA here is from genome assembly GCA_964030785.1 of Siderastrea siderea. Lineage (NCBI taxonomy): Eukaryota > Metazoa > Cnidaria > Anthozoa > Scleractinia > Rhizangiidae > Siderastrea > Siderastrea siderea. The sequence goes on along the minus strand of OZ034979.1, from coordinate 21,733,460 downwards.
GTTCTTCGGATATAAACAATTTAATCAGTTAGCGAAATCGTTCGGTGTGATCTCAGTTTTAACCAAAGCGAACGGTGCACCGGCTTTTAAGCTTATCCTCGTTAACGGCAGATGAAAAAGCAAATTTCCAGTTGAAGCCTGCACAATTTCGTAAATGATAATATACCGAACCTCGATAAACGAAGAGAAAAAACTAAAAAACGAAGTCATTAAAGTAAATATCGGAGTCAAAAGGCATTGCGGTGGTCGCAATTTAAAAACTAAAAATGCTGTGTAAAGTGAATTCAACAACAAACTCACGAACCGCCATGCTAAAACGAGTACTCGCCTTTTGAAGGTATTACAAGGCCTTTTTAAAAGGCGAGTACTCGTTCCCCTCCTTGTTAGACTTTCCATTCACAACACACGTAAGAGCTGTGAGTTGAAAAAAAAATTCGCATCTTTGAGCCATAAACGAAAACAATTCCCGAGTTCAACCGAGGTATGTTGTTTTTCAATTTTCATTCAATGGTTTTCGCGCGGTTACCATGACCGTGGTCAGAAGTAGGAAAATTCTGCCCGCTCCCGGAACCAATCAGAATGCAGGATTCGGAGGATACCGCCCGCTCACGCACTGAGAAAAAAATAATAAACGTTATTTCGGGATTATTCATAGCTCAAAGTGTAAGGCGTATGTTGAGCAAATTTGCATAGTTGACAGCTGTAATTTCAGCCTTAGGAATGTAACGCAGCACTTAAAACTGATCTCGAACCGACCGAAACAGTACCGAAAGATTAACAACAACAGATATGTGACAAAGCATTCTAATAGAGACCTGTTGGATCTACTGGAAAGCGAGCTGAATTTGAACATTTTCGTACTGTTCGAAGGCAAAGCAAACGAAATTAATTCGGCTGTAGCCGGAAGGTCGTGGCCGGTAAAATGCAGGTCGGCGGCTCAGATTTTTTTGCAGCTTTTCTTAAGAAAAATATAAATCCTACCGTTTTTCATCGATTTCTCAACTAAGCGCCATCTGAAATACACATCAGCCCCAATCAGCCCGTCCTAACAAAAACTAACCCCTCCCCTCCCAGAGCTGTGTTGTCCCCAGTCTCTCGCGTTGTGGTTGAAACGGAGACCGGCTTCTGGACTTCGAGTCAGAATGATTATTGTCATTACTGTTTGCGTGTCGCAACGTTAACCATTTGCCCAAATGGCTAACGTTATTCGAGGAAAAGCTGTCGACTTAATTGCAAGAAATCTTCGGGAACCCAAGGGAATTGGAGGACATTTTATACGGGTGAGTTCATGTTTTTTAACCGAAAAAGGACATAACGAACGGACAGATGAAGGATGTAATCTTTACAAGGAAGATTCCTCACAAGGAAAATTTCTAGGCGGCTAAACTGTAGAATACACCTTGTCACTCAGGCGTATAAGCCCATTCCATAGAAAATAAAACAGAGTCAGTCGACAACTAGAAGAAGTACACAGTTTCCAGTAGCAAACTCCCAGCGGGGGTGGGGGGTACTCCGGATTTAAAGTGAGGGGGAGGTGCGAAGGATTTTTTTGGGTTTGAAATTCTCGATTTCGGTTTTTTTGGGGGGAGCGGGCGTTGAGGAAATTGTGGCAATTTGATTTGAGAAAGTTTGTTGCGATGCGGTATGATAAACAGGGTTGGAAACTAAAACTTTGGAACACTCGCCGTCTGGGCAAGAAACCTGAAGTCTGAAGTTACGCTTATTTTGAATAATATATTTTAGATATGAAAATCGTTCTCGCTAAACCGGCGAGTGATCCGTGATATGTACTCGCCTGACAATTTTTCCACTCGCCTGGGCAAGCGGGGGAGCGCCAATGTCCAACCCTGTTAATTAAACAAACAAACAAACACGACCATCCAAACAGTACCGTTGTTATTCGTTATTGTCATTTAATCCCTTCTGGGTACTTGAAAGGCTCCAAAATTCAGTACGGGATTTTTGGGGTTTCATTTTGGTCCAGGACATTTTTTTTTGGGTTTCACTTCAAGCCCAAGGGACTTTTTTTGGTTTTGGTTTTATTTGCACCTCCCCGTTAGCAAAATGTACACAACACCTTGATGCCGAAACCATGTGCAAATGCAACATTGTAATAGCCCTTTTCACAGTTACCTTTTCTCATTTGCATTACAATGCATTTGATCGTGGATGTGAGGCAATTTCGGGCAATTTTGCCGTTTCTGCCCGAAATTGCCTCACATCCACGTTCAAATGCATTGTAATGCAAATGAGAAAAGGTAACTGTGAAAAGGGCTATTGTACACCACAAAACTTTACAAAACCTGCTAGAGTTACAGTTCATTATTATGTATGGCCGTGTGAGTTTTAATGTGGCAAGGAACCTTATTTACAGTCAAAATACTCAGTGCATTCCGCTTATTATTTGGGAATGACTTTCATTAATCGGGGACGGATTGCATTATTGGAATCGAGATTCCACTTTCAAATTGAAAATTGTAATGTTCCAGTGGTAGCCTTGTTCCAGATAAGGAATGCTGATTGGTTTATTATTGACATCTGGCCAATATTCACGTGCAAGTAGCAGACTGTTGGCGGCTTGACATGTCTGGCCTGATTTGTGTTCCCTCAACAAAATATTAATTGCAGGCACTTTTCCACATGAAAAAGCAGTCTGTTGTTGTTAAAATGTAAAGAATAATTTCTGAAAAACAAGTGTGCTGTAAATGCACATTAAATGTTCCTGAAAATTGAGAAAAATTCCCTGTAATCTCAAACCGACTGAAACCAATAGCCGCCAATGGTTTTGTATTTCGCGTGTGAACTTTTGGCTTATGTAAGTAACAATCCAATCAACATTCGTTACTTCGAATGCGTCTACCGTTGGAACATTTCAATCTTCAATTTAAAAAAAGAATTTTGATTCCAATAGTGCAATCCGTTCCCGATTAATGAAAATCATTCCTAAATAATGGGCTGCGCTCAACGGAATGCGCTGAGTATTTTGACTGTAAATTTTTTTCAGTGTAAAGAGGCATAGGTAAAACAAAATTCGCTCAATCTGCGCTGGCTGGGAAGAAAAACGAAGCTTCTGATGATGAGAGGAAGCTGAGACCAATTGTAATAGCCCTTTTTGCAGGACTCTTAAAATTGTGCGGTTGCAGAAAATATTCATACCTCCCCCATGGATGGTGTTTTACTTCGAATCCACCACCCCTCTGGAAATTCCAGTTTAGTTTCATACTTTCCTTTAAAGGTTTGGCCTTTGAGACCCTCCACCCTCTTGGAATTTCCAAAGACCATCCGTGAGGTGAGTATGGAAACTGAGAACCAGGGCTGTCGTATTTTAAAATGTCATGGTCATGTGGCAGGTAACTGACTATCTATAGAATATTTCCAACTTTTGGACTGGAATCGAGATTTTCTTTTTTGAACGGAAAGGGTCTAAATGCTAATATTTTTCCTTCAGGTGATGCTAGAAAAGGGAAATAAATGACTGGAATATGAAGTTGTGAAGCACCTGGATATTCAACCCAATCACCACGTCCTTGAAGTTGGGTTTGGTCCTGGGGTAGGGCTGAGTGCTGCCTTGAAAATAGTGGAACACGGTAGTGGTAAAGTATATGGTATTGATATCCCTGAACAGATGGTAAGTATTGAACAATCATGACCTTATTTGGGGCAAAAATATGCATTGATATCAATCAGCCTCCTTCCCAGGCTGTTGACTTGTTGAGTGACAGTGGGAGGCTTGGGGCCAAGCATGATAGCCCGAGCAAATCTTCCCGTTGAGCTTGACGGGTGACGTAACATTTGATTTCTCTCCGTGGACAACTGGGAACAAGGCTGCAGAGATATTATTTGTCTGCACATGGACATGATTTATTCCGAGAAAAGAGCAGTTTTCAAGGAGAGCAAAGCTTGAGAAACAGATCATGTTCTAGGACAAATATCTATGCTATTTTAAAAGCCAAACAAACTAAAGTTATTTTAAAAAGTGGACTGTGTTATAACTGGGTGGATACATGATAAAATGAATAAAAACATTACTCTGGTTGAAAATATAAAACATGTTTATGTTGTAAAACTGGATGTGTTTAGCTATGACTCAAGCCTTCTTCAGGGAAATTAATAAATAATTTTAAAAAATTTTATGGAGGCAAAATACAAATTAGAAAAACTACGTGTTCCAAGAATTTTTTCGACCGAATAAACACTGGGTCTACAGGACCAAGATGAAAATAAACATATTTATTGGGGACTTGGCATTTATTTGAGGTCCCTGCATTTATTCCAGATGGGTATAGTTAATCGGGATTATGCATACTAGTTCATTTTATTTGAATTTATAATCATACCTCAACTATATAACCATTTACAATAGTTTATTGTACTTTTAACTAAAACAGATGAAACAAAAGACATATCAGGTATCATGTCAATCTCTTTTAAATCATCATAACTTTTCTGAGGGCTTTTCTATTAAGCAAGGATCATCTTGAGGGCTTTTCCAGCATTTCTCTATTAGTTCCTTGAATCGTTCCATAATTTTGCCTTTCTCAGAGCTGACAGAGCGGGAACCTCGCCACCACCTTGTTCTAAATTGCTTGCACGGTACGTATGCTGTCGTGCCGATGTACTTCCTTTATGAGAAACGTAACATTGAGAAGATTTCAATCACTGTTCCTGTCACTGATGCTTTTTGCTAAATGACTTACCAGATTAGTTAGTTCGCTGTTATGTATTGCTCAAAATGTTCGCTTCGAAATCCCATACAAAGTCTTATATTTTGAAACGCCATTTTTAATAATATTCAAATATTATGCTTGGGTGTCCTGTGATATCAGTCAATTACAATTTTGCTTGGGGTTAGGCCCAGGCACCCTTCCATATTTGCGTAAAATACATAAGGCCCGAAGGGCCGAAAATTTTTCGGCTAACGCGCGGAATTCGAGCAGAATAAGGGTGTCCAAGCAGAATTTCGAGCAGAATAAGCGACTTTTACGAGCACTGCCGGCAGGCAGAATAAGCCATTTTGTGAGCAGAATTTATCCAAGCCTTACACCCTCCTATGCCGCACTGGCTCGGTCTTACGCCGCTTTACGCCAAAGACCACGATCGTACGCCAGTACGCCGAGCGATTTGGAAACCCACGCCGAAGATCTTCCGGGAAACCTACACAAAATGGGCTGTAGGTTGAGACTCAAAATAAACACGTGAGCTAAAAATAACTTTGTACCGTGGGAAAGTTACAAATGTAAACATACTTTGGTCGATTTGCGAAGAAAAAAGACGAAAATTATTGTAGCCGACTTGATTACAAAGCAAGCAACTTCAATCAACAGGGGAAATAAATATAGTTGCAAAACTATTTCAGTCGTGTTTATAAACGCTAGTTCAAACCGATTTCGAACGAAAATATTGTGGATACAAGAAACGCACATTTGATGGCAGACTCCTGTTTTGACAATATAGTGTACTAAGAACGTAAGTGGTTGACTGAAACGTCTGAAACCTTACAGAGTAAACAAAGTAAAGCGAGTCGCGTGTCACGCAAATCACGCAGAGCGTCAAAACGGCACCCTTTAGAAAGTTGACCGTTTATGGGCACCGAAAAGTATTGGATATTCGCCGTCAGAAGTAAGAAATTAAAAAGTTCAACTGCAACTTGCATTTTATTTCTGAAGTAACATTGTTAACTTTCCACTGATCTTTGCCTTAATTACGTATGCAATATTTTTCGACGGTGAGTTTAAGTTTAAGTTTACTTATTTTTGTCTCTGTTCTTGCGGAAGTCACGCGTAGTCACGCTGCTCGATCATTGCCAGGTTTTATAGTGGATAACCACAAGATCTTTTTGGTGGTGGTGGTGGTGGTGGGGAGGGGGGGGGGTTGGGCTGAGGGGTTAGGGTGGGACTTACCGGAGGTGTAAAGGCATTGACTCTGCGCGCATTGCGTGTCTATGTTTTCCGACTGTTAGAAATGAAAGGTCAAGAACAATCTGACGTGCAGCGACAGGCCCTAAATTCACGGGACTCGGTATTCGCCATTTTCAGAGATTGTAAACACAATTCCTTTAAATCATATTTGATAATTTAACCCTTTAAGACCCAAGAGTGACAAGCACCTAATTTCTCCTTACGATATCACTAGTTAATCAAATAAACAGGTCAGGAGAATAAAGGAAATGATCACCAGACATGAAATGTGTTGATGTTTAATCAAATTCTCCTGACTACTAACATAAGAAATATATAAAGAACAGTGAGGAGAATAAGGATGTTGATCTTGGGGCTTGTACATCTTACTTTCACTTGTCACTAAGTCAGTCAATGGTACTACTATTAAACAAATTTGCTGCCTTGAATCTGCATATGATAAGATTTGAATTAGCAAATAATTTCACCTGATGATTAATGCACTTCTCTGACACGACTAAATGTCACTCGCCTTGGCTCTAGGTAAAAATAAAGTTATTTATCACATTAATCAATGGGAACAACCTTTGTAGAAATCCTATATGTGATCTTACAGGATTTGTAGAATCAAGCAACTTAGTTTGGGAAACTGGTATAGAAATAGAAATTTTGGTCTAGAGTAGGGTGTCATTATTATACCCATACAGTGGCATGGAGAATTAAGTCACCTACAATTAGTAATGGTAATTGGACTGAGTGGAGTACAATTCAGGGAGTATAATCAGGCGAGTTATTTTAAATTGGCCGAACACGTGCAGGGCCACTCAACGAATCTGTTCCTTCAAATATCTGTTCTTGGGACGACTTCCTGTTGGCTGGCAAATTATTTTTGTGTAGCTACTTTCCTGGGAAATAATCACTGAAGGTTTTTTCCTGGGAAAATTATTTCCCGCTGGAGACGCCCTGGACTAAAAGATTGAAGCTTGCTGAGAGACGAGAGAGACTGGGTCGGGGCAGTAGCCGCTGACCGAACAAACTGCTTCTCCAGGAAACCGTTTCTCCGCGGTTACGTCCGTTTACGTCGGTTTATCGTTCGGTTCATTACGGATTCTTTCAAACAAAAGGTAGGCATGTATATCGCTTTGCTATGTTTTATTCATGATCGGATGTTCAAGACTTGTGAAGCCCGGTGGCGGAAAGTAATACTGCAGTTGTTGTCTTGTTTCACTCACAGAATCATGAATATCATGGCCATGCAGCCCAACTATCCAAAGCTGAAATATTAAACACCCGGCCTGCCACCACAAACATGATAAGATGGCGTTTTTATTAAGCCATGAAAGCAGCTTATGCTTATATAGCTGAGCTTTTCAGTCACGTTTTAATTTTGTCGCTTTGTATTTCACATTCATCTGATGATTATTTATAATTGGTAATGAGTAAACCTGGGAGTTTAGTCCCTAAGACAAAATCCCAACTGTAGAATGGGAAATTTTAATATTTAAATGTATATTTTCTGCATGTTAGATTGAAGATATGCAGGCATCCCTCGTAGGCCTTAAGCTTACACAAACCTGAGCTTAATTTTGAAATTTTTTTAATAAACAATAGGGCTTTTTATTTGTAAAATGTGGCTAACAGAGCTTTATTTATATTGACAATTTTTTATCAAACAGAATTTTACATAGCAATGAACCTCTGAGCACTTAATTTGAATATTTGTGATGTTTAAATGGCCTCTGACTTCGGCAAAATGCCCTTGAATCCCTGTACTGTATGCTTTCCCTACAATTGATAATTAGTGGCAACCAAAGAAATTTTCTTCTAAACAAATAATAAACCTGGACAGACAAAATAGAGAAACACATGCTTTATATGCCCTGCTCTTATTTTGTTGTAAATATATCGCAGAAAAATGCCTGTTTAGTGTCAGTAAGGGGAGATTTACTGTACAAGCTATGTTTTTGTTGAAGTCCAACTCAGTATTAACATATGTTTTTCTTTTGTTACGGTGTACCACGCATGTAACAGCCAGCACTCACAAAAATGCAAGTGAACTTTTTCGTTACTTCTTTTTTAACTCAAGGTGAGTTAGGCTTGTGATGACAGACACTCATTACTGGTAGTTTGTCCTTGTGACCCTTTCTCTTCCATAAGGTTAAGTTAGGCTTGTGGTGATGGACACTCATTGGCTGTTCGTTCTTGTGACACTTTCTCTTCCATTAGGTTGAGTTAGGCTTGTGACGATGGACCTTCATTGGTTGTTCGTTCTTGTGACCCTTTCTCTTCCATTAGATTGAGTTAGGCTTGTGACGACGGACACTCATTGGTTGTTCGTTCTTGTGACCCTTTCTCTTCCATTAGGTTGAGTTAGGCTTGTGACGACGGACTCTCATTGGTTGTTCGTTCTTGTGACCCTTTCTCTTCCATTAGGTTGAGTTAGGCTTGTGACGACGGACACTCATTGGCTGTTCGTTCTTGTGACCCTTTCTCTTCCATTAGGTTGAGTTAGGCTTGTGGCGATGGACACTCATTGGCTGTTCGTTCTTGTGACCCTCTCTCTTCCATTAGGTTGAGTTAGGCTTGTGACGACGGACACTCATTGGTTGTTCGTTCTTGTGACCCTTTCTCTTCCATTAGGTTGAGTTAGGCTTGTGACGACGGACTCTCATTGGTTGTTCGTTCTTGTGACCCTTTCTCTTCCATTAGGTTGAGTTAGGCTTGTGACGACGGACACTCATTGGCTGTTCGTTCTTGTGACCCTTTCTCTTCCATTAGGTTGAGTTAGGCTTGTGGCGATGGACACTCATTGGCTGTTCGTTCTTGTGACCCTCTCTCTTCCATTAGGTTGAGTTAGGCTTGTGACGACGGACACTCATTGGTTGTTCGTTCTTGTGACCCTTTCTTTTCCATTAGGTTGAGTTAGGCTTGTGGTGATGGACACTCATTGGCTGTTCGTTCTTGTGACACTTTCTCTTCCATTAGGTTGAGTTAGGCTTGTGACAATGGACATTCATTGGTTGTTCGTTCTTGTGACCCTTTCTCTTCCATTAGATTGAGTTAGGCTTGGGACGACGGACACTCATTGGTTGTTCGTTCTTGTGACCCTTTCTCTTCCATTAGGTTGAGTTAGGCTTGTGACGACGGACACTCATTGGTTGTTCGTTCTTGTGACCCTTTCTCTTCCATTAGGTTGAGTTAGGCTTGTGACGACGGACACTCATTGGTTGTTCGTTCTTGTGACCCTTTCGCTTCCATTAGGTTGAGTTGGGCTTGTGACGACGGACGCTCATTGGTTGTTCGTTCTTGTGACCCTTTCTCTTCCATTAGGTTGAGTTAGGCTTGTGACGATGGACACTCACTGGTTGTTCGTTCTTGTGACCCTTTCTCTTCCATGAGGTTGAGTTAGGCTTGTGACGACGGACACTCATTGGTTGTTCGTTCTTGTGACCCTTTCTCTTCCATTAGGTTGAGTTAGGCTTGTGACAACAGGCGTTCATTAGTTGTTTGTTCAATGTAGTTGTGTCCCTTATTTTTGCATCAAGTTGAGTTACGCTTGTGATGACAGGCATTCATTAGTTGTTTGTTGTTGTGTCCCTTATTCTTGCATCAAGTTGAGTTAGGCTTGTGAGAGTGGGCACTCATTGGTATTTGGATATTGTAACCTATTCTTTTCCCTCCAGATAAATTTGACGTTCAGTGGTGGCCATTGTTTGTATTGGTTTTAATTATTGAGTTGGTCTTTCTCTTCTGTAATGATTCAGGTGCTTCATTCAGCAATTTTTGTTTGCTCCTACATGTATGATTTGTCACTTTTTTGTCACCCGTGTCACCCGCATGTCACCCGTTATTCTTTTGAATTCCTCTTTCCTTTACAATGAATGTTGTACAAGTCACAGATACACATGCAAGTTGGGATGTAACTGCTGATTTGCTTGTCAATGGAAGGTAAATTTTCAACAGAATAATAATGCAGTTTTCATTCTTACGAAGTTAAATACCTTTTCTAATTGTATTGCGTTGTTCCAGAAAATATCCATACTCCCCCCCACAGAAGGTTTTTTGGGTTTGAACCCCCTACCCCTCTGGAAATTCCAGTTTAGGCTGATCCCTTCCTTTAAAGATTTTGGCCTTTGAGACCCCCCTCCCCGTCGGAATTTCCAATGAACTTCTGTGATGGGGGTATCGATATTTTCTGGACCCACACATTGATACAGTTGAATGTGTCAAAAGGGTGCAATTTCACTTTCAAAGTCAAAAGCTTTTATGCTGTGGACTCATTTAATAGTGAAAGTTCTTTTACAAAATTTATTGCCTAATCACGAGAAAAAGAAATCTGTACAGGATATGACTAAATTCATATTGTAAAAGTGGGCCCAAAAGCACCTTTTACACTGGCATTAAGTCATCCTGCACACATACAGTGTATTTCTTGTTGGTAATTTGTACTGTTATTTGTTTATGATTATTTCAATGGAGTGCCTGTGAACTAGCTATGTTAGCTAGGTGCACTTTTGCTCTAAATAATAGCATTTACCATTTTCTACCATTTTTTACTGTTTACATTCTGTAAAAAATGTTCCACATGGAATCTTGTTCAAATTCCCTGATGAAGTCTGTAGTTTTCAGACAAAGGTGGTTGGAGAATAAAACTTGGTATGGGCATGGATACTTTCAGGAACCACACATTCACCAAGAAAGCATTAATTTCATCTGTTCTCTTTGGGTGTTAAGTGATAATGGAGACCAATTAGATGCCTCACTAGGGGACATACATGTACTAACATGAGTTGAAATGTCAGCTTTTCATGGGTAGTCTGCACACTGTCTGTGTGGTGTGTTAACCTGTAAAGGCTTAATGCGGGCTGGGGAATTTACAAGACTCTAGAAAGGGTTGTCAGTTATCTCTAAATGTTTGAACTGTTAAAACCTTTAACCCTAGCATTGACCAGCATGTAATGTCTCCATACCATACAGGTGTATTACTACAGTTGAATCTCTGCTTGTGGACACCTGCTATATACAATAAGCAAACAGCTCCTGTCAACAGACACAAAACTGTAGTCACGATGATTTCCCCACTGAAACTCTAAATTTTACTGGCATGATCTCCTGCAGGTAGGCACCTCTTTCAATATCTGAAAGAGCTAAAGTAACTTCCCTTCTGCTGACAAACATCTTTAATCTAGGACTCAAATAACAGTATTCACAATAATTATTGCTTGTAAAATCAATTTGCACTACAAGAAGGTTGAGCGCTCTTTTCGCTTCCCGAATGGCTAATGTGCTGGGGGTGTGACAATACTTACTCAATTAAATAATTAATTAATAATTTATTTATTTATTTCTTTTGACAATATTTATTATTGCTGGCTGGGAGATATGAGAAATCAATTCTGCTGGCTGGGAACCTACTATGAACAAGTTGCTGGGAAAAAGGACCAGATAATTTTTTCCCAGCAATGCAGAAAAACACTCGAAAATGCCTTAGACAACTTTTTTTCTTTTCATATTGAATAGAACAATGCATTTTTGCAAAATTGTTCGTTGAGTGCCCCTGCACGTGGTGCGAGGATGATTTGAGATTATGAGCATGATTACCCCTGAATTGTACGACACAAAGTCCAGTTACCAATTAATTGTATCTATAACAAAATGCGAGATTAGAAAATCTATGTGCCCTTCGGGAATATATTTTTAATTATCAGTTTTGCAAGCAGCGGAGAAACAGCTATAAAAAGAACCCATTTCAGTGCACCTGACTGACACGCGCGCAGCGTAGTTGTCTGATTACAGCTATCCAATTACAAAAAGTTCAAATTGTACAGCTGTTATTGGACACCCATGGATCACCCTCCAATTACACATCCAATAGGCGTGCAGAGAACCAATTACAATCGAGCATTTTGTTATAGATACGATTACGGCTGTAATCTACATGTATAAATGTACTGATTATCTATTCTTTACTCACCTGCACTAAAACTCACTCTTAAAATGTCACTGGCATCACTTAATATTTGCAGTGTTGTTAATTTTATCGTGCTTTTCTATGTTCTGCAGCCTGCAAGATATGTGTACCTATAGGCTATGTGGATGCAGGGATTTGCGTCCATTACAATAAGTTAGCTCCAAGTACTTCGCTGGGATAGCCCCAAAGCATCTAAATTGCTACCCTCTTTCTTAGCGAATACACTAGCCTTTTCCAAGAATGCAATTATAGGAGCACTGGCTAAATTAAACCTTAAATACATTAATAAATTGATTTGATATTTAATTTTTTGTTTTTGTTTACATACTTGGAATTATTTCAAAAGAACTACTTGTGACTTCAAATGATTGGCTACTTGCAACCTCATCATCTGTAACCTCTTCAAATGTGAATTTATTCTGCAAGATGACAAACTTATACCAATTTAAAAAGCAATGTAGTTGACCTGCATGAAAAATATTAAAGGGGGCATAGTCACGAGGATTTTGCAGATTTTTGGTCAAAACTGTGCTAAAATTATTGGGAGCTAACTTTATCCATGCCCAACGTTGTGTTTGAAACATTTAAAGGAACATATTAACTTAATTTCATTAAGAGAAAACAAACCACGACCATTTAATATTGACTTAATGTCAACACGCTGAAAGAATTTGGAAAGTTTAGCCTAATTTTTTTCAAGTTGCAATCCATTTCCATCCATGCCATCCATAGCAACAGACGACAGAAAATAGTTTCAGTGAAGTAATATAGTCTTTGGTAACAAAACTAGACCATTATTTGAAGGCGTTCAATAATGAGAGGACATATTTTTTATTTTTAAAGTGAACTATTAAAACAGCGTGACTAGGCTCTTTAATATTCAAACCTGGTTGTTGCCCACAATTAAAATTTTGACTAACAAAAATAAATCAAAATACATTAAATATTAAATCAAGCATAATGAGTAGACTTCCCCCATCCAAACGGTCATCAATAACTAAAGGTGTTTTGATACAGTTTCTGGGACCATATACCTAACTTTTCTACCCACTTTAAAGCCCAAATAAACCAAAATTCCGCTTTAGCCCTTTAAACGCGTCTTAACACAAAAAGAAATCATTATAAAGTCAAACTGGACCGAAATTTTCCTTCCTGGGACCTTAAAAGGAGTAATTAAGCCAAAAGTACGAAGATATCCGAAGGTTTCACGAAATCGTTTCTGAAATGACCGCGCGCTTAAATGGAAGGAATGGAAACGACCTCTGATTCTGTGACGTCACTGTTGATGAGCAGTGAAAGATAGCTCAAGATCCAAAGGCGGGTATTGAAGAGTATTGTTGTAATTTTTTTGGAAAATTCTCTGTTTTCACCTGTTTTCTGTGCGTTGAAAATGGCCGAGGAGCTCAAACCTGTGGCATTTAACGTAGAGCCATACCAGTTTGAGCAATTATTGCCACAGAATCGGACTGGGAAATCTCAGATGACATTCGACCGACAGCAGTGGCTTCGAAAGTAAACGACCGAATTGGTAAAGTTTACTGGTGAGCGTTTAAGCTTATTTATTCATTACACTGTGAAAGTTCGCCGTATGATTGTTAATAAATGCGTTACCACTGCATCTGAGGCATTTTTGTTGTTCTTTGCAGCCCTTTTGTACACTTATCATGATCGATGTTTGTTGTTATGCCTTACTAACTAGACTGACTAGAGTAAAGCAAGGCTTCTTATACATGTATCCATTATAGTTCCTGTGTGAGGACGGTTTTCATCCTCGCGGCAACAGCGACAGGAAATCCAGCTCAAATTTTGAACATAGCCGAAAACAGAGGTTACAGTTCTTGTTGAATGTATATGTCTACATCGCAAAGTGTTACTAGTGACAGTGTTTGTTTGTTGTTTTGCACGTATACAATCTTGGGCTCAAAATTTAGGTGCATTTAAATTTTGCAGGCCCGTAACCAGGATTTTATGTGGGAGGGTGTTAAGGAGGCCAAAGTGGACCAAACTACCGAAGTGTATTTTTTATTGTCTGATCCGCTTACTTAGGAAAGTAGCAATACATGAGAAATTGTAACGGCAAAGTACACGGTAGGAACTGGATATTACATTTTTCGAATAAAATTGTTTGAATAAAGTTATAAACAACTAATTTTTATGATGTAAAATGATACATCAAAATAGTGTGGGACTAATCCTTCAGGATTGTCCCAAACTCCAGCCTCCGTGGGTGTTTGGGGGCAAACCGATTTACCACCTCATCCAAATCAATTTTAACTTGATAATGGATGTGCATTGGTGTTAGGGACGACAGCCTTTCTTGGCCCAGGCAAATGTCGTCGTGGTTAGCTATCAGCTGCAGAGCAACTGAGAAATTGCCTGTATTCCCACGACTCTCACCGTTCAAGACTTTGTTATCTCCTCGCAGGGCGATGCACTGTCGACCACAGAAAAGGATGGCTTTTGAAACATATTTAACGATGTGGCTATTTCTGATAATAATCTTCCTCTTCTCGTCATCTAATCGGTTCTTCACGTTTTGCACTGGGTTTTTAAAAGAATTAAGGAAGGATTCGGTGGCGATCATTGCGTTGTGATGGTACTTCATTTGCTCATGTCTTTTTGCGTTTGCTTGAAGCTTATACCGGTTTATGAAAGGCTTGTCAAAACCGCCCTTATCTTTCTTGCGATGCATAGGTATCATCAAAGCACAATCAGGTTTCCAGAATACGCCATCTATGGTGGCTCTTGACGGGGCACTTTACTGACCCATGTATTGAGAGACTGGCAAGATTTAGCTGCAGCCTTCCTCTTCCTATTTTCCTGTTCTCTCCTACCCATAAGTTATTACACAAAAAACTGATTTTGCGTCTTCGGGCGTTCATGCTAACCCGACGCGCTAGTAGACGTGTCTGAAAAAATCGTAAGATCGCTCCCTTGTCATTGGCTCGCTCGTCTAAACTCCGTGTAAAGTGTGCAGTACGTTAATTTCATTATCCATTTAGATAAGCTTGGACATGGTTTTAGTTTGCCAGTGAATACATTACTGCTATTTCCACTGTTTGGTTTTGTTTAACTATCACTGTTAAGTTTTAAAGATTTACTAGTACCCTTCAGTTTAACCGACTGCACTCCTTAGCTTGGACATTGAGTATCAAAATGTGGACCTTTGGGGCCTCTGGGGGGGGGGGGGGGGTGAACGCACCCCGTGCACCCCCTCTGGTTACGGGCCTGTTTTGGCAACTGTGTACCAATGCCAGCTGGGCGAGAAAGTGTTTTGCTGTCGTGCAATCCCCAAGTAATGTGATAAGATACCACCTGCTATGTCCTAAAGACAGATGAAGAGAATTTTACCTCTGTATGCAAAAATCCAGCTGTCATTCAGACAGATTATAATCAGTATTTTGAAAATGAAGGCCGGGGTACGTACATATTGATGTAATTTTACTTTGGTCTTTTTTTTGGGGGGGGGGGGGGGGGGCAGAACAAACTCCATGTATAGATTGGTGGAACCCAAATGGTATGGTTTTAAAGCCATTTTGGTCGTCTGAAAATGGTTGTTGAGTTAAGAGTCAGGTCTGAAAATGGTAATTGATTCGGGGGTGACAGTTATGTTTTGTCAGTTCTGGAAATGGGTAGGAAAAATTACACATCTTGTTCTCAAGATGGGTAGGGAAAATTACATGTTTGGTCTGACGGTGGGCACACTGAGAGCTGCTTTGTGGTTAAATTGTGTTTGGGAAAAGAGAAAGAAAAACCTCTGGGAGCAGGGGAGGAACCAGGGGACCAGTGGGGAGGGAAAATTACATATTTTGGTCCGAAAATGGATGACCTATAAATTGTGTTCATGAGAAAAGATCCTTCATTAATACATGATGAGAATCAAAATGTTGCAATGCTTATGAGGTTGTGTGCTAAATACTAAGATATTTGACAAAAGGTGACGTAAAAGTAGTAAAAGATCAAGGAACGATAACGAAATGACAATTACAAAAACCCTTATTACATGAATGAACATGAATTACATAAACAGTATACCTTGTTAAGTTCTTAGCAACCTTGTGCACTTTCTTTATGACTTTGGTGGTTTAACAAGTATTGAGTTTACAATCAGTTGTACTACCAGTACAACATATAAGTCATATAATTGTTAGTTAAAAGCAAAATCAAACTCTAAACTTTTAGCTTAAAGAGGTATTAGTACTTCTTGGAGTGACAATGAACATATGTGACACCCGCAAAAGAAGTTTTTTTTTGTATCAAACAACAATCAATTCCTTCAGTTTTTATGGGTCAGCCATTCCCCCCTCCTGAAAGTACTTAGATAGCAGCTGTACAAGGGGTGGATCCCATAATTATATTAAGTGATACACCTGTCATAAACTTAGGGCCATACTTGTCTTGATATGATGTCATTTCTGCCTCCCCTAAAAAGTATGACCGTGGAACAGCCTGGAGCACCTTCTTGCCAGTGAAAAGCCACAACACTTAGCAACTAGGCCAGTTTATTAAATCTGGGTTTATGTTGTTGGTGGTCTTGAGTGTTGGCTTTTGAGAGGGTTTGGAAGGGCCTGCAGCCGCTGTATGAAAGCGATAAAAATGAAATATTTTAGTGTGCGAAAAATATTATTTAGCGCTCGAAATTTACGTAAATGTATATTTTAGCCTAATTTATGCACCAAAAACCCGAGGTTATTGTTAATGCTTAGTAACTGCTATGACTTATAATTTTTAAATGAACTAACTGAAAGAGCGAACAACCATCGAAAGATACATGCTAGTCATAGTTATATTAAACAAAATGCCAAATTCTTACCTCTAAATTTCTTCGTTGTGCAAATGCTGAACACGCAATTGGAATTTCCGTGTGAAGTTGCTCCGTTCTTCGGCGGACATGGATGGTTTATAGCGCTGTAACTTATCGCTCAAAACAACCTCCAGAAGCTCGGAAAACCGGCAAAAACACAGCAAACACATAAGAGGTAAGGTTTTTCAAACTTTATTTGGATTTTTAGGTATTTTTCATGGAAAACCGCCGATTATTTTCGATCGAATCGCTTTGGTTACCTGTGGTGTAAACTGGTCTGCACAGACGCGTGAATCAGTGTTTTGTGGGTTGAAACGATCCTCCTTTCATTCTTTGAGCCATTCTTGAGGCAGTTTTGGTCTTCTGTAAACTTAAAATTACTTACTTTACTCTTATAGCAGCACAAAACACCATGATTTTCCGCTCAAGTCCTCACGCTTCGAATCGCCGCAATTTTCGAGCTCGCCAACAGTGACGTCACTAGTGTTATTTCCGACAATTTTCCGACAACTTTCCTTACGAATTACGAAGGCCAAAAAGTAGCACTTTTCACTTTCCATTATCTCTGCGATCTTCAAGTCCAACTGACTTGAAACTTCAGAATATGTTTATTTGATACCTAACCAACACATAACAAGTAAATTGGATTGAAAGGAAAAATGTCGAAATTTTGGTTTATTTGACCTTTAAAGCAGTCTTGTTGATTTGTTTAAGAATGAATTACTCCCAGAAGCAGATCTCCTTAATGAGATTTTCATTTACAGGAAGTGGGTGATTATTGGTGTTAGCTACAAGCAAATCTACAACCAGTGACTAACCTGCGATCAGGCCGAATTTTAGCATCGCTCTTGTATTCTCTTACATTGGTCACACTCACCGAGGTTAACCAGTGACAAAAGTCAACGAACAGCGCCGGCCTCTCCCCCGCGACAGGGTGCGACAGGGTGTCCGCTTGCCCCAGACAAGTGATTTTGCCTTGGGGACAAGTGTGTAATCGTACTTGTCCTTTGAACAAGTTAATGCTTCAGGAAATAATCGTTTCACTCCAAAAATCAGTCTTTTCTGAATCAGGTTTGTGTACATATTAAAGAGATCCTCAGACATGTAACAAAAGTAATTAAGTTAGAAAACTTTAATTCACTCTATTTTATAATGTCTTCAACTGTGTATGTTATGATGGACATTGCATCAAGCCTCTAATTGTATTTACAATGTCTTCAACTGTGTATGTCATGATAGACATTGCAGCGAGCCTGTCCTTTGAGTTTAAAACAAAAGGTTTTATACCACCATTGCATCTTATAGGGTAACCAGATTTTAGTTTAGACAAGTAAAACCAAAATCACCTTTGTCCATTGGACAAGTGGAGGACAATTTTTTTTCTTACCCTGCTCCTACCCCTATTCAATGCTGCAAAGTGTTGTGAGCAGCTTGTCTTCATTTATTTGGTTCATGTAGAAACCACAGGTTAATCAAAGCGTAATATGAGAGTTTGTATGGAGCTGAAATTCGATCAAAATAATCTGCGGTTTTCCACCGAAAATATATTAAAATCAAAATGAAGTTTGAAAAACCTTACCTGTTGTGTGTTTGTTGCGTTTTTATTGCTTTTTCGAGCTTCTAGAGGCCGTTTTGGGCGACTTTCTGCTTAATAGTCGATGCGACGCCATGTCTGTCGTATCGACCATTAAGCAGGAAATGAAAAGAAAGTCACACCAGGTAAGGTTTTTCAAACGTTACTTCGATTTTAATGTATTTTTGGTGGAGAACCGCCGATTATTTCCGATTGAATTTCAGCTCTATATGTACAAACTCTCATGTTACGCTTTGGTTCCCTGTGGTAAAAACGTTTTTACAAAATTGCCCAGTGGGAGAGGAAGCAAGACAGTACCTATTCCTGATGGTGTTCCTTGACAAAAGGACACTGATTGCAGATCAAGGTTCAGCCATATGTTTTAAGATGCTGCAGTGCTTGCAATAAGCACCAACGACCGACAAAAAGCGTCTGCAAATTCGTTCAAAGAAGTCGGCTACTATTTTCCCTAAATTGAAGTAATTAAAGAAAGGTTTCTTTCAAACCTTGTTGCTACAGTTGCCTACTCTACTCAAACCAGCTGCCTACTTCAAATTTTATTGAAACCCCTGTGCTGTATTGATATTTTAGTCATTAAAGGCTAGGGTTGAGATTTATAATTGAAATACCGAAAAACAAAATTACCATGAGTGGTATAGGAATTGGCGAAGTTTCCCTCAAGGAAGGAGGTGACTTTAAAAGTGATAAGTTGTCCCTGGATTGATTTCCCACTGACACTGTGACCTGTGAAAAAATTAATAATTCTAATTATATTTTACAGTGTACTACAAAATGGATATTATACAATAAAATCCCGGTCATGAGCCCTGGGCTACAAAACAGCTTCACTAGGGATTTTATGGCTGGAAAACATAAAATATTGTCAGTGGCAGTGAACTAGCTGTTACTCAAGTCACCTAAAACCCTTTAAGCCCCAATAGCGATCAGCATCAAATTATCTTCTCCTCATCATATCAGTGCATTGTAACACATAAAGGTTATGAGAATTGGGGAACTGATCACCAAAGATGAATTGCCTTGATGTCTTAACAAGTTTTCCCAATAATTGGGAAAATATATGGAGACCAGTGAGGAGAATTTGAAAAATGATGCCAGGGTTTAAAGGGTTAATGTAAGTTCTTTATTTAAAAACTGCCTTAATTTCATGTCTAGGAGATGGCAACTACAGCATTTTTACTAAGTTTTGCAGAAACCCTATTTTGTGAAAATTGCAGAGGCAAATTTTACAAGACTTAGATTTAGCAATCTGGCAGCGCAATCATGTCAAAAAAATATAAATTTCGGGAAAATTTTCCGGAATTATGCTGATCTGCACTAAAAAAAGGGGTATGGGTATGGGTACCGGCGTCATACTGCTGGGGGAAACCCTGCGATAGACTAGGATCCCACCCAGGGGGAGTAGCAGTCCTCTGAGTTGCTTATGCTACAGAAACCGGGATAAACTCCGGCCGGCAGGCTGAGCCACTCTGACGAAGGGCTACTGGCGCTCAAAATGTCAGCTTTCAATTTCTCTACGGTGGCCAATTTAACTTTATATCAATTCAGTTGATAAGTCTGATTTGCATTTCGTGCCGTAGAAATTCGTCTGAAATTCCCATATTGTCAGCTAACGCCTCGACTTAGCGAGGCGGGAAAAATAAGGTCAGGTGACAAGATTTAAAAGAACAATTTTGACTTGTAACGGACACATTAGTTCAGTCGCCGATGTACAAGTTCGGATCAGGGGATTTCAAAGATTTATGGAAAACAAATTGTAAGTTGTGCCGAACTGTTTGCCGCCGTTTCAACATCGAATGGTGTAAATAGTAACTTGTTTTCTAACTGATTTCAGTTGACTATGATTGTAACTATGGACGCTTCGTGAAGTAATCGATGAAGGAACAAGGCCGTAAAGTCTAGTGCAAAATAAAATCTTCAAAACCTTCAAATCCCTGGCTAATCTTCTACAGAAGTAACGCCCTTCACGCATGGGTGCCAATCAAAGCCCAAATTTTTTGCGTTCAACTGTTGGGTTTTGCTGTGTAAGAGTAGTTTCAAAAGATTTCACATAGCCTGTGATGCCGTCTACGCGGCGTTGCTGAAGGCCTGTGAGTCATAGTCGCGCATTTGCCCAGAAAACGCGAAAAAGTACCCAGTTTACTCGAGTCAACTTGAATGTGAATTTTTCATTTGAAGAAACAAATACTTCGCTGAAAAAATTATTTTTGGTTATGACAGGTTTTTTGACCTCACATTACTGTATTCCACCATGTCTGGGATAGATATCCACCCAGAAACTTAAAACAACTACACAAAATGTGGCTTATTTAGGGCCTTGAAAAAATCCGCCCACCCTAACGCCAAAAAGCTTTTTGGCTTGAGGGCTGGTGTACTACCCCCTCCCCTCCCCGCCCCCTCACCACCACCACCTCGCTCCACTTGTACACCCATAACTATTAATTAACAACTGAGAAACGTCATTTGCTGTGGTTTCCATATCAATTAATTCGGTTGTTTTTTAAATTACTATATTGACAGTTCAAAGACTGTCTGTTTCCCTTTCTCCCCTCCCCGGGGGGGGAGGGGATACTCAATAAAGTTTCGTACAAGGGAGGCTCCGCCAGAGATTCAGACCTTTACCCCTTAACATAATAGTTTTGAGCGAAACAGTACCCCTTTTGTAAACCTAGAACAAAAAACTTAACTTTTTATATCTCAAAAATAAGCTAAAACAGTAGATCATGGTGGGTTTTTAGTTCCTCGAGTGCTCCAAATTTTGCAACCCTTTCTTTATATACTAAAGCAACAAATTTCCCTACCGCTTTATAGTATTGGAAACTCGAAAAAGGCACCCCTTCGGGCAGAGCCTTCCGAATAGCCGACTATAGGGAGGACCCCCGTGGGCTTTTATTTATCGTTTTACCGATCCCGTATACCTTACCGCGGTATGGCGAACTCGAGCTCAGTGGATGTACGTTTGTCAAGTTTAATTAAGCATAAAATTCTCTTCATAAGCTCACGCTAGCAGGCCCGCTTCTTTCTAGTTTAATAGGTTCATGAATATAGGAACAGTTACGTTCATGAATATATCGTTACCAAGGTAACAACAAAAAGCATTTAAATATAGATTATTTATCATAGACCTAAACATTTTCGAAGGAAAAAATCTTGATAGGGGTAGATTCGCTCAAGAAAATATTAATACGTCAAGAAGAAAACAGATGTTTTTACATGAATCCTTCAGGACAGCAACCATTCAAACAGCAAACGGCCCGGGAATACACGCAGCATCCATACCGTCCCATATGATGAACCAAACAACAGGTCTGAATGATCGTGCAAATTGTACCATCAGGACCGCGCTGATCGGCCAAACCGCCTATAAAAACGAAGTATACGCAAACTCAGTGGCGCTGTACAAAAACAAAACGGCGTATAGTTACCTCTTACCCTTCATCCATCCATCCATCCATCCATCCATCCATCCATCCATCCATCCATCCATCCATCCATCCATCAATCCTCCCTCCCTTCCCTCCCTCCTTCCTTCCTTCCTTCCTTCCTTCCTTCCTTCCTACCTTCCTTCCTTCCTTCTTTCTTTCCTTCCTTCCTTTCTTCCTACCTTCCTTCCTTCCTTTCTTCCTTCTTTCCTTCCTTCCTTCCTTCCTTCCTTCTTCTACGTTTCCCAAAATTTTTACTTTCAAATTTGAACATGTTCTAGCATGATTTTATCAATCAAATTTTGGCTGTTGTATCTGCTCAGTATAGAGAGTCATAAGATGCTTTGGCATATTTTATGCATCCTTTACGTGGCTTTTTAACTTACTTTTATTTTTTAGCACTGTTCCCATTTTTGATTTGGGAACGTTCCGATTAAGAGATGATTGTTCCTCTTTGGAGTGGTCCTTTTAGCATCAAAAGGAACAAATTGCTGTTAAAAATAGGAAGAAAGTGTTCATTTAGAGCTAAAAAGAACCTTTTGTTCCGAATTTTTAACATTGAAAGGAACTTTTTGTTCCTAAATGAGTGGCCTAGGAACAGGTGTTCCCAATGGTATTGTTCCTCTTTTATCATTTTGGTCCTTTTTAATCGCTTGAGGAACAATTGTTCCCATTAATGCGTTCCGTTTTAGAGTGGCTGTTCCTTTATGCTGACACGAGGAACTTTGGTTCCCAATTAATTACGTTCCTTTTTTTGTAAAGGAACGTTTGTTCCTTTCTAACATTGTTCCTGTTTTGAAAAATTGGTTCCTTTTCATTCACTTGAGGAACAATTGTTCCCATTAACAGGTTCCGTTTTGAACGAAATGTTCCTTTTTATTGGCACGTGGAACAGTTTGTTCCTAACCATTAGTTCCTATTTATGTAAAATGGTTCCTATTTAGAAATGACAGTTCCTTTTTGTACATCTTGTTCAACGGAAACATTCTTCTTTTCTTGCCATCTATGATTTTATCGCTTTTTAATTGGCAAAAACATTTGGTGTAGTGTTTTAAGTTTCAAACAACACGAAGCAGTGTCAATAGCAGATTTTTAAAGACTTTTCGAGGCCCTTATAGACTTGCCCGGGCAAGGTTGAATATAATCGCACCAACGCCATATATCACCTCGAATTTGTAAGCTTACTTAACAATAATGAACAGTGGCAAGCAGACACATGCCTGAGCAAGCAGGGGCAAGTTGGGACAGGTTGGGGCAAGTTTAAACTTGCACAATACAGCCATTGTTTTTTGTCGCCTTTGTGTTTTGTTCACTATTTATGTAAGTGGAACAAATTGTGTGGATCACTCAGATGTCCGACATGAACAAAAAGGGTAAGGTTGACTGGTCGAAAATCGATGGCTCATCACCAAAACCAAAACGGCTTCACTTGGAAAAAGAAGAAACAGATAGCTTGTATCACTGTCCAATACAAACGTGTGATCACGATGGATTTAAAAGTCAACGTGGCTGCAGGAAACATGTGAACACCAAGCACAGTTGGTTCTTTTTCTTTGACGAAAAACCCGACGTTTCAAGTACCAAAGAACTTGCCGATGATGATACATCGGGTGAAATCACAAAACAAACTGCCAGGGTAATGCCTTCGTTTTCAGTTTCCAGCCAAATTGGCGAGTTATTCACGAAATGGTTGACTGGAAGTGGTGGGGGTTGCAAGAAAGATCGTGCAGCTCAGCAGATAGCCAAGAGATGCTTTAAATTTCTCAAATTTTGCTGCGAAGATGAAGATGAATTGAGTTTTGAAGCGCTGGACTTTAGCCTGTGTTCTCATAGTCTGTTGTTCAAGTTTATCGACTACTTGCAAGATGAATGCAAACTCGGACACGGTGGCCGATTGGGCTACATTGACGCGATCTCCGAATTCATCGACTTCAGAAAAATAAACGGCGCATCAGACACAGTTCTTCGAAATTTCTCCTCGACGGAGTTGTACCTTAAACGAGCGCGCAAGACGGTGGCAAAGATGATGAGACTGCAGTGGACACAAGATCTAGACATTGAAACTTTGGATGCTAGGGGGCACTGGGCAACCATGGAAGAACTGTTAGAAGTGGTGACATTTCATTTGCCTCGTTACGAGAACACTGTGAAGACGTGCAAAACCATTCCAGGTCAAGTTAATCCTTCGGACTTAACATTTGCCACGAAATTTGTCGCAGTGTATTTGTTCATCAAGGTGAAGGGATCTCGGCCTATGACTTATCAGTATTTGACAGTGGACATGGTCAGAGCAGCTAAGGAGAACGGGGGATTCATCGACCAGAAAAAGTTCAAGACTGCTAGCAAATATGGATTTGACTCCTTAATTCTGACCGATGCAAGCATGCAGGTGCTCGATAGCTACATAAATTTCGTAAGGCCATTGCTAAAACCCCAGTGCGAGTTCGTTCTGGTCACGAGAAATGGAGGACAGCACAGCAAATTGGGCGACGTCATGAGTAAACTGGTGTTTGATGCAATCGGAAAGTTCATTCATCCGACGCGCTATCGTCAAATTGTCGAGACGCAAAGCCTCAATCTGCTCACAAGCAAGGAGCAACAAATTTTGTCAGAAGACCAAAAACACAGTTCTGCCGTTGCAAAAGTTCACTATCAAAAGCAAAGATCGCGCGAAGTTGCTGTCAAAGCTCACGAGTGTCTACAAAAGCTACAAGGCACGAAAGGCTCGGAGGTGGATAGGGAAGTGCAAACGAGGTTTAACGGCTCAACTTCAAGTCTTGCAGCTCCAGTCAAAACAGCAGAAACAAAGAGCGCACCCCCTAAAGAAAAGGATTCCCCGCCCACAAACCAATTGCGAGTTCAAAGAAATTATCGTCGGGTGTTGAAATTCACGGCAGACGAGGACGATTTTCTCAAGAAGGGAATCGATCGGCACGGGTTTGGGCAGTGGACGGCAATTCTGAGGGATCCCGATCTCAAATTTCAAGACGGAAGAACAGCGGACTCTCTCAAGAAAAGGGCTGGAATGAAAATGCAGCTATAGCTTGACATAATGTTTAGAAACAAACTAATCTGCCAAAACTCGTCTAATAAAATATGGGACCGAGCCGACGCGCCCTTTATCGTGTAAGAGATAGTCGAAGTAAAGTAAGCAAAGTTGCATTCAAAAAGTGACTTTCTTTTAATCAAGGTTGACGTTTTCCTTTCCTTTCCTTACATGTAGTTCGCTTATTTATTATTTATTAGCATCACTGTCGACTTGAAAAATACGATTTCAATTTTACGAAAGGCAAAAACACTGAGTTCAATGTTTCATTTCACAGAAAACGGATTCAATTGATGACATTTGTCTGACCAATCACTCTCGTCATACATGGGCGACAGCGGAGAAGAAAAATGCTACTCCTTTCATTTTCTTTATCTTTTCGTCACATTCATCACGTTTCTGGCATATGTTTAGCCACAGATCGTCACAAGACATTCCCTCATGTTTGCTGTAAGATAATTTAGCTGCCAAAAGAGAACAAGTTCCCTGGACAGCTGGCAAGACCTTGCTAAGCACAGCACTCCTCATTCCCTAAAATAATTACAAGGAAACAGTAAACTAGTCAGCACAGAATCACTAAAATTGACGAATAATCTGTAGGAAATATTTAGACTACAATGCCTATTAGATTAACTGGTTAGAAAAGCCTAAGCAATATAGCATTTCGTTCCTGTTAATTGCTACGTTTTAAGGTGAACTTTGTAAATTCGTTCACTAAAAGAACCGAGAGCAACTTTTCTTCCTTAACTTGTCTTAAAGCTACGAAGAAGGAATATGAAATCTAGTACATACCTTATTATTGAGTTGCCTTGCTGGTGCTGTGGCCATCACTGTCATCGAGTGAAATGAGAACGAAGCAACGTTTCAGACTTCTTTTATAGCATACTAGCTTCATTGTTTACGTTCCTCAGTTTGATCTTTTCTTTTCGATAAATTACGGGCAAAAAAAGGCGGTTAGTGGTAAAAAATGCCCCGACGAGCTACATTTTTAAACTTCCTGTGTGTGATTTTTTTTTGTTTTCGATACAATCCAGTCAAAAACAAAATGCCCGAGCAATTTACAGTGGTTACATAACTGCTTCTCCTTGGCAAACAGTGTAATAAAGAATCTGGAAAACAATGAAGCGCAAACTAAACATTCATACCGGCATATGATCAATGCCTTAAAAACATGTCACCTTAACACTTTTTTAGCGAACAAGCATTTCCAGAATCAACAAAAAGCTTAACGATATTTTTAAAATACTAGCGAGCTAATTGAAAGGATTATTCTTTTGTGCAGCACAGTTGTAATTAATAGCTTTTCTCGGCCTATCCGTCACATTACGAGAAATATGCAATTTAGATAATGCACGTTAACTTGAATGAATGAATAAATGAATCAATGAATGAGTGAATGAATCAATGAATCAATGAATCAATGAATCAATGAATCAATGAATGAATGAATCAATGAATGAATGAATCAATGAATGAATGAATGAGTGAATCAATGGATGAATGAATGAATGAATGAATCAATGAATGAATGCGTATTTACAGTGGGTTCACAGCAATCAAAATATCTCTCAGTGCTGTTCCCCGTTGTTTCCGTTTTATCCGTTTCACTAAAGAAATAATTGCATTTTCACTCAGATCTCAGTAGTCAAAAGATCTCAAGTAAATCGGGGATAACGGATACAACGGGGACAGAACTTACAGTACATCAGATCAGCCTCAAGGAGTATAAAATAATATAAAGTACAACGGAGACAACGGACACGGCGGGGACACAACTTACAGTATATATATAGGAATATATTAAGAATACTACTACTACTACTACTACTACTACTACTACTACTACTAATAATAATAATAATAATAATAATAATAATAATTATAATTATTATTATTATTATTATTATTATTATTATTAGTAGTAGTAGTAGTAGTAGTAGTAGTAGTAGTAGTATTGTTAATATATTCCTATACATATACTGTAAGTTGTGTCCCCGCCGTGTCCGTTGTCTCCGTTGTACTTTATATTATTTTATACTCCTTGAAGCTGATCTGATGAACTGTAAGTTCTGTCCCCGAGGACAGAACTTACAGTACATCAGATCAGCTTCAAGGAGTATAAAATAATATAAAGTACAACGGAGACAACGGACACGGCGGGGACACAACTTACAGTATATATATAGGAATATATTAAGAATACTACTACTACTACTACTACTACTACTACTACTACTACTACTACTAATAATAATAATAATAATAATAATAATAATTATTATTATTATTATTATTATTATTATTATTATTATTATTATTATTAGTAGTAGTAGTAGTAGTACTAGTAGTAGTAGTAGTATTGTTAATATATTCCTATACATATACTGTAAGTTGTGTCCCCGCCGTGTCCGTTGTCTCCGTTGTACTTTATATTATTTTATACTCCTTGAAGCTCATCTGATGAACTGTAAGTTCTGTCCCCGTTGTATCCGTTATCCCCGTTTTACTTGAGATATTTTGACTACTGAGATCTGACTAAAAGTTTAATTATTTCTTTAGTATGACGGATAAAACGGAGATAGCGGGGAATAGTAGTTGGAGCTTGATAAGTTGATAAGTTGATATTCCTTTTTACTCTTTTCATTGAGCGTGAGTGTTTCGCCATTTGTGTCTGTGATCTATTTCCTATTTAGTTTGTTCTGATTTGCACGATTGTATACATTCAACGGAGATCACGGATATGCCGGGGACAAAGGGACTCACTTTTGTATCATGGAATAAGATAGCTCTGGGAAAACCCTTGTTTTGCTGATATAAATTTAAGGCCATCATCTTTTAACACTGTTTTAGGAACAAGTGTGCCTTTTTTGTAACTGTTCCTCTTATAAGGAACGCTTTGGAACATAAACCTTCCCATTTGAGGTATATTTTTGGCAAAAGCCGGTAAAACGTAAGTTTTAGCAGTGCCCTACATAAACCTACATGGAAACGTAGTTATGGAGAGATTTGCGCGGTAGTCAGAACTATTTTAGGGTTTTTAAAATCAGGAACTGAAATTTTGGGAAACGATCCTACCTTCCTTCCTTCCTTCTTTCCTTCTTTCCTTCCTTCCTTCTTTCCTTCCTTCCTTCCTTCCTTCCTTCCTTCCTTCCTTCCTTCCTTCTTTCCTTCCTTCCTTCCTTCCTTCCTTCCTTCTTTCCTTCCTTCCTTCCTTCCTTCCTTCCTTCCTTCCTTCCTTTCTTCCTTCCTTCCTTCCTTCCTTCCTTCCTTCCTTCCTTCCGTTCTTCCTACCTTTCCCTCTTCTTCCCTTCCTTTCTCCGTTCATTCGAATCACTATTTATACATATGCCGGCATTGAAAATAATACCAGCCATCACAGAGACTTTCCTTTAGTCAATCTATCATTAAATGCAATTCACCTTGCAACCTAAGTTTGGATTCCTCCCAAATGGAACCGAAAATCGAATCTTCGTAATCGATTGCAAACTCTACATTTAGGAACGCGACTTGAGGTAGAAAGTTAACTATAACGTTAGATAAAACGTAACAAAAACCAAACTATAAAATACTCAAAGAAATGCGCGCTGTGATTGATCAATTCGAGTTCACCAGTCTCCATTAGTTAACAAGACTACAAGTATGAGTTATCTATTTAACAATTAGATTATGAGCTCGAGATTTTTATCGCGTGATAGTTGATGAGGCCGAAGGCCTCACCAACTATCACGCGATAGAAATCGAGAGCGAATAATCTAATTGTTTTAGTATAAATCTACTAGACGTTCAAAACTTGACAGCAGACACTACCTGTTTTTAATGAAAAATGATATAAATAAGTCACACCGCGCGTGGAAAATTCTACTCACTATCTACAACAGAATAGATTATAGTGACTAGCGTAGCCAATCAGAGAACAGCATTAGTGATAGAACGCTAGTAGATTTATACTAAAAGCGAATAGTCAGCAGGGTCCATGCACACGCACTTCACCCCACACTGCCAGACGTCCTGTGTGGTACTCGATGCGTCTGGGCCCCAGCTGGGGGGACAAGCCATATTTAGTAATAGTTTCCAAATTTGGTGAATACTTCCTTTTCAGTAATAGTTTTTGCAATTTGTGGCGTTTTGAGTTTGTTTGTGTACGATGAAAAGTTTCAAGAAGCAACAAATCTCACAATTTATTTATGGGTGAGGGGCTTTCGTTGGCAAAATCTTTGCCAGATAAAAAATTGGACTCAAGCCACCGCTGTGATAGATGCTTAAGATAAGCGGTAAACGCTTAAAAATCTGCATATAATTATTGTTAGAAGAGCGTCCACGGAATTAATCTGGGTCGACCGGCGCTGACACCGTAGGGCATGCTAGGGAACTGGTGACTTTTCAGTAGTGGAAGCAGCACATGAGAACCCGGAAAGTTCAGGACTCATCGACTACCACGCTAAGTTAAGCCCCCACCCCCCCCCCCCCCCCGCCCTTGCTAGAGTGGGTGAGGTGCGTCCTGGCAACACTAGTGATGGGTCCTGGACTAGCTCATTAAAAAGATAAAACATACACTGCCTGCTAGGGGAACTCTAGCTGCATGCAGGTTGGGTATAATTGCACCGATTTCATGAAAAAATATGAACAAAAAAGAGACAAAATAAACAAAAGTAAATAATAGGGAGACCATAACACTAGATTTACTCTGTTTTCCTATGAACAGCAGATGCCCATAACCCGAACCGTGCAACTCCATTACTAAGCCTGTGTCACGGCGTTTTCAACGACTAGTTAATTATTTTTAGACAGGTTTTACATTACTATTTCCCACTCATAAAGTTACGTTTCGGTCCGCATGAATCCGCGTCCCAACAAAAATGGCGGCATTCCATCGTTCTTTTTTCTGATAAATAATTTGTTTGCTTGGGATCCGTTGGCAGGCTTCCTCGGGAGTCTTAAGTTTCGAGGAATCGCGGGAAATCCTCCAAACTAATCTGCTCCCCCATCCTTCCCCATAAAACAAAACAAAACAAAATCCTCCTAATCACTCTGCTCCCCCACCCTTTCCCTCAGGAACAAAACAAAACAAAATCCTCCCAACCAATCTGCTCCCCCACCACTCCCCTATAAAACAAAACAAAAACCATCCAAGCCACCCTTCTTCCCCTACCCGCTCAAAACAAAACAAAACAAAACAAAACAAAACAAAACAAAAACAAAAACAAAAACAAAAAAGATCCTCCCAACCACTCTGCTTCCTTCCACCCCTCTCAAAAACAAAACAAAACAAAAATTCTCCCAACAACTTTTTTTTGGCTTAGAAATCGGCGATATCAGAGGGGGGGTTGATGGATCCCCCCCTGAGTTTTTGCTTTGTTTCAATATTTGGGAGAGACTTTGCCTTTGATAGAAAGCCAACCTCGTTCCCAGGACTTTTTAATTTGGAGAGGCGGGAAAAAGTCCTGGGAACGAGGTTGATAGAAAGCCTTTGATGTGCTCCACAAGATGAGGTATAAATTATGGGTTGTGGCGCTGCTGGGGGCTTATGACGTCATCCAAGATGGGGCCTATATGGCCCAATTAGAAATTATCGAAAAAAAGGGGAAATTGAACCTTTTTGATGCTAGACAAGTAAACTATGACATAATTAAACACTTTACTGCTTTTTGTGAAAAACTGTGCTCTTTTTTACATCAAAAATGTTAACAACAATTGCAATTGCGAGTTGCAGTTTGAAGTTGCAGTTGCGAGCTACGAGTGGCGCACTGCAAGATGCGAGTTGCAATTTTGCAATTGAATGTTGCAGTTAGGAGTTTGTAGGGTATACTTGGGGCTGCAATTGCAAGGACGCGGCGTGTCACGACGAATCCAGTACAAATGACCGAGTAAGTGGTTAGAGTGTCCGACCGGTGTACGAAAGTCAAGGGTTCGATTCCCGTCGGGGACATGTTGAATATTCCATCTTTTCTTATTGCAAGTTTATTCCTCGTACTATTGAATCTTGATCAACCACAGCCTTAGTCTGCTAGTTTCTTTTCAGAAGAGTTGATGAACCGATGGCTTATATGCCGCCAAAATACACGCACCCGTAATAACACCATTATATTTGAAAGCGGACTTAACGAAACACGCTCATTTGCTATCCTTTTACCGAAGAATTTCAAATGATATTGATAATAATGATAATTATAATAATAAAAAAACAATAGTATAACCTTGATATAGAGTTAGTGGCATACACACGCGGACCAAATCGTAGATAGATAAATTTTTCCGACAATGATTGGCGTGAAGTTGTATCGGAAAAAATGTTTGTCAAGTTATTTCTGAACAGTTCTGAACAGTCTCTTCCTCCCACTCTCGACCGGGTCCACGAAAGATTAGGTAACGACAAGTGATTAGGCACGACAAGCCCTGTCGCGTTGAAGTCATGTTAATTCATGCTTGATTTAAAGGTCGTGCTTCTGACTAGTCCCAAACTCAGTGCATTTACAGTGGAAAACGTAGCCTTACTGATATAACGAACGGCCCCGGTATAACGAACGTCTGTAGCCCTGTAATAGTAAAATGTGTGAAAAAGAACCTCTTGATATAACGAGCTTAGTTATATCGGGGTTTCCCTGTATTGTGTGATATCCCAACGAGCTATCGTACACTTATCACAGCCGGATGATTAAGCCGTCACAGACCATCTTTTTAACTTTTTTTTTAAATTATCATTTTAGAATGATCATCAACAATAATATGTTGGGGGTATACGTGGGGGTTAGTTTATAAATTTTATCACCCGGAAGAAATATACGATTTTTTGATGTGGTCTTGCGCGGTG
The DNA here is from genome assembly GCA_964030785.1 of Siderastrea siderea. NCBI lineage: Eukaryota > Metazoa > Cnidaria > Anthozoa > Scleractinia > Rhizangiidae > Siderastrea > Siderastrea siderea. Next base: position 21,701,921 of record OZ034979.1, on the reverse strand, counting down.
TGGGACTAACTTGTTGTGTGTGAACAACGCTTTCCTACTTTTATTTTTTCTATTTCACAAAAAAATTCACCCCATTAAAATTAAATTAAATTTAGCCTTTAATGTCATTGCTTCTATGGACCATGGAATCACATAAAATTGTTTTGAGCGCAACATAAGAGACACATATAGAAATAGAGCAGTTTCCTTGCTTGTTTTTTCCAAGGCGTAAGGCAACAATGTGAATATAAAATTTTGCAGATACTAGTAACAGCTGAGGCAATAGAACAAAACTTAATGCAAGGCTGGCACCTCGGTAAAGAGCTTATTTAAAGGCCGGTTTTTCGGCTAACAAAATTAGCCTTTCTCAGGGCCAGAGCTATACTGAAGGAAAATACTATAACGGCTCCAAAAATTTGAATTTTAAAAACAGACAAATGATATATGGTTAACTAGTTTAGAAAAAAAATCAAAAATAATATTAATAACATGCAAAAAAATAATAATAATGAAAAAAAAAATACTAGATAACATGGTACACCGACATATAGGGTGTAATGTATAAAATACGGACAATGTGTAGATTTGAGTGATCAGTGTTCATTCCGTCGGTTTATTTCGTCTGGTGATATGGTTTGACCTCTATGTATGAGGTAAGCTTCTCGTGCTTTCTGGCGGGATTCGCTGGGTTTAGGTTGTAGTTCAAGTGGGATAAGTCCTATTGCTGAGGCAAGCTTTGCATTAGGCATGTGTTTCCATGGTATTGTTCGTCCTGTCAGCGCAGTTTTCACCCTTATGTATATATTAAAGGTAGATCTAATACTATTGGGAACTACGAAAAGCTGAATAAAAAAGTGATTTAACTTAAAGCCGCTTTTAAAACACGTCATATCAAACTCAAAGTTAACTGATAAATCCTGCCCCATCCACGGGAAACTCTCGGATTAAAACAAAATATACCTTATTGCAGAGAACCCAGGATAGGAAAGGGCCTGTGGAGCTGAGAATGGGTAAATATAACCCGTTTGGGACGTTTGACGGTTTACCCCATTGACAACCGGCAGAATTCCACTCATGCTCACTGCACGTCATGTCAGGGCAATGTCTTTTTGGAAGGAAGCCTTGGAAAATGTAACAAGATGCGATGTATGCGCTCTTGCGTCTTAAGCCTACGTGTAAAGTTTCCTATATTCGTAATAAAATTAAGAGCGTGTTCAGTAATTTAGCCTGCGTAGCTGGCGGTATTGTCTGCGGCGTAAGCTCATTCCCTTCTCTGCTCCGCCGCTCAAACTCGCACAAACAATCCCGCCAGGTATGCGCAGGCTATTTATAATTGACTTTGATTTGACATAGGATCATACTGTCCTTTTTTACATCATCATCATCATCATCATGGTCATCGTCATCGTCAACATCATCACCACCACCACCCGACCACCTCCACCACCACAGCCATGCATTTTATTTTCCCTTTGGTTTTTGTAATTTTTAATTCTGGCATTCGATCAAAATTAGCAAAAATTAAATTAAAAAATAAATATAATCATCGTGCGCTTCCCTGTTTCTAGGAAAATCCATGCAGATAAAAAGAATGAATTCCTTTGTTCCTACGCTCCTACTTATGCCTATGCTAAGCCTCTTGTCTGTTGTGCTAGTGCTTGCGTCGCTCGAGAAAACTTGCTGAAGGTAGGCCTTATAGCCACCAACGAATTTTACTTTAGTTAGTATACAGTGAACTCTGTCTAAGACGGACACCCTCGGGACCAGCTCTAGCTGTCCGCCTTTGAGAGATGCCCGCCTTATACAGAGTTTAAAAAGGTAACTGTGGAGTCGCTCACGAGCCATCGTCGTCGTCAGTCTCGTAATTCATTTTTTCTCAGCCAAAGAATGTGAAAAAGTGGCGAGGTAGTCTGAGAAGTGTTTGCCGGAACTGTATTGTGTTTTCCTGGTCGCTCTCTCTTGGTAACTTAGAATCGACATTTACAACAAAATTGCCAGTTTATTTTGTGCGTTCCTTTGGAAGATGACACTCAGATATCGAGGTTGTTTACCATTTACAACAACTTTCCGGAAATTCCGGTTGGAAAGTAAATGGTACACGACTTTTCGGGCCGTTCCAGTGGAAAATTTCCGGGAGCAACGGAACGTCTGAAAAGGTAGTCCTGTTTTTCCGGACAGAATGTTCCAAACGGAAATTTGTGTACCATTTGTTCAAACCTAATCTTTGATACCAGTTTCAGGCTCTCGCGGCCATTTTCTCTCCCAACAACAATTAATTAACGGGAAGGAAAACGTCACTTTTAAAATGACTTCACAATCTTTGAAACTTCTTGGCCATTAATGCGACTCGTTTACCTGTAATGCGGTCGAATTATCCAGGAGCTGAATTTGTAAGGACGGCGTATAGAAAATAGCTGTGTCCCCAATTAGAGGGTGCTAGATCACTTGACACGTAAATAAAGTTATTACTATTATGTTATTATCGTTATTATTATAAAAACGAAAATTCACCGTCGTGTGTTTTCGTTCTACACAAAACGTTGAACTTGGTCATTTCACGTTGTAGATGTGCACAGAACGGCAAAGAAATATACCAAAAATAACGCACGTGCAGAGTTGTTGTTTTGTTAATCAAAGCTTTTGCTTTGCGACCTTCTCGTTAGCCATCGCCGTAGTGCAAATTTTTTGGTAAGTGGCAGGGATTTCTGCAAATGGTAAGCGCCAGTCCCGAACGGAATTTTCCCAATACGTAAATTTGCTTACCATTTGCCCAAACCGACCCAAACGGTAAACCGACCGGTTTGCCCGTGTAAATGGTAAACAAGCCGAATCTCCTTGAAGAAATTCCGCCATACACAAAGTTTTTTGACTCTTTCGTTCGAACAAGTTGCTACATGACTTTGGAATGAGTGAAGATATTGCAAAACTGAAAACACCACCCTTCTCCATCTTGAAAGGCCTATCAAATAAGCTTAACTTAGTTTTTACTTCATAGGCACTTTAATGAAACGCTTTCTTGTATGTATATATATATATATATATATATATATATATATATATATTGTTTGAGTTTGTTTTTCATTTTTGAAATGAAGATGTGACCATCGCAGTTGCAATCGCAATTTAAGCAATTGAGAATTAAGCCCGAAAAACGTTTTTTCGGGGCTTCAACGGGATTCGAACCCGTGGCCTCTGCGTTCGCGCTGCAGTGCTCTACCAACTGAGCTATGAAGACCCGTACATTGGCAGCAGGCCACTTTATTGAGTAATAAATTGGCCTGCTCCCCTTGTTGGAGCACTGCAGAGCGAACCCAGAGGCCACCGGTTCGAATCCTGTTGAACCTCCGAAAATCTTTTTTCGGGCTTAATTCGCTATTGCTAAATTGAGACTACACTCTGCGATGGTCACATCTTCATTTCATTTGTATTTCCGCAGTTGACATCATTTAATTCTACTTTTCACTTTTGCTTTTCTTTTGTTTTGCAGCTGTGTCGAGCAGGACCATATGTTCATGCGCCCACTTTCAGGTGTCTACATTCCAATGATGAGTATGACTGTCAAAACAGCAAACTCAACAAGAAAATTCGCGTCACTCCGTGAACGACACGACGGTCATATTAACCATCACTATAACGAATCAAAACGCTTTTTTTGTTTGTAATTAATCTAGTTTTTGCTGAAAAGGTGATTTTTCTAGTTTTCTTCTTTACCAATACGTGGATGGTCCCGTCCAAAAATCTTGATTTCCTTTCCTAATTCTCAATCATTGCGTCAAGAAGACGTAAATAAAAGCAGAAAGTTTTAACTTCGCGCACAGCGGCCCTGCTTTGGTCCGCATTTTGAGACACAGAACATGCTCACTCGGGTTTAGGAACCGTTTCTTTATGTCCAAAATCTCTTGTCCAGGAGGGTAATTAACAAAAAAAATAAATAAATAAAAATTAGTCTCAAAACCAAACACGTATGCATACTCAGAGGACAGCAAATGATCTGTTTTTATACATTTTGGACGGGTAGAGACAGGAGAAGTTTGTAGTAAATGGAATAGTAACTGAGCTCTCGTTACGTTTCTCCTTTAGTGCATGTAAAGGTGTCAATTAGATGCTCGAAGGTAAAACGTTCTCCTTTACATTTGTCGTCTTTTCGACGCGTCAGTTAAAAATTCGATAACTAGTGAATCAAGCTTTTTGGTAGAACAATCCTAGACGAACGCTTCAGTGGAATTGCAAGGGTTACGATCGATTGGTGTCTTTGGTGTTCGATTGGCTTTAGCTATTTTGAGGGATATAACTTGTATCTGTATTTTCTAATTGAAACAAACTTGTTGTTGTCGTTTTCATTGAGTAGTTTTTGATGGTCCTTTAATTTATTAAGTTTCAATTTTGAATAGGTGTGTGCTACAAACGTTTTAAAATCATGACCCTAATTGTGGAAAGAAAATCGAAAAGTGATACCTTTTTAAGGTTCAAGCCCGGGCCTTTACTTACCGCAACTTTACGTATTAATTAAGCGTTTACGTACTACAATGTCAGCTGATATTAAAAAGAACCTTATCCGAGGGATCACACCAGGATCATAATACTAACACTAAGTGGCAAAATGGCTGCCTTGTTTACTGACAGAGAAGCTCAAAAGCTATTCCACGACACATACCTGTATACATACGTAGCTTATGTATGGGAGTACCTCCCCCCTCGGGAGGCTTGTTCATACTGTTCAATACTGTTCACCCCGAGTCCCCCCTCCCCCAATAGAAAAAGCCAGGAAAACGGCCCTATTCTCACGGATTCTCCCGCAAAAAGCCTATTCTGCATGCTTTAACACGCATTCCTTTCTTAACCCCACGAAGAGTACAACTTAATTAAAGCCATATGGTGGGTCGAGTTACAGCTTTGATGTTTTTAGTTTTCGAATACTTTTTGCAAGTCCTTCCCGGCGAAAAACCAGAAATTGTTCAACAGATTGTATTTTTCTCGCACCGAGACCATTTTTTGTCTTGTTTTGTTTTCGCAATTGAAAAATAGCGGCCAGGGCAGACTTTTAAAGCATTCACTGGTGTTGAACGGGTGCTTTTTTGCTGTAAGGATTTCTCATTTTCTTCCGCTCAGTTTTTTCACCCCCTCATTGTAGCTAATAATGTCATAAAAAATCACTTTGTACGAATTAATTCAAGACCCGATGTCAACCACTTTGACACGTGAATTTAATATGACTCGGTATTTTAAAACATGACTATGCATTCTAAGACTCATGTGAATTTTACATGAATTTCATGTGACACTGTTCTCCCAGTACAAAGAACGGAAATTATTGATGTTAATACACATACCCGTGAAACAAAAGAAAATAACAAGGTATGTACTACGTCTAGGGCATTAGAATTTATAGTTAATATCTTCCAAATTCAAGGTTTTCATTAAGAAAAAAAAGCGTTAATCAAGTTTGCATTGCTTTCTCTTAGCACGGATGTAATTTTTCTGTTATATTGATTTAGTTTCGTTACATAAATCGTCCGTGGACCAGTTACGTTGCCTTTTATCAAATGCTCTCCCTATCACATTTAAGATCATTTTATAAACTGTTCAGCACAGTTTTGGTTTAAATTCGTTTACAGTAAAACCCTGGTTGTATTTAATTAAGAAAACCTTTTTGTCCAGTTGTATTTCAGCCGATCGATAAGGCGAAGACGTGGTTAAAATTGCTTAGAACCTGCCAAGAAATTGAAGGCCTTAAAAGTGTCCTTTAATGTTCTTTCAAGTTGTCAGCAAATAAAAATGTTAGTCAAGCAGAATTACTCGATCGAAATAACTTTGGGACACATTTTCTGATCAAAGCTAACAATTTCTTCACTTGGGTTATTTTTATCAAATGAAAGGAAATGCAAGTTTGTGTTGACGCGACAAATATTACAAAATTTTCTTAGAAGAAAATAATTTATGTGGTGGTTTGAACGGAGCTCTATCCGAAAAGATATTTAGCCTTTCATCCTCAGATGTATTACTGGTTTCTTCCGATTTTGCAAGAAAAAACTTTTAAACTGCAGTAACAAAAGAAAACAAACTCAATTAAATGTCGCTTCCGGTTTGACGCGTTGCGTTAGAACGTGTACGGTGCATGCACGGTTACAAAATGTTCCGGCAGTGGCGGTACTCCCGCGAATTTAGGACGGATGTATGCCATAAAGGTCCCAAACGGACTCTGGTCCGCGGCACATACCTATAAAGATTATATGTGGAAGAGTACGACCCCCTCCCCCCCTGGCAAATGTTTTCCGACAATTTAGTTGAGTGGGCAAAAAACAATTTTTTGTCTATCCTTTAATACAGATACATTTTGACCGAGCTTTGGAAATACTTTCACCCTTTCGTGTATTTACAATCATAAGACACTCGTGTATAGTCTTCTCTGGGGTGTATTTGGTTAATTTTCCATGATATACGGAGAGAAATCAATTCTTTTTGTCCCTCAGGTTATTAAATTAGCTAGAATTCTTGGAAAGCCACTAGTAACTCGGAAATTTGGAAAATATGATTCCATTCTCTAAGCGTTTCTGCGATTTAAGCTCTCAGTAAAAAGAATCTAAAGAGATCTTGGTGAAACTATGTTGGGACACACCCATGATGCAAGCAGCTTATTTGTAGAATGTTTTCATTTTGCCTGGTTTCAGCAGGCCTTTTGACTCTCGGACGACGAAATGCTTTCTTCAACGACGATAGCCATTCTGGTGGCTTTGTCTTGTGCGGGTGCATCTCATAAAACAGGGGCATTCGTGGAGCGTTTCAGTGAAGGTACCTTAAAAGATTAATAGATGTGAGAATTGACATCCTTTTGTAAAGATGGCTATAGTACAGTAGCCAGAACTCTCTTAAATCTACCTTATAAAAGGGGCTCAATATTTTTCGCTTTCTTTCGCGCAAATTCCTTTTCCTCCTGTTAAGGGGAACCATATTCGGTTATAGTTTAATGTTTGCCCCTATAATTCTTTGCTGTATTTTTTTTTTGTAAACAAAGGGTGCTTTGCATGGTTGCATACTGAACAAAGTTTTAAGAAGTGATTAATTTCATAATTGTAAATATTTTGGCAATATTTTTGCCTTCAGCACAACAAAGGACTGGGAACTGTGCTCGAATTTTTTTAAAATTGAATTTTAAGACGTTTACAACGAAAAAAATGTGAGACAATAAGTTTATCATTGTCAGTAATAACAGACAATAAGCTTATCACTATCAGTAAAATGTATGCTCTACACTTGAATTATATTTCTTGCATTATTCCTCAGCTGGCACCTGCCAAACAACAGCGGATTTAACTGGCTCGCTAAAAACATATTAGTGCAATCTCAGCTCAACACTTAGAGTAATTTCACCTACCTCAGGAAAAAAATTGATTGCAAAAACATAAGGAGCGGAATGTGTTTTAGCTAGTAAGCAACCGTTAGTGGCAACTACACAGAGTTTAATTGTGGAATCACTTTATTGCAGCCAATGAGTAGTTCTGGAGTAACAAATATACAGTACCAAAATGGCAAAAAGCGAGAGGGAAAATGGTAATTAAAGGTTTTCGGTTCTTTTTTAGGACGCGATACCCCCTCCCGGGCATGAGCTCTGGAAACTTCCTTTCCATTTTTGAACATTTCGTTCTTATTTAAGTCTCAGTTGTTTTACGTAGCCATTTACTTTGCGATTTTCTTTGTACAGGCCGCTCAGCTAATCAGACTTGTCCTGATGGCAAAAAAACGTGCCTGATAAAACAGACTTGTTGTCTAATTCACAACGGGGATAAGAAGAATGAGACAAAGAAATATGGCTGCTGTGTATATTCTAACGCCGCCTGCTGTAAAGATGGCTGTTGTCCTGAAGGATTCATGTAATAATATCAAATTTGTACCAGTTTATGTTACATTATTTAATACAAGTAATTATTAAACCTCGGACGTACAAATTTGAATTTTTCCAAGACGATTTTTCATCATCACCTGCTGACTTTAGCGGCTGTATGCATAACCCTTAGGCACATTTTCGCAAAAGTTTAGTAAGAATCGGTTGCTATGGTTACGATATATGACGTCTTAAGAAGGAGTGGTCACGAATTGTTTTAATAAAAATGCGTATTTTTTAACCATTTTAGGTGAAAACAGCACAAATGTTTACAAAAAGCAGAAAAGTGCTAAGCTATGTCCTGTTCTAATGTCTAGCATCCCAAATTTTCATTTTTTATGATTTCTAATTTTGGGTAAAATCCAGGATGGCGTCCAAGACGGACGCCATCTTGGGTACGTCACAGGCCACCAGCAGCGCTCATCTCTCTTGAATATAGGTAAAACCTTTTTCAAACATTGTTAAAACGCACTTTCTGCTTCAGTGGGGCACACAATGTCAGAGCCATTAGATCTTATAAAAAGTTTAATGATGAGATCAAACACCTTATGTCAGCCTCGTACTCCCACACGGCAAACATGTAAATCAGTTTTTATTTTTAACTCTGTAACTGATGTTTTTACCGTGTTTATAATAAAGTGTATGTATGTATGTATGCATGCAGGTATGTATGTATGTATGTATGTATGTATGTATGTATGTATGTATGTATGTATGTATGTATGTATGTATGTATGTATGTATGTATGTATGTATGTATGTATGTATGTAGGAATTGTTATTCTTGGTTATTGAATTCCCAGCTTTCTGATTGGTTCAAGGCACGCAGGTTATCAGCGAATAACCATGCTTCTTGCCTTATAAGGAAACTGGATGCTATATCAAGTGTCGCGGAGCTCAAACCTTTTCTCCGCAAAGAAAAAGTTTTGTCCAAAAATATGCCCAAAGAATTTCAAGAACCACTAGAAACTGAGAGTTATGCCACTGGCTACTGACGCGCTTGTTGGTTATGAAGTGATAACAACCGTCTCGGCGCCACTGCTTAATTATTTACCATGTCGTATCCAATGCGCGTTCGTAAAATAACTGTTAATTAATTAGTGTCTTCAGGAGCGGGATAAATCTAGCCCTGGGTCTTCCGTACAAAGGGCAGATGTTCTTGCTCAAGAGCTGGAGGGAGTTATAGCAAACTGCTCATTGTGTACTTGGTTCAAGGTGTCCAGGTTCCAGATGTTTTTCTTTCTTTTAACGTGAGCCATAAAGCGGCGAGAAAAACCTCTGGTATCACAATTGATTCTCATATTCATGCAGACGCCAACTATCAAACGCTTTCAATTCCTAATAAACGGAGTGTCCAGTGGCAAGCACGTTAGGATGATGGTGGTTTCAATCAAGCGAGCCAATCAGATTAATCTGCGTGATCGTTTAACTGATCCACCAATCAGTACCTGAGGGTCAGGTTTTCTCGCCGCTTCGCTGCTCGTGTTTGAGAAAGAAAAAGAGAAACCTCTGGGACTAAAGTAGGTTCAAGGTATCCTTTGCGTATGAATATGTTTTTTGCATACTTAACAGGGTTGGAAATGTCGAAAGCGTCCTGGGATCAATTTAATAAAACATTTTTACAAGTGTAATTTACAAGTATAGCTATCGTTTCAGAGGTTGAAAACAATAGTTACACTTGGAAATTGCACTTGTAAATGTTGTTAACCCCTGTGCGACGATAAAGAAAGAAAGATGATAAATTCTAAGCTCGCACAGAAATGCCAAAAAAATATCTAATCTTCATCACATTTTGCTCGTTTTTATCATTATTTTTATAATTGTTTATTTTTTCTTTTAATCGTACATTCATTTTACAATAGTATTGAACATGAGATTATTGTGATGAAAAAACATAGGATATGGCTTTAGTTATTTCTTTTTAACATATAAACATATCGCCATGATAAATTAATTACTGTTTTAATGCAAGATTGTAATGCGCATATGATTATACTCATAGAATATGCGCACTATAAGTGGTAAATATTATTTGATAAATATTATGTCACGGGTGTGAGACAATGAAAAAGTCTGAGTCCCGACGGGTATCGAAACCGCATGACCTTCCGTACACCGGTTGACGCTCTAACCACTGAGCCACTAGGAGACTCGTGGCGAGTTAGGCCATATAAACTACGTTTACTGTTACACCCCTCCTGCTTATTGCTTTGATGAATATTACGCTTTTCTTGTTTCTTCAACGATCTCGAAATCTGCCATCTTTCTATCTTTGTCTCTCGCGTACATTCATTGACAGCTTAAATGTAATGACATTTTTCTTTTCGTTTCCTTTGTTCAGATGCTACGACCTGAAGCAAACTTGCTACCGAGGAGATGTCCATATTGCAATGATGAAAGCCAACCCACTCAGCACAGTAGATGAGAAAGTGGACACGAAGATCCGAGTGACTCCCTAGTGACATGCGGACCATTAAGAGTTTCCTGTGAATTCATTCGTATCATGATATTTGCTTCACAATTTATTTTTAATGTTAGGTGATCCTGGAAAATAGATTCGACAACAAAAGCCAATTAAAATTGTTTGAAAACTGAAGCTCCAGTACCACGTAGACAGCGAGTAGTCTCTAATTTTGGCGATGGCGATTGTGGGGCGGGCGAAATACACACGCGCGCGCGCGAAATTTCGAGGAGACGCGACGCGAGGGGAGCGCTTCCTTCACGTCGCGTTTCTTCGAAATTTCACGCGCGCGCGTGTATTTCGTCCGCCCCACAAATCGCCATCGCCAAAATTAGAGACTACTGGCAGTCTAGTACTACGAGGTCAGGTTCCTGTGGCAAATGAATAAAGGGGTCAGTTTCTAAAGAAGCTAAAGTGCTGAGTCGGTGGGGAATTGAAACACGCAAAATTTCGACTTATCAGCAGCTACGGAAAAATTGATCGGGTTAATTGGGGACCGTATATAGAACTTCAGGAGCTCACTTTTCGAGCGTTAGCGCTTCGTCAGAGTGACCATGATTCTACAGTGCAAAAGGGGTTCTAATGAAGGGCTAACCGAAACGTCAGCTTCACTATGGCCAATTTGCAGTGTCAACGAAGTTGATAAATCATAATTTTTGTCGTGTTTTATTTAATTATAAGGACATTTTAATCGAAGGAAAACCTTTCTTTAACAAGGAATGGTTCTCCAGACGAATAAGTTCAATTACAGACCTTTTGGATGCCGAAGGACGTTTCTTATCCTTTCATGATTTCCAAAGTAAATACCGTTTAAGAAGGACTGACTTCTTACAGTTCTATCAGGTCATCAATGCCATCCCTAAGCATTTACTCGCTCAATCAATCAACAAGAAACTATTTGCAGCAGAATCAAACGACTTTGTACTTGATCCAACTTCTTTTTGTCTAGAATCTGGCGTAAAACTGGACCTGACCAAAATGAAATCGAAAGATCTCTACTGGTTACTGATCAATAAAACCTACATGGACGAGCAAACTGGCGTGAAAAGATGGAACGAGGTAATGCCTATGGAAAAAAACACTTGGAGGACAATCTTCAGCTCAGTTAGAACAACTTGCAAAGAGACTAAATTACGAGAATTTCAGTTTAAGTTCTCAGTTACATAGAATTATAGTGACCAAAAAGAACTCTTCCGATTTGGAATCAAAACTGATAACGAATGCTTATACTGTGGTGAATCAGATTCGATCGATCATACGTTTATTAATTGCAAATTTTCCAAACATGTTATGAAGAACATTATTCATTGGTTCAACGAAACTAATCATTGTAATTTTACACCGGGAACAAAAGGAGTTCTATTTGGAATCTCAAACAATCCAAACACCTTAAACAAGAAATTCAATTGTACTCTTTTGTCCATGCGCTACTACATTTACAAATGTAAACTAAACGAAGACGCTCTACTCGTCCCAGCTTTCATTAAAAAACTCAAGATAGGATATCGTGTTGAATTTGGATAAAACTCAGGAAAGATACACCTCAGTTCCAAACCTCCCCACTTGTACTCCCCCCAGACTCGCAAAAAATAAATTATCAGTAACATATTCAACGTATAATTTTTTAAATTAGTAATATTGCCTTGTAACGTTAAGTGCCCCCGGGTCCCAGAATTTCTAAAATAATGTAATCAATGGATACAATGTATTCAAAGTAATTTATGTATTATTTGTTAACTAAGCAATATTGGCTTTTAACTAATTTATGTAATGTTCAGTGTGCTTAATTGTTAATAAAGTATTTAAAAAAATCACTTTTTCGTGGTTATTGTCTCGTGCTGAAAGGCACATAAGGCCTCTACTAGGTTTCCAATGGCTTGTTTTTCCTAGTGAGGTTTCAGTATCAGGGGTTGGCAGGGTTGTTGGCCCTGCGCTTAACCCCCAACCTGGAGGGCCAGGGCGCTATTTAGTCGGGCCCCTCTCCCGTAGACCAATTCAACATGGTTGGACCTACCAGGAGCATAAGCTCCAGCTGACATAGCTCTAGGGGTCGTAAGAGCACGCAAGTCCCTCCACCACAACAAGGCATAGCACCAGGGGAGGTGTTACTGTCGTTACTATTTACATTTTACTCATCTAAGAAAAGATGGAATAATCAACATGTCGCGAGCGTGGGGCAAAGAAAAAATCTGAGTCCCCGACGGGAGTCGAACCCATGACCTTCTGTACACCAGTCGGACGCTCTAACCACGGAGCTATTGAGAGACTCGTGGCGAGCATAGGTCATATTTACTGAGTTCGTGGTGACACGCGCCCTGTATACTGCTAGGATCAGCAATGTCCAAGTGCCCTATAGGTGATAAATGAAGAAGGATGGTGAATTTTAAGCTCGGAGAAGAAATAAGAAAAGATGGAATAATCAACATGTCGCGTGAGTTGGACAAAGAAAAAATCTGAGTCCCCTGAGTGTTTTAACACTCAGAATTAAGGTCAATGAAAAATCAATTTCCAACAGCTCACAAATTTTCGCATTATTTGCTCTACAAACATTAATCCTATTCAGCCTTGGCTTTTTTCTTTCGTTCCTGAACCGGAGTGGGGGCGCATAGCCCCCTCCTTAACTCCAAGAGTAATAACTTTGAGGGCGCATAGTACGTTTCAAAATGTTTTCTTTGGGGTTCAGCAACGTGATTTGATGACGTTACTTGACGTGGGAATTTCGTCCTGATTTCAAACTGGCGGGCATCTCGAATTTCTCTCTTTTTTCAAAATCTTTAAAATTCTTAAAATCGCCCAAAATGTAAGAAATAGGAACAAAAGAACAGTCCGATAATATAAAAATGTAAAAGTTAGAGAAATACAGTAAATTTCAGAGTTTCGGGAAAACGGTTTGTCAAACTATCTATGGTTACCATGGCAACGACGGCTTTGATGAACATTGACATGTCACACAAAATTGTCCCCAGATAAGTTTTAGGAAAAGCCACAAAGTTTGGTGGCTTTTGCTTGCTTTAAACGTTCAAAGTCATTCCCAACCCCTTCCTCCCCCAGGCTGAATAGCGTTGACGGCCTCCAAGAAAGACAGCTCTAAAAAGAAACGGTAGCAAGAAGTTGTTTTCGCTAATAAATTGTACCCTTAGCGCTTTCTAAAATAATTTGTCTTATTATCCAACTCCTCTGAGTACCGTACGAATTACGAGCGAAACGAGTACAAATATGTGGCGATATTTGAACAGTTAGTTGTTATACAGTATCGTGTGTGCTCCCCTTGTCTTACACTTGCTTCTCACAGTTTTCTTTCAAATTACTGAAAACCGTTGTTTGTATTTTGTTTGTATTTGACTCGCCCTGTGAGCCCGTCAAAATACATCACAACTTGTAAACTGATATGCAGCGATACCTCTCCTCCGCAGAGGCTCAAAAGAGTCTTTCGTACGGAGAGAATCCGCTGAAAAGGTAAGTGCAGCCGTGAAACTAGGTTGACAACGGTCAAACGCAAAAAGCTGCGCCACTTCTGGTTTTTTAGAGCCTTGAAGTTTGAATCAGTTCAGACTTTTACGAGCGCGAAGTTCGTATGAAAACGATACATAAAATGTCCCGATAAACAAAATTTCGCGCTGATAAACCTGTGGATGCCAGTTACTTCATTCTGAACACATGCTCGAAGTAAAAAGCTTATGTTTTCAGAAATGGCGTTAAGTTTTGCGGTTAAAGTGGAACTTTCTGTGTTTTCTTTTGTAAAATTATGAAGGGAACTGCGCACGCGTCCTGCGTTTGACCGCTGTGAAGAAAGTAGCTGGATCTTTCGGTTTACGCCCCTGCACTCACTTCACACAGCGGAAATCCAATAACCCCTCACCGAACCGCTGCGGAGGAAAGAGAGCAGCGATACTACACCGAAACATCTGGAGCAATTTTAATTGATTTGCAGTTGAGTTGATGATCCAGTTAGTTTTTAATCGATGTGCCAGGGGATTCTAAACAAAACAAAGTTATTCGATGTCTGTTAATATTTATTTTGTACATGCTAATTAGCACTACGATTACTCCTTAGAGAGTGAAACTTTGGTTAGCATAAAAAGATTTCCAAGCAAAGTAAATTTGAATTAAAATAATAATAAAAACTTGATTCAACTTAAATGAATTTGCCAAGTCTCGTCTGCATAAGAAAGTAAAAAGTATGCCATAACAATATGCTACAAGACTCACAACACATAAAAGAATGCGACCTTCGAGTCCAAAGACGTTTACACCTAGGTCGCGACTTCTTGCACAGACTCGCACATTGACATACACACGTCTCGAACATTATGAGACACATCGCATTTGTTTTACTTAGACTCCCCCCTCTTATTAGCCCCACTTCAAATAAGCTATTGCCAGTTTATACATAATTAAAACTAAAATTCGTTTAAATAAATAATATCTTAAATTCTAATTTTTCTAAAGATAGATTCTTTCCTTTCGGAGTATTTTTCAATTAGTTTTCTAATACATAGTACCTTATCAAAGAAAATTTTCGCAACACAGTTTGTCAATTTTGTTGTAATGAGGCAGCTGCTAACGTTGACGCCCAATCAATAACCATCAACTATGTGGCGAATTGTATCAAACAGGTCAAGGTGTAGACCACGTTGAGTTGCAACGATACATTTTCCTACGATACGATACATATCTCGATACAAGGGCCACGCTACCGTACACGATACGATACATTACTGTGCGCGACAAAACTAGCTACTAACAACTTACACTATTTTTAAATAATTTATTTCCATAATAAACTTAACACAGTAATATCACAGCATCAAATCGCCTTACAAGGGCTAAAATGTAGAGCTTGGGTAAGGAATGTTAAGACAGTGATTTCCCAAATTTGTTGATGTAGCATATTTTATTGTATCGTAATATCGCGATATCTTACTTAAATATCGATCTTCGTATCGTTGGAAAAAATATCGTGGTTGACCGATGCATCCGTGTATCGTTGCAGCCCTAAAAATTAAACCATGAACACTAAGAAATATGAAGTGTACTTCTACCTCAACCGGCGATGCCATGCAGAGCCACGCCTTAAGACCACCCGGGTAAAGGGTAAGTTGCATTTCGGGTGTAGATGGCTCAAGTATTCTACTCCCGCTGGATAGAATACTCGTTTGTGAGCCACGCGCGGCAACCCGGAAGATGAATGTTTTCCTTTTGACGAATTTTGATAGCATCACGTCCATAAAAGCAAGCCACCAGATACTAAACCAAACCAAGAGTTTTTCAGCCTTTGATAAAGAAAAAAAAAACGCCAACAAAGGGAACGTTCAACTTGCGCTTGACGTCCGTGGCTCAAAAACGTCTGAAGTCGTAAACGGGTAGGAACGCTGTAACTCCGATTTCTGTGCTATGAGTTCTCGTATGGCTGGGAACTAGCGGTACTACTGTTTCTCGGTGGTGGTGGGCATACAATAGTTAAACGTATTGTCAACGCATCACGCTTCTATTTCATCTCTGTTGGTGTCGTGGTCATTTTCTTCTTCTGGAACACTATTTATCAAGCTTTCTCTTTGCTCCACGTCCAGCCTCCTGACGATTAAAATAAAAAAGCCCCGGTTGTGCTGAGCCTTGTTTTTATCCAAGGGGTATTTATTTATTAGGGGAAAGAAAAGTCAACCACCAGGAGCGCAGTGCACATATCCATGAAGAGAGGTTTATAAGTGGTGCAACTTAAATCTAGGAAAAGATAGGCTTACAGCTACGATAGATTATATCCAGGGAAAGAGAGGACTACATCTAGAGAAGCACATATTCAGGAAAGGAGGGACTTATTGGAAGCCTATTTCCAGGAAAAGAGGGGCTTACGACTAGTAGAGCGAGGGCTTATAATTAGGGAAGCCTACATCCAGGGAAAAAAGGGATTTACAGCTGGGGGAATTTATATCCGGGAAAGAGGGCTTACAATTAGGAAACCTTAAATCTAGGGAAATAGGGATTTACAACTAGTAGAGCTTACATCCAGGAAAGAGCGCTTATAACTAGGGAAGCGTACATCTAGGAAATTAAAAAGGGATTTACAACTGGGAGAACTTATGTCCGGGAAAAAGGTAAAACAACACATCAGTTTTTAGGTGTCAGCCAAATTCACTGCTGTATGCCGTCCCTGGTTTTGACGCATGATTCTCCGGGTTAAGACTCATTTTTAGTCTCAGTGAAAAAAATGGAAATCTACCCTTTCGTGATTGTTTTTATATAAGAAAGTTAGCATTTTCCATAGCAGACCCACTTCGAACGTAAATTTCCATGATTACTTTGCGACAAAGGGCTAACAACAGCAGGCGAGTCATGGGAAGTGAATCACAGCTAGCGTGTCATGATTCGGCAAAGGGCAAAAAACTAATTATGGTATTTACGTATGAAAAGACTTAACGGACAAAATGCTAACTTCCTGAATCATAACAGGCGGGTGACGTTTTAAAAACCCACGTCTGCGCACAACAAGTGAAACCGGTTGTAAATTTTTCTAGTGCTAATATTCCGGTCGCTTCTTGACACCAGAAAACCCGAAATATATAAAGGCCGGAAGTGGCGGCAAGTTTTCATTTGTTTACTATTTATACATACCCAACAATCATCTGCTGTTTGAAGTTCACAAGTTTCTTTAATCCGATCAATACTGGATCCCAGTCTCCGTAATGTGCCAGGAGGCTCACGGCAAAAAATGACACAAAGACTGGAATGGTACCAAGTAAGAACATCCATGAAAAATGAACCTTGCAAAAAATACAAGAATAAAACAACGAATGCATCAGAGCGTGCAAGCCTGGTTTTAACTCACTATTTGATTGCAACCTTAAACGTCAATAGAAAGGGCAGCGAAATTCACGAACAGTCGAACCTCTCAGATATGGACACCAATTGAAAGGAAGGTGAAGAGGTTCCGTATAACAAAAGTGTTTTTCTTAGGTAGAGTTTACTGAATATACACGAAATTTGGCCTCTTGAGGCACCAAGTGAACTGTCTGTAACAGACAGGCACCCGTATTTTAAAGGTGTCGATAAGAGGAGGTTTTAATTATAGTATTAATTCTGAGAGTATAAGCCACTCAGAGATCAAACAAAGTCGCCTCCCCTCTCCCCTTCCGCTCCGCCTCCTGTCTGTTTGAGTAGCGAGAATGCGTTGAATTATTCATTTTGGAGCTGTTTGCGATTTTTTTAAATAAAGAAAGCAGCATGCGCAGCAAATCGCATGCAACAGTCGCAGGCGAATGGAGCAATGTCGCAAAGACACACAAACAATCAACAAGGAGGCTCGGAGCAAGTTTAAGTTCATCTGTTCAGTTCTCGAATATGAGAGATACAAGAAACCATCATGGTCGCTTACTCTCTTCATGAATACATCAACAACCATGGTCAGCGGTATAACCAGGCTCAGAGATAGTGTGGCGGTTAATGATGACGTCAAATAACAACCCCTGAAAAGTAAGGAAAAAGAACCTTAGCAAGGCGGGGGAATTACAGGTTTTATATCCAAGAGAAGAAACTGTCCCCCACACAGGGGAGAGTAGTGATGCTCGTAGTCCCTTCACAGCGGTCAAACGCAAAAAACAACGTCACTTCCGGTTTTTCAGAGCCTTGAAGTTTGAATCAGTTCAGACGTTTACGAGCGCGAAGTTCGTATGAAAACGATACATAAAATGTCCCGACAAACAAAATCTCGCGCCGATAAAACATTGGATGCCCGTTACTTCATTCTAAACACAAGCTCGGTTCGCCGGGACATGTTATGCATTATTTTCACGCGAACTTCGCGCTCCTGAACATTTGAACTGACTCAAACATCAAGGCTTTGAAAGACCGGAAGTGACGTATATTTTCGCGTTTGACCGCTGTGAAACAGAAACCGGATAAAGAGCCTGCCTTGATAAGCCTTATCTCTTGTTCAATCCAGTTGATTGGAAATAAGATTCGTCACTAAGGAGTATGTTCACAAGCTACAGTGGCTGCGAAACGAGCATAACCAGCCGCTATTTTAATCTGGAAACCCGCGTGCGCTCTCAGTGTTAAGAACCAGCGGATATAATTTCGCTTCTCCAAATCAAAACAAGGCAGCTAAAAGCAAGTTTAAGTTAAACATCGCCAAAAACGATGTTGCTACATATTGAACTATACTCCTGTAGAAAATGTAATGAAATAAAATTACCACAGCCATAAGAACTCCGACAGCACTGTTCCGACAAGAGCATTCAGAACGATGTACTCCCACACCTTCCCATTTGAAGGCAGCTCAAATACTTCCAATCCGTAGTAATTGAGAATTAAAAATCCTGGCCAAAGCAGGAAAAAATTGAACGCTCCAACAAGACCTGAAACGCAAACCAGAGGATTTAACATGAAGCACCCATGCACGGACGCAGTGTGGCCGAGTGGTTAGGGCGCCGGACTTGAAATTCGGAGGTCCCGGGTTCAAGTCCCGCTCTGACCACTTTCTGAGTTGTTTCACTGTCGACCTGGGTTCAACTTCTCGGCCACACTTGTAAATAGCCAACTGGTCTGCCTTCTGCCAGTTGGGATTTTTAACTCGTTATGTTTAGTTTGAAATATTTGTTTCTAAGGTTTAAATGCTCCGCCCCACTAGCACCTTGCTATAATCACTTGCCAAGGGTAAAAAGGAACATTTATTATTTTATTATTATTTTACAAACCAAAATACTAATTGAAAATAGCTGAATCATCAGAAAGCGAAATGAAAGCCTGTACACTAGATCAGTTTTCGTGTTTCATCACGATATCCAAACACCGAGAAGTGGGCTGAAAAAACGAGGCATAGCCGAGTTTTATTAAGCCGACTTTAGGGTGTTTGGATACCTGATGAAACACTCTTTCAAGCGTTTGATATAGCTTCTCAAAACATTAACAATTCTTGGAGAAATTCAAAGCAAAAGTTCGCCAGACTTGACGCTTATTAAGATCAGACATGCAAACTACTGTCACGGTAGTGATTTCCTTTGTTTTTTCTTCATGAATTATTAATGAGTTTGAGAACTCAGTGTCGAACGTAAATCGTGCTTGCTTTGGTTTGGCTTTTCTGATCTCTGTTATTGAACTAACCCTTTTTGCCCTGATAAAAAAATGCATATTCTCCTTACTGTTCTCCATACATTTCTTATGGAACTTGTAAGGAGAATTGGTCATCCTTGGTGATCACTTCCTTTATTCTCATTACTTGAATGTTTGAACAAGTAGTGATAATGTAAAGAGAAATTTCATTTTCATCACTGTTAGGGCTTAAAGCGCTAAAAGACTCGCGCTACTTTCTGAGCCAAGAAAAAGAAAAACACAACCAATCATGTCTGACACGCACGCGTTTCCTCACGCCTGACGACGCCGCCTAGGCTTGGTAACCACCAGGAACATAACGATCATAAAGTAACATAATCATAATTATAAACATAAGCGACTTAATGATCGAGTGGAGAGAGGTAACTTAGGGGCGAAATAATCATCACTACATACGTAATTATAACCAAATATGATCATTTACTTATGATTATGATAATGTCGATCATTAGCGCCTTTATGATTATGTTTTTAGGCGTTCCCACTGTGACACTTAGCGACACAACGGCGTTATGTTTGTACTTCCAGTGGGTACCAAGCCTCAACAAGTATTTGTTATTAGTTTTGATTGGTCCAGCGGTTTTCAAATGAGTGCCGTAAAACCAAAACCAAAGTATTTACTCTAACCAATCACAACAGAAACAAAACACAAAATGAACCAATCAGAAATTGAAGCAAATACAAGTAATTAGCGTCAAGCGCGAGAAAACGCTTGCGAGCAAGTCCCGATTGGTTTAAGGAAAGTGGCGCAAGCTTTTTTATCCAATCAGAGAGCGAAGCAAAGCAAAACCAAAGCAAACACAACATTACTTTCGACACTCAATTGAAAACTGCTCTACAAGCAGACTGGTAAAACCAAAACCAATTATTTGCTCGCGCGTGTTTTCCCGTATTTAACGTCGTTTACGTGTATTTGCTTCGAGATCTGATTGGTTCATTGTTGTTCGTGACTGCTGTGATTGGCCAGAGGAATTGCTTTAATTGGTTTTGCTTAGACGTAGCCTGAAAAAACACGCTTCATATAGAAAGGGTTTGAGAAGTGAGATTAAAAAGTTGGAACCCCATTGTTTCAAGATTTTATGCGTGTTGCGCATAAACTATACATCCAGGCATATAACAAGTCTGAAACGTTCACCTGATGAGACAGTGCAGATACAAACATGTTAAGGAGACAGGTGTTTGTTTTTAATTCAGTGTTAGTGTGAAGGCAGCTAGTTTTCGACTGTGTCTTTTAGCTCATTTCCTCTTTGCAAAAAAACATTAATGTAGTGTGAACACAATTGCTGACGGTTTTCAGCTCAGGGAAAACTTTGCTATAAATTTAGAACATATTCAATAAATCTTTGCTCACCGAAAAACATTGGAATGTCCATCTGCGTCTCGTCAGGAACTTTGCGTTTAAGCAAGATTAAATAACAGGAATATCTGGAATAAAAAAAAACAGTACTGTTAATCTTCTGTTAATCTGCGGAGTCAAGAAATTTATGTCGCGTTGATTTGAAAATTGAATTTTAGGGACAAGGAATTTAAGTTTAAGTACAGTTTTTAATCCAAATAAAACTTACCTTCATGAAGTATAAACAACCGAAACTGCATAAATTATTTTCGCTTAACTTATTTTTCAGTTTCAGTATTATTTGCGGACAGAACAATATAAAAAGTCACCATTTTCAAACAAAATTGACGATAATGCAGGGTAGTGCGGACAGGGTCTAAACAGACAGTTATTCCAGAGCTACAAATAAATATTACATTGAAGACCAGCTCATCTACAAATCTGTCATTTGACTTTCTGCTGACTGTCGGCCGTTTGGCGGACTGTTGGCCGACAATTTGCCGACTACCGACAGCTCAGAAAGACACCGGGCACTTGAAGAATCGATTAATCGACGTTAAGATATCACAGAAAGCAACAACTAAATAGAACTGCGGAACTGATACTCAGTTTGTTGCTTGTTTGGGTTCCACTCCACTTTGTCATAAAGGTCATCTACTCAGATCCACTTACGTTTTAACCTTTTAAGCCCCCAGCGGTGATCAGCATCAAATTTCTCCTCATCATTTCAGTACATTATAACACATACAAGTCATGACAATTAAGGAATTGATCACTGAAGATGAATTGTCGTAATTTTTAAACAAATTTTCCCCACTAGTACTTAACAAAATACATGGAGTCCAGTAAGGAAAGTTTGTGCACCTTGCCCGAATTTATAAAATGAAAATTACTCTGATCAATTAGCAACAGAAAGCAAGTCATACAGACAGCAATTAAACTTAGTGGTCTAAACAAACAGTCTCTCTTCACAAACACCTGAGGTGGAAATTCCCTTTCAACCAACTCTCCTTTTCTCCTCTGCTAGGGCTTATTTTGTGGTCATAATCGAGCGGAGACTGAGTAGAGAGAAATAAGGTGAGCGAGGACTGGGGAGAGGGAAACAAGTTTGCGCGGCGGAGAGCAAGAGGGGAGGGGTGGCTATCTGTTTTCTGTTAAAGTAGGCTGTGCAGAGGGGAGATAGTGAACTGCCCGTGAGGGTTGTGAATTGAACAGGAGCATTCTACTGAGCCGGAGGATCTATTTTAAAGTAGATAACGTAGTTTGCTTGCAGACTCACAGAAATGCGCTAGCCAGAGCCCATAATGCCCCAACACTGATTCCACCAGCTTTGTTCTTCGAGTCTGAAAGTGTCACTAGCACAATTCCAGTGATACTGTAAAATGGAAAATAAAATACTGTTAAGGCTTTCGCAGTACAACTATGTCTGGATAGTACTGTTTTCCATAATGGAGTCAGGGAAGAATCGAGCGTGAGTTGGGGGAGGGGGGGAGGAGCAAGTGTCCATGGTAGAGTGCCCTACTGCCCTTAGTGCGATTCTTAAAGCCAGTGAACCCTTTAATTCCCCCCAACGACTATCGCCTAATGTTTCCTTACAAAAACACTACTTGGTCCAACTTACTGTACAGGTCATGAGAATACATGAAATGATCACCAAAACAATGTCTTGGTTACTTATACGCAGGTTTTTCTCTTTTACGCTAGAGCAGTTTTCAAATGAGTATCGAAAGTAATATTGTGTTTGTTTTGCTTCGGCTTTCCTTCGCTCTCTGATTGGTTAAAAATGCTCGCGCCACTATCTAAACCAATCAGAAGTTAAACCAAAACCAATCGTGACTTGCTCGCATGAGTTTTTGTGCGTTTGATGCTACTTACTTGTATTTGCTTCAATATCTGATTGTCTCACTTTGCTTTGTGTTCCTGTTATGATTCGTTATCTAGAGTTATTACTTTGGTTTTTGGTTTTACGACATTCACTTGAAAACTGCTCCATAATGATGGTTATCAAATGGTGATTGCTTTATTGTGGACGCACTTACCTCAAAAGAACAGCAAACAGCTTTGTTAAGGTAAACTTGTCAGCTGTTGAACTCTGGAAGACAGACGCTAATATAAGCGTAAATAACCCTGTGAACAAGAAGGTTGCGTTGTCTTCAGCGCATGCAGCTGTGCACCTATTTTGTAACAGTAGATACTACATTAAAAGATGAAGCATACGGCAGTCTAACGGTAACTACATATCACAGTTTCAAACTGAAGGTCGACACTAAACTTACATTTGCTCCTCGTACCTTTTTCTTATGTACTCAGGTATATAAAAGGTAAGTGGCAAATGAGATGATAGGGTGGGGATAACCGTGAGTCGGAAGTACTAGTCTCCCACCTACTCTGTCGCTTTGGAAAAGATTCCACAGTGTGTACAGCTAAGCCTTTAATTTTTGCGTGAAACTGCCAGGTACTTTCGGGACTGTTGTAGCCTACTGGAATTACTCGTTTGGAACGGGGGGCGGGGGGCATTGTTTTCAGAATTGCAAGGTACCGTATTTACTCGATTAAACGCCACAGAAGGAGGCAAAATTACCAGTAAACTTCGCCCTCGAATTAATGCCGCAACCAATCCAATTCGAGGATTATAAGACAAAAAATTAACAAGTACGGTACAATTCGGTAGTCTGGCTACACCATCCTTGGAAATTTATTTTCTTATGTAAGAATTTTTCTCAGCAAAAAAGCGATACATTGGAACTTTAAACACGTTTCTGATTTACATAATATTTACAAATGGTTTACCGTACTTGTTGTCCGTGATTTAAGAAATACGATTTTTGAAATAAACGCCACCCTCGAATAAACGCCGCTCTCGAATAAACGCTGCCCTTGAATAAACGCCGCATCGAAAACGCTAAAAATTTAATAAACGTCGCAGCGTTTAATCGAGTAAATACGGTATTTAGCTGGCCTTCGCCAATATGGCGACGACCGGGTCGAGTGATAACCGATTTCATGTATTTATGACATAACGAATTCAAAGTTAGGAGAAGTACCAAAACAAAATCATGACCTCTTTATCGCACTGCGTTACTTTAATACTGTTGTCTTGACATATTTACTCGCCATAGACTAACTGCTGTTAGCTTTGTGGTAGCCATATATATGTCATATGTGCAACGCATGCGCAACAAAGGTAAACTCCTCACGGGTGCTCATAGCGACGCTAATACTTTCTCATATAAACTTTTGTTCTTAGGCCATCGTAGCTTGATTAAGAATAAAAACAAACAGCGGTGATAAACATTGTGAATAAACGCATTTTGATAAACTTGACGTTTCGTCTGCTAGTCAACATACATTTTCAAAAGTAACCGTTACAGTGTTTGAAAACTGTTTATATAGTTTACAATAAGGGTCTGGAACCGAGATTAAGAAAAACGCTCTTAACAGTAATTTAATACTTCGGACTGTCTGTCCTGAGAAGCTGTAGCTAAAAAAGCAACAGCTTCTCACTGCTAACGTTAACATTCAAAGATGGTTGTAATTCTTGAATCAGCAAAGTCTCCTTTATTTTACAATGAAAGTCCGTTTTGCCCCCCGTTGGGGGGATATGGTCGGGTGGGGGATGGCGACCGGGTCTAATACCCCTGGGGCTTTTCTCGTTCTCATCTATTGTACCTGACGAGGAAGACAAAATATTAACTGCCGCTGGTGACGTGTGTGCAATGGCTTCCTGATAGCTGCAGCTGGCGCTAAACCACTGTGTGAAAAAATAACAGTCATCATTACACTAGGGCTGCAACGATACACCGATGCATCGGCAACCACGATATTTTTTCCGATACGAATATCGATATTTAAATAAGATACCGCGATATTACAATACAAATAAAATATGCTACATCAACAAATTTAAGAAATCATTGTTTTTAATAATTCCTTACCCAAGCTCTACATTTTGTCGCGCACAGTAACGTCTCGTATGGTGGCCCTTGTACAGAGACACGTACATTTGTATCTTTATTCTTCAGTATCGTGAGAAAATGTATCGTTGCAGCCTTACAGTACACAGGGTGAAAGGGATAATATGCTAGTAAGACTAGTAAGTAGTACTGGCGGTAGTTTAATTGGATTACGAGTTTAAATTCACGGATTTCCGTATTTTTGTGTTTCGCGGGAACAAATTTTCGCCAATTTCGAGTTCAGAATTGACCACTGGGAACAAATTTTCGCGGAGTTTGGTCAACTTTCTCTCTGGTATCTGACGTACGAAATACGCAACAAGGAATGTAATGTCGTCTTTATTTCATTTACTGTACTCATGTCCTGAGTCGTCAATTACAACAAAAAAAACTGGGAAACCTGGGAAGCTAGGAAAAACACATAGCCCCCCATTGTTTGCTTTTAGGCAGGAGATGGTCTTGTCTGCGCTCGTTATCAAATTTACCCAGGGACTGCAGAGATGTCGTTATGTTGCAGTTGGAAAGATAAAGATCGTAATATTGCTTTCTCAGCCAATTTATAAGTGAAATTCAGTACCATAAAAACATGAAATAAATTTTCGCGGATTATTCTTTAGCGCAAGTCTGCTTTCGCGGATCGCTGGGACATCGCGTAAATTAAATCCCGCAAAAATTTCATGCCACACGGTAAGAAAAATTAGCCACAGTAAAGAGATTATAAGGTGACGTTTCAAGCGTTAGTCCTTCATCATTCCTCACTGATGGGGGGGGGGGGGGGGGGAGGGTGTCCGCATTACAGAGGTAGATCGAGTTTATATGAATGCTGGTCTCTTTTGGACCAAGGGAACTGACATCACCAGAGATATGCTATGTATTATCAGAAGCTGGTACTATAGAGTTGTTAGCCTAAGGAGGGGTTCGAGAGCACTCAGAGAACACTATCCGTCTGACCAATAATTGGAGGGCTGAGAACACGACTCTCTTATGTAGAATTGAAAGTCGTTTTATTTTTTACTCCAAACTGCCAGAATTTTTGCATGGGACCTTCAGTTCACCCAAAGAACACTGCCCAAAGTTTTTTTTTCTATTTTGCGCTTCGCTCGCATCCGTACACTCTTGCTCGGTTTCGCATCCGTGCACGCTTCGTTCGCATCCGTACACTCCAAACTGCCTGAGTTTTTGCAGGGGACCTTCAGTTCACTCAAAGAACACTGCCCCGAGTTTTTTTTTCCTGATTTGCACTTCGTTCGCATCCGTACACCCTTGCTCACATTCGCATCCGTGCACTCTTCGTTCGCATCCGTACACTCCAGACTGCCTACATTTTTTTGCATGGGACCTTCAGTTCACTCAAAGAACACTGCCCCGAGTCTTTTTTTTCTGATTTGCGTTTCGTTCGCATCCATACAATCTTGTTCGCATTCGCATCCGTGCACTCTTCGTTCGCATCCGTACACTCCAATCTGCCTATATTTTTGCATGGGACCTTCAGCTCACTCAAAGAACACTGCCCCAAGTTTTTTTTTCTGATTTGCGCTTCGTTTGCACCCGTACACTCTTGTTCGCATTCGCATCCGTGCACTCTTCGTTCGCATCCGTAAACTCCAAACTGCCTATATTTTTGCATGGGACCTTCAGCTCACTCAAAGAACACTGCCCCAAGTTTTTTTTTCTGATTTGCGCTTCGTTTGCACCCGTACACTCTTGTTCGCATTCGCATCCGTGCACTCTTCGTTCGCATCCGTAAACTCCAAACTGCCTATATTTTTGCATGGGACCTTTAGCTCACTCAAAGAACACTGCCCCAAGTGTTTTTTTCTGATCTGCGCTTCGTTCGCACCCGTACACTCTTCGTTCGCACCCGTACACTCTTCGTTCGCACCCGTACACTCTTCGTTCGCACCCGTACATTCTTGCAACTCAACGGAAATGCGGTTGCTTTCTGCTCCCTTCCCGCTCACACTAAATGGCGCAAATAACAGAAAACAAACTTGGGCAATGTTCATTCAACGAACTGAAGGTCCTATGCAAAAATTCAGGCAGTTTGGAGCAATAAATAAATAAACAAATTAATTAATTAATTAATTAAACGACATAAAATTTGCATAAGACAGTTATGCTCTCAGCCCTTCAAATTGTGAGTAACGTACGAGATACTAGGCTACGAGCAGTCTCTCTTTCCGCCAAGGGATAGACGATGGAAACAAACAAAAGAGCGAGCACGAACATCGCCTGTGGCGTTGAAACGTGACGCACTTTTCGAGCTGCTAGTGTACTAGCGGCTCGAAACGTGCTTTACGTTTAAACGCGGCAGGAGATTTCGCGCTTGCTTGCCTGTTCGTTTCCATCGACTATCCCTGGGCGGAAAGAGAGACTGCTCGTAGTCTAAGGTGTTCCTGTTTCTTTCAGAATGCTGATAGAATTATGTTTTAAACTCACCAACAGACAAAAAATCAAAGCCACCTGAGCCACCTTCTTTAGGGGTAGTTTGTTCCCATCACCAGCATGGTATGGAAGCCTTGCTAATCTGGCTTGCTCAGCTGTGTGTTCTGAAAGTTGCGAATAGTAAGAGATAAAAATCATGACCTATATCAAGTCAATACAATCGTTAACAGATTATAGGAAAGATGGAATTAGATCGGGGTTCCTATCAAAATGTTTCGTTGTAGTAAGGCGTGGTACACATTAGCGACATTACGTTCTCAATCATTAATAATTCATAAAGAGAACACAAAGGAAATCACTACCGTGACGGTGCTTTGGATTCCCAATCTTAAAATTAGGATAAAATTTTGCGAACTTTTGCTGCCTCGTTTTTTTCAACCCACTTCTCGGTGTTTCTCTTTCTCGTGTTTGATACATTACATCATAAACATAATCATAATCGTAATCATAAACATAAGCATCTTATGATCCAGTGGCGTGACACAATCATATCCAAAGTCATAATTGTAATCATGCGTGACACAATCATAACTAAAGTCATAATTGTAATCATGCGTGACACAATCATAATCAAAGTCATAATTGTAATCATGCGTGACACAATCATAATCAAAGTCATAATTGTAATCATGCATGACACAATCATAATCAAAGTCATAATTGTAATCATGCATGACACAATCAGAACCAAAGTCATAATTGAAACAATCATGACCAAAGTCATAACTGTAATCATGCGTGACACAATCATAACCAAAGTCATAATTGTAACCATGCGTGACACAATCATAACCAAAGTCATAATTGTAATCATAAGAAAATGATTAATCATTTCCTCATGACCATGATTATGTCGATCGTTAGCGCATTTATGATTATGAAGCTAAGCTTTTCCGCTCAGACACACCGTGTGGCACTAAATTTTTGCGGGAGTTTAATTTTGCGCATTGGCGATTTTTTGAGTTTCGCGGGAACTAATTTTTGCGATTGGAAAAGACTGGTTTTTCATGCCGGGAATTAATTTTTGCGATTTTTTGGAAGTCGCGTTCAAATGGAACTGATAACATTTTCGTTTTTTATTTGAGTACATGCAATTGAAATACAGATTAAACAACATGGGAATGTCACTCTATTACACTACAATGGATCGACAATAACTAGGGTACCACTTGATGTATTATCCACCGAGTTATCTGTGGCATTTTCTCCTTCAAACCAGTATTTTTCTGTATAATTTCTCCAGTGGAGTAAATTTTTACGGAAAGAAAATTTGCAGTAAATTTATTTTGCACAAACTTATTTTTGCGGATCGCGAAAAAAAATTGCAAAAATCGCAAAAATTAGAACCCGCAAGAATTTAGTACCACACGGTAAGCGACATAGCGGCGTTATGTTTGTGCTTATGATTATAATCGTTATGTCCCAAGCCTAAGCAACATAACCGGAATGGAAGGCAGTAAAAGACAGAGTCCCCAGTGCCTGCTGGGAGTCCTGGTAAAATCCAAGAGCGCGTTTTCTTGGTTTCTTCTGGAATGAGAATAGGCAGAATAGGAATGATCAGAATTATTGAAATATGAAAGAAGAAAAAGACGATCGTTCCAAAAATGGACTGAAAACTGACCGCGGGTTTTTTTTCGTCAGGCTCGGTGGGAAACGCGGTTTTTTTTTCTTCAGGCTCGGCGGGAGAACTGAAATTTGCTGCTGTTTTGTTCAGCCATTCATTCGTTATGCCCATTCTTTTCATTCTGCCCCAAATAGCAGAATACACGGAATGGCTTAAACTGCCATTCTAACGATTCCAGAATGAGAACAGGTAATAAAAAATGCGCCCGAAAGCCATTCCAAGCATTCGCATTCCAGAATGATTCTCCCAAAAACGTGCCGTAAACGTCCAATGCACCCAAGCTAAGTCGTGGGGGAGGACAGGGGGGTTTAAATCTCCCGCTTCCCGTACCCTTTAATCCCGGTTCCCGCCCTGTATTTGTTGGCTCCCGCCTCTTTGCATTTTTTCGATTGTGAACTGATATAATGCAATGTTGCGTAATTTTTCCCTTTTTCTCCCGCTTCCCGCCACCTCTTCTCCCGCCTCCCGTACACTTCCCGCCCCCTTTTCTCCCGGTCTTCCGCCCCCTGTCTCCCTCCACTAAGTCGATTCGTCTACGGTATTTTACGAATCGACTCACCGGAAGTCCCTTTGTGGCCCGCCTTTCTTGCAGCCCACCCGTCTTGCCGGGAGTCGATTCGCGAGACACTTAGAAAAACTACAGTGAAACAGTAAGCAGAATGTAAACCAGTGTGAATTACGCTGCAAAAAGAGAGGGAAATTAGCACCGATGTGCGTGACCCGGGGATGTCAAACAGAAGTTTAATGTTTCCTTAGCTGGATTGTTTTTGCTCCTCACAAAAGGCTGGAAAAGTCTTGTTCTGCTTTTGTTCAGTGGCGTACCATTATTGACATGATAGTGCCAAAATATATCGAAAATGATCACCTTCCGGTTACCATCCATGACTCTTGAATGTTTGTGCTTGAGTTATGTGGTTATGTACATAGCCTACGAGCAGTCTCTCTTTCCGCTCAGGGACAGTCGAGGAAAACGAACAAGAAAACGAGCGTGAAATCGCCTACCACGTTAAATGCGAGCCGCATGTCACGTTTCAACGCTGCAGGTGATCTTTCGAGATCTTCGCACTCACTCGCTTGTTTGTTTCCCTCGACTATACATGTGAGGAAAGAGAGACTGCTCGTAGTCTTTTAAATAGCTTATAATGAATATACAGTAACTGGCAAAATTGCCAGCTCAGCTGCCGGCAAAACTTTGAGAAGACTACCAGATCACATATACGTTTACCATACATGTAAAAAAAATCAACGCTGTTAAAATCGAACGACGTTTCGGTGTCCTCACGACGCCATTTTCTAGTTCAAAAATGATTCGGATAAACTGTCAGGAATAGTGGCTGAAGATTAACAAAAATAATTAATGCAGAGTCACGCAAATAGTTTTTACCAGCGTTGATATTTACCAGTTTTTGTATCACGAAACCTTTGCTTATTACCATATACGTGCTGGTAAAAACTGCTACTACCGACAGACAGGCAGGCAGGCAGGCAGGCAGGCAGGCAGGCAGACAGACAGACAGACAGACAGACAGACAGACAGACAGACAGACAGAGAGACAGAGAGACAGACAGACAGACCGCGGGCCTGTGGCCCGTTTCTCGAAGCTCCCGATGACTTTCCGGGCCCAGTAATTATTTTTCCAGCTCATTTATTTGTCAGCTAATGGTAATTATTGGTGCAAACTTAGCGAGATGCTTCACGAAATTATAAAGATTAAAATTTAGCTTTCAAAATCAATAAAAATTGTATAGCTGCTATTCGAGAATGTTGTGCACCTAAAATAGTTTTCGGGCCCGGCAAGTTATCGGGAGTTTCGAGAAATGGGCCCCTGGTGTGTAGGGAGATGGGGTGGGCACCTTGGCAACCTGTTCCACTGTGGAGGGGGACAGGGCGGCGGTAACCCGGAAGAAAGCGAGGCAGGAGATGTACAGGAGGTGGAAGAAAAAAAGAGGCGGGAGGCGGAAGAAATAGGTGAAAACTACACAACATTAGGTAATATCTGGCAATCGAAAAAGCACAAAAAGGCCGTAGCCAAGACAAATAGGGTGGGAACCACGATAAAAGGGTATGGAAAGCGGGAAGTGTAAACCCCCCCGCCCACACACACACACACACACAGCATTGGGGGTCTTGGCTTCTGGAAAGGTTTACCGCAGGCCTAACAAGCAGGACAAGCAGAGACTTAAGAGGGTTAGCATTATAAACGGTAACAACAGAATTTATTTGAGTGGTTTTAGAACAAGATACCTGACAACTTCATAAAAGAGCAACATGACCGCCTGTGCGACTCCCTCCCCACCCCTCCCCTGCAGTTCCCCAGGAACCTCAGAGCAGCTCCGACCCTCCCTGGGTTAGCCGAGGGTGTCCGCCTAGCTAGATAAAGCTCTGTGCACAGAGTCAAGCGATCAGTTTGCCCTGAAGAGCCAGTTCACACTTCTATTTCAGATCTTTTGCCTCACTATCTCCCCCTGGATGCAGTCCCAGACCCAACTTTAAAGGAGCTACGTCACGGATAACGCATCTTGAAAAAACTGGCAAGTTTTTTCAAGTTTATCATTCGTAATCCATCTTAATCTCCCTCAGTCGTAACCATTCTTGTTTAGTTTCGGTTTATTATTGCTTCTTTGGTGTTTTTCTACCTTAGGAAACTATTATTGTGAGGTTTCATTCAATGAGAAAATAATTTTGTCAGATCAGAAAAGTGAATGAAAATACCGTGACAAAGATCCTTTAACCAGTGGTCACAAAGTTGGTCCCCGGGGAGCACGGTGGTGTGCTGTTTGACGCCAAGCTCCCTCACTTTTGGTCGGTCACAGAAGGCTTTAGTCCAGGACAAAGACAAGAAGTTACGGTACAGTTTTTTTGAATTTGCTCAGATTTACTCTATTCATAAACACAACTATTACTGAAATTACACTCAACATCAACTTTGATGGCTGACAATGACTGCATTTTGGCCTAAAGTTAGTAAGCACCAGGCATAGTAACACACGGACCAACAGT
Organism: Siderastrea siderea; assembly: GCA_964030785.1. Classification (NCBI taxonomy): domain Eukaryota; kingdom Metazoa; phylum Cnidaria; class Anthozoa; order Scleractinia; family Rhizangiidae; genus Siderastrea; species Siderastrea siderea. Next base: position 21,670,138 of record OZ034979.1, on the reverse strand, counting down.
GGCCAATATTAATACCGCCAGAGCTTAGCCCAGTTTCTGTAGCATGGGGCAACAGTGGCCAATATTAATTTGCTTGGAGGTGTTTTCTCAAGGTGAAAATTGAGCTTACCGGCTTCATTATAAATATTTTATTGTGAAATTAATCGCTATAAAAAACTTATCACCACTTAAAGCGACCGTCATTAGCAAAACCAATTGCTGAAAAAAAAAGAATTTTTTGTGTATGTGAGAGTGCTACTGAAGTGAGCAAACGCCCTATTAAATTTCCCCCGGCCACACGGCCTTGAGATCAACGCAAATTGCACCACAATAAAAACAGAACGGCACAAGCAACTGCCACGCCTTTCCTAGCAACCAATTTATGTTAACTAAAGTGAGTTTTACTGCAATCGGGGTCACCATAGCAACGCAATGACGTCACTGGTGTTTTAAACATATGGTCGATTTTCTTGACTTCCCAAGGTTTTTATTCAGAGTGGTACACGAAACTTGCAGGTCATGCAGCTGCCTTTCAGTGAACTGAGTTGAAAAATCTGTGAGCGTTTTCGAGAAATTTGCAACTGACAGCTGACTTAATTAGCTTTAAAATTGATTGCCCTCGCACAATTGAACCGAACATGCTTTCGACCTTGATTTACTGTGGGACGGGTGGTGTAGCAGCTGTCGTAAGGTCTTCCACGATTGGTCCGTTAAACAATAGAACAAACAAAAGAAACAAAGAACGAGGCGTAAAAAGCAACAGAGCTGCTACATATAGCGGTCCAATGAAAATACAAGCTTTTGAGAGGTGCTACACTACTGTGTGGGACAGGTGACAGTTTTATTAATTTTAGTGTACTCAAAAATAAAAATGACTGGAACACGTTAAACCGAGTCTGTCTTTTATTTACAAACCTAAAAAAATTTACATGCAGAAAGTACCGTGAAACTCTCTGAATAAAAATCTCCAGGATTCAAGGACATTGACGGGTGGTTATAAGCCCTTTTCCTAAAATATGCGAATGCAAAATTGTTGGGGGAGGGGAGGGGGGTAAACTGAAGTGCATCTCCAGACTCCTCTGTCTCGCATTGGTCTTCTTTGTTCTCAACTGTTGCTGCTCGCGTTAATTCTGGAGTCTTTTTTCCAGGTTGATGAAAATCACATGGTCGTTGTATTTCTTTCATTGCTTTTCTCTCTGGCCTGATATTGAGAGCATGGCGATAATGTTTCGAAACCGTCTGGTTTGGATTGCTTTGTTATTTATTATTGCTCAACCTCATGATAAGTTCAGGCTAATGCGCCGATCAAAATCGAAACTTCAACATCCCCCCGGGCATACCCCGGGCATACCCCGGGCATGTGACTGTGCATTGTGCTCAGAAAGGGGGGAATTTGAACGTTGCCTTTGAAGGGTGGGGAATTTGAACCGGATTTATTTCTTGTTCTGGCGTAATACTCCCGTGTGATTATTTCGGTTTTTGCAAGGTTTGACGGATTTACAAGACAGAATTTTGCCCTTGTTAGTGAATAACTCTTTCAAAAAGGTCTTCGAAAGAAGTTTGAGGGTGTCATCACGACATATCTCTCTGTGAAAAGTGTTTCGATTGAAGACGAAATGAGGAGAGGTATTTCAGTACTAATTGGTGGGGCATTTGAACAGCTTTTTTGCCCCGAGGGAAGGGAATTTGAACGATCCAACCTTCAAAAGTTCAAATGCCCGGGGGGGGGGGGGGGGTGCCCGGGGGGATGTTGCTGTTTCGGATTGATCGGCGCATAAGTTTGACCTGTTTGAGCCAATTCTTGTTGAGTCATCTCGGGGCTCCAAATCTGCCATACACAAACAATTTCAAAACAAAAGGCAGGTTTTAATGCTTAGATAAACTACAACTTTGGTTAAAAAGGCATTTAAAGCATGTACAAAAAATAGTTCTTAGTCGCTATAGTATAAACTGCCTGTATATTCATCTTCAATAATTGAAAAAGCTGAAAGGCATCCTCCCTTGGCCGACGACAGATTTATCTTTTCCATCAATGAGAACGCCACAGGAAAAATAATCTCTTTCGACGGAGGATCTGACAAAAAATAATAATTGACGGAGTCAACAGGTGAGAGATCAGAGCGAGTAACAGCAACAGTGGTAATTATAACAGTAACAGCAACAGCAACAGATAGAGAGTGCCAGGAACATTAAAACGGTGAACAGCTAATTATTCCAGAAGAATAGTCCATTTTACAGTTGTGTGCTTAGTGACCTGGCCTTTGAATGGAAGTGAGGCTGGAGTTGACCTTGTTTTGAGAGACCTTTCTGTTTTTTACATGTAAATCATGTTATCATACATATGAAAAGCAGCAGGGTTTGTATCAAAACACGGTCAACTCCAGCCTCGCTTCCACTCAAAGGCCAGGTCACTAAGAACACAACTGTAAAATGGACTTAATCATCGTAGTTGCATATTGTATCTATTTTTAATTTTCATCCTAAAAATACAATGATAGCGGAGCCTGCGGGCAAAGCCCGCCAGCGGAGCTCCATTGCTAAGGAAATTTGGTAACCTATCAATCCGAGAAATTTTGGTTGTGACGTAATAGTCACGTGACCGTCCATCCGAACGTCCGTACCAGGGCGGGAAAAGGTTGGGCGATGAAACGAGCGCGTCCGAGCAGAAAGGTGTGATGCAGTGGACTGGGATCAAATTAGATGCTAGATCAAAATGGTTGCTTCCTTGGGTTTCCTCCATAATCCTGGTAATCTATGAAGTTCCCGAAAAACGCCGACTTTGGTTTATCTTTTCTTTTCTTATCCGCCTTGATCGATGCTAAAAAACTGCCTAAAAACTGTCTCAAATCGAGCAGAGTAAAGTAAAAAGACGGAAAATGGCGTTTGGATGACGCGTGGCATGACGCGTATTTATAATGCGTGCAGCTCGTGCAAGGTTAATCAGGACACCCTAGTTAACTTTAAAATTAAATTAAATCAACATCAACACCTCACTTCTTCTTCTTCTTTTTCTCCTAAACCTCTCCTATGCTTGTCTTTTTCTTTAGGAACTACAAATAGAATTGCTCCTCAGTTTAAACGGTTTTCTTTGCTATGTTTTTGTGAGATAAAGGGAGGAGAAATCTTTAAACTTAATTTCACTTTTAATTTGTTTACATACAGTTGACGACGTTGCGACGAATCATCGCCATGGCGGGTTGCAAGGAGGCAAAGTTTAAAGTTGCAAAACGCCACTATCTCCAAATATCTCCAGCTATTTTTTTTATTATGTGATGTAAAATTTATCGACCTTTAAAATATGTAAGATTTAGGGTGGAGTAATTTGGAGCTTTTGTAAAAGAGACAATGAAAGACAACCGTGTCATGTTTTGCGGCAAGAGCAAGCATTCGACAACCTCAAATTGAGCTCATTTTTAGCCAACTTACTGTGAAGAAGATTGACTAATATGCACGCAGACATAAACATTTTTAGCTGTGAGCCAGGACTGTGAAAAAACGTTTTAATCATAGTGCACGGCTGGCTGAAAAATAAAGAAAGAAAATAAGATTTCCGGTTTGTTGAAAGGTAAATTTTGCCGGCTACCAAACGCACCGGAAGCGCGGAAAGAGCGCTCTTGCCAGTCCTTCTCCGCATCACACATCGCTTGAAGAGCGGACTGCTCGTTTCATCGCCCAACCTTTTCCCGCCCTGGTCCGTACATCCGTAAGTCCGTCCGTCCGTCCGCACAGACTCTGTGGGAGGGGGAGGGGAGTCCCAAGACAACCCGACGGGGGTAGAGAATGCCATCTTTTCTTGGCGGGAAATCGCGCGGTGCTTTTGGGCAACCGGCGTTTTTCTTGGCGGGAAATCGCATGACCATCGTCGCTTTTGAAAAAGAGGTTTCTTTAAAAGCTTTTAAAAGCTTCTTTAGCATTTAGCGATTGCTCGAGAGTATCGAAGTTTTATAAAAAAAACATCTAATATCTATAAATGGAAAGAAAAAGTTCAAAAGAATACTGGTAAAAGGCGAAAAGTTCAAGTTACGAAAGCTGCCTTCAAAGGACTTCATCGCTTTCTTTTCTTCACGGCGGAGAGTTTGCCCGTTCTGAAACACAACCGAGTAAGTGAAGTTTTTAAAGGGTATAAGGTACATGATTTCGAGTATTACGGTGAACGAAATTACGTTTTGAAATGGAAATTTGATTTATGCCATAAGAAATGTGTCATTTACTTTTGACTTTAAAGAATTATTAGAAAGCGCGCTCAGATTTGTGACAGATTCTTGAATATTTTGCCATGCTCTGCCGATTTCACTAGCGTGGACAGACCTAAGATTTTGGAAGTGCAACGCGAATTGCATTTAAGTATAAACTTACGGGTTTTCGAATAAACTTTTTTCAAAATGATTTCTCTGTCCATTATTTTGTGTTTGTTTATTCATAACAGTAGGTCCAAGCACAGCCGCAAGACAACTGCACAAGCTTCGCTTTCAATTTTGACTGTTCGGTCCATCTCTTTGTGCAACTGTCGATTTTCTTGTCCGAGTAGTCTTAAATAGTAATAATCTTTTAAGCGAAGCAGTTGTCGGTTTAAAGCTATTTTAAAACAGTTTTGTGCGTTCCTCAAAGCGCCTCACTTTATATAGGCTTACTTCTCATCCGCAAAACTTAAGCTTATGCTGGCATAATTTAATTAAAGCGTGTTTGGTGTTTCTTTGTTTTGAATCTTGATGGTCTCTAGTTAGAGAACGAAATATAACAGATATTTGAAAAGCTATAAGCGAAGCAGTTGTCAGTTTAAACCTATTATATCCGAAAAGCTTCCAAAAACAGTTCTGTGCATTTTTAAAAGCGCTCGAATTTCAGACAATTTGCAACCGCAAAACTTATGCCACAGAGTTAAGAATGTTTGGACGGTGTTTGTTTGTTTGTTTTCAATTTTGATGGTCTCAAGTTAGAGAACGAAATAAAAGGGTTACTTAAGTAAATATAAGCGAAGCAGTTTTGAGTTTAAAGTTATTTTATCCGGTTAGTTATGTGTGTTCCTCAAAGTGCTTGATTTTTTTCGCGGCTGCTAAAACCTACGCGACATTTCTTCGATAAGTTTATTACAAGTGCTTCGAAGCTCCCCAAATCCTTTCTTTCGGGTAATCCCAGAAAAAAACCGGTGAAATGTCAGTATAAATTTTTGACCAGACTAATATTTTTATTTAGTGGCAGTTCATATTATTTGTTAACATCCGAACGCGATAAAGATAACCCATTTAAACAGTCGAATACTTTTTATTTTGTTTTTGTAAATGAGCGCCGTTTCAAGTTCATTCAAGCGAACAGCCAATAATCCAAGGAGATTTGACAAGCCTTGACAGTTAATGACAGGACATGGAAACATTGCAAACACCAAGCAAGACGGCTCGTGAGTAAAATAATCAAGCTGTGCTCAGCCTCTAGAATGACCTTTCGAGCTTGGTTTTACAGAACAGATCCCCAAAATATTGGAGGACAATTCGGAACACTTTCAGGCTTTTTAAGAAACACTTTTCGAAAGCGAACGAGCCAAAAAAAGCCCCGAACTATATTTCAGACCGAAAAGTTTCAGGACTATTTTTGAGAAACGAACACCAGTTTATTCCTTCGCGGCTCCGCTTTTAGGCTTGGCTAAATCTATATATTATTCACTGATCTCAATGATAATCAGGTATTCATGTATTTATCATATCATCTACATCCTTCACGGGTTTATAATAAACCGACTTAATGACCGGCTCCCAGTTGGCTTGTTAGGTCAATTGGTTAGAGCGCTGCACCGGTATCGCAGAGGTCAAGGGGTGCATCCGATACAAGTCTGCTTTTTTTTTTCAGGCTTTCTTTTCGCAACTGCAAAAGTTGCGTCGATAACTGCGATAGTCTTCTTTCATATATAATACGTTTAAGAATAATTTTTGCTGCTTCGTTATTCCTGTGTACGGATTGACATTACAAAGGAGTTGGCGATTTAACATTCTAACAGATGAGATGAATTTAGTCGGTGTTTACATGTCGTGACGGTCCTTCCGAGTAAGTCAACTTACAAATATAAAAAGGTCTAATTTGCATGCATGCCCACCGGTACGACATACAACATTCGGGCTCACGTAACCGATAAATTACACTCTTTTTTTCATAAGAACGCGTAAAATTTGGCTGAGCCTGAGGATGTTCTTATTTTAGCCCATACATTTTCTTAAATTTGGGGGCAAATCTCACCCTCAACGTTCTTTTAAAAATGGTTCTTATAAAAGAAAAGAGTGTACTACACCGCAAACTCTAACTATCATAATCGATGCGCTAGTTTCTTTCTGGGTACAGAATATGGTGAAAATCTAAATGTGCACTGAACTCTTACGAAAGGAGATTTAAAAGGCGTCGGGAAAGACAATTTGTGATCAAGACTATTTCAAAAGGAGAAAATTAAGGGCTGATCCGCATAGTTTTCCTCAGCTTTTGATAATTATTACCTTTGTCATCACTGGGTTTTGGAGGTTCTTCCACCGTTTGGGGTGTTTTCTTTTCCTGAAGCAAGGTCTACGTAATAAGATTAGGAAAGGTTTAGGTATAAATAAATTTCACGAAGAATAAGTCACACCGAAAGACTAAAAAAGGAAAAAATAAAACTAGTGACATACCTGGTCTGTTGAAGACATTCTCGATCAAAGATGTGTCAAACGTCTGTCGCAGTGGTTTGTGTGGGTGAAAACGACTTGAGAGTGGCAAAATCACTAATCTTCCCTCGCTGGAAGCAGGACTGAAGTAAGATGCTTTTTTTGGTGCAAGCTATGTTGTTTACGTTCATCGCATGATCGGACTTTGTGTTCCACCACCGTATGATGTACATCTGCTTTTATCATATGATCCCACTGTAAATGACTTCGCGGATTTTAAGCCTTCTTAAGAGGTGGTTATTCTGGAGTCTTTTCTTCAGGTTGACAAAAATCACATAGTACGTGTATTTATTTTTTTCTCAGCGCGTGAGCGGGCAAGATGAACCAAATCCTGCAATCTGATTGGTTCCGGGAGCGGGCGGAATTTTCCGATCTTGACCGCGGTCAACGGAACGGCAATAACAAAAAATTTGTAATGGGTTTTTAAAACCTTTAAAATCTTTAAAACGTTCTCCGAAACTTAGAATTCTGAAATTTTTTGTACATTGTCGTTAAAAACTTTCTTTCCAAAATTTCTTGTTAAAATACCGAAGGTTGTACAATGTAAATCGCCTCTTCCCTTTCGACAAACATTTGAGTAAATCGAGCAGGAGTTAGCTACATGTATCGAAATTTGGGAAAATAAAGGGGTTTCTTTTAGTTATATTGCTTCCTGTGATTTCTGAGTTTTAACAGAGTAAAAAAGCGTATTTTGCTGCTCTGGTGTCACAAACGGCTTCGTTTCATGGTTCATTTTACGCGCGCTTGCAAAACGTTGCTTTCCGAAAACAACAAGACACGTTTAACTTTTGAAAAACAACAAGAAAAAAATAAAAATATTATTTGCCGGCCTTGGTCGGTCCGTATTGAGAAAAACTGTGCCCTCGGTCTTGAGCACGGCCCTCGGCCTGCGGCCTCGGGCCGCACTCAAGACCTCTGGCACAGTTTTTCTCAATACGGACCTCCCGGCCGGCAAATAATATATATTTCTTCCATTGCTTATCCTTTAAGCCCCAATATTAATATGCATATTCTCCTTAGTGTTCTCCATACATTTCTTATGGTACTAGTTGAGAGAATTTGCACAAACATCAAAACATTTCATGTTTTGTGATCATTTCCTTTATTCTCGTGACCTGTATGTTTGATCAAGTGGGCGTATTTAAGGAGAAATTAGATGCTTATCACTACTGGGGCTTAAAGGGCTAAATTCTCTCTGGCCTGATATTGAGAACATGGCGATAATGTTTCGAAACTACTTCGATTTGAATTGCTTTTTATTCACTATCGCTCAAGCTCATGACAAATTCAGGTTAAGTTTGAGCTGTTTGTCTCAATTCTTGTGTAAGTCATGTGGAAGCTCTAACATGACAAACGCTATTTTGAGAAATTAATCATACGATCAGACTCGGTGCTCGGAATCTTACATTTTTAAAGTAGTGATTTTTTTTTATCTTGCTTTGTTTTCGCAATGACCGGGTAATTTCTAACTTCCAAACACAACACCGAACAACAGCAACCGAGAACCCTCATATCTGAGAACTAAGCATCAACGTCGGTGTTTCATATCGGAGTTTGAAGTGAGTTTGCAACATGCGATTGCAGTTCAATGTTGATTGCTTAAGTCGTAGTATTCTGGTGTTGTGAGGTAATGTGGCATCTCGTGATGTTCAACAAACATCGTCTGTCAAGAATATGGAATTTTTTCCGACTGTTAGAAAATGAAAGGTCAAGAACAATTTGACGTGCAGCGACAGGCCCTAAATTCACGGGACTCGGCATTTGCCGATTTTAGAGATTGTGCAAAACACAATTCCTTTAAATCATATTTGATACTTTAACCCTTTAAGATCCAAGAGTGACAAGCATCTAATTTCTCCTTACAATATCACTAGTTAATCAAATAAACAGGTCAGGAGAATAAGGGAAATGATCACCAGACATGAAATGTGTTGATGTTTAATCAAATTCTCCTGACTACTAACATAAGAAATATATAAAGAACAGTGAGGAGAATAAGGATGTTGATATTGGGGCTTCTTAAAGGGTCAAGTTTGTACATCTTACTTTCACTTGTCACTAAGTCAGTCAATGGTACTACTATTAAAGGGGCATAGTCACGCTATTTTAGTTCACTTTAAAAATAAAAAAATATGTCGTCACATCAATGAACGCCCACAAATAATGGTCTAGTTTTGTTACCAAAGACTATATTACTTCACTGAAACTATTTTCTGTCGTCTGTTGCTACGGATGGCACGGATGGAAATGGATTGCAATTTGAAAAGATTAGGCTAAACGTTTCAAATTCTTTCAGCGTGTTGACATTAAATTGATATTAAATGGTCATGGTTTGTTTTCTCTTAATGAAATTAAGTTAATATGTTCCTCTAAATGTTCAAACACAATGTTGGGCATGGATAAAGTTAGCTACCGATAATTTTAGCACAGTTTTGACCAGAAATCTGCGAAATCTTCGTGACTGTGCTCCTTTAAACAAATTTGTTGCCTTGAATCTGCATGTGATAAGATTTGAATTAGCAAATAATTTCACCTGACAATTGACGCACTTCTCTGACATGACTAAATGTCACTCGCCTTGGCTCTAGGTAAAAATAAAGTCATTTATCACATTAATCAATGGTGATAACCCTTGTAGAAATCCTATATGTGATCTTACAGGATTTGTAGAATGAAGCAAGCAACTTAGTTTGGGATATTGGTATAGAAATAGAAATTTTGGTCTAGAGTAGGGTGTCATTATTATACCCATACAGTGGCATGGAGAATTAAGTCACCTACAATTAGTAATGGTAATTGGACTGAGTGGAGTACAATTCAGGGAGTATAATCAGGCGAGTTATTTTAAATTGGCCAAACACTTGGTGTGAGGATGATTTGAAATTATGAGCATGATTACCCCTGAATTGTATGACACAAAGTCCAGTTGCCAATTAATTGTATCTATAACAAAATGCGAGATTAGAAAACCTATGTGACCTTCGGGGATATATTTTTTATTATCAGTTTTGCAAGCAGCGGAGAAACAGCTCTAAAAAGAACCCATTTCAGTGCACCTGACTGACATGCGCGCAGAGTAGTTGTCCGATTACAGCTATCCAGTTACAAAAAGTTCAAATTGTACAGCTGTTATTGGATACCCATGGATCACTGCACTAAAACTCACTCTTAAAATGTCCCTGGCATCACTTAATATTAGCAGTGTTGTTAATTTTATCGTGCTTTTCTATGTTCTGTAGCCTACAAGATATGTGTACCTATAGGCCATATGGATGCAGGGATTTGCGTCCATTACAATAAGTCAGCCCCAAGTACTTCGCTGGGATAGCCCCAAAGCATCTAAATTGCTACCCTCTTTCTTGGTGAATACACTAGCCTTTTCCAAGAATGCAATATTATAGGAGCACTGGCTAAATGAAACCTTAAATACATTAATAAATTGATTTGATATTTAATTTTTTGTTTTTGTTTACATACTTGGAATTATTTCAAAAGAACTACTTGTGACTTCAAATGATTGGCTACTTGCAACCTCATCATCTGTAACCTCTTCAAATGTGGATTCATTCTGCAAGATGACAAAATTATACCAAATTAAAAAGCAATGTAGTTGACCTGCATGAAAAATGAGGATTTCGCAGATTTTTGGTCAAAACTTGCTAAAATATTGAGAGCTAACTTTATCCCTGCCCAACGTTGTGTTTGAAACATTTAAAGGAACATATTAACTTAATTTCATTAAGAGGAAACAAACCATGACCATTTAAGTAACAATGCGTGTAAGAACTAGGCAATCCTCTATTGTTCTGCGGCATTTCGCTTTCCCCACATAAGATTGTTTAGATTTTCTTACTGAGAACACATCAGCCTATGGACAGCACGTTTTTGAAATAAAATATACTGAAACTTTATTTTAAAGCGATATTTCTTTTGTGTTACAAGATTTTATCCAATCATGAGACTCCAAAACAATGGCCAAGAAAGGCTTCTAATTTTCCATGTTTCCCACATAGAAATTTTGCTGCATTAAAACTCAGAATAGTTTTCACTAAAAGGGAATCAATAAGTAAACTAGAGAGAAATAAATGCGCTACCTGATGAAGTGATAGTAGATTTTAATGTTTTAGCCAATGAGGTGGACCGTTTCAACAATATCACAATTAACACCTTTCTGCATTCCTTGCCGTTGGGTTGCCTAGTTCTTACTAGGGCCATTACTTAATATTGACTTAATGTCTGAACACGCTGAAAGAATTTGAAAAGTTTAGCCTAATTTTTTCAAGTTGCAATCCATTTCCATCCGTGCCATCCATAGCAACAGACGACAGAAAATAGTTTCAGTGAAGTAATATAGTCTTTGGTATCAAAACTAGACCATTATTTGTGGGCGTTCATTGATGAGAGGACATATTTTTTTTATTTTTAAAGTGAACTATTAAAACAGCGTGACTATGCCCTTTAATATTCAAACCTGGTTGTTGCCCACAATTAAAATTTTGACCAACAAAAATAAATCAAAATACATTAAATATTAAATCAAATATAATGAGTAGACTTCCCCCATCCAAAAGATCATCAATAACTAAAGGTGTTTTGATACATTTTTTTTGGGACCATATACCTAACTTTTCTTCCCACTTTAAAGCAGTCTTGTTGATTCGTTTAAGAATGAATTACTCCCAGAAGCAGATCTCCTTAATGAGATTTTCATTTACAGGAAGTGGCTGATTATTGGTGTTAGCTACAGGCAAATCTACAACCAGTGACTAACCTGCGATCAGGCCGAATTTTAGCATTGCTCTTGTATTCTCTTACATTGGTCACACTCACCGACCGAAACGAAAATAGAGCGTGATCGCAGGTTAACCAGTGACAAAAGTCACAAACAGCGCCGGCCTCTCCCCCTACAGGGTGCGACAAAAACAGTGTCCACTTGCCCCAGACAAGTGATTTTGGCTTGGGGACAAGTGTGTAATCGTACTTGTCCTTTGCACAAGTTAATGCTTCAGGAAATAATCAATAAACAAAATGAATGTGCTTTTCAAAATGTTTCACTTCAAAAATCAGTCTTTTGTGAATCAGGTTTGTGTACATATTAACGAGATCCTCAGACATGTGACAAAAGTATTAACTTAGAAAACTTTAATTTACTCTATTTTATTCCTTCAACTGTGTATGTTATGATGGACATTGCATCGAGCCTCTAATTGTATTTACAATGTCTTCAACTGTGTATGTCATGATGGACATTGCAGCGAGCCTGTCCTTTGAGTTTCAAACAAAAGGTTTTATACGATAGTTATAATATATACCACCATTGCATCTGATAGGGTAACCAGATTTTAGTTTGGACAAGTAACACCAAAATCACATTTGTCCATTGGACAAGTGGAGGACAAATTTTTTTTCTTACCCTGTTCCTACCCCTATTCAATGTAGCATAGTGTTGTGAGCACTTGTCTTCATTCATTTGGTTCATGTAGAATCCACAGGTTAACCAAAGCGTAATATGAGAGTTTGTATGGAGCTGAAATCCGATCAAAAATAATCTGTGGTTTTCCACCGAATATATATTAAAATCAAAATAAAGTCTGAAAAACCTTACCTGTTGTGTGTTTGTTGCGTTTTTATTGCTTTTTCGAGCTTCTGGAGGCCATTTTGGGCGACTTTCTGCTTAAGAGTCGATGCGACAGCATGTCTGTCGTATCAACTGTTAAGCAGAAAATAAAAAGAAAGACACAACAGGTAAGGTTTTTCAAACTTTATTTCGATTTTAATGTATTTTCGGTGGAAAACCGCCGATTATTTCCGATTGAATTTCAGCTCCATACAAACTGTGGTAGAAACGTTTTTACAAAATTGCCTAGTAGGAGAGGGAGCAAGGCAATGTATTCTTGATGGTGTTCCAACAAAATGACACTGATTGCAGATCAAGGTTCAGCCATAATATGTTAATATGTTTTAAGAGGTTGCGGTGCTTTCAATAAGCACCGACAACCGAGGAAAAACATCTGCAAAATTCACTCAAAGAAGTCGGCTACTACTTTCCCGAAATTGAAGTAATTAAAGAAAGATTTCTTTCAAACCTTGTTGATAGCGGAGCCTGCGGGCAAAGCCCGCCAGCGGAGCTCCATTGCTAAGTAAATTTGGTAACCTATCGATCCGAGAAATTTTGGTTGTGACATAATAGTCACGTGACCGTCCGTGCGTACGTCTGTCCGTCCGCACAGACTCTGCGGGAGGGGGAGGGGAGTCCCAAGACAACCCGACGGGGGGTAGAGAATGCCATCTTTTCTTGGCGGGAAATCGCGTGGTGCTTTTGCCTTGGGTAACCAGCGTTTTTCTTGGTGGGAAAGCGCATGACTTTAGCAAAACGATTGTATGAGAGTACTGAAGTACTTGACCAAAAAAAACATCTAATATCTATAAATGGAAAGAAAAAGTTCAAAAGTATACTGGTAGAACGTGAAAAGTTCAAGTTACAAAAGCTGCCTTCAAAGGACTTCATCGCTTTGTTTTCTTCACGGCGGAGAGCTTGCCCTGTTCTGAAACATAATCGAGTAAGTGAAGTTTTTAAAGGGTCTAAGGGACTTGGTTTCGAGCATTACGGTCAAAGAAGTCACGTTTTGAAATGGGAATTTAATTTATGTCATTAGAAATGTGTCATTTACTTTTGACTTTAAAAAATTATTAGAAAACGCGCTCACATTTGTGACAGATGTAGTCTTACTAAATATTTTGCCATGCTCAGCCGATTTTACTCGCGTGGACCGATCCACGATTTATAGTATAAACTTACGGGTTTTCGAATAAACGTTTTTCAAAAATGATTTCTCCGTCAATTATTTTGTGTTTGCTTTCTCATAACAGTAGGTCTGAGCACAGTCGCAAGACAACTAGCTGCACAAGCATCACTTCAGTGAGATTAAGATGAATAATTGCTTTCAATTTTGACTTTCGGGTACATCTCTTTGTGCAATTGTCGATTTTCTTGTCCTAGAAGTTTTCAATAGTAATAACCTTTTAAGCGAAGCAGTTGTCGGTTTAAAGCTATTTTATCCCAATAGCTTCCGAAAACAGTTTTGGGCGTTCCTCAAAGCGGGTAACTTTATATAGGCTTACTTCGCATCCGCAAACTTATGCCGGCATAATTTATTTGCGTGTTTGGTGTTTGTTTGTTTTGAATCTTGATGGTCTATACTGAGTTAGAGAACGAAATATAACAGTTATTTAAAAAACTATAAGCGAAGCAGTTGTCGGTTTAAGCCTATTATATCCGAAAAGCTTCCAAAAACAATTCTGTGCATTTCTAAGAGTGCTCAAATTTCAACAATTTGCAGCCGCAAAACTTACATTGTATGCCATAGAGTTAAGCATGTTTGGTGTTTGTTTGCTTTCAATCTCGATAGTCTCAAGTTAGAGAACGAAATATACGGGTTACTTAAATAACTATAACTAAGCAGTTTTGAGTTTAAAGCTATTTTATCCAGTAAGTAATGAGTGTTCTTCAAAGCGCTCGAATTTTTTCTCGGCTGCTATAAAAGCCTGCACGACATTTCTTCGATAAGTTTATTACAAGTGCTTTGAAGCTCCCAAAATCCTTCCTTTCGGATAATCCCAGTAAAATGCCGGTGAAATGCCTGTATAAATTTTTGACCAGACTAATAGTGGCAGTTCATGTTATTTGTTAACATCCGAACACGATGAAGATAACCCATTTAAATTTTGTTGTCGAAATGAGAGCCGTTGAAGTTCATTCAAGCGAACAGCTAATAATCCAAGGAGATTTGACAAGCCTTGACAGTTAATGACAGGATATGGAAACATTGCAAAAACCAAGCAAGATGGCTCGTAAGTAAAATATGTGTTCAGTTTGATGCCCGAAAAAAAAAATCAAGTTGTGCTCAGCCTCTAGAATGACCTTTCGAGCTTGGTTTTACAGAACAGATCCCCAAAGTATTGGAGGACAATTCGGAACACTTTCAGGCTTTTTGAGAAACACTTTTCGGAAGCGAACGAGCCAAAAAAAGCCCCCAAATATATTTCAGACCGAAAAGTTTAAGGCTCCGCTTTTAGGCTTGGCTAAATCTATATATTAGAGTTGCCTACTCTACTCAAACCAGCTGCCTACTTCAAATTTTATTGAAATGCCTGTGCTGTATTGATATTTTAGCAATTAAACGCTAGGGTTAAAATTTATAATTGAAATACCGAAAAACAAAATTACCATGAGTGGTGTAGGAATTGGTGAAGCTTCACTCAAGGAAGGAGGTGAGTTTAAAAGTGATGAGTTTTCCCTAGATTGACTTTCCACTGACACTGTGACCTGTGAAAAAATTAATAATTCTAATATTATTATATTAATTTTACAGTGTACTACAAAATGGATATCATACAGTAAAATCCCGGTCATGAGCCCTGGGCTACAATACAGCTTCACTAGGGATTTTATGGCTGGAAAGCATAAAATATTGTCAGTGGCAGTGAACTAGCTGTTACTCAAGTCACCTAAAACCCTTTAAGCCCCAATAGCGATCAGCATCAAATTATTTTCTCCTCATCATGTCAGTGCATTATAGCACGTAAAGGTCATGAGAATTGGGGAATTGATCACCAAAGATGAATTGCCTTGATGTCTTAACAAGTTTTCCCAATAATTATTTTGGGAAAATGTATAGAGACCAGTGAGGAGAATTTGAAAAATGATGCCAGGGTTTAAAGGGTTAATGTAAGTTCTTTATTTAAAAACTGCCTTAATTTCATGTCTAGGAGATGGCAACTACAGCATTTTTACTAAGTTTTGCAGAAACCCTATTTTGTGAAAATTGCAGAGGCAAATTTTACAAGACTTAGATTCAGCAATCTGGCAGCACAATCATGGCAAAAAAGTAGAAATTTTGAGAAAATTTTCCAGAATTATGCTGATCTGCACTAAAAAAAACAGGTAGTCCTAGTATTGGTTCAACAGGCTGATTTAGATTGTACAACTTTGCTGTGTGCGACTTGCTGATGAATAGCTTATGACGCTATTTGTTTCATGAAAATCGAAGCTACAATTTGCTCATGATTGTTGCCCATGACATAAAATACCATATTTTCTCAATGAAACTCCAGGCCTCAGAGAAATGCTGGGTTCAAATAACTAAAAATTAATGCTGGGACTACAAGGTCAGATTTTTCTAGGTAATGGCCTTTATTTGAGGTTAATCAGCATTTATTTGAAACTGAACATTTGTGGTATTGATTCTCATTGAAAATTACTCAATGACAGTGATTTAAAGTAGGTTCATGAACCTCTGCAGTACTTCAGAAGTTGGCGTAATATTCTCTACACTCTAATGATCCTACTGATCACCGAATTCTCCCACCTTACTTGAATTTTATTGACAACAGACGATATTGGTGATTTACTTATGCCGTGCTATATTTTGCTACAATTTTAGTGAACATAAAGTATTAGAGAAATATCTCTTTTAAAAAATGCCAGGCCCCAAATAAATGCCGTATTCAAATAAATGCTGGGTCTACGAGGGCTAGTTTTAAATAAACACACAAGCCCCTCTCCCTGGCATTTAATTGAGAAAATATGGTATGTTGTAGGATTTTGAAAAATGCTTTAAAACGTTACTCAACAGCCATAACCAGTGGTAGGCAAAGTCGCACGAGAGCGAAGGAGGCCCACATGGCCGGAGCTTATCCTAGTTTATGTAGTATGAAGCAACTGAGAGTATTGCTACTCCCCCCTGGACGGGATGCCAGTCCATCGCAGGGTTACCCCCCAGCAGTATGTTGCCGGTACCCATTTATACACCTGGGTGGAGAGAGACAATGTGGGGTAAAGTTTCTTGTCTAAGGAAACAACATGATGGTAGGGACTGGGCATTGAACCACCGACCTTCAGATCTGAAGTCCAACCTGCTAACCACTACGCCACCAGGCCCCCACAGAGGCAGTGATAAAATGTTGTCAGCTGTTTGCAGTTTTTGTGTGGCTTCATGGAATGAAGACCACATTGCTATCACTCGATGGAGTTTGTGTGTGGATATAGACCCACATTTCTCTGGTTCAATTGTGGTATACTTTCGGTAACAAAGAAGATAAGTGCGCGTCGCGCATGCCACTTAGGGTATAAAGGTTAATAAAGGCAGGGGGTACAAATTGCGTCAAGTTTCCGGTGTAAGATTTTAGTCTTTAAATGTTTCTTCATGGTTTTTGCTGTGCTCCATTTTATCAGCTATAATTCTTGACGAGGTGTTAGTTGGCTGGATGGGTTCACTACATTTTTAATATGCTTGTTAGATGTTAATTAACGTGATATTGTAGATGTAGTAAGAAAACAATGCAACCTTCGCAAACTAGCCAGAGTGCACGCTTCTAAAGCGCTTGTTATTCTTCGGATGTCAATAAGCAGGCAAAGGTGTCTCAGAAACAGCTTATCTTGAGTAATCAACATTTTGAAGAATTGTTCACATGCGAAGTCAAATCAACAACTTTTGAAAGTGTATGACTATCTTCCAATTTGTCTCCACGTTTTAGTATTGAAGGTATAATGACGGTATACATTCTAATTCTGGCACTTGTACGCGACAGTTTTTATTGTATATTGTGCTTTGTCTCATTATTATAAATTCAACAGAAATCAGCCACTTGGCCTCATACCCACAAACTAGTAGCTCACATAACCAAGAGTTTATTACGATAAGCATCTTTTTTTTTTTCATGATGGTATCAATGGTGATGGGATGATACAATGTGTTGTGATTGACAAATTTATCAAATCGGCGTGAAAACGTAAAATCGTGCAACTACTATTACTGGGCTGAAAATATCCCTCGTTATAGCGGGGTATTAGTTGTATGGGGGTTCGCTACATCGGGGTTCCCCTCCTGTAATTTAAAGCCACACTAGTATGCCTCAGCATACCGTTTATTTAAAGATGCCAGCAGCACATGCTACAAATAAAGTACAACAGTTGTAAGCCTAAGTGGCACTTGTACTTTAAGGAAAATAATTCACTATAAAATTAAAAAGCTTACATTTGTAGATGAGTCCTCATTTAAGCAACATTGTGCGCACTGGAAGCATTGACGTTTCCAGGGGTCATAAAAGATGAATCCCATCAAATAGATCATGAAGGATGATGTCTTGAAGTATGTGGTGAAAAAAGGCTTGTCAAATCCTTCATCTTTGAAGATAAACTAGAAAATAAAAAAATGTATATTATTTTGTCTTTGAGGACGTGTCGTGTTAGGTGCTTATTAAATGTTACTGCAGGGTTGGCCTGAAAAGTTGTATGCATGTAAAATTGTACGTGCAAAATTAAGATCTCGTTCATTTAAAAGGTGTTAGTAGTCATCGATAAAAAATTTAAATTTCATGGAAGAATTTATTGCTTATTGCATTTTTGCCCAGTTATGTTAACTTCCAGATCCAAACTTTAATACATGTACATTCTAACATTTTGTGTTGGTTGGCAAATAATACATCAGTCAATTCCAGCTGGGCCCATTCCCCCCCCCCCCCAGGGGCAACTGTGGGGCATTTGCACACCTTGTCAGTCCCAGGGGTGGGGCATTAGCAAATTTGGCGCAGCCCAGGGCTACCACTGGGCTTTTGACACACACATGGTTTCTGACTCAAAATGCAAACACGGAGGATTTTATCAGAAAGTACCAGCAGTTCGTCGCAGATTGGCTTGTCCGTCAAAGTTAATGACTGGATAAACTTGTGGAGATTTTCTCAATTTTATGCATTTCTTCATTTATTTGCTTAACAAGGCACGACTTGAGCTATCGGGATCGATCAACATGAATCGATGTACGTATGCTTAATTGATGAAGGATTTTATAATTAAAATTTAGTCGCGATGATTCTAAAACTATCATGATTATTAAATTCTAAACATGTTTATAAGGATTGTCATTTACTTTTGCATATTATTAAAATATTCACAACAGATGACTTTTATGCAACAGACAATTATATAATGTCAAGATATTTTCACCAGCGAACTGTTTAATAAACAGTTTACTGTTTAATAAATAACAAAATGAGAATCAACTGTCAGGTAGTGTTGTCTGTGAAGTCAATATCATTGCTTGGAGGTTTCAACTTTAATAAGATTTTGAACGTTCTCTGGTTAAAAAAATTAAAAGCTTTACGAGCTTTTGCTTGCCACAAAGTGAAAAAGAGAAATTATAACAAAAACAATAAAAATACTTCAGTGGGAATAAAATGCTAATCAGAAGTTCATTATTTCTCATTTTATTGTCTGCGTCACTTGTAATTGCCATGTGCCAGGATTCCAGTGTTTTTCTAACGCGGAAACTTCCCTTGTCAATTACATGAGCACTTTTAAAGTCAATGGAGTGGTCATTCAATCATGCGTATGTTGCAATGTTGGAACCTTTTTTAACCCTTTAAGCCCTAATATAAAAATGCATATTCTCAATACTGATCTCCATACATTTCTTATGAAATTAGTAAGGAGAATTTGTCTAAATATCAAGACATCCTATCCTCAGTGATCAGTTCCTTTATTCTTGTCACTTGCATATTCAAACAAGTAGTGATCATGTAGAGAAAAATTTCAATTTCGTTGGGGCTTGGTGCTTAAAGGGTTAAAGGCTTTTGTGTTTCTAGTATGTTCCTTCACTCTTGTTTTTAAGCACCTTCTTGAGTTTCTCTAACATAACTCCACGGACAGTCGGCACACGGAATCCTGTAAACAACATTTGTTTGTTGATCAACCGGTGGTCTTGATTTGGGGGAAACAAATTTGTGTTGCAGGGTCTTGAGGGGTTGTTGTAGGGTCTGGGAGGTGCTTAAAAACAAGAGTGAAGGAACGTACTAAAAAAGGTTCCAACACTGCAACACACGCACGGTTGAATGACCACTCCATTGACTTTAAAAGTGCTCGTGTAATCGATAAGGAAAGTTTCCCCGTTAGAAAGACACTGGAATCCTGGCACATGGCAATTACAAGTGGCGCAGACAATAATGTGAAGCAATTACCTAGACAATACTCAATTTTATTATGAAGTTCTGATTAGCATTTTATTCCCACTAAAGTATTTTTATTGTTTTTATTATAATTTCTCTTTTTCACACTTTTTGTCATTTTAATGTTCGCGTTTTATTCATCACTTGTCAAAGATTGCAGACTGGCAATTGAAAGCTCGTAAACCTTTTAATTTTTTAAGCAGAGAATGTTCAAAATCTTATTATGTCTTATCCTGGTTTTAACTTTATTAACCAATTACAAGATGGAGAGGCAGCCCCAATGCTTGAAATAATTTCTCGGCTGGCGCCGGTCAAGTTGTCCAGTCAATCCTATTTTTGCTCGGACACAAGCCATTTTTGGCCGGACAAATATCCATTACATCATCTCTATAAATCCCCCCTCCCCCGCATAATGTTTACATATCAAACAAGTACATTTTCTACACCTTTATTGTACATGCACCCTCAAACTCAATGCTGGAACGCACGGTACAGCCGCAAAGATACATGTAAAGATCGGCAAAATCAATATTACATTTGTACATACAACTATCGCTGCAGTTCTATGTCTTCTATACGGTTAAATTTTAATACCTACTAAAGTTATGAAGTTGATGGAATATGTGAATTTTCTGTTAAAATGCTTTGTTTCCCTTGAAAATAGAATGTTTCCTTAATCTCGGAATTTATACCTTGAGTGATTCACACAAAAATGTCGACAAGTGGACAAACAAATGTAAACTTGCTTTCTTGTTATTGTTATTTTTACACTTTTTGAATTTTTATTTAAGACAAAGGGTGGCCGGACCTTTGTACCGACACTGAGAGGCACTGTTAATTCACACCACTACACACGCTACTCCGGAAGACCCGGTAATTTGCGGGGACGGCTTGATGAATGACAAAGCGAAAATTTGCAACCACCGGAAATTTTACAACCACTATCAGGGATGTAGATAAAAGCCGGCAGCCGGAAAAAATCGCCGGCTATTCCTAAAAAATTTCCGGCTGATGAATCTTGGAAGGATGATACACAACTGCCGAAGCCACACGCAGTTTCTAGTGCCTGCCGCCTATTACAAGTATTCTTCCGCCTATTGAAAATTCTAACTACAACCCTGACTATTATGAATCATTTGTTAAAAGTTTTTGGTCTGGTAGTACCGCATTCTGTCTTTTCCCCTTTTCATTCACAAACGCCAATAATGTTGAACCTTTTTTCTTTACATGGGTAAACGACCGGACAAATTGTCTGGCCATCCAAGGATTTGACCGGACAAAACCTATTTTTGATTGGACATTGTCCGTTGACAAGCCGTTATTTCAAGCCCTGCAGACCTACAAAAACAAAAAATAATGCTGAAAGTGGCACTATTGTGCCATGAATGAAAACTGTATTGTGCCCTCTTCCTTCATCCCCACTGCGGGGCATTTGTCAGCTTAAGTTACCCCACCCCCAAGAATTTGCCATCCAAGAACAAAAATGCTACTGCCCGTGGGTTGGCCCGGGGAGCATGGGCACAGCTGGAATTGACCGATGCATAAAGCATGACAAAAAGAGGTGTATCTACTCGTAGGGAGCTAATATTCTGAGTACTGGCACTGATTTTGTGACATATCCCAGTGGAAGTTGACGCCTCTGGTTCACTAACAAATCCAGTGTAATAAATTTGCATTAGAGAACACAGTCAAGCGGATTGCATTTCAGTAATGAGTAACATGCGCAGCAGGTCATGATCCTCGGGTCAAAGCACTCTTCAATATTTCGAAGCAGCCTTCGAATTTTTGAAGTGCTTTTCGAAACAGTCTTTGAAATTTTGAAGCCCTGGCACCTAGACTGGAAGCCTTTAAGGACCGGCTGTGGTGCCACTTTGCCAATAGCCACTGACCAAACTTGCACAATACTGCTTTTTATTAACAGCACCTGCACTGACACTCACGAGAATCTTCATTAAGAAGAAGAAGTGGGCCTCTTTTAAGTACTGCCCCTCGGAGGAATAATTTATTAAATCTGCAATTTTTTACAAAAATTAAACAAAGGTCACCTGGATGCCGAGAGCCGAAGCAAGGACACCCAGTGGGCCATGCTACTTTTTTGCCTGATACCAGTTAGTATGTTTATGTATTAATTTTAATTCTGCTTTTTTTTTTCGAACTTGTATTAACTTGATACTTGTAATTTCATATTAAAATAGAGTATGATATAATTGTAAATTATTGTTAGGAGCCGAATAAGTGTTGTAAATTTGTGTTGCCCTTGTTCAATTAAGTGTTAAAAAGTGCTTAACAATGTGGTTCTGACTTTTGAGTCTATGGATGAATACTTAAACTGAGACCATGAAAATGAAAGTCATCAAGCAGGCACTAATTTACTGCAGTGGTATTTATTACATTTAGGGGGCGTAGACTAACAAACTGTTTAGTCTATGGATAAAATCCTACGGAACGATCGTTGAAATGAAATCTATACCAAGGAAAGCTTTCCTGTAGTTTTACTATGGCACTCGTACAAGACCAAACTTTAAAAAATAAAACAGTTATCAGGTTTCCCAATACTCACATCTGTCAGTTCAGAAGCGCCGACCCAGAGCAAATCCACCAGCAGTAAAACTATTACCCCAAGCGCCAAGCGTCGTCTCCGTATAATTCTTTCCTCCTGTGACACGATGAAACGTCTTGTTGCTGTCCGCAGAAAGCGAAAGCAACTACACAGACGACAGCCATTTGTCGAATTTGAAGCCATGTTGTTTTGCAAGTACAATCATGTGATCCTGCCCGGAGAGAAGACGCACCGGCCCATCATATTGTGGCTCTGTATCCTTGCAAAATTAAACTATTTTCAATTTTCCTCACCTTACGGTAGTTAAATTCCCTCGTATTTGCGATGAACTAAACTAAAAATACTGCTATTTGTTAAGAACCAACCTTTGACTGTCCGCCATTTTAAATTACTAGCTGTTACCGCAGGCCAGATACTTTCATGTAGGGCAGGCTCAATTCTTTGGATCCTTTTTGCGAGAAAATTTCCGCGCACATTTTACAGTAATTGTGAGAATTCTCACGCTTTGATCACGTCGGGGCTCTGTTTAGTGAGAGTGTAGACTATTAACACTGATCTCATATGCAAGTTGCCCTACACTTAATGCCACGGTGGGGCCGGGGGGGAACATACACCCTACAGCAAACTGTACCCCATATGCATAGTGGGCTATGGGGAGAGGTTCCCGGGTAAAAAGGAAGGAAAACTTAAAAAAGCTTTAAGAAATGTTCTAGTTTTTCTCAAATGCTTGCAAGCCTGCTGCTCTTAAAAAATGACCATAATTAGTGATAACCTGTAATCAAGCCAATGTTTAGAAGTTTATTGACAATTTTTTTTTTTGATGCACATAAAAAGGTCTTCTCTTAGGCTACGTTCAGTGTTGTTGGACCTTTTTTTGGTTCCAGTGTCTCAGTGGCACACTCCTCAGCCAAAAATCCCCAGAATACCCCCTGCCCCAATCCCTTGGCATTTCACCCTTGCATCACAGGCATGATTTTTAAAGTATGAAAGGTGTCAGTAACAGGGGAATTTGACCTTGACCTAGAAAGATCAACGTAACAGTACATTTGATGCAATGCGAAAACTGAGGAAAAAAACAAACAAACCTGTAGAAAACTTTATTTAAATATCTATAAGAGCACTGAATTTGTCTCACTTGATAAGATCTTTTAAACAAAAATGTCCAATATTAAAAATTAAAAACAGCCAACTGTTCTTTAAGTTGATAGTCCTGTTTTAAAAACTCTCTAAGCACAGTTATGCTTTTGGTGATCAACATTTCTTAATTCTCTTGTCCTGTGCATCATTTACAACACATTGATATGATGGCTCAGTACAATATGTACTGTATTTACCGTAAATGATCGATTAAGCGCCGCGGCGCTTATTAAATTTTCCCTGTTAAAGGTGCGGCGCTTATTTGAGAGCGGCGCTTATTTCAACTACGGGTAAAACACTGAGGGGAATATAGAGCGAATTAAGTGAGGCGCTTACTAGGTATGCACGATTTAATATAAAATGCAAGAAAAAGGACAAATATGTACACCTCGAACTCGGTTTCAAGAGTTTCCCTACATTAAAACTTTAGAACTCACGAGTTGGTCGTGGTCTTATTTCTCAAGCGATATGGTTTTGATATCCCCATATCGACCACCGTAACAAGGGTGGGGCGTTTATTTGTAAATACCCTAATTAGCGCCGCGGCGCTTATTCGAGAGCGGCGCTTGTTAAGTTATTTTCGGTCAAGTTGCGGCGCTTATTCGAGAGCGGCGCTAATTCGAGTAGCGGCGCTTATGCATGGTTCAATTTTACCTGTTACCATCCCCCCCGGGCAACCCCCGGGACAAGTCCAGCCCTTTGGGCCCGGGGGTGGGGAATTGTTTGAAACAGTTTTGTCCCGGGGGTAGGGGGACGGGGCAAATCGAAAATAACTTCTCGTTTTTCTCAGTGAAGCACGTCACTAGCTTATTATTTCTCAGTTGACACAATGGCTGCGTACCGCGTAGAGAAGACTGCCTATTTCCAGGGAAAATCTCTAGAATTGGTAGCAGACTGGTTGGAGAAGTATAATCTCTTGAAATTAAAATCTCTATTCAAAGGCACGTTTATTATAAATTGTTAAACGAAGGTGCGTTTGATGCGTACTTGAATGGATGGCGTTCATCACAAACATAGAAATATTTCTTCAGCGTATTTGTATGAAACAGATGCACGTCTTTATATTAAACAGAGCTCTTAGTCCACTGTTCTTGTGAAACAAGCTAAGAAAAACTCGTTTAAAATGCTGTCATCAATTTGCTAACCGGACCTCTTTTGTGCATGTGCTATATTATTTAGAATAAAACACGCGGTGAAGAACATTTCTTTACTCGCCAGCCGAATGCCAGTGCGGTTAGACTTTTTTCTTCAGTTTTCTTTTTCAGTGTAGTGTCCATGTTTTTTAATACTATGTAATATCATTCGTTCGTTCAGTAAACTCTAGAAAAGCGTTTAAGTTCTTGTCATAACGTCTGGTTGTGCTGTTGTACGGAAATCAATTTTGAACACAAAACAACGTATTTGTGGTCAACGAGGAGTCCCTGGGGTGGGGAATTGTCTCTTTCTGCGTGCCCGGGGGTGGGGAATAGACCGCCAAGTAAGAAAAAAATTGCAAATCCCCGGGGTGTGCCCGGGGGGGGGATGGTAACAGGTAGAATTGAACCCTGCATTAATCGATCATTTACGGTATTGCCAAAATAAAATTGTTGTTGTTTTTAGGAAAAATTTGATGCTGATCATTTTAGGAACGTAGGGTTATTTAAGACGGTTGTTTCACAGGTAAATGCTTAGTGCAATGCGCTAAACTAACAGGAACAGTGGAGAGAGTCCAATAATCCACTTGTTCGAAAGCTGATAAAACTTGAGCAAAGTTTCTGTTTCTTGTGTTTCAAAAAATGTTTCCCAGGGGGGTACTCCCTTATAATGCTATATGGGGATGTGCCGCCTGATAGGGTAGGGTTTTTGAGGTGCTCATTCCTTAAAAAAGGTATCCTTTTTGGTATTTTTTGGTATTGTGATCCTTAGATGTTCCCTATAATTAGATAGGTTCACTAAATTGCAGTATCCACCTCAACGCGCAAAACAAAAAACATATGGTCTGTTAAAAACGTACTACCTGCCCGAATACACGTTATAAAGTTTAACAAAGCGATTTTAAAAGGACCTTTATAGCTTGTGTTGCTGCCATTTCTTGGTTTTGGGCCTTTAAAAGGGTATCAATTCTCGATTTTCTACCCTTAAATAGCTGGGTCAGGGTTTGAGAACCTTGGTGGCATACACCTATCCTAAATTGACGAGAGTACCCCCACCCCCCAGGAAATGTTTCAAGAGCTTCTTTATTAAAATGGATATTAAACAGCAGCTAAAACCAAATTGTAGCAATGCAGGTAACTCAACGTTAAAGCTGAATCAAAAATTGATGTTGATCCTGCTATATATGCTAATCCTGGGTAGCTTAATAATCCTGCTTTGAACAACCAGAACCAGGGGGGATGGGTAAGGGCTAAATGATGACTGTGCCTTGAGACGAATGAATATTTTAGAGACAAAAATACAACAAAAGTGTGTGAAATAACTATTTACCTTTTAAGACCTATTTTACTACAACGCTCAATTTTTGCATGCTCCCATTGGTCAAAATTGATCACATGACGTAATAGTGTCTCTCCTCGGCAGGCACCTATCAGCGCATAGTGCCCATTTGTGGCAATTTTTGCTCAAAATGTAACGTACCATAAAAACAATAGAGTTCTTCTGTCTCAGGTCCTATGTGTAATAGGTTCCCTTGAAAATTTGACATTCAGACTTCGGAATCCTGGAATCCTTCGAACTATGTTCTCAGGCTAATATTTGTTGTGAACATCAAATTTTCTAGGGCAACCTATCACATGATGGTGCCTAAAAGAACTCTACTGTTTAAATAGTGACAAGCATCTTGTTTCTCCTTACAATATCTTTACTTGATCAAACATAAAGGTCATTAGAATAAAGGAAATGCATGATCACCGAAGACAAAATGTCTTGTTCTTAAATTCTCCCAACTATAAGCACCATAAGAAATACTATGGAGAACAAACAGGAGAATATGCATGTTCATATTAGGCTTTAGGCTCACTTCTTGAACTGGTTCACTTTTGTTGAAGATAGACTGAGAAGACCGTGGTTCTTCAATGGCTCATTCTAAACCTGCTTGAAATATGTGAAACTCCAGACCTGACCAGAATATTTGTTTGTGAAAACATCCAACACAAACAAAAAAACAGAGGAACCAATGAATCATTGTTTCTCAAATACAATAAGCACACAAACATATCTGGTGTACACATGTTATAAAAAACATACAAAACCAAATTTAAAGAAACTACCAGTGCATTACTCCATACCTATTACATGCTATTGTATTCTTATCTGCACAGCATTCTACGTACCCAATTTAATTGGGTGTCAGGAATTTTTCACTCCTAGAAGTTTTCACTCTGCAAGAAATTTTTTTAATCTCCATCTCTATTCACAACCCCACCCACCCCCCTGCCAATGCCTGTGTCAATGTTGAATGTGTCCCATACAATACTGAAGAAGAAAAGTGCATCTATATCCAACATTGTAAAGCAGGGGGGGGGGGGGGAGAGGTAAGGCAAAATTTGACAACCTTCCAAACAAAATTGGCAAGATTGTTGTTCATATCTAATCCTGCGTACTGCAATAACCTTTTCCGTGTTGCTCAGTGGTCAGTGTACATAATCCCAATCAGCACGCAGAGGGTCACAGTTCAACTCTCTTGAGGAAAGAATTTTTCTTTATCCCATGCTCATGGCATACTGAGCCATAGTTATGAGCCCAGTGAGCATAAACAATTTCATATTAAATAAAAAATTACCTTTTACAAGGAGTGGTATGCATACCCCTACTTGTATGTCTGTGGGGTTGGGGGAGGGGGGTATTGCCAATTTTTTTGGTACCCAACGTTTGGGCTCTTACAACTAGGTGGGCAATTTTATGGGAAATTATTCTGATACAATAATGACTTTATGGTAAATAGAGGAGTTTTCAAATGAGTATCGAAAGTAATGTGTTTGCTTTGGTTTTACTTTACTTCACTCTCTGATTGGATAAACAAGTTCACGCCACTTTGTCAACCAATCAGAAGTTAAACCAATCATGACTTGCTCGCACGCATTTTGCCGCTCTTGATGCCAATTACTTGTATTTGTTTCAATTTCTGATTGATTCACTTTGCATTTTGTTCCCGTTGTGATTGGTTAGAGTAATTACTCATGTTTTGGTTCTACAACACTCATTTGAAAACCACTCTAATATGCAATAGTATTATTATTATCCTTATTATTATTAAAAAGGTAAAAAGTTGAACTATTTAAAGGCTGCCCTAATAAATAACTTGTTTAAGTAGTCTACCCCAGGGGGGGAAGGGGGGGTACTCTGGATTTCAAGTGACGGGGATGATTGAAGGATTTTTTTGGGTTTGAAATTTTTGATTCCAGGATTTTTTTTGGTAGAAAAATTTGGCAAGTATTTTTTGGGTGGCTTGATTTAAGTAGGGATTTTTTGGGGTATTCAAAACAATCTGAAGATTTGTGGTAGTGCCCCTGCATTCCGGCCACGTAGTTCTGCGAATATTAAGTACCGACAACCAAACTTGTTTTGCGGTTGTTTTAAGGACGGTGACTCCTTTTGTTACTGCGCATACGTTCTGCGGATCTCGGGATATTCGGGTTTCTTAAGGAATTTGCCCACTAGTACAACAATATTTTTGTGTGGTTTATGACTATGTGGAAAAAGCAGATCTCAGCAATGGCTATCAGAGTCCAAACAGAAAATGGGGGGTAACCACGCATTTTTCTGAGATAATTGAGCTTAAATTTGGAAAGAAATTGCCATACATTCTTTGTATTTTAACGCTTTTTTTAGAATTATATTTGCTTAATTACTCTGAAAAATGCGTGGTTACCCACATTTTTCTTTTTGGATTCCAAAAACCCTTGCTAAGATCTACTTTTTCCCCATACTCATAACCTTTGCAAAAATACATCTCTATTAGGAGGCACTGTCCTTAATTGTATTAAACGATGGTGTCGTATTACATTGCATCTGTTTCACAAAACCAGTTATGCAGCAGTCCGCAAAGTGTCCCGGGGTGAATCCAACAAAGCTTCAATTCATTCAACTGATTTCTCATCCATCATGTTTATTGTCACTGCAATTCCCTTTTGCTGTAGCGAATTCTTGATATCTTTCGCCTGTGACTTGTGGGTTAATCCTTTCCGGACATTTTTAAGGCACGGAAATTCAGCATGGGATTTTTTGGGGCTTAATTTTTGGTCCAGGGATTTTTTTAGGTTCATTGGGAGCCCAGGGGATTTTTTTTTGGGTTTTGATTTTTGCCCCCATTTGATCATCCCCGTCACTTTAAATCCAGAGTACCCCACCTAGGTAGTCTACCTGTCACCCTTCATTCCATTAAATACTCATCAATAAATTTGTTTCAATAGAAGCATTGCATTAATACAAAAAAGGAATTATCTATAAGTCATATAAGTCTGATGTTCCTAAATCATATATATGTCCATACTGCCTCATTCGACAGTGATTCTTCACACAGAATGAGACAATGCCATAACTCATTAACATAAAAGCTAAAAAGGATATAATACAGAGTACTATTAACACAGTAAAATTCTGTTTTTGCTCTTTCAATAGCTGCTTTACTGCACCCAGTGAGCCATTGTTTGACGCCGGCTCAACGCCAAGTATGTGACACATGAGAGGATAAATATTAACATTCTCAAATGGCTCAGAGACAAAATTTTCCTTGAATACTGGTCCTTGAGCAAGAAAAAAGGGGTGCATATCTGGGCATTTGTTGCTGAAGCCATGGTTACCAAGACTGTCCATGTGCGACCTGTTTTGGGTGATTACCCAGTGATCATCTGCAACAATAAAAATCGGCATCACACGCCGGTTATGCTTGTAATGAAATTCCTCAGGAATTTCATCTTTTAGATATGTATGAAGATGTGGAATTTCTTTGAGCCTTTGGTAAGCCTTGTCTAACATGGATTCATTCTTGGGTAGAACATGAAAGAATGGCTGAAACGCATGGCCGACCCTCCGAGGGTCTACAATCAGTGTGTACCAGTCAGATGGAACGTGTTCATCCAGGACAATAATTTGAGAGTTGTTTATCCCTGCCATGCCATGGTCACTGGTGATGATCAGATTGACCTAAAATACAAAATAAATTAATAATCATTAATAATGGTAATAGGACTGAGTGGAGTCTAATTTGATTCACAATCATGTGAATTATGATAAACCCTTTAAGCCCCTCCTTACTGTTCTGCATACATTTCTTATGGAACTAGTAAGGAGAATTTGTCTAAACAAGACATCTTATCCTTGTTGATCACTTCCTTTATTCTCATCACTTGAATGTTTGCACAAGTAGTGATAATGTAATTTTTCGTCACTGTTAGGGCTTAAAGGGTTAAACAAAATCAAACCAGTGTTTAATTGGCAGGAGTCAGATTGTTACTAATAATTATCAATCACATAGATAATAAAAGCTGAGAAAAGATAAGAACATGAAATCGACAATAATAACATAATTAAAAATTGGCATTCCAGTAATTTTTTAGCATGTTGCGGCAGTGATTCAAGCTTCAAACTTCATCTACAAATTTATATGGAAACATTACAACAAACACCTCCATAACATGGACACCCATCCCTATCCCCTCACTTTGCCCTTTAAGCCTGAAAACTGACAAGAATTTAATTTCTCCATACAATATCAACACTTGATCCAACATACCGGTCATGAGAATAAAGGAAGTGATTGGGGTAGACGCGTCACCTTATTCCAAGCCTTTAACGACTGGATGGCTCTTCCCATGGACTTGAGGAGGCCCATGCCATGCAATACATTTAAAAGGCTCTTGAACACCTTTTTATCAAATCTAATTATATGATTCAATAGTTTTAGCAAAATATGTATTTATATTTTAAGGACCTTTGATCTATTTTTACCATATTTGTACTTTTTATATTTTTAGTTTTAGCTTGTATCTATTACAATGTTTAGTTTTATTTTATTCTTTTGTTATAAAGGACCTCCCTGAAAACCACTCAACGTGATGGGAGTATCCTCTTTAAAGATTAATTATTATTATTATTATTATTATTATTATAAGAAGTATCAATGTTTAATCAAATTCTCACAACTAGTAACACAAGAAATATATGGAGTTCTATACTGAGGACAGCACAGATGATGATGTTACAGCTTGAAGGGCTTAAGATTTTCAACTGTATTTGTTTTGTTTTTGTCCATTTTTATAATTTCAGTGGCTCAACAAATTAAGGGCACATGTATGTGCATCCAGTGTTTGAGTGAATTCATTGTGCTCTTGCTATAGCATGGCAGAATCACAATATCTTAAATGTAGCAGTCGCACATAAACCAAGGAGGCTTACATGGCTGGAGCTTAACGTGGTTTCTGTAGCATTAGTGATGCAACTTTGAGTATTGCTTCTCCCCCTGGATGGGATGCTAGTTGATCACAGGGTTATTCCCAGCAGTATGTTGCTGGTACCCATTATCTACACCTGGGTGGAGACAATGTGGGGTAAAGTGTCTTGTCCAAGGAAATAACACGATGGCAGGGGGCTGGGCCTTGAACCATGGACCCTCAGATCTGAAGTCCAACGTGCTAACCACTACACCACCGCGCCCCTCTTACAACATCTAAGGATGCGTTTCTTTGGGAAAATCCAAATCCGGATTCTTGTATCCAAAAACGGATTTTGCGTTTCTTTACCTAAATCCGAAAATGGATTAATCACAGATTAGTGATCTGAAGAATCCACTCTCCGAGTGGATACATCAGATCAAATCTAAATCCAGATTTTTAGGATTCATGATCCGTGCGTTTCTTTGGGGGACGGATCCGAAAATAGTACATCTGTCAAGCGGTCTTCCATGCAAATTTACTGGTCTCGCCATATTTTCTCTTGATCTTGCGTGACAAAACATTTGATCGTGAAAAAGAAAATTCAGGTGATTATTCCGTTCCGTATATTTGAAAAGTTTTCTCCAAAAGTACAGACAGAAGCATTGACACGTCAGGATAACATTTCTGTAATTCAGGGACCAGATTTTGCTAACTGTGAACGCAAATAGCGAGTTCACTTGAACTACGGCAGATACTGTCCTTGTTTATAAATTATTTGTATTCCATTCTAGTTGAATTCTTGGGCAGTACGAGAGAAATATCATTCTGACATATATATTACGTGCCTCCAGCCTGTCTTGTCATGACAAAATAATCCTTTTTCGGATTTTGCGTTTCTTTGGTGTCGAAGAATCCATATGATCTGGGATCAGAAATCCTTTTTCGGATTTTCCCAAAGAAACGCACCCTAAAGCTACATTAATTTAGGCCTTATTTTCATAATCTGGTGAACTGATCTTGATTGGTATTAGTCTCTCTATCTTGTTTACAGAAGTAACTCAATTGGGCGATAACAAAACAAAGTAAATAGCAACTACGGACCATGCAATTGTAAATGATCTAACAATCAAGTGTTAGATAATGTACATTTTTTGCACAACAAATAAGCCAACCATACCTGGCTAAGTAATCCACGATTTCTTAATCTTTCCAAGAGGTATCCAGTAACGTTGTCCATTCTACGGATAACATTTCTAACCTCTGATGAATCCGGACCGAATTTATGCCCAGTGTGATCCGGCTCATTAAAGTAAGCAGCAAGAAAACTCGGAGGGTCGTCGTCCTCCAACATTTTTAGAAGATAATCGACTCTTTTCTCGAACGAAAGCGATGAATCATACGGTAGATAATGCGTTGGATAATGGCCTTCTATTTTCACTTCTGATCCAGGCCAGAAAACGACAGCACTTTTCTTCCAGGCTTTTTGATTCGTTATCCAAATCGGCTCGCCGTTGTACCATTTCGATTCCAAGTAGACCGGGTTGCGTTTCGAACCATCGATAAAGAAAGTTTCGTTGAAGACAGGATCGAAAAACGTGTTTGCTACAATTCCATGGCTTTCCTCGTAAAGCCCTGTCACCAGTGTGAAATGATTCGGGAAAGTCTTGGTCACAAAAGTATTAATAAGATGTTTAGCTTTGACTCCATTTCGTGCGATAGAATCCAAATTGGGAGTCTCAACTTTTGCCATGTAGTCCCACCGGAAACCATCAAACGAAATCAGGATAACAGTCGGCTGTGGCAGCGTGATTTTCTCGCTCACGGTCGAGAAGGCTTCCCGATTAGGCAGAAATAAGAACAGCATAGTCAAAACGTGAAATCGCTGAAATTTCATGGCGGAATAAACGCGAAAAACTTTGGGAATATAACCATTTGAGTGCCCGAGGCAAATCTCTTCCGGAGTTTGATGTCAGATGACAGCTGTATGGCGGCTCATTGAGCATTCTGGGTAGATTACGGTGAGATACCGCTGACAAGGAATGCCTGCTTCACCGATGTGTTGGGTTTGTGCAGAAGCTGGTTTGTGTCTGGAGTTGCCTGGAGGCTTTTGGGAGGCTTCTGGTAAATGAGCCAGTATACAATAAAAGGCCCCGCAAAATGTTCGTTCTCGCCAATGATCAACAGCCGAGGTATAAAATAGACAAGTGAAAACAAAATTTCTGAGGAAAGGTCTCGTAAAGGAAAACTCGTTTAGTTACGGTCGATAACAATACGCGAAAGTAGTACTAGAGGTAAGGTTAGTGTTCAGAAGCCGTCTCTCTAAAAAAGGTGGCGGGATTTTGAACCGCCACCATTAGGAGATCAGCGCGTAAAGTTAGTTCTGGGCAACCCCGCCCTTACGACCGCCCAGCCGTGAAGGTAAAGAGAATCGCGGGCGCATCGAGATAGCCACGGCTGCAGCCTGAGACGAGCTTGCTTTTTCTACTGATTTTTGAGAGTTCAGTCTGTTGATCGCTTGCAGAAGCAAAGGAAAAATGTTGTCAAATACTTCAGATGGTTTTCATAACAACCTGAGTAGAGCCTCTGGTGATGGGGACAAAGTAGGAATTTGAGGCAAACACACATAAACTTAACGGTCAACAATGTAGGCGTTCCCTTTCTGTTCAGTGTAATTGAATTATCATTTGAGATTTCCCGCCGATTCTAATGGTAAACCGAAGAAATCAAACCAGATCCTGTTTCGTTTAATCGCGATAACTGATTAAGTGGTCTCTTTTAATGCCTTTTCGAGATGACATCGTCTAAAATGCTGGCTTGTCAGTTTCAAAAACTTTCATTAGCAGAGAAGCAAGGTCAAACTTCAAAACTTTTCTTCACAGAACCACGTGGAGAGAAACGACCGGCCGGAAATACGTCTGCGTTCGCAGGCTATGCCACACTTTATTTGAAAGGTTAAATGTTAGTGACTGAATTTGTGCAAGAATTTATGTTAGAACCATTCAATGAATCAGAACTGAGACAAAATTCAGTTGAAACAAAGCCACAAGATCGAGCAGGATGCCAAAAACTGCGACCTCCATACCTTTTTCATCTACAAATGGCACAAACTGTTCAATGTATATTCGTTATGTGTTTGCCAAAAGGCTCAGTGTTCCTAACACCTTTCAGTCCTTATGGCCCACAGGTACAACAACAGAATTGGATGGACCAAGATGAGGCCAATGCAATGAACTTGTAACGAAGTATGCCCGCCAATCTATTTGTCCAAAATGTGATCCCGCTTGGCTTTTTTCGCTTGGCTGAGGCTTGGCTCTCGGGGCAATATCTTTGGAAAATAGTGGCTAATTACCAAATATATTGCCCCGGGAGCCATGCCACGTCCTTTCCTCTTTTCGTGGCATGGCTACCAGTGGCAATAACTTTTAGTAAATTGTTCGATTCTCGCCTGGCTGTGGCATGGCTCCCGGGGTAATATTTTTCGTAACTACGGTGGCCCGTTTTTTGCCTGGCTATGAAATGGCTCCCGGGGCAATGTAGTTTTATTGTAACTTATTATTTTCTCGCCTGGCAGTGGCATAGCTCCCACGGGCAATGTATTTTTTTTGTAACTTATTCTTTTCTCGCCTGGCTGTGGCATAGCTCCCGGGGCAATGTAGTTTTATTGTAACTTATTATTTTCTCGCCTGGCAGTAGCATAGCTCCCGAGGCAATGTGGACTTATTGTGACTAGTTCTTTTTTCCCTGGCAGTGGCATGGCTCCGGGGGCAATGTAGTTTTATTGTAACCGACTTCTATTCTCGCCGGGGCAATATATATTTTTTAAAATCTAGTTCTCTTTTCGTTCGGCTGTGGATTGGTTCCTGGGCAATATATCTTTATTGAAACTAGTTCTTTTCTCGCCTGGCTGTGAGGTGGCTCCCGGGCACTATATTTTTCTTAACTTAATTATACTTTCTTGCCTGGCTGTAGTTTCGTTCCCGGGATATTTTTCTTGTACATAGTTTCTTTTTGGCGTCTAGGTATGGCATGGCTCTCTGTGCAATAATTTTGGGAAATGTTTCTTCAGTTTTGCAAGTCATGTGACTATTTTTCATCAACCAGGTTAATGGACTACTAAGCCCCACGTGGGATGCCGAAGTTTCCACCAATCAGAGACAGCATTTTTATGATGGTGTCGTTGCTTATGGTTGCTATGGGTGTGAACATTGCCCAGCATTTAAAAAATAGTTGCTATGGTGATGATAACATACTTAATCAAAATAAGCACAAAAAAGTATATTATTATCTTTTTCTTACAAACAAGGACTTTTTATACCGACAAATGTTAAAGAAACTCATCAAGTTTGGTGGCTAAGGCTTGCTTATTAAAAAAGTTGTTAACGTCCAAACTGCGTGAGGGTAGACACCGTCCCCACTCCCAGGTCTGAGGGTTATTAATAAACCTGTGGAGCATCATGGACCACATCGATGCCCACAGACAATCAACGTGACAGAGATAGGCCAGTACTCGTGCCTTTGCCCAGTCAACCGAAACTTGACACTTAAGGCGGTCGAAACACCGAAGCAGGTTGTAAGTCAGAGTGGGTCGTACATGCTTTATTTCCGATTATTGACAAGCTAAAAACATAGTTAATAAACGAATATGGTTATGAAGCTCAGCTAAGTCCTTTGTTTTATGTTTTTGTTACCGTTTTTAGCCTTGAAGGTGCACAAACAACAATAGGTTTTGAATTTCGCATGAGCAACTAACCAATAAGAATGTCACTATTAAGTTATTCAGCCATAGTGTGCGAACGTAAAACAAAAGATTGTGCACTGTCGTGGTACTTTCAACATAAATTGCAGCACCTTTGTTAAGGCCTTTGAAACTTGCAAAGTTTCATAACCAGTCCCTCGAGTAACTATGGTAAAAAGGCACAGGTTTAGCATTCATGACGTGTCTTAAGGTTGGTTTCCATGTGATCGCTGCGATCGCTACCATCGTTGCATGCGATCGCTGCAATAACGTTGAGCGATCC
This sequence comes from Siderastrea siderea, assembly GCA_964030785.1. Taxonomy (NCBI): domain Eukaryota; kingdom Metazoa; phylum Cnidaria; class Anthozoa; order Scleractinia; family Rhizangiidae; genus Siderastrea; species Siderastrea siderea. The sequence goes on along the minus strand of OZ034979.1, from coordinate 21,634,413 downwards.
TTACGATTACAAGTTTCCATATGATCGCTACGATCGTTACAGAATAAAGACAATGCCCGAGAGGACCTGGAACAAACAGCTACGTACTGCATTCTGGTATATTTTTCATCGCAACGATCGCTACAATCTCTGGACGATGGTTTCCATATGATCCCAACGATCGCTACGATCGGTGAGATAGAACTGAAGTCTATCTCGGCGATCGTTGTCGCAAAGATAGCTATGATCGCTACGATAGCTGAAGTGGTTTCCACATGACCGCAACGATCGCTGAACTTTTTTTTCAGCAATCGTGGCGATCGCAGCGATCATAAGGAAACCAGCCTTTATCCTTTCAAAATTTATTACAGGACGTCTTCAATTCATTGCATTTTTTGTGAAATGGAAGGGCACACCATGCCCGCGAAAAATTTTAAATCGTGCATGATTCAGTGATCATTTCAGACTAATATTTGTCAGACAATTTGTCCCATGTCCGGCTGTAAGTTCTAGCACTAAGTAGGGACAATATTCTCTAACGTTTTAGTCTTTTTTTTTTCAATCATTCGTGTAAGCGGTCTAAGAAAGCTTTCAGCGAAGAAACAGCTGCACGGCTGGAGTGACTCTGTGATAGACTAGCGATCACATCCATCTCATGTCCCTTTTAATTTCAAGGTTATTTGCATATTTATGACAAAGTTTCGATATAACGTGCGCTCTGATTGGTTGAAACAGCGTGCTTTATCAGAGTACAGATGCAAGGAGTAACCCGTGACGCCATTCTGCACGCGCTGGCAAACTGGAAACCTTTCTTGCGCGCGCTTGCAAGCTATGAATAAAACTTGTTTTCTTGCAAATTAAAGCCAATTCTTTACAAATGCGAGCAAAGCTACATTATAAAACAAATAAAAAAGCCAAAACCGTGCTTTGTTCTGTGGTAAAGCACGCAAGGAAGTGACGAGAGCACTCAAGGAGTAAGGAGAAGCACTCGCTTGCGGCTCTTGTTCACCCTACACTTCTTTCGTGCTCTCGTCCCTTCCTTGCGTGCTTTATCACAGAACAAAGCAAGGTTTTGGCTTTTTCATTTGTTAATTTGAACAGAAGGTGTTGTTTGAAGTCTTAATTGTATTATACGGTCACTGTGGCCTGGATCTGATCTCTATATTTAAAGACAATCAATGTAGTTGCTTTCGAAATGCTTTTCAATTTTGCTTTTGTTATATTTTTAGTGGGTTTTGTAGTTGAGCTTGGTGGACTTGTAGATGTTAAGGCGGGATTACAGTCAGATTTTCCTACAATTTGGGCATAATGAACGATGTCAGATCAACCAAATATAATTCACTAGAACAAAACAAAGAGCACTGGCCCAGAACAATGACAGCCTGAGGTTTCTGAAAATGCATCAGTTGTTCACCTGTCAATCATTCTCCTGGTAATAACAGAAACTCATAAGGAGTTGAAACGTGTAACTCGCGTTCGATGCTCGTAAATATTCATTTTTTCTAACTACCATATTTGGAATATCGCTCCAGTCCACGCACGAGTTTAAGGCGCCAAAACCTTGCGAAGTGTTGCAGCGTTTCTTTGCAAACCTGAATGGTTCAATGAAACTGCTCCGAAGTGAACGTCCGGGAATAAGTTTTTTCGCAAAAGTCGTACAACTATTGGCTCTAAAATGTGGTACAGGTTTGATGTTTCCTGATAAAATTGTTGTATTCATCGCCCAAAGCGGATTGAAGCTGTATGATTTTAACATTGGAGATGGAGAGTTGAAACGAACACAAAACGTAGTGGTTCCAGGTTCAGAGGCCGCGGACGGGATGTGAGAAAAAAAACATGTTAACAATGAATCAAACAACTGGGAAAGCAATCATTCAACTTATTTTGCATTACGTTCTCTTTATTTGAACATTTGGAGCTGCTTGAACTCAGAGCTACATCGACTGCAGGTAAAACGATGTTATTTTTGTAGTAAGCTTATATAGCCGAAGAAAAAGTCGTCCTTTCTTATTCAGCTTATTTAGCGTGATTTTGGTAGCGAATCACTGAAAACGTATCACACTTCAATATTATTAAACGGTTCTCTTCAATTTTACTGTGTTTTATTTTCGTATCATGTCTTGATATTTCGGTGTCAAAAGTTTTCCGTATAAAATCTACCTTTTGTGAACATTTGTTGATAGTGCGACGGTGAAAGAAGCGGGACTGAAATCATAAAAACAACGCTAGACTATTTTGGTTTGGTTTCACAGTCTGATTTAGTTCTTACCCCAGCGCTTTGCTCCATGTTGTTTCAATTACTAATTTTTTTAATTTGCCTCAAAAATTTCCTGCTCGGTCTTCAAAACCGGTATTTCTTTTCGCTTTGTCGTTCCTACGTTTGAAAGTTTTTCGGCTTCATTTTCCCCAGTTTGTCGGCCATTAATCTATGAACAAGTGCGCGAACTTGGTGTAAAATTACGTCACGTCGTTCACGAAGATTGATTGGTCAGTTCTCTCTCTCTTCATGTTCCAAACATGGTACTTGCGAAAATGAATAATTACGAGCATCGTTCAAAACCTATATATGCGAGTTACGCGTTTCAAGTCCTTATGAGTTTCTGGTAATAATTAACAGAATACTTACAGTACTGCACATCACATTACTCTGCTGCCCCAATTTCATAGGACAATGCATTGAAACTAATTGAAAAACAATCAATTCCAGTATGTTCATCTATGGTAAAAATGTAGGATGAGTGATTTAGAATTCAAAAACTGTCAATCATGTTGTCATGGTAACCAAAAAAGTTAAAGTTCAGGTGTAATATTTACCATTCATAATGCGCCGATCAATTCGAAACTTCAACATCCCCCCCCGGGCATACCCCGGGCATTTGATTGTGCATCGTGCCCGGGGAGGGGGGAATTTGAACGTTGCGTTTGAAGGGTGGGGAATTTGAACCGGATTTATCTCTTGTTCTGACGTAATACGCCCGTAAGTTTTTTCGGTTTCTGCAGGGTTTGACGGATTTACAAGACAGAACTTCCCCTTTGTTAGTGAATAACTCTTTCAAAAGGGTCTTTAAAAGACGTTTGAAGGTGCCATTACGGCATATCTCTCTGAAAAGCGTGTAAAGTGTTTGATTGAAGACGAAATTTGTCTTTGAGGAGAGGTATTTTAGTAGTAATTGGTGGGGCATTTGAACGGCTTTTTTGCCCCGAGGGGAGGGAATTTGAACAAGCCAATCTTCAAAAGTTCAAATGCCCGGGGGGTTGCCCGGGGGAGGGATGTTGAACTTTCGAATTGATCGGCGCATAATTAATTTAGGTTGGCCAAAAAGTAAATCACTCATCCTGTAGATATAAATACAAGGAACATCTGCTGAAAAAATGAGGTCAATAGCTCAAAAACCTCTTTCAAATATTAGCCGGGCAGTTCCTTTGTCACTAAAAAGGCTAGTTTTGAGAAATTCAAGTTAAAAGTTACAATCACAGACGACTACTCGAATCCTGGTACTTGGTTGGAGGTCTAGAACAAGGATTTTGCACTAATTCGCAGACGCTATTTACAAGTTAAATTTCGTCTGCGACGCAGGCTACATTTCTGCAAGAGAATCGACAAAACGGCTCAAATAACTGAAAATGGTTATTTTGAGTAACATTTGAGTCTGGACGATTGTTTTTGAGCTAAAGACGAAAAATGAATTTCGGAAAGTTTTTGGAGTTCCCGATTTTAAAGTTTACGAACGCTTCCGAGGGTTTACTTCGGGGTCGCAGACCTCGAAAAACGTTTGAACACAAACACGAATAACAAATTAAAGTATATCAAACTTCTATCTTTTATTGTGGTTCCCGGTGATGAGGCTTTCTGAATTGTCAGACTAACCTTTCCATTCACCAGCATTAATATAGAGGCCTTATTTATAGGAAAAGTCCACCTTAAAAGTGAATTCCATACAAAAGGGCTTCTAATAAATTCCTGCGGAACATATTTTGCAGGTAGGCCGGCACATTTCTGCCCGTTTTTATAACCATCGATTTTCTCCGCTGTTTCACGCACTTGATTCTGTTGATCTTTCTGAGCGATGCACCCGGGGTGATGTAGCAGCGTGGGATGTTGAGTTTTTATTTGACGAGCCGCTGAGCGCTGGATCGTCGTCTCTCTTCCCGACACAGTTCCTGAACCTTAGTCGCTTCAGACTGTGCTCCAACTATTTCATCTAAGGAAAAAAAGAAAAAAGAAAGAGAAAAAAATTTAAAATGTAACTTGCAGTTGAGTGGTTGGCTCACGAAAATTATAATTATGCATTTGTTTTGGTTGTGTTTGTGTCTTTGTTTGTCCCGCTCGATAAGCTCGGAAATTCTCTTGAAACAAACAGTAAACAAGAAGTCCTAACGACTTTTCAACGTGTCGACTGTGCATTTAATTATTTCGATTAAGAACATGTATGTTGTGCAAAGAAAGATGAAGCACCATGTCTTCTGAAATAAATACATATGGGGTGATAGGTAAGTGCAGGAAACGTAGAGAGAAGATCTTGTGATTTTGTTACGCCCACGTCCGAGTGAAACTTGATGTACAGGATGAGCTGTATACGAAAACCTAATCGACAGAGGATAAGAGCTGAACTCACCGCAGGGGCTTAGTTATCAAAATAAATTCGGATCTGTGCAGGTCCCCTTCTAGAGCAAAAATTCCTATCGCGACATAGTACCGATTACATGTTCTTACTGCGGATTGAGACTGCCCCAAAGCGTTCGTTTTCTTAATTATGTCAGACATATTTTTTTCTGTGATGCATTAGGTAGGTGGGGAACCTACTCTTTACTTAGAAGGCTTTTGGAAATCCTTTAGAAAGCCTCCAAATCTTGGCTTGCGAAACAAAACATAAGTTTAGAAACTTTAACTTTCGTGAACATTTTGTTTGGTGTATTCAATGAAAATGAGGACAACATCATTTTGAATCACTTGATTCTTATGGCGAAGTTTTATGTCTATAAATGCAAGTTAACCAGCACGAGTCCGCTCAGTGTTGAAAGTTTAATTCATAGCCGAGGCCAAGACAGTTTATCAAAAAGAGCGACAAATTGTAACAAAAAAATCTTACCAAGCATCAGTAGTAAAGGAAAATTTTGAAAGTGTTTCTCCTCCTTATCCTTTTTGTCTTAAATTGTCACTGTTGTACATGTTGTACGAGTTTTCATGTTTATACTAAAACAAATTAAGTAGTAATGATTGTATACGCAATGTTTTTTCCCTTTTTTGAGTAAAACTGTAACTTTTATTGTACCTGTAAATGTAATATTTTTCTGTTTTGGAATTGTAGGTGATGTTAGCTGTAATTGTTGTAACGCACAATTTTTGTATTTTCATTTTTGCATATGGACAATAAAAAATACTAAATTCCAAAAAAACACCTACTCTTAACTACTTACCCAGGGTGGTGCCGGGTCTACAAACAAGTGTGCACGTGACATAATAAGCGAACAACGTTATCAGGTAGCAGAAGGCGTCACGGTACTTCCTTCTTGTCAAAGGATATAACCAAGGATTGACAACAGTGTGAAGCGAGGCCAAGCGAACTGCAGTGAAGTCCAATAACTCGTCAAAAGGCCAGCCAGTTTGAATGAGCGTTACTCTTAACTAGGAGACAGAAACTCAAATAAATGTGAAGGAAAAATAGGACAAAAGGCAATCCAAATAAATACATTTTCATGAAAGATATTCAGTCAATAAAAAGTGGACGAAATGTTTGGGCTAGGGAAAGCTACATTTTGGTCTTAACAGTAGTACCGTCTGGCGTATGATGGATTGCAGTGGAATTCATACACTTTTTTCATATTTAAATTTCCACTATGATTAGCTCTCTCATTGGTTCACTGCACGCAGGTTATCAGCGATTATAACCCCGCTTAATTTTCGCGTGCTCTCATTGGACGAAATACATCACGTGGTACAAATCACAATCGCAGAAATTACTGATCAGCACAGAGGTTTCTTGCGATACCATATACAAACGGTGCTTGTAACTTACCAGAAACAATCCCCAGCAACTAACAAACGCAATTGCTACGGATCCACTTAATTTCGCAAATTGTAGTTCCATTTTTCCGCAGTCCCTATGATTTTCCACATGTTGTGTGGCGCCGTTCGCGGATTCCTCGTCCAGACGAGAATTGCCACTCTCCCGTCTTCGTTGTGAAAGTCTTAACGCCATCACGATTGTGACTAAATTGCAGCCCACGACTAAAAGCATAGCTAACGCCAGAGACGACATAAAGATGTATACAAGCGCTTGTCCTTCAAATGTTTCCGAACCCCATTCAAACAAGCAGAATGTCCCAGGAAAATGAAGCACGTTTCTGCTAACGCCAAATGCTGGAAGTAAACTTATCGTTAGTACGGAGCATCCGAAACCAATTGATGCGACCTTCACTTTTTCTTTGTCGTAAATCATATGTTTGTCATAATAAAACGGCTTGTAAAGCGCCAAGAGCCTGTCCACGCTCATTAAAACAACTAAAAGTATCGATAACATGAACAGACAAGTAATAGCTGTGGCCTGGAAGTCGCAGCCCATGTAATCTCCAATATAAACGCCGAAGAAATATTTTATCAGCGACTGCGGGTATGCCAAGGGAAATACAAGCAAGTCGATCCATGCTAAAAATAGGATCAATACGTTTGGTATGTTTCGCTTGTGCCGAAGAATTCTGTATGTAGTTATCAAAACTAACAAGTTACCAATAAAACTGATGAGGCCGGTTATTAAAAGAGTTACCCCTCCAGCTAGAAATTGCTCATCGCTGAATTTTTCCAGTCCAAATTCACGCTTGTTCATAGCAATAGAAACCTTGTTTTGACGCCTAACTTTGCGAGCAAGTTAATTGGTTTGTTTCTTTCAAATCGATTAGTTTTTCGAGGTGTAATTGTTGAATTTGCAGATTTGTCCAAGTTTCTGGCGTTGCTAAAGAGTAGATCCAGCTTAAATGCAGATAATTTACGGAAGTGTAGACGTTATCCGAGTTTAGTGAAATTGGCTGTTTCCACGGCCGCTGTACTTAGATCCAATTCCTCAAATTATTGTAGCCTTTGAGGGATCCCTTTGCAGCTCGCCAAGCTGTCTATAGTTGATTATTGGGCCATTAAAATGTCCAAACCTTTCCCAAATGTGCAAATATCCAGTCAACAAACAAAACATCGAATGCAAGCAAACGCTCGTAAATTCACGTAAACTAAACAGACGCCCTGCTAAGGGAGTTGCTTGTAAGCTTTATTTTTGTGCTTTGAACGCTCGAAAACAGTGATGACTCCATTTAACGCGGCGCGTAAATATAAACTCGAGGTCACTGTGATGTGGCTTATTAGCCAATCAGCTGCCAGCTTCATGAAGACTGGAGACGAGCGAAAGTCTCAGGCCACCTGTTGCAACAGGTGCCGCGGCCCACGCCTGTTCAATTCCCCTCAAATAAGAAGGTCCTGTGGGTGCCCGCGGGATTTCTGCAGTCATTTAGTGATGATTATCTTTCTTCGTGCTAAAAATTACTGCTGCAGTGAAAACCCGATATAACGTAGTGCCTAGGGACTGGCAGAATGTGTTCGTAATAACAGGGGCTTCGTTATATCGGGGTTCTTTTTCATTAATTTTACTCTTACTGGAATGAAGAATATGGTCCGGGGTCTTGGTTATGCAGGGGTTCGTTCTATAGGGATTCCTCTGTATTTGCACGGGGTTGAATAATTTTAATTTGAATAAATTATTCACAAACATCTCCAACTAGTACTGCTAATATTTTGCAATAGATTTATGTTTCCCTTTTGAGTAGCGGTCTTCGTAAACTCAACACTGGAATTATAATTACAAAGAATACAAGCCAGGTGTTAAAACTGAAAACGTCGCAAAAACAAGGACTTCGACTTCGGCTTTTGCAGTTAAGGAACGCTTTTTTTGATGGGATTTAAGTTTTACGGTTCCTTCAAGTCACATTGCAACCTAGTGACCTTATTTAAGGAAATAAGCGTTTCATGCTAAGAAGAAAAACTAATAAGGCGTTAAAAACTCTTGAAGCTTTAATTTCCGCGACCTCTGATGAAATAAACCGTTTATTTCCGAGAAGCCCCAATTTATCTATAATTTTGAGAAATAGGCAAGGCTTCTATAAAATCCGCCATGTTGGATAAGGCTCCCTGTAACTCAAAATACGCGTGTTACTATGCGCAGGACAGTATCGCGCGGTGCAAAACAAGGGAATCACCTTAATGACATGCTTGATCTTGCTGTTAGGTACAGCCAATTTGACATCTTTTTTTTTTTTTGGTTATACGCGGATTACGATAATTGAAGTTAATTCTCGTTCTCAGTGTCCGTTTTTCTCAATAGTTAGATTCAGCTTTATTGCGAACAAAATATTTTTTTATTTCTTATATTCACTCTTAAAATATCTTTGGAATCAACGCGCTTATATATGTTATTGAACTAGTGTGAGGTCCGCAATGGGAAGACATTGGTCGAGTTACTTTTTTTTGGAATTTTGTGGACCTGTCCATAAACTTCCAAAAAAGGAAGGAGACCAATATCTTCCCAATACGGACCGAACAAGCTAGTTCAAAAAAGGATTTATTATTATGGCTCTTTATAAATCTGCAAACAGTAATTAAAAGCGTATTTCTATTAGTAAGAACGCGCAACAAAGACGAAAGAGGCGAACAAACGATTTTCATAATATCATTTTCGCAGAGGTTTTTACCATACTTATAGGCAAGAAAGCAAGAACAAGGTTTCGACTTCATACAAAACTGTCCTCTTTTCTTAAATTTTTCCAAAACACGATTTACTGAGATCTTTTCGTGAGCGGTCCATCTTAGCGGTCCGTATAGGAAAATTCGGACCGCTCAGGGAACCAATCAGAAAGCTCCTTTTCAGCGCGGACCAGTTCAGCCATATAATAAAAGAATGTTAGTCTTCTGTTTTCCTTTTGTTCTAGACTTCTCTTACGTTCAATGCGCCTTCATTTCGAAAATTCAAATACCGTAATAAACACACCCGTTAATTTCCCACTACAACAGTTATTTATCGCAAAACACACAAATGCCCGATCGATGTGGTTTCAAGGGGGGGAAAGTAATCTTTCAGCCCAAGAAAAACGAGCAAGATTTTCATGTAGCTTGTCGTGCAAAAAATGTTGCCTTGTAAGTTGAGATTGTTTGTAGCGCATGCAGTTCCCCCTAGCTCCGAGCATAACAAATTTTCATGCGTGGCAAAACGTAGAAGCAACGTCTTCTCTCTGCAACACAAAAATTTGTTGCGCGAGGTTGTTGTTGTTGTGCACAACAAAAAATTTCAACCTGCAACGCGACATTTGTTGTGCCACAGGTTGCACGAAAATGCTGCCCGAATAACCTCCTCCGCAGACAACTCTCGACAGTCTCGCGAGGAGACTGCAGGGAAAGGTCGCAAGGCTAGGGGGCTCCCGCTCCCCTACCACCACCCCCTCATTTGATGCACTCGCTTCAGTCCCAGCGCTAGAGCGTACGGGGTACTTGCTGGTGCTTGCCTGGGCAAAGGAAAAAAGATTCCTGCGGAGAAGGCTGCTTCCCGAATTACTTAGCCTTTACAGCTCAATGAAATACGTTTCGTGAGTTGATATGGTTTCAAACTCTGGTTAAAGCCGATTCCCTTGAAATAAAAGTTGACGAACAATTTTTTTGTCAAATTTTGTCTGGTTGATCCTTACAAGTCATTAATTCGAAATATGTTTTCACAAAACATGCGTCACGGTGCTCGCTAAAGAGCTGTACCTCATCAAAGTTGCCCTATAAATCTAATCAACACCACCTATCAAGTACGTTTTATTTTTTCTGTTGACATTACGTTTCGTGGTAACAGGAGGTGCAAACATAAATTTGCAGTTGAAAAATTGAAATACGGTTAAGCTCTCCTCGCGACCACCCTCGTAAGCGACCACCTCCAGTTACGAACAGAATTGTGAAACCCCGTTTGACTTTGTCACTTAAACTCTGTAATGAAAAGCTCTCGAAAGCGACCGCGACCATTTTTGTGAATTACCAAAGGGCCTTTTCCTTTGTTTTTAAGTTCTCGTAAGCGACCACTCGGTCAACATTTAAATAATAGCACTGAGTTCTTGTTCAAATTTAGAGTAATACATAACACAAGTGCTTATGGTTCTTTGACTCGGTACCTACGCATAGGCAATAAAAAACTATTCAACATTATTACTACATAACTATTAGTAACAAGCTTTACCCTAAAAGCTCTTGTAAGCGACCACTCTCTATTGTTTCATCATGTGGTCGCTTACGAGAGCCCATTCTCGTGAGCGATCAGCTCTAGTTACGACCACTTTTCCAAATTCCCGAGGTGGTCGCTTACAAGAGCGACGACTGTAGGTATAATGTATAGACGTAAAGGAACAATTTAGTGTGTATTTTATGGCAAATAAACACAGCTTTTTCGTTTGCACTATCCCGAGGTATTACTGATTTTTGTATCAACGGGGGGGGAGGAGGGAGTACAAGGTAAGTAACCTTTGTTTAAATGACTTTTTTTCCCTATCGTTGAAAATTTGTGGAACTCTTTCGAATTCAATACAAAGGGGGTGACTTTCAGAAAAAAAACTGATGCATAAAAGAGGTACCTGAAGGTGGTCAATTTAAGAGAAAACGAGGTTGAATTATTCTCTTGGAGAAATAGGCTTCTAATAAAATCCGCCGTGTTAAATAAGGAGCGCGGGCTCTTTATAACCCAAAATACGCGTGATACTGTGCGCAGGACAGGATCTGCGATGCAAAACAAGGGAATCACCTTTTCAATGACCTGCTTGATCTTGCTGTTAAGCCGCAAACTATTAGGTGTGAAGACTCGAAAGAATTAAGTTTTTGGCCAGGTTTTGTCTCCTTCGAAGCGTTTATTGATAGTCTGATTACAATTTTTCGATCAGCGGAGACAACTTAATTTCTCACACTTACTCACGCTTTTAAATTTAAATAAGAACTACTTAAACCTAGCACTTCAAAGCGACAAAAGGAATTATAGGTTATTTCACGGTTGGTGAGCGCGTACGATTTTTATTCACAAGTTGTGTAAAACAAACGAACGAGCGCAGCGAGTGAGTTTGTTTTACACAACGAGTGAATAAAATCGTACAAGCGAACTAACCGTGAAATAACCTATTTATTATATACATACTAAGATTCAAAAGGGAACAGAACTCAAAGATAAACATATCTTTATTTCCTTTCAAAGGAAAACAACGCGCGGTCAAGCCGCCTCACACACAGTTCGAGAGTTGCACTGAAATGGCTTCCTCGTGAAATACTTTATACATCTAAATTATCAAGCAAAAATGCCGTTAAAAGGCAGAACTAGTTAGAATAAAATAAGACATCCTGAAAATATGTCGAAAAAGTCCTACGGAAGTTCAAAATTTGAAATACAGAAGTGAAAACCCGAGACTTCAGTTTCTGTTGCTTATCAGAACCCGCATGCGTGAATTGACAAACACCAATCAGAATCAGAATCAAGAGGTTTGATTCTTTTTAACCGACGAAGTCGAGTTGGAGCAGTCGTGACAAGAGGGTCGACTGGTTTGGTCGGTCAAAATACGTCGTGTAAGGTTCACAAGGTGTGTATTTTGCTATGGCCGATGGGATGGGATGACGTGAGAACAAGAGCGGACGAGTCGCCATTTTGAATTGGCAGGTCAAGAAAGGTGACGGAGGCTTGGTGGAAGATTTGCTTCGACTGTGTTGTAGTATAATTTTGTGCTGACCGCTGAACATATAGAGAAGAAGTTATACACAGACATCGATTAGTACACACACACACGCACGATAGGACAAGGGTCCACATAAAAAGTATCGTAGGTATAGAAGCACACGTCCGTCGAGCAGTGTTGGCTTTGGCCGGACTGAAAGATCTGTGCAATACTAGTGAAAGAAAGCAAGGAGGACTGATAATAACAGGAGGTGAAGTCCAGTGGCACTGTTGATGCTGGTGGGACCAAAGTGTTGCTGAGAAATCGTAAGGATAGAATCTTTCACAGTAAATGTTATGAGAGGAAAATTCTGGTGTATGTTGTTGTGGTTATGTTTAATACTTGGAAAGTATCTAGCTGCCAACGTTAAGAAAGGTTATTCGCAGGTGGGAAATGAATCACTACACGGGGCTGGATCTTCTTGGATAGTATAAGCGGCACAGAAGGATATACCAGTTAGTCTTTTTAATTTTTCTGCTTTAGTTTTGATTTTGAACCGATGATTTGTTCGATTTTAGAGTTCGAGACACTGACTTGCTGACTCCGGAAGAGCAAACCGGATTTAACGATTACGTCATAAGACATGCTTTAACGTGTTTGAGATAAAGCGACGACTTTGCCTTTTTACTAATTTCTCCTGATTCTGACGGTGTGTTTGTCTTAATCGATAATCTGTTTTTATAGTGCCAGATTCACAACAGTATATAAATGCATAGCTCACAACTCTCGGTAACGGCATGTTCAGTTGTGGACAAAATTTATCTTTAAATTTTAATTTTAATTCAACAAATTATTCAAAGTGATAAGACAGATGAGCTGAGTCATCCGATTTTAAACATTACGTCATTCGGTAACGCAAAAGACAAAATACTGTCACAATTTTCGTCACGCCGGTTAGCACGTTGAGATTCTGACGATGTGTTTGTCTTTAACGATAATCGTGTTTTTATAGTGCCCTTTTCACAACAGTATATAAATATATCCCTCACAACTCTCGGTAAAAGTATGTTCAGTTGTGGATAAATTTGTATCGACATTTAATTTTTTAGTTTCATTCAACACAATTAAATATTCAAAGCGATAAGACAGATGAGCTGAGTCATCAGATTTTAAACATGACGTCATTCGGTAACGCAAAGGGCAAAATACTGTCACAATTTTCGTTACGCCAGTTAGCACGGCACGTTGAGCCAAGTAAAAACATTTATGGAGGGTGGAGTGGGTCAAAACGACTGGTAAATGCCTATAATGCGCTTTCTTGTATCCTGTACGTAGCAATGATTTATTTCGTATTTGCATTCACAATTTGGCTTAAGGAGCCCATGGCATGATTAAAGGAAACTGTGCACAAAGCGTGGTTCCCAGGCGTGGGAAAAAGTTCAATTCTTTTGGACTGTTACAGTGCCCATGCTGATCAATCGTAAAGATGTGGTTTCTTTTATATTGGGAAATTTAACACCCGTTTTTTGTAATGCGTCTGTTTTGAGAGTTGTGATGGCTTTTTTGTTCAGGGTTTTGAGGAAGACCGGCCAAAAGACAGCGAAAAATGATCTTGTGTGAAGAATGCATGAGGTCATGGGCGTAGTCTGTGTGCTGCAACTTGCTGTTACAGATGCTTGAATGTTATTGAACCTGCAGTCACGCACGCCTCGCTTGCTTTCTTTTCGAGACGAACCAACACTTCGTCGGTTCTGCACGCATTGCGGGCCTATGTTTAACCGACGAAATCGAGTTAGAGCAGTCGTGTCAAGAGCGTCGACTGGTTTGGTCGGTCAAAATACGTCGTGTAAGGCTCACAAGGTGTGTATTTCGCTATGGCCCACGGGATGGGATGACGTCTTCTGCAGTTACGCCCATCGATTAGTACACACACGGACGCACGCACGATAGGACAAGGGTCCACATAAAAAGTATCGTAGGTATAGAAGGACGCTTCCGCCGAGCAGTGTTGGTTTTGACCGGACTGAAATATCTGTGCAATACTAGTGAAAGAAAGCAAGGAGGACTGATAATAACAGGAGGTGAAGTCCAGTGGCACTGTTGATGCTGGTGGGAACAAAGTGTTGCTGAGACATCGTAAGGATAGAATCGTTCTCAGTAAAGGCTATGAAAGGAAAATTCTCGTGTATGTTGTTGCGGTTATGTTTATTACTTGAAAATGTCTAGCCGCCAACGTTAAGAAAGGTTATTGGCAGGTGGGAAATGAATTACGACACGAGGCTGGATCTTCTTGGATAGTATACTACCAGCGGCACAGAAGGATATACCAGTTAGTCTTTTTAATTTTTCTCCTTTACTTTTGATTTTGAACCGATTTGTTCGATTTTAGAGTTCGAGACACTGACTTGCTGACTGCGGAAGAGGAAACCAGATTTAACGATTACGTCATAAGACATGCTTTAACGTGTTTGAGATAAAGCGACGACTTCGCTTTTTACTAATTTCTCCAGATCGATAAACATGTTTGTATAGTGCCATATTCACAACAATATATAAATGCTTCGCTTACAACTCTTGATAACGGCAAGGTAACTTAAGGTAAGGTAGGGTAACTTTATTTAAACACGGTATTTCCTTCAGGTATACATTTACATTGAAGTATAGAAAAAAAAAAACTAACTTCCTAACTAATCTGAAAACTAAGATAAAAGAAACTAAAATAATAAAGATGAAAAGAAAACACCTGCTTTTCAAGGAGGCCGTGTGTAAAAACAGAATATCGCTAATTAAATTATTTGTTCAGTTGTGGACAAAATTTATCTTTAAATTTTTAATTTTAATTCAACAAAATATTCAAAGCGATAAGACAGATGAGCTGAGTCATCCGATTTTAAACATTACGTCATTCGGTAACCCAAAAGACAAAATACTGTCACAATTTTCGTCACGCCGGTTAGCACGTTGAGATTCTGACGATGTGTTTGTCTTTATCGATAATCATGTTTTTATAGTGCCCTATTCACAACAGTATATAACTACATTGCTCACAACTCCTGGTAAAGGCATGTTTAGTTGTGGACAAATGTATATCAACATTTAATTTTTTAGTTTAATTCAACAAAATTAAATATTCAAAGCGATAAGACAGATGAGCTGAGTCATCAGATTTTAAACATAACGTCATTCGGTAACGCAAAGGGCAAAATACTGTCACAATTTTCGTTACGCCAGTTGGCACGTTGAACCAAGTAAAAACATTTGTCGAGGGTGGAGTGGGTCAAAACGACTGGTAAATGCCTATAATGCGCTTTCTTGTAACCTGTACGATAGAGCATAGCAATCATTTATTTCGTATTTGCATTCACAATTTGGCTTAAGGAGCCCTTGACATGATTAAAGGAAACTGTGCACAAAGCGTGGTTCCCAGGTATGGGGAAAAGTTCAATTCTTTTGGGCTGTTACGGTGCCCATACTGCTCAATCGTGAAGATGTGCTTACTTTTATATTGGGAAATTTGTCGCCCATTTTTTGAAATGCGTCTGTTTTGGGAATTTTTGTTCCGGGTTTTGAGGAAGACTGACCTCTGCACGCATTGCGGGCCTATGTTATAAGTTTTGCTAGGGTTTTCCTCTCGCGCTGAAAGTGTGGGCGATTGATTTAAAGTGTTTATTGCCACACTAATATGTCCTCCGCTTATAACAGCACCCGAAAAAAGAGAAAGGGGCTGCTGTGCTGCTTGCTTGCTTTGCTGAAAAAAAAGTTGGACGAAATGTTGGATAAGTGAGTTCATCAAACTCGTGCTTTCTTTTCTCCGGAATAGAAGAGCCAGACTGGGGAGCTATTTCTCCCGAACTCAGTCCAGTGAGAGTGTGAGACATGTTCAACTGTTGTTTCTGTGAGACGGTAGAGTAGCTAGTGATACTTTGAACGTTTCTGTGTCCTGACAGTTGCATAATATCAGTTGGCGGCACGTCGTTGTCGACTAAAGTTTGAATCATAGTTTTTCTGCCGCTGTGCATGGTTTTTGATGTTTGGCCCGAGTCCGGCTTTCTGTGCCATTGTTTTCATTAAGGTATTAAGCTTATTTACACCGACTGGAGCTTTTTGAACCAAGGTTTGCCGGAGCCAGATTTTACATTGTTTACTGCCAAGTAAAACGGCACAGCAAACATTTTCGGTGCAATGGCTCTTACATTCCGAGGATCGTTTCCTGAGCGAGTTTTGGTTTCTCTTTCATTGAATTCGAGGTACTCCTGCCCTGTGGAAGTTTTACAAAGTTTTACGTCTCCCCAACACATTTCTCTGT
Source organism: Siderastrea siderea (assembly GCA_964030785.1). NCBI lineage: Eukaryota > Metazoa > Cnidaria > Anthozoa > Scleractinia > Rhizangiidae > Siderastrea > Siderastrea siderea. Next base: position 21,618,431 of record OZ034979.1, on the reverse strand, counting down.
GCTCCTTGCGGCCTCGTAACCCAAAATGGATTGTGTTGTTGAACCACACCGTGTTTAAAAGCGCTTCTCCCGTGGAACTTCCCAAGAGATGGTTTTCATACAGAACGTGAATATCTTCCTCACTTAACCTTTCCGTTTTAGATCCCTTTGCTTTGACTGAAGCGCTTTCAGAGTTTGCTCGAACTGGACGTCTTTCAGAAGGCAAAGTCCATAGTTTTCTTCTTCAAATGGCGCTCAAAGCTAGCGAAGAATGCCCTTAAGGAATTAGGCTCGTATTCCTCGTTGTCTTCTTTTTTGCGAACCGTTCTAAGAAACTCGCTGAGAAACTTGCTCAGCTCTTGAGGAGTCAATTCGTCCATTTGTCTCGTCTCGCCTTTCAAAACAAGAAATTCGTGGAACAGAGCAACACCGTGTTTGGTCTTTTTCTTGGTGTTTTCATTTTCCTGTCCGTCTATGAACTCTTCTACTGATGAATGTAGGCTCTGAAAACGGTTAGTCTGATTTAAAGCCATCTTTCTAAAGAAAAATGCGCCCAAGCTCTAAGAAATGTGCTATTTGTCAGTCAAGAGGGGCGGCGAGCGAGCGACACGGTTTTGTTCACTAGTGAAAATAATGATATAGCCAATCAGAGCGTCAATACGTCGTTTTTCACTAGTGAAAAAAATCGTATGACCAATCAGCTGGCTTCTATAGCGCGAAGAGACTATTTTTATCTCAATGCTTTTTGGCGCGTAAATCTCGGTATGTATATAGACTACATCTAGTTTAATAATACGCTATCATAACCACTGTTTTGATACGCACTGCAATTTAAGTCAATACAAAAAAGGAACCCTATCTGAGGATCACACCAGGATCACAATTCCAAAAAAGGGGCGAAACTGATACCCCGCTATTTATGGACTAAGAACTTCAAAAACTATACCCTGTTCTGCGGCACGTACCTATATAGCTTATATATGGGAGTGCCCCTCCCCAGGCGATTTAACACCCGGGCGATTTGTCACCTCATATTCAACAGGCACTTGTGGTATGTCGAACACTAACGTTTGTGTGATTTTCGCCAATTCTAAACTCCTACAAAATAAAAGGCTTATTAAGGGTAATTACAATGTACATTTTAAAACATTTTCAATTATAGCAAAATAATTAGAACAGACATTTGGTCCAAAATTTCACTTTACGCAAAATTTTGCAATCGTCCTTATCGACTGTCCTTGTTTTGAATTTATGTTCTGCGTTTGAAGTAGTACAAAGTAAGGAAAAAAGAAAAGCAACTTTATTCATACACGGTTGTGCTTAGAGCTACAAGCTTGTGGGGCCGTTTAACAGTTAATTAATAATTCAGTGCAACTCCCGGGTAGACCAGAATTTTAAACTAAAAACTAATCTAAAACTACTTTTAAAAAACACTACGTACACTATTCTAAGTGTAAGACTAACTACGATAAATTCGTAATGACTAAAAGTATTAATTAAATACTGCGAACGAATATCTTAAGAACCACTTAAAAACACTAAAATGTTACCTTAAAGTTCCATATAAAAACACTACAAACATGTCTCTATTTTTCAACGGAAAGCAAACTCCTTCAGTACCCTCAACGAATTTCTCTCTAACGAGGCCTCCGTCATCAAGCGGATTCATAAATACAACTTTGCAATGCGATGTAGAACGAGATGACCAAACAAATTCAATATTTCGATTTAACATCGCTCCACACTGTAGAATTAATCTTGTTGAACGTGTTTGGGCACCTTAATGAATGACCCTGAATGTTGTTAAATGATTGAAATTGGTGTTTTCTGCACGTAGACTGTTGCACGTGCCCAACCAAATAAACTCAAAACTGTTATTCGCACCTAACAACGAAAGCACCTTTGAGTGATGTTAAATCAAAAGTTTGATGGCAATTAAATTTCGCTGATCCAGCATCACCTAAGTGACCCTTTTCGAACCGGGCTTTTTGTTTTGGTTTCCTGGGACCGGAGGAGGAGGAGGGGGGGGGGGGGGGGCTCATTCGGCCCCCACCTCTTTAAGTCCAAGAATAATAAAGCTATGACAACGAAACTTGGAGGGCAAATAGTACGTCCAAAGAGGTTTCCTTTGAAGCTGGCGACGTCATATGACGTAACAATTGGGTCAGGTTTTCAAACGGCCGCCATCTTGGATCCGCACCTTCGATTTTTTTCTTTTTCCAGAACCTTTGAAAAATGCCAAAAGTGACCAAAACGTGGCCAAGAACACGAAAATGATATTAAAATGCGAAAGTTTCAATTTTTCAATGAAAAGTTGAAAATTTAAAATTCTAAGAAAAAAGGCTGTCACAAAGTGTTTGTTATGGTGACGTCACACTTGATGGACAAGCACTTGCTATGCCAAATTGTTCCCAGATAAATTTTAGAAAAAGATGTCAAGTTTGGTGGGTTTAGCTTGCTTATTAAAAAAGTTATAAACGTCCTTAGTCAGTGCGGGCACAATCGCCCCCCCCCCCCCCCCGCCCCGGTCTGAATAGGGCTAACAGGGTAGCCAAAGGCGTTGAACATTTTGAATTGGGTGTTGAAAAGAACACCTTGAATTTGTTGGATGAACAGTTTGAAGGCAATCAAACTTCGTTCAAAGTCATTTAACATTACTTAACAAGGAAGCCAAACGCGTTCAACACTGAATTTTGTTGAACGGTGTTCAATGGACAAGTTGAATACGTTTGGCTGAGACCTTAAGACACAACTGTTCTGTTGGTTCCTCCTGCACTTTCGCCTTTATTTCTATGCCGTTCTTAAAAGAACACCTCTCTAAGAAAGGAACTTCCGTAGAGCGTACATGAAGTGTCGGTTCCAGCCGAACTTCAGTCTTTTAGCGAAGAGACTTCGAACTACAAAACTACTTAACCGTTAATTTTCAAATCACGCCCAACGGAAATAAAATAGAAATATGGGCGGAGGTTATGCCTCTTTGTTAAAAGGTAAAAACAAAGTTAAAAAACTCATCCTCACTGTTAAAACTAAAATTAAAATATAGTAGACCCACTTCATGCCCGGATCCCTGATAAAAGCATTTTCATGAAACTCAAACTCAAACTTTTTTCTACAGATTCAACAGACGCAGTGGGCAAAGAAAACTAGCAAGTGCAGAGAAAAAACATGAAAGAAACAATGAAAGAAGAAAAAGCACCGAGTGATCACTGACCGCGACCTAAATATTTTGACTTTTTTACTCTATCCTTCCTAAGGTCAACCACGAGAACGTGGTTCTCACTTGGAGTCTGTGGATTAAATCCTGAAGTGTGACCATTCAAATGAAAGCTATTGAGCAGTACTTTCCTGTGGTGCTGTTTACTATGCTATACAATGTGGTTCTAACTTATCAGTATGGGGATGAAATCCTAAAGTGTGATCATTCAAATTAGAGCAACTTAGCACCATTTCCTGCGGTGGTGTTTGTTTTTCAGTTTATAAAGGTGATCGTTTAAGGGAGTAAATGGGTTAGAATCACGTGCACTGCTTGTATGACGAAAACTCTTGAAAGAAAGCGAGCCACAAAACCTACGCTACCTTGCCTGCTACTCACCTTTAACTTGTATGTGGCTTCAGGAACTTTATAGACAAAGATCTCTAGTTAAACAAAAATGGGGCTACATTTTTATGAAGAGTCAAGCAAAAAAATCTATTCTATCTTACCTGCTACTCTACTTTAACTTGTATGTGGCTTCAGGAACTTTATAGACAAAGATCTCTAGTTAAACAAAAATGGGGCTACATTTTTATGAAGAGTCAAGCAAAAAAATCTATTCTATCTTCCCTGCTACTCTACTTTAACTTGCAAACTCTCTTCTCCTTTAAGACAGAGATCCGTGGCTAACGAATACGCGGACACTCATAGATAAAAATAGCGAGAAAAGCTTAACACAATTTAGACTGACTTAATTAATACATGCAGTGTGAGGTGATAAGACTTAAAACAATAAGTAACATATTTAGCAATGTAAATGTGTCTGCATGGTAAGTATGTTTCTCGCTAATTTTTATCCTTAAATGTTTATCTAAAGTTAATCTGATTCCAAAAAACGACAATGGAACCAAAAAAAAAGGAAGAGAAAAAGAGTTTCCTCCCTACCAGTTGTTATTCGATTTTATCAAACGTGGTTTACAAGTCCTCATAGCCACAGGAACAAACCGTGACAAAGAAAGCCAAAAATCTACCTACAGATATTTTTTACCTTTCCCATTACTCAACTTTAACTTGCGTGGTTTCTAGGTCCTTATGGCCACTGACGGATCACCGACAGAGTGAGCGAGGTAGTCGTCTTCGATAAAATCATTTTCGTCATCGTCTTCTTGTTTCAGTCGGCTCATGGGCTTGTCACGTGCCATCAGGGTGTAGTACCGATACTTCATTATCCGATGCTTGTACACAAAGAACACAGCCACACCCAGCAAAACGAGAATCACCACAACACCCACGCCAATCAACACCTTGTTCACTTTATTCGTCTTCTTCTCTCTGTACGCCAGCACTGTATCAGTTACAGTTGGCGTGACACATTTTTCTGTCTTGACCTCGTTCTCTCCGTCTTCTCCAGTACCCCAGCAGGGAACAGAACGCATGTACGTGACGTTGCGTGTACCGTTAATGCATTCGCCGGTGATCTTTGTCACGTCCTCTGGCCGGCATTTTGGGCATGCGTACAATGACTTCCATACCAAGTAATATTCACAGTTCTCCGGATTAAGGCGCGTGCGGTTGTTTTCGGGGCCTGGGTTACCAACTCCGGCTTTGACGTCACACCTGAGGTCAAGAGTAGTCTTGTATGCTTTCCAATTTCCTGTAGACAGAAGACGAAAGCGGAATTCAGAGGTTATATCGCACTTTTGAGCAAATTTAATGGCTGTGGGACCGAATTTTGACGACCCATACAGGTGTAGACGTGTTGTATTTCCGTCGAAAGACCTCGAAATGCGCCATTAATTCCAGGAAGCGGCTAATATAATCTGGCAAAACCAGTAAGAAACTGGCAAGCATAATATTGAACTATCCAAACGTAAAAACAAAGGCAATCACGACTTGGTCGCACGCTTTTTAACCGCGCTTGACGCCAGGTAACAAGGCGCATAATAATCGCCGCTTATCTAACAAGTGCAAATGGGAAATTATTGTACTCAATTTTCAGCTTCGGTAACCGTATCGTTGTTGATTATTACTATTTTTTGCATCGTTTCCGACAAAACTTATACTTGGAGGGTCGTAGCACTTGACATAGCATCGAATTTCCTAACAAAACAAAAAGCAGGGTTATTCTCTGATCGCCTGTGTGCGATTAGGCTCGATTTCCGCCGCTCTCTCGAGTCCGGTCTTCGTTCGCGGGCTCATTTCCCGAACAGCGGCTGATAATCGAGCCCAGTATGCGGTGAGCCAATCAGAAAGCTAGCAAATTCAATAACCGAGACCGAGAATAAAAAAAAATTCCTTCGAGTTTTGATTGTTTCTTTGTGTTGTTTGCGGCTATTGTGATTGGTTGGTGTCGAAAACGTACAACACTGTACGCTTCACCGCGGTCACCATACTCTCCAGCGAGGTTCTTGTCTCTTTCCGACGCCTCGTCTGTCTTCTTGACTCTAAAACTCAACGTTTTAATTTCCGCATCCAAATCCGAAATCTGTTTTTGACTCATGATCGCCTTGTTGTCTGTTCCTTCGTGGTCGCCGGTTTGTTGAAAACGTACAACGCTATACGCTTCCTAGTAAATCATCCGTTTTAAAGCGGTTTTCAAATGAGTGTTGTAAAACCAAAACCAAACTAATTGCTCTGACCAATCACAACAGGAACAAAACACAAAATGAACCAATCAGAAATTGAAGCAATTACAAGTAATTAGCGTCAAGCGCGATAAAACGCGTGCGAGGAAATCACCATTGACTTTGGTTTTACATCTGATTGGTTGAGAAAGCGGCGCGAGCTTTTTTATCCAATCAGAGAGCGCAAAAAGGAAAAACAAAGCAAACACAACATTACTTTCGACACTCACTTGAAAACTGCTTTAAGGAGCAACTTCAGAATACGCGTTTTCATTCCGCTCACAAACAAACAACACTTCAATTTTACACTCCACTCGACTACAGGTTTCCTCGCAACTCAGTTATTTGACTCTTATATCAACGAGAGCTCTACATACAACTGCGCTCTGAATACAAGAAGGGTTTAACGCATTTCCGGTTATTGTGCAACTAATCAAACAATCAATCAGCTTAAATCAATTAACAATGTGCTACAGTTCCCGACAGTTGAAGTAATTATTAAAAACCGCCGTATTATGTATTAGTAATTGATAGATTGACTGACTAACCAACTGACTGACTGACTGACTGTCTGACTGAATGACTGACTGAATGACTGACTGAATGACTGTCTGACTGACTGACTGTCTGTGTGACTGAATAACTGACTGTTTGACTGAATGACTGACCGACTGACATATAATCCACTTACTGCCTCTACCAGTCCAACACTTGCCACCGTGCAACAAGTCCACAAACAAACCAGAGCGGACATCGTCTTTTGCTCTGTAGCCCATCACGGATCCAAGACTAATGGCCCGGACGCTGTACCATGACGACCTGCAAGCCATCACGGGAAGGGGGAGCTTCACACCGGTATCCCGATCACGATATGTGCAAGAGCTGTTATCGTGATTTACGGTACAAAGGTTTACATAAAGAGCTGGTCTGTACGGCCAGATGATGTCCCTAAAAAGATCAGCAAGAGACTCGCTTTAAACAACAGTACACACGGTATAATTGATCTTTCTTCTATAAAAGCCATGTCGTACAAGCGGTTTATGAATATAAAAGTAGTTTGTGACTAAACGGGAAAAACGTAAATCGCACACGACATTTTCAGGCCACTTTCTCTATTATCCGAGGCATGCTTCCGTAATTAGCTTTCAAATTTGGCGCCGGCAGCTAAATAAAGCCCCGGATGTGTCGCTGCATTCTGGGCGATGAAATGTTTACCCTCCCATACTTACATACTAGGCAGCTTAACGGCAACGCCAAGGAAAACGTCACTTTAAAAATGATTTCCAAATATTTCAAACGTCTTCGCGATAGTTTCAACGCGTTCAATCGGTCTAATGTAGCCGAACAATCCGGGAGCTGACTCTGTAACGACGGCGTTACAGTTCAGGTAGAAGAAAGAAAGTTCACTGTCGAGTGTTCACGTTCTACATAAAACTTTGAATTTGGTCATTTCACGTTGTTGTTTTGCAGAGGACGGCAAAGAAATGTACCAAAATCTGTATCGCACGTGCAGAGTCTTTGTTTTGCTAATTAAACCTTTTGTTTTGTGACGTTCTTGTCAGCCGTCGCCGTTGTGTTTGCTTAAGTTCCCTACTTCCCCGAGGACAACGGGAAAGAAACGTCACTTCATAACACAAGCCCATGTTACTTGAACTAACTTATTATTTGATTATTCTATAGTGTGACCGCGCTCAAGTAAAGAAAGTAAATAAAAAAAAATCGCTTGTCGTGCGTTCACCTTCTCCCTAAAATTTTGAATTTGGTTATTACAAATCGTCATTTTGCAAGACAGTAAAGAAATGTACCAAAATGTACAAAGAACGTGGAGGTTATTGTTTTGTTAATTAAACCTTTTGTCTAGTGTCGTTCTTGATGTCGTCCTTGTCCTACCAAGGGGAGAGGGGGGGGGGGGACAGGGGGGCGGGAAGCGGGAGAAAAAGGGAAAAATTACGCAACATTGCGCAATATTTCGCAATCGAAAAAATGCAAAGGGGCGGGAGCCAAAAAATACAGGGCGGGAACCGGGATTAAAAGGTACGGGAAGCGGGAGGTTTAAACCCCCCTTCCCCCCCCCCCCCCCACTACCAATAAAACTTGAAAAGCATTCAACTTAGTGAACCGCCCAAGAGAGCTTTATCACATGACTTAGAAAGGTAAAAGTCGGGTGATAAAATGTCCAGTTAGGATGGTGTTTATGGACGGTGCCTCCTAATACAGAGGTATTTTTGCAAAGGTTATGACTACGGGAAAAACACAGATCTTAGCAAAAATTATTGGAATCCAAAAAGAAAAATGTGGGTAGCCACGCATTTTTAAGAGATAATTAAGCAACCATAATTCTGAAAAAAGCTTAAAAATGCAAAGAATGTATGACAATTTCTTTCCTAATTTAAGATCAATTATCTCTGAAAAATGCGTGGTTACCCCCAATTTTCTTTTTGGATTCTGAAAGTCCTTGCTAAGAACTGCTTTTTCCACATATTCATAATCCGCGCAAAATTACCTTTGCTATAGTGGGTAAATTCCTTAACAACCCCAATCTCGTTCCCAGAGGCTGCATTCCTTTTGGTCAGCACCAAGGATGCAAGACCTCTGGGATAATCAATGTCAAAATGCTGGCGAATCGAAATCTGATTGGCTACTATTTTTTACCGGAAGTCTACGAGAAAGAAGTGTCAAAACAGGAAATAAAAGTACTTAGAATGCTTTTGCTGGACGTTTTCGATCACGTCAGAGACGGACAATGGGAAAGAAATCTGAAAATGGGCGATGCAAACTAACAAAGAATCGAAATACAGTCAAATTCAAATTCATGTTAGAGAAGACGCAAAAAGCTAACTGGTGTCGATCACATGATTAAAACGAAAAAGGCGCCAAAACCTTGTGATATGTTGCAGCGGTTCTTGAGAAAGCTGAATGAATACCTGCTGCAAGATAGACGACGCGACGGTTGAAGAAGGAGTACAATTTTTGGATTAATTCCTCTAATTTCCAGCTCTAAAGTATGGTTCATGGACACTGATGGCTTGAAAATTGTTCTCAACATTGTCTAAAGAGGATGGAAGCTGGCAGTCTTTCCAGTGCAGCCGTACTGAGAAGTTAAAATAAGCGGCTTTGTTTTAAAAATCCGTTCACTCCGCGGAGCCATGTACAAGTTTGATGGAACAGAAGACAGAATTTAAGCTTAAGCTTATTTTGTTGAACTGGAGCCGATAATCTCACTGTAGCTGAAAAGTGAATGGTAGATTGGATTCTTGAATTAAGTGGTGCAAAAACTGTTGCAGCGACCGGACAGAATGACAAAAACAACGAGAACAGCGATCCTGTTTATTTTTGCAGGACATCGTAGCTGTCGTATTTGTAAGCTTTGACAGTTTGCAGCTGGCAAGACTGATAAACCTCGTCGAGTGTAGGTAAAAGGTCTTTCTCCAGTATTAAGATTAAATTGTTTTCACTCTCAACTTTGATTGTCTGTGTAAGAAATCGTCCATCCTTGATTGTGATAGATTTTTAATGTTTCTAGCTGTACTAAAAAGTGGCTGTTCAGTTTTCCTTGATTCATTGAGTTGAATTATTTATAGACCTGTGATACTCGTTACTAAATTGTACCTAAGTCATTTTTTTGTGTTTATTCTATGTAGTGTTTTAGTATTTCGGCGAACGAGCTTTCCGTACAAAACTTATACCGTAGTAAAATATTTACCGACGTAGTGGTGGAGAAAACACAACACCAGCACAGTCGAAAGGCGAACATAACACAACGCCTGCTCAGGCACGTTTCATAAATAAATGACCGCTCTACTTTGTCCAAGACCGTTTAATAGCATCAGTACAGTTGATTTGCTCTGTGTCTTCCTTAATAAATAAGCAATCGCACTCTGTAAAAAATTTAAGCTAATTTTTACGCGTATATGCCGCGCGCTAAAAACAAGGTCAAGTTTTTTTAAGGTTGATTTCTTGCTCAATTAGACTTTTCAAATTAGTAAGCTTACACATTATTCGACTGCTAAAGAACCTCGTCCATGACTATCGTTTTCTTTCAAGATGTCGCTGAAAATTTGTTAATTTTGTAAAGGGCCGTAAGATGTCAAATAAAATTTGCGGCGGCACTTCAAACTCCTCGACAATGGCTACGTTTTCAGTACCCTTGAAAACGTTCATGCTTGATATTTGTTCTTCTATCAAAAAGTTTAATGAGGATACGGCTACAATAAAAGAGTTAATTTTCTCTTCACCACTGTTGTTTAAAAAACACACACAGTCAGTCACAAACGAATGGAGGCAGCCAGTCACTGAGAGATCTTCCATATTCACCTGGCAGTACACAAATGGTATCTTTACCATCAACAACAACAGTCTTCAGCGCCTCGTATTGGCGTTCTTTGCATTAGAGGTCCGGTCTCCTTTCTGAACTGAATTTTCTAACGCGAAGTGAAATAAATTTATAGAAACCGGTGCGGCCATCTTCGCGAGACTGCGAGCGGGGATGATTTTCATTTTCACGCGAGTCTCGCGTGAATGTCAATGGCGCCAAAAACAAGGGGACATCGTAATATTTCGCGCCTTTTTTGTCTTTACACGACCCATAACGCATGCTCAGTTCGCAAACTGTCGAGCATGCGCTTTAAAAAACCGGAAGCCTAAAAAGTGGCATCCGGTTTTTGATTATCCCAGAGCCCGTGGCATTTCGATCCCGCTGACCGTAAATGCGCGCGGGCTCTGGGGACGAGATTGTAACAACCCCGAATATCTCGGTCCGAATCGAGATGCGCAGAACGTATGCGCAGTAACAAAAAGGAGGCACCGTCTTTAAAGTCATGTCACAAAACGTCCAGGTAGATCACTGGGAACTGGTATCCGCAGTCCTAAAATTAATGGTAAAAATCTGAATCGTTTTTGAAAGGATCGAAATCTTGAGGATCCTTGATGATCTTTGCAAGGATCTTAAGGATCTTTTCACGTAACTCAAATAACCTTTTAAGGACCTTTTAAAAAGGAACCTGAAGAATCGTTGCAGGAACCTTAAGGATCTATTTAAAAAAAATATGCAAGATCCTTGAAGATCTTCGAGGATTAGAGGTGAAGATCCTTTTAAAAGCATCCCCGTCAAGATCTTCAAAGATCCTTCCAAGATTTTCACAGGGCCTGTTTAGAATGGGGGCCTGACACTAGATTTCAAGAGTCGAAAGCTTCTGTTATGTACTGTATATGACAGGATCAAGAAACAGTATTTGCCTTTATCTACTAAACCGTATTTTCCTGTGCTGCTGTTTATTATGCTGTAAAGGGTGGTTCTAACTTTTGCGTCTGTGGATAGAATCCTAAAGTGTGACATTCAAATGAAAGCTACTGAGCAGTACTTTCCTGTGGTGCTGTTTATTATGTTGTACAAGGTGGTTCTAACTTTTGAGTTTGTGGATGAAATCCTAAAGTGTGACATTCAAATGAAAGCTGCTGAGCAGTACTTTCCTGTGGTACTGTTTATTATGCTGTAAAGGGTGGTTCTAACTTTTGAGTCTGTGGATGAAATCCTAAAGTGTGACCATTCAAATGAAAGCTACTGAGCAGTACTGTGCTATGCTGCTGTTTATTATGTTGTACAAGTTGGTTCTAACTTTTGAGTCTGTGGATGAAATCCTAAAGTGTGAACATTCAAATGAAAGCTGCTGAGCAGTACTGTGCTATGCTGCTGTTTATTATGTTGTCCAAGGTGGTTCTAACTTTTGAGTCTGTGGATGAAATCTGCAAGTAGAGGGGGAGGGGAGGGTCACTTGTACACGTATTACCTCCTTCCCTTTGACGGCGGTCCTGGTTGGTGTGGCAACACTTCAATCATGGGTCCACCCGGACGAGAAAGCCTGCTGAGATCATATTCTACATCAGGAGCTGCGGTGAACTTACACCCGTTAGAGTCACAACCATCTTTAGCTGGGAAGGCTTTAGTGTTGTTTCCACAGGGAAGACAGGTTTCACTTCCTTTCTGAAACGTGAAACAGATAAAATGGCATTCATTAGAGCGTCGACAGTTTTTCGCGTATGACTGCGATTGGTTAAAATAAAATTGCTACTTTTTCCACCAATTACAAGCCAAACCAAATCCGATTGTCTTTGCTGTAGGCATTTTTCTTCGTTTTGCGCCTGCTAAGGGTTACGTGTAATTCTTAAGCTTTGAGGTCTGACTGATTTGTTGCGTTCTTTGTACTTCTTATGACTGGCCAGATTCCATCTTGGTTTTGCAACTTCCCATAGAAACTCTTCTAAAAATGAAGAAATTTAAAATACGTTCTCTTTGAATGCATTTAGCGCGACACTGATGGAAATACCACCTAAAGACAAGATAAATAGGGCTCAAACTGCGAAGAGAATTAAAAAATGTTAGTGTTATAACTAAGGTCACACTGGATTTTGATCACAACCTGAGTATCAGGCTTTTCGGGCGAGAAGGAGCGTGTGGGGGCGATCCGCGAAGAAAGGTTATATTGATCACACAGGCGTAGTGTGGCTTCGGAAGCTGAACTCGGGATTGCCGTGTTACAAAGCATCTGGAACTTCCAGCTACAAGTACAGCCACTCTAACCATAAGGCCACACAGTTACTGCAAACCACATTGCTTCTAACAAAAGGCTTTTAGAGCTTTGGTCACACCAAATTCAAGGACTTTTCACAGAACAAATAGTAACTCTCAAGCACCCGATGTTATGGCATGTTGTTAATCCCAAGAACACCCTGAAATTCTTGCTATTAGAGGTTCACTTTGAAGACCTAGCATACAAAACTTTATTTGGTTTATTAACTTCGGCTGAGAAAACAACGCGGTTACGTATGGTAGAAAAGCCAAGCACTTATAAAGATGACTGTTAAAATTGCAGGTCTTTACAGCTTTGCACAAAGACACGAAATGTATTTGAACCTTTTAAGCCCCAGTAGAGAAAAGTATTTATTTCCTCCTTGCCACGTTACTACATACTCAGAAATACAGATCTTGAGAATAAAGGAAACGATTAGCAAAGATCAAATGTCTTGATGTTCAAACAAATTCTCCCAACTCGCACTGTATGAAAGATATGAAGGCCAGTGAGGAGAAAGTACATGTGTCTGTTGGCGCTTAAAGGATTAAACAGTTTTCTTCTTAAGCATTGTGACTTGCGAGTAAGCGTTACCTTAGTAGCAAACGTTTCTCCTTTGCACGGATTGCATTTTTCGGATCCCGGTGAACTTGCCGTTCCATTTGGACAAATGGTACAGTCTGTATTGCCCGATGTGCTGCGATAACCCGCGGGACACGGTGTACAGTTGCGGGCTTCTCCAGATGTTGTGCCAAGAACACTGATGTTGGAGACTTTAGCTTCAAATGCAGTCGACAAAGAGCGTGTCTCGTCCTGTTGGTGAAACACCCATCTGTGGAACAATGTCGCAGCAATCAAAATCTAGTTTCTCCTAAGTATATATGACAAATACAAGTGTCCAGGTTCTGAGAATAACAAATAACGTCAGAGAGCACAGAAGGATATTTTAGATAGAGCGCTACAATAAACTTCGCATTATCTTAACTACTGTAGTACATTCAATTCTGAAACAGGAAATAGGTCCGTGGAACTTATTGTAATTACAGAAGGAAAAAATGGGGCAACTTGAAAAAATGGGGCCACCTCTCTCTAGTTTCTCGCATATCTAGCAAAAACCATTTTATACTGTTTAAGTTTTGTTTTCCTTTCAAGAATTCACTTCATATGTTCCTCTTGGAGTTCCAGGACCATTCTGTGTATACAAGAAAATGTTCTCAGTTTTGATTTAACCAGAGTTTTGACCCCAAGAAATAAAAAATACCTCTGACAAAGCCCCTTTCATTTTTCTACTATCGAAATAATAACATGAAACTCTAACCTGAAAGAATAGTTGCCTTTTTTAGTGTATAAAAGTGCACCATGACTTCCTCTGACATAGCCCCTTTCATTTCTCAGACATAGCTCCTTAACCTCATAAGCACCTCTGACATAGCCCCTTTCATTTCTCTACTATCGAAATGATCACATGAAACTCTTACCTGAAAGAATAGTTGCCCTTTTTCAGTGGATAAATGTGCACCACGTTTTCGCCGTCTCGTTTTTTCTCATGTCTATAGCTATACCTTCCTTTGGGGCTTGTACAGTTTATTTGATCTGCAACTGTGTTGTTCGTCCACACTTGAAATATCAGGTTACAGTCCTGTATCTTAGCCAGATGTTCTCCTCGTGAAATCTTCGGCGGCACACCGGTCAAATTGCAGATCACGGAGCAGTTGAATACCACCCTGGCTAGTTCAGAATCCACTTGAAACTCAGGTGACTGAAGAACCGCATGAACATTTCCCAAAACGCGCTCTGTGCGAATGACATTCCCCGCTGATATCCAACCATTCTACAAAAGAAGACAAGAGACATGTATACATTTATGTCACATTATGGAATTCCCAACAAATAAGAAACCATTTTTGACATTTTTATAGGTACGTCGCACAGAGCCACAGGTAGCCCACACAGGAAGCCCACACAGCCCACACAGCTGCAGCTTAACCCACTTCCCGTAGCATGAAGTAATTGAGAGTATTGCTACTCCCCCTGATGGGATGCTAGTCTATCGCAGGGTATCCCCAGCAGTATATCGCCAGCACCCATTATATACACCTGGGTGGAGAGAGACAATGCGGGAAAAAGTTTCGAAAGAAACGACACAATGGCAGGGATCGGGCCTTGACCCACCGACACTCAGATCTGAAGTCCAACATACCAACCACCATTGCACCCCCACTTGGCGAATCAAATTACCGATGATTTATTGGCATTTCTATAATGAATGAGCAACTTGACAATTTGAACAATTATTCACCTGCCCCTGTTGTCGAAAGGCTGGATAACTTTATCCGCTGGATAAACCACTATCCGGTGGATAGTATCTATTAGTAAATGGATTTTTTTTGTACTGAAGATGGCACAAATCATCTCTATACTTGTTATGCACTGAAAGGCCCTTTGCCTCTAAAGGGCTTGCTAAGTGTCAGTTAAACCATAATGAACGCAAACGCAAATTCCAGCTCCTTTCTTTAATTCTAAAACTGTAATTATCAAGATTTTATGCGTGTTCTGCAAAATTGTATATCAAGTTATGTACAACCAGGTGTGAACGTGTTTGAAACTAACACCTTGTGAACAATACAATAACCAAACAACCACAATATTATTCCAACATTGTCCTCAGTACTGTACAAACCTTAACACTACAGTCCCCAGCACATTGAGCAGTAAAACCTTCAGGTAACGTGTTGTTCCTCCACACATAGAAATGTTTTCCTGGTAAAGCGACATGACCTGGATTGCACTTTTTACATTGCACCCCAGTTGAGTAATAACTTTTTTCACACCGTTGGCACCGAGGTTTATTATCCTTGTTAGAAATCTCATACCCAGGTTGACAACGACACTGCACTGTCTCTGGTCCAAGGGCTTTTTGGTCAGGCTGACGGTTGCAAAGGACTCTGGGGCCTTTAAAGCCTGCAGAAAACAGAGGTTGACTCATAGTCAGTGTTTGCCATGTACAAAAAATAATCCAGAAATTTTAGTTGGACTCTAAATGGTAAGACTACATGAATGTTTGCTTTGCCCGACCGGAAAATTTCCAAAATAAATGGAATGTCTTGAGAGGTACAAAATTCTCAACCGTAGTATCCAAGCTTACGGAAAATTGTGTTCCATTTACTTTTTTCTACCAGTTCCAGGTCCTGCGTCAATAGTCAAACTAGTTCCAAATTTTCAGCAATATCACAGTGAATTGCAAAAATGGTACGTGCTAATCTCGAACCGAATTTCCCATTAGAGAGGTTTTGCTTACCACTTATCACAAACCGTAGACCAACCGTTTTCCCCTGTAAATGGTAAAAGCCATTTTGATTTTGCCGTTTTGGATATGCCTAGGCCAAAGAGACTGGGTACCATCTTATGTTCTACAAGAGTGTTTTTTTTGTAGGAAGGGTTCTCAAGGTCATGATATTCTGTGGGGGAGGGGACGTAAGGGGTCTTATGTTTTGCCTTGTTACCTCTGTCACGTTTCCCCAAGTTGTCACATAACCCTACTGATGTGTATAAACGCTACACCTTTTGAAGCAAATTCATACTTGTTTCGTTAACAAAAAATCGCATGACAAACGAATTTTATGTGCTTCTTCTAGTAAATTTGATCGGGTGGATTTCTCATAGTGACAAGCATCTAGTAATTTCTCCTTACAATATCACTACTTGATCAAACATACAGGTCATGAGAATAAAGATGATGATCACCAAAGACAAAATGTCTTGATGTTTATGCAAATTCTCCTAATTTAACTACCATGGATGTCAATATTGGGGTTTACAGGGTTAACTCCTTGCAAATTCCCTAGAGAAATTGAAAGTGAATGGTAAAGAGAATTCACATTTTAAGCTAATGGCTCACCCAACTTACCCTTCACTGTGACATAGGTAGGATATACAGTGGTAGTACATGGCGATGATGATTTACATGAACACATATTTATGCCTCCAGGAGCACGAATTATGTCATCATCTGTGCAGTTAGGTAGAGGAAGACACTTTGAAGCACCCAGCATGGCGTAGGTATTTGGTGGACAACTTTCACATTTTTGCTGACCTGAAGAATGATTAATAGAAATCACACTGTTTTAAACAAGAAGGGCAACAAACCACGAGAACAAGCCACAAGGGTTTAGCCTGTGACAGGAGCCCATTACCAGGAGCGTGCAACTGCCCTATATTCCTGTCACGGCATTTTCACAGACGAATTTATTTTTAGATTTGAATTTACCATGAATACCAGACTCCCACTGACTCGTTGAGCCCCGACGACCAATCACAGGTAGCATATTTAATTTTCGAGGGAAAAATGTAGTCTAAAAATAAACCGGTCTGTGAAAACGCCGTGACATAGGCTTAGTATGGGAGTTGCACGCTCCTGGTAATGGGCTCCTGCCTGTGAACAGTCTCTCTGGTCGGGGAAAGAGACAAGAAAACAAAGGGCGAGAACGAGCAAAGAGACAGGGAGGGGGTGGGGAAGGAAGGAGGGGGAGGGGGTGGGGAAGGAAGGAGGGGGAGGGGGTGGGGAAGGAAGGAGGGGGAGGGGGTGGGGAAGGAAGGAGGGGGAGGGGTGGGAAGGAAGGAGTGGGAGAGGGAAGTGCACGCTCGGCTTGCTTCACTCGCTGATATATTTCTGTGCTTTTTCCTCACTGCAGAGCCTGTTCACAGGCTACAAGGGTTGGGTTGTTGGATTAAAAGTTAACCATAGTTTCTCTTGCTATTTGTTACATTAATTTTGTCCTGACTGAAGTTTTGTTCACCTATATCTGGATAACACTATCCATTGCTTCTTGATTTTAACTTTATCAGTTGATGGCATACCATCACAAAATGCATCTACTTTGATTATCGTCAATTCCAACAAATACTTTAGATACCTTTGCACAGTGTGGACTGTAAAACCATGGAATAAGTTGTATGTATACTCACCTTCCTTGTCCTGGTATTGGAAATAAGAGCATGCAGTACAGTTTGAAGCACTCTGCTTGTTACCATAGTAACCAGGAGGGCAAGGTGTACACTTAACATTAGGCTCAACTGTGCCAACCTACAAATTATATTTAATGTTAATTCACGTTAAGTATGCAAGCTGGGTAGGCAGGTAAAGTCATACATGAGCCAAGGAGGCTCACATGGCCCGAGCTTATCCCAGTTTCTGTGGCATGAAGCAACTGGGAGTATTGCTACTCCCCTTGGATGGGATGCTAGTCCATCTCAGGGCTACCCCAGCAGTATGCCACCAGCATCCATTTTATACACTTGGGTGGAGAGAGACAGCATAATGTATTTACATGTAGTAAGTTTCATAGTGGCAAGGACTGGGGCTCGAACCACCATCCACGTAAAGTACGCAAAGGTTAGATTTATTGACCTAGTTGATGAATACAAATTTTTGTGCTTCACTTCCCACAGTCATAGCACCACAGTTTCTTTAGAAACTTGGTTCACACTTGCAACATATCAGCTGCAAAGCTGACAATTTGTCAATCTTACCAGTGTGAACTGAAAAAAGACATTTAAAGCTGCAGTAGGAACACAATACAATTCCCTGTACAAATGTTTGGGTAAAATGTCTGTAAACAGTGGTTTCATTCATTTTTGAAGTAGGAGGATCTATGAGTTACAAAAATAGATGGGCATTCCTGGCATGCAATTAGGGCTGAGGGCCTGGGTTCGAGCTTATAGTGAGGGGTGGGGTGGGGGAGCATCCTTCCCACAGAAATTTTTGAAAATTGGAGTCTCAGAAATGCACTTTTCAGTACTCTAAGAAAGTAACTTTACATTTCGATTTTCCATTGACACTAAAAAAAGAACTGAAAGAACAGTAAATATACCCCATGACAATGCTCTGAGTTTTCACTTAGTTTTCAAAGTACACCCTGAGTTCACATTCTCCTGCTTGCTAGCATTAATTGTGAAACCATTTCAAAGTGCATTCTTTTTAATCACATGAAATTTCACATGCACGTTTTACATGACAGCTTCAGAGGAAATACTGGTAACTAATTTCACACAAACACGGAGACAGAAGTGATTTATTTGTCTGGGATTGCAGTAATCTTTGGGCACAGAAATATATGTAACTTGCCAAAACATCACCACTTTACTTAAGAAGAGTGCTAAACGATAATGGAAACTAGGTTTCTTTAAAGTTCTTGTGTTCAACTTACAGAGACACTGAGATCTTTTAAGGCTGACCTAAAAAGCTAAGGGGGGTACGTGCGGGTGCTGGTACCCAGATCTTTTAGTGTTCACTTCAGCTTTAAAATAATCTATATCACAAAGTATATTATTAAGAAGGCAAAATCATGCTGTATATTAATGTAACAAAAGGCACTTTGGGCACATTTGTGCTTTCCACATTTCTCTACCATAGTTGTCTCAATAATGCCTGTCAAAATTGATGACAACATAGCACCTGGTGTTGGCTCCTTTGTTGTCAATTAGAGATTGCCTGCTTTCTGCTTGTGTAGCCTGATGCAAACACCCCTGGATAGGAGTTTTTAAGAATCCAATTCAAAGTACTAAAACATGTATATAAGGTCCACGCCCCTGACATATCCTCTTCCTTATTTGTACATGTAATAACGTTAATCTTGATGACCAATTTTTTCCATAACAATCAGTAGTTTTATTTGCACAAAAATTTTTCTTCCATGTGCATTGTTATTTCTTAAATAACAAATGTACATTGAAACTTGATCATGTAACTTACCAAGGTAATAGAACGAATATAAGCCTTGTCTATGTAAGTGTATCCATAACTGTAACACCTCTTGCGGAAAATCCACTTGAGCGTATGAGTACCCTACAAAATTTATTTTGTTAATAATGACGCTTTCTTAAAAGTGCTTTTCAGATGTCAATTACAAGAAATTAAACTATTAGTCTGAAATGTCAGCCATCTCCTCTCCCTAAGATACATGTAGCTGATATTTGAGACTAGTAAACTTTGTACAAAAATAACAAATTATAATCAAAGGCTCCTATAAGCTAACTCCAGTGTTCTTACCAGGATTTTCTAGTTTGGGGTCCAGAGGACCCATAGACAAGCTAAAAGGGGATCACGAGGGAGAAAAGCAGGTCACAATATAGATACAGTTAACTTCAAGTTTTACTCACAGCTAAACTGGGTTAGAGTAAATACCCTTTACTGGGTTAGAGTAAATACCTCATACTTTCTTAGATAATAAATGTTCAGTGTCTGAATGAAGACACCATAACCATTTAAATTTTGGTTAATATTAAAAAGAAATGTACGTATGTTACATACAGCATGTAAGGCATTTTTTTCTTTCTTTCACCCTTGGGACCCCTTGGGACCCCTTGGGCTAATTCTAGTGTGGCATTTCCTGAAGAGTGCGGCAATGCCGCAATGCCACAGTCTGGTAAGAACACTGTAACTCATGAAAACAAAATGCTCTTAACAAATAGTCTGCATGGACGCAGGGTATATATATATTTCAGCTCAGACTTTGATCAGTTTTAAATCTTAATTTTTAAAAGTGTTTGTTGATAAATAAATAATTACATTACATTATCACTTGCTTGTTGCTCCTTTGCAATTTTGGTAATAAATGCTTTCTTGTGCTTTTGTTCTGCTGATTTGTATTAGATACTTTCTTATTGCACTCAATCATTCTTGGGTGAGTTAGTCCAGTGGCAAGTCATCCTCTTCACAATCAGACGGTACACAATTCAATCCCCAGATGGAACAAAAACCTTAGTTTTTCTTTCTTTTATTCCTTTTTTCAAAGGTTCTGATGAGTGCTTTTTGCTTACGTCATTTAACTCTCTATATATTTATTGGAAAATCTCGTGAAGTGGTGTCAGAGTCCATAAAAATATTAAAATGATAGAGATTTTCTTTGCACTAGTCAAGGAGACTGCATACTTGTAACTGATACTGTGGTTAGGTTGCTGGAAAACAAGGTACATCTCGTGTGAGTTGTACATTTATTAATGTGTCTTGCATGACTAGTTACTTCATGTTGCAAAAAAGTGTCAAAACAAAACAAAAATACTTTTATGTTCACATTTTTGAGGCAAATACCTGTCAGTAGCTTTAAATTACATCCTGTATAGGCGACATATAAATTATTTGTTAATGTGTGACTTGTGCATTTCCACAAATGTTGTGTCTAGTTGAATATGTCATGCATGACAAAATGTAAATAACATATAACAGGACAAAGATATAAATAAATGAATAAATAGACAGCCAAATAATACTTAAACAGTGACAACAGAGACAGTTCATCCCAAAAATGAATAACTGATGAATATAATTACAGGGCTTCTGACACATGTATTATGCAATAGTGCGATTTTGCACAATTGATCTTGAATCACATCCAATCGCATAATCCATGAGAAATCTTATAATATTGGATTCTCAATGTTGTTGAAAATCTAATGACAGTACGTGTTCTATGTGAAACTGTATCCAAAGAAATCGCATAATTTGCTGCATAATAGACCTTTTCTGCCGCATAATGTGACCTCCTGGAAATTCCGCATTATTTCCCAATATTTTTCGCAAACTATCAGAAGGCCTGTAATTAGTACTACGGACTTACTTTAGTCAAGTTGTACACCCTTGTAGTCCACTGAAATTGATTACCAGAGTAATCCAAAACTTGTTGACTGTCGATAAAAAATCCCAGACCATCACATCCCAAATATCCTGGCCTTTTACAATCACGGCTGTCCACCCGATAATCAAAACTAACTTTGCTGTCTCGCATGACGAACATCTTTGTCATTAACAGCACAGATGTCATACATCTTGATAAGGAATTTTCTCCAGAATCAATTGTGAAGTTATCAGCTGAAAAAGGGAACCAAAATTAATTGCTTTAAACTAATGCCTTAAGCTGAAAAAGCTTCTTTTATGGCATGTTCTTTCCAAATTTAAGCTCAATTATCTCTCAGCCTGAGAAAATGCATGGTTACCCCCAGTTTCCTTTTTGGATTCTGACAGCCCTTGCTAAGATCTGCTTTTTCCACAGTCATAACCTGCACAAAAATACTGGTGAATTAGAGGGCAAATTCCTTAAAGAATTTAAATATCTCAGACCAGACCCAAGACAAGGAGAAAGTATGCGCAGTAACAAAAAGAGGCACTGTCCTTAATTATAATCAATACAGCCAAACCTCATTTGTCTAGCCACCTGCAGTGTGGTATTGCTGTAAACAGCAAAATTAGCAAAAATGCAAATCTCGAAACAACCACCACTTTAATATGCCTATACATTATTATTATTATAGTTATTGTTATTATTATTATTGTTATTATTATTATTAATTATCGTTAT
Organism: Siderastrea siderea; assembly: GCA_964030785.1. Taxonomy (NCBI): domain Eukaryota; kingdom Metazoa; phylum Cnidaria; class Anthozoa; order Scleractinia; family Rhizangiidae; genus Siderastrea; species Siderastrea siderea. Next base: position 21,596,716 of record OZ034979.1, on the reverse strand, counting down.
TATTTATTAATACTTTTATGATCATCATCATCACTGGATGCCTAGCCTACATAGCAAGTGTTTTGGTTGGTGTAAACTTCCATATGTTTGAGGCATTTTTTTTGCCTTATGGTTATAAATATATGTGAAAATTGGGGTGAGGGAAGAAAGAATAGTAGGAGGGGAGAGGGGTGGGGAGAGCATGAGCTCACAAATCCTCCCCTCTGCTCCCCCTCCTCGCACTTTTTTGCCCTTGCCCCAATTGTCATGTGGCCAAAAAGTGAAAAATGCTTCATGCATGCAGAAAACCTCGGCCTTTCTTTCTCTTTTGTACAGCACCTTTAAATTTTAAAAGCCAGAGGTCTAATGGACATTTCAAATAGGCCAATACTGGTATCCTTCTGGCCTTACTGGCTACTTTCCACTTCAAAGAGGCCAGTTCTCACAGTAAGCTAAAGCACTATTACAAATAACGAAAATGTACGTGACTGGTGGCATCATCACACTTAAAGATTAATGTGAAGATCTATGTATTTTGTAGCAGGTGTAAATGCCATACAGGTATATGGGGCAGCACCTCTCTTGACTAAAAGTTGACAAAGCTACATTACGTATGTTACATTGCATCAATGTGGACTTTTCAAACTGCTAAGCCAGTGTTATTTGTTTCTGAGTTTTCCACCTTGAGTTTAAACCCTTTTTACAAGCCCCAATGGTGATCAGCATCAATTTTCTCCTTATGATGTCTGTGCACTATAACACATGTACACGTCATGAGAATTTAGGAAATTTAGGAAATGATAGGAGAAGAAATGTCTTAATGTTTAAACAAGTTCTCCCAATCAGTAATCAGTAGTCAATGAGATGCATGGAAACCAGTAAGGAGAATTTGTATAAAGATGTCGAGGTTCAAAGGGTTAAACATAATATTAAATATTATGTTTAACCCTTTGAACCTTTTTTACAATACATGTAGGTCGAGTCTTAACTTCAGAGTTTACATGTAAAACCAGACTTCAGAATGTGTACATGTACAGGAGAACCAGAAAATCCCACAAGTTTGACTCCGAAGATAACTTGTTATTATAGTGGAATCCTGATATAATGAAGTGCTAATTGGGGACTGGCACAATTTGTTCATTGTAACAGGGAATAAATGTTCATCTTTCCTATCTTACACCACAATGAACAATAAACACACCTTTAATGACAAGGGTTCTTTTCCATGGATTTTACTATTACTGTCAGTCAAATTACTGGGCTGAAAAATATCATTCGTTATACCAGGTCTTTGTCATATAGGGGTTTTTTATATCAGGGTGCCACTGTATTAGTATTATTATTATTATTATTATTATTATTAAATCGTACTTACCACTTGCTTTCCATGCCCGACAAACTTTGACGTAATCACGTGAAATTTCACAGTAAGTTACCATGTCTGAACCTTCTGGGGGTTTTGTGCCATTGTTTGTCCAATCCCTCCAGTTATTGATGATTTCCCCCCCTGATCCATAGGAACCGTTTTGACAAGGCACACACTGTTGACTACTCTTCAGGTCTCCTGATAGCCCTTTTCCAGGCGGGCAGTCACAGGGTATACCACGTTTCGGAACTGGAGGGGTGTCCCCACCATCGCTGCAAATTTTAAGGTCAGAATTTAATCAAACAAGTGAAGTAGATTCACACCGTTAGCAGTCCTTTTTTAGATAATCAAGTTCATGATTTAATCATGGAAGTGAGCAAGGCAGCAAAACAACCTCAGTGAGACTGTTCTCCCCTTAGTCCTTTTGCTCATTGTGTGGTTCCAGAAAATATCCATACCCTCCCCATGGAAGGGATTGGAATTTCCAGGGGGGTGGGGGGGGGGTCAAAGGCCCAGGAAAATCCTGAGGGGGGGAGGGGTGTTGTATCAATTTATATTATTTTTTCCAGACTGGTTCCATTATTCCTATATGTTAAATTTTCTTTGTTTGCATTTTGCTTACCGATCCGCGGATGCAAACATTGATCTTGTTAACTACACAAAAGTAATATTTTCAAGGTGGCCAGGCTTGATTTCTGGTGCTGCGAGAGTCCGGTCATTTTACCAAACAGCGGCTGATTAGTGAACAGCTCATGCTGTGGAAGACGAGTAAATCCCGTAAATTACACCAAGAATCTCTGTCACACATATTTAAGCAGATACATCTGTCATTTGATTTCGAACTGTATCCGTCTCTGCTAGTAGCAGCGTAGACATTTACACCGCATTTCTTCGTTGTTGTTCGCCGGCGTGAAAACTGTCGTTTGAACTGAATTATTGCATCAACATTGAGCACTGAGTAATAACTCGGAATCGACACAAAACAGTTCTTGATCCCGCTAAGAGTAATTCTTGATTGAAAACTACGTAAAAACACTGTAATAATTATAGTTTGGCAGACAAATATTGCCTGTAAGAAATTTACGACTCAGGTGCATTATATAAATCGAAAATAAAAACATGCCCGTTTCATGGGTTTTGACACAAACATTAATATTTCGGCATGAAAGAAACGGGCAAAATTTCTTCGGTAGCAGTGGAAAATCACATAGTCATTATTACAATTGCATAAAGCAAGTACATGTATAAAATAAAGTAAAAGGCATCCCAAGTATTAAAAGGGAAGTGTTTGATGGGAGCATGTAACATGAACCATTGCTCAGATAACTTTGTTTACAGAACATTCCCGTGTGTGTGCTGAAATGTTTTCGAATGCATTCATGCTGATTCATGCTGCTTGCAACGTTGTTTTCGGCTGAACTTTACATTAGATAAATCATTGAAAACATTACAAACATCAAAATCTTCACTGAAGGCCAAGAATGATAAGATTTTCCAGCTGCCAAATGAAAGTTAATGATGTCAAACGAAAGTACACTGTAATTCTATCTGAAAATATCCATAAATAGAACTTGCAAATTTGGTACACCGAAATCTGACACAAGATGTTGTTTTGATTACAGTACTCATTTTTTTCCTTGGCAGCGTAACTTAGCAATTCTTACTCAACATTTATTTCTCAAGAGAACTTGTATTTTGTCAACTACTCGAATTATGAATTGAAGTGTTGCTGTTTTGTCAAGATAATGAAGCAGAATTGGTCGTAAATAAATTTTATGATGGTATGCATGCACAATAGCATTTGACATGCGACGTAACTTCTGCTCACATATGCGAATTTACCAGAAAAAGTAAGTAACCATCGAAATTTGGATTCTTAAACTATAGTTTAGCTCATTTTTTGCTTTAAACAAGAAATCGAAATATTTCCAGGGGGTGTAGGAAAAAATTGGAATTTCTGGAGGCGGGGAGGGGTATAGTTTGTGGGCCGTTTTTGGAAAATCCAGAGCCCGGGGTCATATGAAAAATCCCTTCCGTGGGTGGGGTATGGATATTTTCTGGAACCACACACTACAGCCCTTGTGCATCATGCTCATTCCCTCCCATAATTAGACAACCTGCTTGACTATCTAGAAAGGGACGGGATCAGGACTGCTACAATCCTGAGGCTGGATTCATGAAGCCCTCCTATGATAAGATGTGCTCTATGTATTGTTGGAAAACAAACTGTTAAGAAACAATGACTTGGGATTCATCTTGGACAGCTTGTTTGTGAATCCTGCCCCTGGCCATTATTCTTTAAAATACAGCTTACATTGCAGTCACGGACTACCCTGTATCCATGCAGTGCTGATTTCAAGCATCATTTACAACATAAATCTTTTCCATCCTTGTCTGAACATTGACATAGGGAAGGGGAAAAGTTAGGTTCAAAGAGTCTAGCAATTAAAAGGACCAAAAAAATATTCTTAGTGTTACAAAATCACTGTGTTAAACAGTGTTAATTAACAATTATTCACCAAAGTGGAGGTGAACAGTGATGGATATTTGCAAAGCTGTGAAGTGGCTTGATAAATATCTATCACTCTTCACCGACACTGAAGTGAATAATAAAACAAATTATTGTTTTAGCATATACCAGAACCAGTGGATAGCCAGCACCAAATTGATCCTTTTCTTGCTGAGAAATGAGGGAAAACTTGAGTGCAAAATACAGAAAAATGCCAGGAGGTGAATAGCAATTGCTATCCCTAGTTTAACTAGCCAATCAAAGCATGCAAAAAACACTATCCACTGGTTTGGTATATATTAGAATTATTTATGTTTTGGCCCAATTGACAAATTGTTGCCCAACATTACAGTACTGAATGTTAACATCAATCAGATAATCAGAATGATGTGATCTTGGGTTTCAGTGGTTACAAATAAGTGTTTCAAACCATTTTGATTGACATGTGACTTTTGAATGTTTACACACTTAATACATGTCCTGTACGAAATTTTTTGGCCTGACAGAACCAAAATCAGGCCTAACAAAGGCCTGATATAGTAGACCAGAGGCTAACAAGAAGGAAAATTTAGCCTAACAATTTTATGTTAGGCTCGTAGCGGAATGAGCATAACAAAAAGAAGTCTAATGTTAGGTTACTTGTCAGTCTCCAGTTGGGCTAACAAGAGCCTTAAAAAACAGAGGGTCGTGTTAGGGTTTTGTTGTCAGCCTAACATGAACCATAAATTAACCTAAAATATTTTTGCCTGCTAGAAATGTGACCCCCAACCTAACAATCCACCAAACATCAACCATACTTTTGGAGAGTTATTAAGTCATTTCAGCTCCTTTGTCTTGTTTGTGCATTCGACAGGTATAATTTAACCATCAGGCCCATCATCATAAAACGAACCAAAGACAGCCGGTGTGCCCTGAGGTACACCTTAAAAGTGCCTTGATGTGTATCTGTTTCACATTCCACTTGATCGAAATTAACTTTGCTTACCCGAACTTGCTTTGCACGTCACTCAGTCACAGCTATGTTGTGTGATGTAAGAAACGATGATGGAAGGGAAAACAGACAACTCGAAACAAACGCGAAATGTGGTGGTTAATTGCCTCGACACTTAACTCCTACGCGACCCTGGAGCCGCAATCTGACAAGCGACAAACCTACAATGCCTATTGCACTTAGGTTTCAAATTGACGTTTGACGGTTGGTAAAATATTTTCTGCTCCTGACCTGCGTTGGTTTGAATTTGTTACTTGACGGTTGGAGTTCGTTGCAGAGTAGCTGTGTGCGCGCATAGTCATGCCCTAAAACTGCTCAGTAAATTTGGCAACTACGGCTCTCAAAATAGGGTCTCAGCAATGCGATCGACAAAAAAAATGCTTGTTGTTTATCAACAAATCTGTCTCTAGTGAAATTATCCCCATCGCGCATTTTCAATGGAATTAATTGCCCCCCAAACCGTCAACGAACAGGAGATGGCTACCAACCTTCGCTTCGCTTCTCTCTTCACTTCTCGGGGTGGAAAAGCGACTCGCTCAGCCAGAGGCGTTTTATTATATCCCTTCAAGGCCTAAACCGCTGTAAAAACACTGAGAAACGGACGAAAAAGCCGTTGGTGAGACAACTTTATGTTACCCTGATTCAGAACATTTTTAGTGCAAGTAATATTTTCCATACAAACTCTTATAATCGTCAACAATGAATAATAAGCAGGCCAAGAGAGTTGGGGTAATGTGGTCAAAAGCCTAAAATAGTGAGCTTCGGAAACCTGTGATCAAAAAGGGCCTCTTTTCTTCTTAAAAACTTATACGTTTGGTATTTGCAACCAAAGAACTCACAAAGTCATGCAGACATTAGGCCTGGTGCAAAAAAAAATGGCAATAAGTACAATAGAAGTCTCTTTTAGATCCAGAAAAAGTCAGCGTAGGCAAAGGCGTGAAAAATTCACGATTTGTAAAATATGAACTTATAACCTAAGTGCTTCTGGGGTGTACCATCTTAAGAAAGGTAGGTCGGGAGTGATAGACCTTACATTATACAGATCTTAACTGAATTTCAATCAAGAACCTCACAAAGCCTAACACGAACCAAAACATTCCTTACATTTTTGTCCTTGAAAGTCCCGAGTGATAGATCTTACATTAAACAGATCTTAACTGACCTAAATAAAGAGCCTCACTAAACCCTAACATGAACCTAAACATTCCTTAAATTTTTACCCGTGGACTGTCTGATAACTGTAAACAAACCCCTTGTGAAAATAACATTAGCGTAACAAAACCGTGACAAGACCCTTAAAACTGGATTTTTTAACGCTCCTACGACGTTTATGTAAGGCTCATGTCAGGCTTCACTTTAACGTCAAGAGTTAGTTTCTTGTAAGGTCGCTGTTAGGTTTTAAGGCTCCTGTCAGGCCTAAAATTTTCGTGCGGGGTAATAATAACAATTTAATGATTTATAGCGCTATGATTTATAGATCAACAGCGCTTTGCAGTAAATAGATGAGAGACCACCAAAAATAATTATTAAATGACATCCAACAATTATAAATCAAAACAATGAAATACTACGAAAGATGAACAATAAACACATCTTTAATGACAATGAAATACCAATTAAAATGACAAAAAGCTGCCCTCAGAAAATAAGTTTCAAGGCAAGGTTTCGTTAATTGGCAGGTAAACTGTTTCATAATTTTGGAGCTGCAGCAGAGAATGACCTGCCTCCAAGTGGAATTTGATGAAGTCAAATCATATCATGATTTCTGGTTGACAAAAACTAAATATCTAACTAGTAAGCCGAGGGTAAATGGATCCTGGCTAATGTTATGCAACAATACCAACAGGAAAATCAACCGCGGTCACGAGAAACAAATTGTTTCATATCTGTAAAACGTTAAATTCTTTATTCCTTAAGATTGCGTGCTTTGTTAAACGATGCCATTTAAAAAATAAGCTAAATGTTGATGTTCTGACTTTTGTCGCCAAAACAATACCAAAATTGTCAATTTCAAAAGACGAATAAGCACTTGTGTAGCTAAAAATATGCATCTGGCATAGGCATTACGGTGTAGTTAGATATTTTTAAACTGCAAATAATATTCTGCTTTGATGATACAACCACATGACCAGACGCAACGGAGAAAACTAAGCACTTAAAGATCATCAAAGGTTAAAATTTACGTTAAGGTGAAAGAAATTTTTCGTTGCAAATGAGCTTTAGAAAACAATTTTTGGCTAACCAAGACGACACCGGGGGCGCGATGGCGGTCAAACCATAAACGCATTAGATAAATTGGGAGGCTTACATTAAGAACAATTCGACCAACTACAGTCTCAACCGTTCTTGCTCATATTTCGAAGCATTACAAGGTTGACTACGAATCAAGTAAGGACAATCGAATCAAAGAACAATCGCATATCCCCAATATAAGCTTAAAAGTCTTATAAAACTAAAATCTTACCAATTTGTGTTGAGGTAATAAACCACCGATCGCGTTCGAGTATTTGGGTCACACGGCAGAATTTGTTGCACGTAGTCTTTCGTCTTATTACATTTCGGCAATGCTGATGAGGTAAGAAAGAAAACGCACAACACAGCGAAGACCCTCGCAACCTCCGCCATTCTTGATTGCAGCTCGGCACTGTGAAGCCCGCGAAGAAAAACTCCGCGCTGAAGCTCCGTGAAGTTCGCGTATGACGTCACTAGTGGGCGGCTGTTAGACCACCAGAGACCAGAGACAATGGCAAAACTATTTCATGGGCATAATATACAAACTCAATTTTGTACTGATATTGAAAGTTTAATTTTAAAATCCTCTTAACTTTATGGGATATTTTGACAAGCTAGCGATAAAAAACGGACTTGAAAAAATACTTATCAGTTCCACGAGAGTTTTGAGAAACGGGTTCCCGGTAGCAGACAAGATTGCAGGGCGAGGGAAAAGTCGAAGCTTCGTCACACATTTTATCAGGTTTTATTTCCGAAGTTTTCTACTGTCTTTCGCTCCAAAATGTTATAATGTGTCAAGGTAAATCAAGGTCATTTTAAAAAACGTGCAGCTCACGTCGATTACTAGGCTTTCAGTTTTATTTTCCGTCAAATTGTTGGCTCTGTCACATTCAACAATTTCAATTTAGCTAACTTATCACCAAGTTCCAACTTTTCCTCCGTCCCGAGCACGATAAAGGAAAATTTCATTTATGGACACATATTTATATGCATAGGCACAATGACAGAAAAGGATGATCATGTATGAAGAACGCGTTCTTTTTTGTTGGCGTGCAGTTCGACATAGAAATCAGGAAAAGGCCGGATGTCAATTCTGAAGCCACAATATTAAGGAAGAAAAAACATTGCATTAAGAAAAAGAGAAATTATCCAAGTTACACTTTGCCCAGACTTTGTTTATTCACATTGGTTCCAGGGAAAACTCCCTACAAAAGATATTGACTTAATCTTTGAAGGTAAAACCTGTTTGTTTTGTCTTGTTTCTCCTCAGTGGGCGTTGATGGAATTCATTATCCCGACAAGTAGTTCAATCAGTTCAATACCAGTTCAATTCGACAACTAGTTCCTGTCACATACAGTCACGTATCATAAAGCACTGACTAGATAACCCTTATGAACTTCAAGCAGCCAATCTCTGCACAAGAAAAACGGGGAAAGGTCAGTAGAGTTGTGTGTCATATTTTAGTGACCTCATCAGTGGGGCTAAATGTGACGTTGTTTTGATACAAAGCTTCCCGCTTTTCAAAGACAAAATATGTTGTTCTTATAGCGGGGCTCGCGCGCAAGTGCGTCAGCGGAGCACCATTGCTAAGCAAATTTGGTAACCTATCAAGCGATCCTATCAAGCCAAGAAATTTGGGTAGTGACGTTATAGTCACGTGACCATACGTCCGTCCGACCGCACCACATTGTCACCAATATGAAGTGGCATACATTGGATATAATCCTGTGCTGAATCCCGTGTTTTTGGCGCGAAATCGCATGGTGACCCGCGTTGTAGCAAAACAAGCAAAGACAACAAAAGTCAAAAACAAATTTGTTAATGGAAAAAAAAATTTCAAAAGAATGCTCAGTTGTCTTTTTGGTGGAAGGCGAAAGTTTACTTTAGGCGAAAAAAAATTAGGCGAGTTCAGGCGAAAAGTTCAATTTGCCTTGTCGCGGAGTTCTGTTGCGAACTCGGTCGGCACACCGCTTGAGTTCGCAGCATTTCGCAATGGTTTGGACGCCAAATATAGCAGAGGTAGGGCTTTTTGTTTTTTTTTTTCTGTCCACAACCATGGTTTTTGCGGCAGTCCGAACACATTTTGCCAGGAAAAACACCAGCACTTTCATGTTGATAGGCAGCTTGTCACAAAAAAAAGAATTAAGTATTAAAATTAACCTCCGTGGTTTACAACAACAACAACAACAATAACCTTTATTTGCATGACTATAATTATTTACAGTATTGCAAAAGGTACGTAAAAACAAAAACAAAAAGAAAAAGAAATAATAATTATTATGATATTAATAATAAATAATCAAGTGACGTCATTCTTAGATGACAGGATACTGTCACGCAAATTACTGAATAGTGAAATGTAATTCGTTGATCGTAAATTAAGATAAATATCTTCCGAGTTCGTCAGTTTAATCACCAGGTCCGAGTAAGATAGCTGCTGAAAATTATGGACATGACTTTGTATTTGAGCGAAAAATTCATTTTTATAAGTTTGAAATATTTCGGGCAATAGCAGAAGAAGTGAATTTCATCTTCAATTTCACTGGAGTCACAAACTGGACATAACCTTTTGTCGTGAGGAGTTTGGTTATATCTTCCAGTTTCGATCATAAGTTTATGATTGCTTACGCTCATGGCCTGCAGTGGACTAATCGCCAGCTTACGACGTCGTAGAGCCGAGTTCGGCTCTAGCTCTCAGCGAGGACATGAAATATTTTTCTTTTCCCTTTTTTTTTAATTAAACGACTTGAGGAGAGTATTTTCACAAATTAATAAGTGCCAGCAAAAAAAAAAAAAAAACCAACAAAACAAAAAAAGGGGGGGCTCCCCTTTTAGGCTTGGCCACATCTATATATTAAAACGTTTCTGCAATTCTGTCGATCATCTTTTGTAACAAACAAACCCTACTCCGCCTCGCTTTCACTCAAAGGCGAGGACACTGAGCAAAAAACTGTCAAAAGGCCTACGAAGGCAAAATTTCCATACATGGGCAACTAACCTTTTGTGCGAATTTTTTGTTCTGAAATTGACAAAATACCGGGTCACGAGTGGTGTGGGGAAACTGCAACAAAGGCCTTTCTGAAAAGCTTCAAAAGTTTCAAAAGTTTCAAAATCGTGCAGCCGCATTTTGATGCATGTCTGCCAGTTACGATGGTAATTTCAACGATTTGTTCCGAGCATTAGGGCGGCCGGTAAACTCTGTCATCAAAGGTTAGAAAAGAAATACATTATGATGTATAAAAATAACCTTACATGGGATGACACCAGAATATTTAAGATCAAGCTTTGTCTTTCGCGACAACTTCACTTAGGGAATGCTGAAAACAAACTTACCTAGCTCTTCCACAACCCCACACTGATTATCTAAAGAGAGAAGTTCTTCATACAGGGGGCAGTTAGTTGTGGAACAGCTTACTCTCAGAATTACGGTAAGCGACTTCCTTAAGTGGTTTTAAAACAAAACTGAGTCACCGCAGTTTTGAAGTAAAATTTTAAACACGGCCTCCCATAAAAGCAGCCTCTATTGTTTTAAATTTCATCGCGCAGAATGCTTATTGTTCTCGGGACATTTACTTCCAGTGCAAGAAAGTTTGTAAGCCTGTCATATTGCGCATTTTAATTCATTGACGCTTAATTCATTGCATGGTTACCAAGAACGCAAGACGATGCTTATTATCATGATGTAGGCGCGGGCAAACTTAACAATGAACGTAGGGTGCTTTTGTTTCTCCTTTTGTTTCGCAAAATCGCACATATGCACATATTTTGAAAGAACATTCCATGAAACGGTTTTCCATTTTGATTTATTGCGTGGACATTGTTAGAGTGGTTTCGTTTGAGCAAACGTTAGTTACAACACAGAAAGAAGGCCATTTCGAATTGTCTCTGCGCGAGCGAGATGATTGTGTCGCTGATAAACCCAGCTACGTGAACAGAAGCGGCAGACGCCGCAACGGTTTGCTTCTGTCTTTGGGAGCTTTTTAACTTTTATGTGAACCATAACAGCGGGTACGTGAGTTTACCTTCCTCAGCAAAACCAAAAAATTAAAGCTCGATCACTGAACGGTCAGCAATCGTACCGATCATATGGATATGTAACGCACAGGCGATTCAGTGATCGCATCTACTAAATACGTTAGTTTATAAACTGAATGGCTTCTATCACTACGATCAGTGAGCCTTTTTTATCAGAAATCGCACGCATTGATTGTACAGAAACCATTTTTTGTGGCTTTGAATACTCGTGATCTCTCATTGCTAAAAGAAGATCTTTTGTCTAATAAGCGATAGCCATACAGTATTCAAACTTCGCGCGTGCCTTATTTTAGACGCAACTTGTATTAATACTCCATTTAAAGATGACTGCATTTAGTTTATTGCAATAGAGTTTAGCTACTTATTGTTTATTCATGGCAACCACTGTTATACGGTAAGAGAAAGACTTGGCTCGGAACACGCTCGAATTTGAACCTCGGATTTTCAAGCGTAAAAGTCTGGAACTTGTACTGTCCGAATTTGGACGAAAAAACTACCAGGGTGTAGGAGAAACATGTATCTTCGATAATCCGCTGTTTAATACGGAGTTTATTGTTTATTTCGAAGAAGACTCCAAGCTGAATTTTAATACTGGTCTAGATCCGTAGTAAAAATTCCGAAAATGCTCATTTTTGAAAGCAAAAAGTCTGGAAGTTGTTCTTGCTGTATTTTCCTATTTTTACATAACGTTGTAGATTTGCCCTTTAACTACAAAAATCCGCTGTTTCATCTTAAAAAAGTAGCCTGTGAATGTTTTGAAATAGCGATTTGAGTGATTAAACGTCGCCAGATTCGTCCCTTTTCTCTCTTATTGTGGTGCTTTTATGGAGCGGTCATGCTTGAATGGTTCGCCACGGTACCTCATTATTATGCGTAAATGTCCGGCCATTCTGCCTGATGTTAGGTAAATATAGTTAGTTCATAATGATTAATAATGCTGATGGAAAAACCGTGAATAAATTTAGTTATCTTATCTTATCTTATCTTATCTTATCTTATCTTATCTTATCTTATCTCAGGCCGCAGTCAGTATTGAGGCAACCGAGAAAGTTGTCTCGGTAAAACTTTTCCCTTGTTGTTAAAAACGTAAATAGAAAAATAAATGATTAAATAATAGAACATGTTTCTGGCAGTAAACCAGGCCAACGGTACCCTAAAGGTAACGATACCCTGTGATAACCTCAATTAACACTGAGCCCACCAGTTTCTCCAGTGGGTCAGCGTATACTGCAGCCCCGGGGGAGGGGGGGAACTCCCATATGAAACTGACGGGGATGCTCGTCGGAAAATTAGAATTAAACCCCTAAAGGAGACCAATCTGGGCGTGGCTCAGGCGTTATTTGAACCCTAAAGGAGACCACGCCAAAACAGACAACCAAATAAAAGTTACAGTGATTTTTACTGCGCTAAAGATTGACGCTAAAGATTGGCGGCGTTTGTTTTTTCATATAGATATTTCTTTACGCACAACCCTAAGCAATACCTGTACAGGTAAAATTATTGGCTTTCCGTCCTGTGAACCCTAAGCGAGACCAAAATCTGCAATTTACAACCCTAAGCGAGACGACGAGCATCCCCGTCACTTTCATATGGGAGTTCCCCCCCCCCCCGGGACTACAGCTTCCAGCCTCGTTACCGATTTAAGACGTGGTCAAACTCAATAATGGTCACAGACCGCCTGAAAGGTCTTGCCCTTGCATACGTTCACGACATCACTCCAGAGCCGTTGCAGATATTGCAAAAATGGGACGACAGTGGTCATAGGAGGATTGCTTTAGCTTTCTCCAAATAAAAGCTAGGCCTTAAGCAGAGAGTACCGCTTCAACACTAGTACACTTGAACTGGTGCACTTGAACGAGATTGCAATTGATAATTGATATTTTTTCGACACGAATACTGAAATAAGATTTCAGAGCTTCTAATTTCATTTCTGAATTAAACAATGGAAATTTTTTTAAGAGAAGAACTGATAACAAACATAAATGCTGTTAAAGTTAGAAGAGCCTGGGCTCGCCTTGATTTTTCCCGGGGGGGGGGGTGGTACTCGCTATAATGAGCTATACGGGGAGGCTCCGCCCGAAAAGGGTGCCTTGGTAAGCTTGCAATATATTAAAGGGAAGGGAAAATTGCCATTTTAGTATACGAAAGGGTCACAAAATCAGCTGCCGCAGTGGAAGAAATGGTGGCTAATAGGCCTTTCCAGATTGTGCTCGGCACTTTTTTAGCGCAATTTGGCTTTGGGAGCACTATTTTGATCAGAGAGCACTTTTTTGGCCAAAGAGCATCTTCTGACAACTTTTTTGGTAAACAAGCCAATTTCTAGCTTATTTGAAGCAAATTACTGGATTTTTTGTTTTATATAGGAATTTCAAGTTCCCTTGACTACAAATAATATCTCAACTAGGCTAAAACTGGTGATTTCGACATTTGATTGGGCATCCATTCCTGTGGTACGTCGGTAACTACAAATATTGGGGAGCCTGTGGGCTGTTGAACTAGTTAATAACTAATCTAACGCCTTATATGGAATATCTGTCTGCCCAGATCAAAATGGCGGACGCTTCGTCGAGTGGCGAAGAAATCGAAGAAAATCCCATAGAAACTGCCATAAGTAGAGGCGCTTCATTATCAGAACCGGCAAAAGCGTCCATTTCCCGAAAGCGAAAGATTATAGTCAATGATGGGAAATATAAAGCGAGTCGTGAGCACAAGAATCTCAACAGTAAAACGTCGGTTTGGGACAGGATTCGAGACCACCCTGGTCAACATTTAGAGTTCGTCAAAGGACAGTTGAAATGCAATGCTTGTCACGAGATACTCGCCCTGAAGAAGAGCTCAGTTGACAGACATATGAAGTCGAAGAAGCATCTGGCTGGAATTGCAAGAATCACTGCAGACAGAAAAGAGAGTCAGACCATTTTCCAGTGCTTGCAGAGGCAAGACAAGCAAGAAAATGCAAGTGGTACTACATTGCCAGCCAACCTGAGACTCGTTCGTTTTGAGGTAGTGGAAACTCTCCTTTTGGCAGGAATACCTATTTCGAAAGTTGACATTTTGCGCCCCCTCTTAGAAAAGTATGGACAAAGGTTAAATTCAAGTAGTCACATGAATGACCTTATACCTGCTGTCTTAGATAAGGAGAAAGAGAAGTTGAAAGCCGAGCTCAACGTTGTTACAGAAGCCTACATCATATTTGATGGTACAGCACGACTAGGGGAAGCCCTTGCTATTGTGGTTCGGTATGTTCAGCAAGATTTCAGACCAACCCAGCGCCTTTTACGGCTAGAGGTTCTTGCTAAGCCTCTCAAGGGTAACGAGTTGGCCCAGAGACTGATGACATGTATGGCTGTTAATAACAGTTTCAAGCCAGATATGATTTTGGCTGCAATGAGAGATGGCGCCTCAGTAAATGGCAATGCCATAAAGCAACTGTTATTCTTTTATCCAACGATTATGGATATCACTTGCTTCTCCCATACTATCAATAATGTGGGTTCCAACTTTGTGTTCAAGGTTCTGGATGTATTCTTCCACCACTGGGTGAATTTATTTGCCCACAGCTACAATGCGAAACTTCTCTGGAAACAGAAAACTGGGAAGTCGATGTCCTCCCACAGTAACACGCGCTGGTGGAGCAAGTGGGAAGTGCTGAAGCAAGTATCAGATTACTTTGGCGATGTGGCCCCCTTCTTACAAGAGAACGACAATCTCTCACCGCAGACTCGCTGGCATCTCCTGGACATTTTCGAAAGTCCACAGGAATTACAGCTACTTAAGTTAGAACTTGCAGTTCTAGTGGATGCTGGTGTCCATTTTGTAACTGCCACCTATTACCTCGAAGGAGATGGGCCACTGATTTTCACATGTTTTGAGCGATTATCAGCTGTCCAGCATGCAGTTGCAGTAGGCCACTTTCCCTGCCTTGAAGCCATTGCTAGAGAGATTGCTGGGGGTAATGCTGCCCTGCAGAATCGTTTGATCACTGAGGCTAAGGCATGTGTTCGACCTGGATTGAACTTCTTTCAAGAGAAGTTTAATATCCAGTTCATCTCAAATGTCCTTGCTTTTAAGGCAGCACGTTTCTGTTGTCCGGTCCAAGTTACTGCGCTAAGACCAGATGCTCGTTCTCTGGAAGAGTTGAAGAACTTTCCATTCGTAAATGATGCCATGGTTGCTGCATTAGCAACAGAGCTGCCACTATATATTGCTGCTGCGGATGGCTTTGTTTGTAATAATGAAGAGGAGAAGCTTACATGGTGGGCAGCACATCAGGACACTCTTCCACACTGGACCGCATTGGTCAGAAAGGTGTTACTTGTCCAGCCAAGCTCTGCAAGTGCTGAAAGGGTTTTTAGCCTTCTCGCTACACTGTCAGCACAACAAGAGGCAGCGCTAGAGGACTACATAGAGGCATCTGTGATGGTCAGATACAATAATAACCAGAGAAAGCTCTAAATGAGTTCTTATTAGCTACTAACATTTTTACTACTTTGTCAGCACTATATTGCTTGCACATTGGAAACCATGTTTTCCTGTTTTACATCTTTTGTAATCATTTTCTCTTTAGGAGATTGTTATAGTTGAGTTCTGTTATCAAGTTTGAGGTGGAGATTGATATAGTTAAGTTTTGTTGTCAAGTTTTGTTAGCTTTGATTAAATAAAAAACAAACATTCAATATTTATTTTTTTATTAATATTTATTTTATTTTATGTTTTCAAAATGAATTTATTCTATTTAACTAGCTAATTGATGGATTAGTTGATTCTTTATATAATCTGTCTTAGGCTTTACTCATTTTCTAGAATGAATTCTAGTAATGTTAGCCAGAAAAGCAGATATGGTATTATATAAATGAACATTGTTTTAGAGTGGTTTCCATAAACCCGTGAAATATTAGTGTTGAAGGTACAGAGTAGAAGGTAAGAAAACACAAAAGAGAACAAAAGCATTTATAATAGTAAGTTGTTATACGCTAAAGTGTGTTTCACAGGTTTATGGAAACTACTCTGACTAACGCATTTATTTAATAAAAGTATTATTTGTTATTTGTGCAATTATTGACTTGTATTCAATGGAAACTTGCCTTTTAGTTGCAAATCTAAATTGGAAAGCATCTTTTCTTTCAAATAATTAAAACTATTCGGTAGCACTTTTTTAATTTTTGGAGCAACTTTTGAGCACTATTTTGGTTTTGGAGCACTTTTTAAGCATCTTTTGGGCATTTTTGGGAGCACTTTTTTAGCTTTTTGGGAGCACAATCTGGAAAGGCCTAGTGGCTAAAGCGAAGTATATTAAAGGGTGCCACATTTTGACAAAAATGACTACGCATCTGAATCAGAACGACTGAAGACCCGGGAAAAACGTGGCGATTTTAGGACATTCTATTGTTTTGGCTTGTCCTTGACGTATAAGAAAGGGTGCAATTTTGCTCTAGGTATATGAAAGGGGTACCATTTCGGAAAAATTAGTATATGAAAGGTTAAGGGGTTGAACCTGTAAACGGAGCCTCCCCGTATAAAACTTCATTGAGTAGCCTCCCCGAGGATTTTTTCTTCCCTGATTTGTTTTCACCTAGACTTACCCCTGGGTCTAAAATATGCCTCACACTGTCATTAAACTTAGTAGAAACCCTTCAAAGCTTTAAAACTGGTAGGACAACAGCGACAAGACGTTGAGAGTTGCCGGATCTTAAGCAAACCTGGGTCAGTAAAACAATAGGCGTAAATCTCAAACTTTAATTTAAATTTTTAAAATTTTATGTTAACAGTCATGCGACGTATTTGCTCATTTTACTCCTGTAGCCCCTGGAGAACGTTTGTTTTGCAAACCGAAATATCGAGCAACTTTCTGTTGCATATATTTTTTACTTTATATATCCAACTTCTCTGTTTTTTTTTTCTGTGTCTTTCTTTTCCCGCCGAAACGATACAGTCTTACCGTAAAGATCAGCCTTTACTAGAAACCCTCTCCAACCCACACCCGTCCTGATACACACCTCACCCCACCCCTGAAAGATTCAGTTAATGTAATGTTTGGAATCCCATCATGCAAGCCGAGAAAGCTTTTGTTGAAAACAGAAAAAAACATGGCGGAGAGGGGTCGATTTTCCGGGAAGCAGATCTACTGTGACGATCTAGAAAACGCGTGAGCAAATTGTGTGGCAGTTCGCATATGTAAAGTTTCACTCCTGAAGGATTATCACAACGGTATAAACCACGTAAAAGGTATGCGTGTAAACAGACCGCTTGTCAAGTCTTGTATTTGTAGTTGATACGGTCGATACAAATCAGAGTTTTCGATTGCGACGTGTAAAACGTTCCTGAAGATAAAATTTATGAAGTATGCCGTCTTGCACGGGCCTTTTTGTATCGCCTTAATACAGGGATATTTTTTCTTCGCCGCTTATCATTTATTTGGACCACAATTGTTTTGTGTACCTGGCACAGTCTAGATCTGTTCATTAAGGTGATTCCATCGAAATAGAAGGAATATTTAAAATTTTCTAAAACTTGGTCCAGTTGGTAATTATGTTTAGAACCTTTCAAAAATGCAAAAAAAAAATAGGGGTCACCGTGCTTGTTTTTTCACAAAATGGATAGCCATTAATAGCAACTATACGACCTGCAAGGTTTTCCTGAGAAACCCTAGTAATCAGAAATGAGAACTATAATTGCTTTGAAAAAGTCATTGTTTGTATTGAAATATTGGAGCAGTTCAACAAAACAGACAATTATCTTGTATTGTATTGTATCCGAAATAGACTAACTTTAAACAGGCGCCCTTTGGGTACCCAAACAAATCGTAGGGGTTCATCAGCGTTTTTAAGGGCCGGCTTAGATGGTATGATTTTTGCTTATGACTGTGGTATGCGACTTTTGTAGCGTGCACTGTTCGCGTCAAGCAAAGATCGTGAACAAGTCATCATTCAAACATTTTGATTGTGACTATGACTGTCGTAAGGTTTTAAAACATGTTTCAAAATCCTACGACATTTTTGGAGTTGTGTGCAACTGTTGTGAAGATGTTCTACATCTCATATACTGTAGACGACATGATTTGTGTTGCAGACATGACGTGAGCAAATCGTATACATTAGTTGTAATCAAAAATTGTACATCTAAATTGGCCTTAAAACTACATTGATTGTTTGCAGCCGATCCCTAGAGATTCAAAGGATAGCATGGTGTCCATGTTGGTGGTACTGCCAAAAGGAGCTACAATGTAAATTTGGGAGAAACCTTTTGTTTACGACCACCCACATGGTGTTGATGATGTATCATGTGAACCAATGATAACAATTTTTTGTAGCAGGAAAAAATTTCCAGTTTTTTCAATGTGCTTAGTAGTTAGCACTATAACAGTGCTTACCAAGATTCATGCTAGGTGATAATCATAAATATGTGAAAGCGATATTCTGCCTCCTTCTCATGCACTTTACCAATGAGTAAGGTGGGTGAGTAGGGGGGGGGGAGAGTGATGGGAAGCCCCCTGGTAACTTGTGTAAAGAAATAGTAAGCTACTTGGGATGATGCAGAGGGATGTGTGTTTGTTTGATGATTCAGGCTACAGAAGATGTTTTAATATTGGCGTTGACACACTGACAAATTAAAAGTTTCTAAAAAATATATGTCTCTTTTCTATCAGTCTTTTGCAATTTTGTTGCTTACCAGTCGGTGTAAAAGAGAGACTGTGGACTACGGGTTATTAAGACTGTGGACTGTACTCAGTATTAAAACACGAACTAGGTACAAAATACAGACTACGAACCATGGGCTAGTTATAAAGCAGTCTGAATTTAAAGGCAGACTGCCTTACAGTGAAACCCATAAAACCATGAACGCCTAAAATTATTTCTGGAATGTTTATTGTTCTGCGACCAATCAGATTCGAGACGTAACCGCAACAAACCGGAAGAGTAATTAGCTGAGAGGTTTCGATCACGAAACGAGTCGGTGGCTTTTGCGTCCACAATAAATTCTCAGTTTCACCGCCGATTATTGCAGTAGAGCAATAATTACTGTAGTTTCTGTTAGACCCAAGTTTTCACAGCAAACACAAACATGCCTGCCATTGCAGATACAAACGTACATGCATGCAACTTGCGTACCATTGCAAAAATTGTGAAAAATTACACTCGCTTTTGATTGGCTATTTAGGTCTCAGTTCTGTAGTTGTGTTACTTTGGACCGACGGAATCGAAAACATCAAATGACGGCCAAAAACATGCACGTTTTGAGGCAAAACCAAAGAAGTGATAAATGGGATGTTTATGTAAACACCGAAGGAAACGTATCTTTTTTAAAATATACTAAACGCACGAATCACTTCTACTAGAACTGGACATTTGTTCACTTGTGCCGTCTATCCTTCGCTCATACAGAAACTATCTGAAATAGAAAAGAATAACAACTTCAATATTTCCAAAAGGTATAAAAAAGTTGAGAATCGTGGAAGAAAAATGCAGCTCGTTGTTTCATGTCCATAACGTAAAATGTTCGGCTAACGGCTTACGTGACATCTTGGACGGAAGAGTTTTGCCGTGAATGAGCTTGATGCACTGTTCTCCGCACCAAAAGTAGGGTAAAGGGAAACTTTTGCAAAGTTTATTCAGTAAACTGTTTTGGTCAAACAGGGAAAAGGCTGAAACCTACAAATGATTATAACTGACAACACTGGAGAGGCCGTTTTTTTGAAAAAATGAAAAAATGAATACAATTATTCTGCTCCCAGACGCGCTGTCTAGCTGTGTCTGTTCCATTATTTATCTCTTTTCAGTAAAATACCGCTTATAGTTATTCTTCGCTTATGCATAAACTCTGAAATAGAAAAAAAATAGCAAATTCAGAGTGTTTGTTAATCGGCGGTGAAACTGAGAATTTATCTTGGACGCAAAAGCCACCGACTCGTTTCGTGATCGAAACCTTTCAGCTAATTACTCTTGCGGTTTGTTGCGGTTACCTCTCGAATCTGATTGGTCGCAGAACAATAAACATTCCAGAAATAATTTTAGGCGTTCATGGTCTTATGGGTTTCACTGTAAAATAGTTTGTACTTATAGAAACAGATCATTTCACTTTGTTTAGAGTGCCCAAAAACTAAGACTATGAACTGGTGAGGTGGTGTCATCTGATGTTTCAAAGTTGTAGTCATACAGCAATAAATACAGTAGTTTTAAAGGTTGAAATCTTCTTTCCTCAGTTCAATTACAATGGCAGTCTTCATATTTTGTTAGTTGTTGACAAAGAAAAATATTTAATAATTATTTGAGCTTTTCTGCACTGTACCCAGTCTATAGTCCATAGTCCATATTTTGTACTGCTGCTTGCTAACAGTCACTAAGATTGTTGAACAGTATCAGTGGCAATCATCATGACTTTGATTTGTTGGAAAGCCTGTAGTTACACTGCTGATCAATCTGTAGCTCTCTCAAAATTGTTTTGTAGCAGTAGGCAGCACAACTGCAGTAGAAGCAGCAAGGGCTCAGAAAACCATGCCTGCTAAGGGAGTCCAATATAAAATGAGCATTAAATAGTGAAAATCGTGGATGCTGAAATTACCAGCAGTCCATACATTTTGGAGGGCTGGTTATACTATAGTGTTAGTTAGGTGATATAATTGAGTTAATATTGTTGTCAGCATAGAAGTACAAAGAAAGAACCTGGGAAGTCCCCACTGGGAGTCAAACCCTTTTTGTAATATTTGGCAGACCGGGTGGAAGCTACACTGTATGATCAGTAAGCTACTGGACCCTCTTCATTTCCCATCAAGGACTCTTGAAGATGTTTCTCTATAGTCCCATGCTTTCGACAAACTGTTTTTTTAATGTCATTCTGCCTCCCATTTGCCATCTTTTAATTTATCTTTATGATTATAATAATAATTTATTATACACTGTAATGTCATTTTTTTAGCCCTTCTAGAATGGGGTATGACGTGGGAAGATTTACCAGCACAGTAGATGAAGAACTCATCTGTACAATATGTGGTGGTGTGTTAGAAGACCCCTTGCAGGCCCCAGCATGTGAACATGCTTTCTGCGCTGCTTGTATTCATGAGTGGCTGAATCACCAGCAGACATGTCCCGTGGATCGACGCAATCTCACTCCGCACCAACTCAAACAAGTGCCAAGGATTCTAAAGAACTTGTTATCAAAGCTGACCATCCAGTGTGAAAATGCCATGTTTGGCTGTGAGGGTGTAGTGCGACTAGACCAGCTTCAGTCACATTTATCCCAGTGTGAACACAACCCCAGAAGGCCAGTGAATTGTGAACAAGGCTGTGGGTTGGTTGTTCCTTTTGATGAGATGCCCCAGCATAACTGTGTTCGTGAGTTGAATAGCCTTATTCAAAATCAAAACTTCAAACTTGCACAGTTACAGGCTCAGATTGACGACCAGCGCCAGCAGCTAAACGAACAAAAACGTGAGATCCAAGCTCTCAAGGATATGATCCGAGCCATGAGGGTGATCAATTTGCCACAGGCACTACCTTTGTTGCCAAGCAACCTGCAACAACCGGATCACTATGACAACGAAGTTCATCAGTGGCTGAGCAGTCTACAGTCAGCTAGAGTGACACGATGGGGTGGAATGATATCCACACCTGACGCCGTATTACAAGCCGTAATTCGCAGGGCGTTAGCCGACAGTGGATGCCCACCTACAATTTTAAATGAACTCATGGAGAATGCACATGAGCGCAAATGGCCGCCGGGATTGAGCACTCTTGAAACGCGCCAGTTGAATCGTCGGCGTTATGAACAATATGTGTGCAAGAGAATCCCTGGCAAACAGGCCGTGGTGATTATGGCATGCGAGAATGAACATATGGGAGAATCCATGACTTTAGATCCTGGTCTAGTTATGATTTTCGCTCATGGAATTGAATGATTAATCTTATCTCCCTATAACTTTGCAGGAGCATTAAATATTCCACTCTTGTTATAGTGGACAACATACCGTGGTGGCACTAAATTTTTGCGGGAGTTTAATTTTGCGAATGGGCGATTTTTTGTGCTTTACGAGAACTAATTTTTGTGATTGGGAGAAACTGGTTTTTCTTGCTGGGAATTAATTTTTGTGATTTTCAGGAAGTCACCTTTTATTTGGAATTACAGGATTATTGACTTTTGAGTACAAACAATCGAATACAGGTGAACAACATGCAGATGCATAAAACATTAATCTGTTAATCAATGGAGTTCCCTCAGTTGATCCTTTTCTTTAAAGCTTTTAACAGTTAGAGTAGTGTACCAACTGCAATTTCATCATCCTATTCACTTTCCAAATGTTTTGTTTCTAATTTTGCTTTTTTTCTGAACGAAAGAGGCAGTTTAAGTAAATGGGCATCAACATGATTCTACAGTACATGTAAAAGGCAAGGTTTGTATATAACTTCGACAGTGAAGTAAATTTTTGGAGAGAAAATTTATGCTGGAAATTTTTTTCACAGGAAATTTTTTTGCGGATCGCAAAAAAAACTGCAAAAAATTAGAACCCGCAAAAATTTAGTGCCACAGGGTAGGCACTGCAGTATGGTGTCCATAATAGGTAGTGTCTGCAATAGTCGGAGCTATTTAAAGTAATAATTACCCAACCGCGTTCACCCCCTTGAGACTTCAGCTCCTGTCATTTACATAATGGGGTGTCCAAGGTGACTTTATAGGGTTATCTTTTGCTGACACTGTTGTTTACATCTTGTATTTGGATATTAACCTGACAAGAAAAAAAGGTCCTAGCTACAAGGAGCATGCAAAATTTGGTTGCTGTGTCAAGTTTAAAAAGAAATGGTTTGAAACTTACCTCAAATGGTACCAGTGCATCTAACAGTTCCAGCATTTACAGACATTTGTACAGCTGAGTGTTACTTTTTTCACACAGCTGTACAATTGCACATTTTTTAGTAGGAAATATCTCTTTCAATATTCAACAAATATGTCTCATGTTTCCATGTGGGTGGTGCTTGTTTTGTACTCAGTCACATGTTCCTTTGTTAGACTATCACTGAACAGAATGGAGGCTGTCCATAGTCTGTAACATCCATCTGATCCATGGCACATAAACATCTGTTTAAGTTCTCAAATAATTGTGTACACAGACGATTTGTATATCGAAGACTTCTAGAAGCAGGGTAAGGTAAGGTTGTAGATCCACATGAACTATTTACATCCAGAGCAGTGTTCACAGGAAAGGATAAATATTGAAAAACATTTTGAAAGAAATATTAATGCAAGAACATGACGTTTCAGCATCATCCTGTTGTCATCATCAAATAATTTGCATTTGCATTTGATAGTCAATCAGGCAACAGAATAACGCTGAAATGTCATGTTCTTGTGTTATTTCTTTTAAAAAGGATAAATTGTCCATTTTTTATCTCTATGATGATTATAGTTGAATTTTAGTAAAACTAATAGATACAAAAATGCAAAACTTTGTATGATTTTTAAGTACAGATAGGATTTGTCTGGTTGTAGTTTTTTCTTAAAATAAAATAAATTTACTGTTTGTAGATGGTTACATAATAATGACAAGCAGTGTATTGAGTAATAAATGGACAACATCTTTCAGAATGATCTTCAGACATGGTTGTGATTGGGATTATTGCCTCCAGTGGGTGGTGGATGGTGTTGTTCCTCTGAATTCTTTGTGGGATGAGTGGCGATGAGCCCTGGGGGGGCTACTCAATAAAGATTTATACAGGGAGGTTCCGCCCGGAGGTTCAAACCCTTACCCTTTAATATACTAATTTTTACCGAAACGGTACCCCTTTCATACACCTAGAGCAAAATTGCACCCCTTTCCTATACTTCGAGGGTAAGCCAAAGCAATAGAATTTCCTATAATTGCCACATTTTTCTAGGGTACTCAGTCCTTCTGACCCAGTTACATAGTCATTTCTGCCAAAATAATAATAATAATAATATTCATTATTTATATTGCACTTTGTCTATAAAAATAATCAAAAGTGCATTACACTTAATAGAATACATTATTAAAAATTTCAAATAGATAAAACCTCCTAACTAATCTGTAATCTAATTATACCATTTTACTTAAAATGGGGCACCCTATGATATACTTTGCTTTAGCCACCATTTCTTCCACTTTGCAATTGAATTTGTGACCCTTTCGTCTACTAAAATGGCAATTTTCCCTTCCCTTTCACTTACTGCGAGCTTGAAAAAGGCACCCCTTTTGGGCAGAACCTTCCCGTATAGCCCACTATCGGAAGTACCCCTCCCCAGGGCATGAGCTTAGTAAGCCTACCTTAAAACCAAGCAATTTACGACTTCACTTTCTGCTCTGGGTGGCAAGCATTTCCACCTTCTTTTTTTGGGGGGTTGGGGGGGGGGGGGCACATGGTTATAGGTTAGGTTAAGTCACACACAAGCCACAAGAGGAACACAGAGCTGGAGCTTAACCTGGTATCTGTAGCATGATCATGAAGCAACTGAGAGTATTGCTACCCTCCTCTGGATGGGACCGTAGTCCATCGCAGGGTAACCCCCAGCAGTATGTTGCAGATGCCCATTTATTCACCTAGGTGGAGAGAGACTGCAGAGTAAAGTTTCTTGTCTGAGGTAACAGCACAAATGGCAAGGACCCAGCTGAGGCCAGCTTGGATCCACGACCGACAGATCTGAAACCACTGTGCTCCCATTAATGAGCTCATCTTTTGCGTGGCAAAAATGTTTGGTGTAAGACCTTTCCTTGAGGCCCTTTAAGGCATGTCTACAGTAAAAATGTCAAAAATCAAACGTTCTGTCGCCTCTGTTCTTGTAAGCCTTTTGTAAAAGTCTTATTATTGCCTGTTGTACATGTGACTTGGGCAAGAGGTAAAGCGAAGAAAGAAGAAAGTGAAAAACGCAAAGAAGAAAGGAAGAAAATGTGCGCTCATAACCCCGCCCCCACTCATCCCCAATCTCGTACCCAGAGTCCACTGGCTTTTTGGTCAGCGGGAGGGCGCCAGTAGAGACTCTGGGAGACAGAGCTGAATAACGCACTGCGCATGTTCGTTACGTCACTGTGGTGAATGAGTTAAGTGAATGAGTCAGTTTCTCTCTGATTTTGTGTTCCAAGCTGTGGGATTTTTTTGTTTTGAATGCCGTTTTAGTATTGGGAGATGTTAAGCGAAGAATTCGATGGCTTTGGCGATATCATTACGGTAAGTAAAGCTTTCATTCAGTAGAAATTGTGGTTTTATTTCAAGCTGTATAGCGGTGCTTTTCGGTCGTTTCGCCTACGGTCAACCTCTTAACGCGCTTTAGGAACGAGAAATAATGTACGTTGCACTTTCTTTTTCCCAGAGCATCCACTTTCATTGTGTCTTGAAGTCTGGACCTGTCGTGGGAAAGAAATTTGGATTTCAGGTGTAAACAGTACAATTTGTACTTGTAATGTTAATGATGATGATAACAATTTGTGTTGCAAGTTGTGTTGTATTCATAACATTTCAAAATGATGTTAGTCATTTTAATGTGTTGAGACAACAGGAATAAAATGGTAGATAATTCTCAATAGTTATGTATCTCTTTATTTGTATCTATCAGCCATGGGTAAACCGTTTGTTCTTATTCAACCTCTACGAATTGGGCATAGGGGAGGGTACACAAGCAAAATCCTAAATGTCTGAAAAATTTAAAAGTTATTAAAAAGCCTTCCATGGTTACACTTACCAGTCTTGTCTTTGCCACAGTGCAGTTTTCATTTGAATCAAAGTATCAATCTAACTTTCTTTCCATTTTCTTACATTTGGTGCATCATTTGCAGCCTGGCTGATAATCCTGAACTCCCACACCTATCTTATCTATTTGCTTGTAAAGATGCCTAGATATTGGCACCAATGCCCTTGAATGTTGGGTTGAATTACGTGAAGGAAAAGAGCAGCGGTTGTTTGCCCTCATTACTTCGTCATGGTGGGAAATACAAAGACATTCTCCTACGTTCACACCAGCTCCTCTTGCTAACTTCTCCTGTGCCTTATATAGCTTTCCACCTTTGCATGATACTTTGCTGTTTTTCTCATTTTCTTTGTTATTTCCCTTGGCACATTTATCGTTGGATATACTTGTTTTTAAATTTCCCGGCATTTCCACATTTGGCCAATCGAGCTGAACGAGTTGTTGTCATGGCGTTTAAGTAGGAAATACCAAAGCCAAGGATTTGAACATTGTACTTGCATGTGATCATGTATAGTTAAGGGACAATCAGTTGATAAGCTGACCTTTTTTGACCTTTTATCAGATGAAGTAATCTCTGCGCCACTGAGTGTTGGCAGATGCTATTGACCAAGAATCCCTATAATACACATCGTCCCTTGCAATGGTGTGAAATTAGGAATTGATTCAAAGGGGGTGTTTACGAGGCATCACTGCAACTTTCATTCTGATTTGGCTGAAAACTTGTACTGTGTTAGCATTGTGTGTTTTCTGGTGGTTTAAGTTTTGTGCTACAATCAAATTATTGAAACAATAAGAATGATACTGTGTTTACATGATGCAAGAGTGAAAATCTCGATCTGGTTTAGTGAACCTGCACTGGTATGACTTATTCTAGTCTGAGATTTTGTGCTGGTACCGTGTAAACAAATAAGAGCTACAAGAGAGAGTTTGGTGAACTCATACCAGAATGACAGTTGCACCAGTATCATGTACACACCCCTAAGACCATCATTGCTATACAATATCATTGCAATGTACACATTGTAAGCAGTTTTGTCCAAAGTTATACCCTCTGAGGCCACAAAGATTTCAATACTTTTCCACATCTTACCATCTTGTTGTTTTAAAGTTGTTTGCATGTTACCATACCTTTGTTGGACCCTGATGATAAACCATTTTTTAATGTCCTTTCCCACAGTGATTACCGTAAATGCTATGTTAAGCCCCCTGGGGGCTTCTTTATTTTCAGGCATACTAGAAGGGGGACTTAATAGAGTGGGGGGCTTATTTAAAACTCTCCACGAATGAAAGATGACAATCTTTTTTTTTTCTGCGGAGTGCTGGCCAGCTTTAATAGGTATCGATACAGTCTTCATGCACTTGCCATGCACAATCTTAAAACTGAAACCCATCCAAGTTCATACAAATGTGTTCTACTGAAGTGTAGCCCACAAAAAAGTGATAACATGATTAGCCAGGAGTTTTGCATCCAAAATCAGGAACTAATCCTGAAAATTGAATGAACACAAGTCTCTTGGCATATAAGCTCTTTTTGAGAGACTAGATGAGCAAAACCATCATTGATATACTGAAAACAGAACTTGATAGAAAAGTACTGAAACTGTCCCATATGAAATTGCAAGTTGGAAACGTTTAGGTCAAGAATATAGTGCAATTATAACCCGACCTATTTCATGCCGTACCTTCTGTCATTTTGTGGCCATGGGGGGGGGGGGGGGGGGCTCAATAGAGAGGGGGGCCTGAAGCTCAAGATAGGGGATTATTGGAGATCTTGATTCTTACTGCCTACTACTCCCGTCATGTTGTTTGCTGCCCAAAAATATCTTAAAGGGACTGAATGCTGTTAACCAAAAAGAGGGAAAGCCTCAGGCCATAAACAAAGTCATCAATCAAAACAATAAATGGTATTATTAAAATGTTTATTTTAAAATTTCACATTTGTTTGAACAATATTTAACATAATAATTTAATTTACATCATTGTTATTCTGATACCATGTAATTGAGCGACCACTGGCCACTCCATTGCCAGATTAGCATTATTTGTAACGCTAGTGGCAATTACCATGATTAAAGATTAAAGACGTTCATGAGTATCATACACAAAAATGCAAAATGTAGGGCATTCCAGCTAAATAAACATACAGGGCTGCAATTAATTTTAAAGCAGCAGCTGTACAAGGAACTAAGGAGGTAATATACTCAAGATAGCCTCCCACTTCCAAACAAGCAGGTACAGATACACCTGTACTGCCGATATTGTCTCTGCCCTTATGATTCTTGGGAAATGACTATAGTTTTTGATGGTCAACTTGCACGGTAAACTGTTCTATCGATGGAACAATTTCAATCCATTACAAGCAACTTTGAATGTTTATAGCAAAAAGTAGAAAAAAAATCTCCACGGTAGAAATGAGCATTACATAAAACATGGCAACAACTACCTGTGCTATGAATGTTAGCTTTAAATATTTAGAAATGACGTTGAAAATCCGCTAAATGTTCACATACCACTTGCCCGGTAAACTGTTCTATCGATGGAACAATTTCAATCCATCACGAGCAACTTTGAACGTTTATAGCAAAAAGTAGAAGAAAAATCGTGAAGGTAGAAACGAGCATTACATAAAATATGGCAAAAACTACATGTGTTATGAATGTTAGCTTTAAATATGCAGAAACGACGTTGAAAATCCGCTAAATGTTCACATACCACTTGCCCGGTAACCTGTTCTATCGATGGAACAATTTCAATCCATCACGAGCAACTTTGAACGTTTATAGCAAAAAGTAGAAGAAAAATCGTGAAGGTAGAAACGAGCATTACATAAAACATGGCAAAAACTACATGTGTTATGAATGTTAGCTTTAAATATGCAGAAACGACGTTGAAAATCCGCTAAATGTTCACATACCACTTGCCCGGTAACCTGTTCTATCGATGGAACAATTTCAATCCATCACGAGCAACTTTGAACGTTTATAGCAAAAAGTAGAAGAAAAATCGTGAAGGTAGAAACGAGCATTACATAAAACATGGCAAAAACTACATGTGTTATGAATGTTAGCTTTAAATATGCAGAAACGACGTTGAAAATCCGCTAAATGTTCACATACCACTTGCCCGGTAACCTGTTCTATCGATGGAACAATTTCAATCCATCACGAGCAACTTTGAACGTTTATAGCAAAAAGTAGAAGAAAAATCGTGAAGGTAGAAACGAGCATTACATAAAATATGGCAAAAACTACATGTGTTATGAATGTTAGCTTTAAATATGCAGAAACGACGTTGAAAATCCGCTAAATGTTCACATACCTCTTGCCCGGTAACCTGTTCTATCGATGGAACAATTTCAATCCATCACGAGCAACTTTGAACGTTTATAGCAAACAGTAGAAGAAAAATCGTGAAGGTAGAAACGAGCACTACATAAAATATGGCAAAAACTACATGTGTTCTGAATGTTAGCTTTAAATATGCAGAAACGACGTTGAAAATCCGCTAAATGTTCACATACCACTTGCCCGGTAACCTGTTCTATCGATGGAACAATTTCAATCCATCACGAGCAACTTTGAACGTTTATAGCAAAAAGTAGAAGAAAAATCGTGAAGGTAGAAACGAGCATTACATGAAATATGGCGAAAACTACATGTGTTATGAATGTTAGCTTTAAATATGCAGAAACGACGTTGAAAATCCGCTAAATGTTCACATACCACTTGCCCGGTAACCTGTTCTATCGATGGAACAATTTCAATCCATCACGAGCAACTTTGAACGTTTATAGCAAAAAGTAGAAGAAAAATCGTGAAGGTAGAAACGAGCATTACATAAAACATGGCAAAAACTACATGTGTTATGAATGTTAGCTTTAAATATGTAGAAACGACGTTGAAAATGCGGAAAATGTTCACATATACCCAGACGGTTCCCTATAAATCCCTTAAAATTTGAAACCATTCTGGACCCCAGACCTCTCCCCGTCTTGCACATGCGCAGACGTTGTTCAGCTCTGTCACTCTGGGATAATGGAATTTTTTATCCCAGAAAACGTACAGAAAACGTGGGATTCCGGTGTTAGTGCGCATGCTTAAGTTTAAAACGGAAGTCAAATGTCCCAAAATGGCAGCCATGTAATCCGTACACCAGAAGGCAGCTCTAGGCACAGTTGATTCTTATACACGATTGAAGGCAGTTGAAATTTTTGAATAAGAGGTGTAGAGTGAAAGATAGAGCGTCTGGCGCCGTCTCTGGTAACGTCTCTGGAGCCTTCGGTGAGTGTCTTTCTTTAATACTTTGGTATCAGAAAATTATAAGCTTAAATACGCATTGAGTTCCACATCTTAATTATCCTGCTTTATCTTCCAAATCTTTCATATCTTATTTACAATCCCAATATGTATGGATAGTAAAATCGCTGGACGTTACTTTGGTCATCGAAGTATTTTAGGCTTTACATCAGATTTTCGTATTACCATTGTAGAGTTCTATTTTTTTCTAGATTTTGGTATGGAATTCGAATATTCGTTTGACCATTTTCTTGCACATAAAAATAAGTAATAAATTATTATCGTCTTTCACAACAATTTGCTGTAGATGCATATTTGCTTCAAATGCTTTTTTGGCCTCTTTTGTTCCTCTATTGAAAAGGGCATTCCAATATTTCATCATGCGCTCTCCCCCTCCTTCTCTTCCAGTGTCATCTATTATATTGCATGACGAACACACTCAGCCAAAGACCTTGCAGTCCTTGATTGAAGATCTTGTTTTCCTGGTCATCAGTTAAGAGATCATTGACTGGGGAAAGTAGGGGTTCTGAAGCCTCTGGAGGACTGTCAATTTCACTGAATCAGCTCCAGGAAGATGCAACTATTCTAACAGGCTTGGCCATTTTCTATAGGCAGCCATAAACACTTACCAATCAAAGCTGGAATCTGTTTTTACCAAGGACATTAAAATGTCCTGGGCTTACTTGGAAACCCTACCCCATCTCAGACCAAAAATGTTCTATATTCTGATCTCATATTAGACTAATGAGTTAAATTTTATTCTCTGTTATTCAGAATGTATTATTTTCACACATTTTGTAACAACATAAATTAGAAAGGAAGGCTAGAAAACATCTAAATCGGGCAAAATAAAGAAAGGAACTGTCAACAGTGTTTATATGAATTACAAATAAGCAGAAAAGTTTACCCCATCTCAGACTAAAGGGCCAAAATTGGAACTACTTTACTGACTTAATAAGAAGGCCAAAAATAGGAACCGATCCAGCAGCCCATATCTGTATGCTGTATATGGGATAGTAACTCCCCTGCCCCCAAAACCCTGAGGAAGATGTATTCTAGGTTTCTCAGCTTGACTTAATTAAAATCTATGTGAAGAACATTTCCCCACTGCTATAATGTGCTGCAAACATTTCAACATTTGTCTGGAGGTTATTTCCAACCACAATTGGGATTTCTAAGTTGGGACACTGGCAAATTTTTTGCATGGTCATTGTCCGATTACCAACTGTTATTTGAAACTTTGCCAGTGGGGAGTAAAAAATAAAAACATTGTCATTGACAAAAAGATATAAAATAAAGTAACATAATTATATGAAGACGGAATAATACATATTAATTTATTATTTTTATTTTGTTCTGTAGCTGATGTGTATCACCCACTGTCATGGTTCTTGAAGAGTGTAGATAATGACAGTTTGGTTTACTTTTGATAGTAACATTAATAATTATTGTTATATAGAATTAAAAAAATGAATGTCCAGTTTCAATAAACATCTTCTGCAAAGTATGTGCTTAACTTTATATAAATTAGCCCAAGTCCCCCAAGTACGACAATTTCAATGGGCTGCAATTTTATTGATCACGATTGGTGAAACCAGTGTAGTCAGTTGTAATAAATGTTTCTTTTTTGTGTGGTAAACATTCCGACGAGGGGGGGGGGGGGGGGCACTTGAAGGGAAGTTTGGATGGGGGTGTGCTGCCAAGGCCTTCAAACCCTGACCTTCTTTAAGGCAAAATCCATTCATTTTTCTACCCTGTTTAAGACAAGAGACCTTCTTTTGTGACCAGAAAAAATTTATTTCAGAAAGTATTTGTTTAAGTAAATGACATCGTAGAGTTAGATTTAAAAAATTGTTGGCACCACACATGTAGACCACTCACTGCAAACGTTCACACCCTGTTCAACGCTTTCAGACCAGAAATACATACATACATACATAAACTTTATTTTTTCTCGCAAAATACTGCTGAATAGTGAAATTGTATACCCTGTTTAACCCTTTAAGCCCCAACTTCATTATACAAATTCTCCTTACTGGTCTCCATAGATTTTACTGATTACTTATTGGGAGAACCTGTTTAAAGACCAAGACAGTTCATGTTTGGTGATCATTTGCCAAATTCTTATGACCTGTATGTGTTATAATACACTGATATGATGAGGAAAAATTTGATGCTGATCATTATTGGGGCTTAAAAGGTTAGACACAAGACTCTGAAAACCATACCCTGTTAAGTGACACAGTAAGGGAGTGCCTCCTCCCCCCAGAAAACATTGTATTTCAATAATATAATTCAAATTCATGTAGGTTATAAAGCTTTGAAGGTATCAGACATTCTTAAAAGTATGACCAAACACTGTCATCCAAAACATCCAGTGATCTTGAATACTGGCTGCCACTGAACAGCAAATGAAAAGATTTCAATGATATGTGTCGTATGGCAATGCAAATACTGCATTTTCTAATTTATTTAACTTTCCACTTCAGGATGCCAGTGTTTATTCAGGGCCCAGCCTTAAAATGAGAAATACATGAATATGTGTCTCATTTGCACAACACATTCACAACATTTATTACCTAACAGTAATTGCTAGTCAGAGTATAGGTTCAATTTAATTCCAGGACAACACAGGCATCTAAGCATATATGACATAGAGACACACAAATTTAAGCCCCCTGCAATCGGAAGCTGTCATTCTGTGTGTGTGTGGGGGGGGGGGGGGGGGAGGGGGGAAGGAGTACTTTCCCATAAAGGGTTTGGGTTTTTTTAGCCAATCTGGAAAAAAATAGGCTGTATACCTTTAGACTTTGAAGCTAAATTGGAATTTCCAGAGGCATGAGGGAGTCCAAACTGATGCAAAAACCTTCCTTGAGAGGGGTATGGTATTTCCTGGATCCACACAATTTTATGATGTAGAGGTAAAAAAGTTATGTCGGTTATAGCTATATACATCCTTGTAATGTTACTATTTCAAAGGAAATTCTAGGCAAATAATCAGAACCACAGAAAAAATAGGAGATTGCCAGATCAGCTCCACTGCTAACAAACATATTTACAAAAAAATCATTTATATTCAGATTTGTTTTGTAGTGGTTGTATGTTTTGCAGCGGTTGTAAGGCTAGCTGTGGAGGGACATGGACAATTTTCTTTTTATTATAATTTTGAAGCTCTGCTTTTTAAAGATTCACAAAAATACTCACTTCAAAGTACCAGTGAAAATCAAAAAGGTTACAGGTTAATAGTCCTGGTCACATATTATATTCACATCTTAAATTATGATTAACAAAATAGCTTGCATGAATACATGGGCCCTTTAGCTTGATTGTAACTGGAACCTACTTAAACAAAACATCAATATGTCAGATGGATTAACCTTACTATTAAGGTGTTCAGTTCCAGGGATAAAGGTCATGACCTTTTGGATAAGGCTGAGCTCCCTTCCACATCTCCATATGCTATGATTTGATCTTTTTCTTCTTTTTGACAACTGGAACACAATTGTGGCAAGGAAATCAAGAACTACAGTCCTGAGCTCTCTTTTTCATGTCCTCAATTATAAGTGTATGCATTTTACTGACCCAGTGAAGTTCAGTGACAGGTGGTTTTGTTTCTTTTCTGAAAATGTGCACAACTGAGGGGCCATGTTTTCCATGTTTCTTTTTACACACTCAGTGACAGCTTCAAAATTTGTTCCCGCAGTTAACATGTTGAATGAAAAAGTATTTGGAAGAATCTAGTATTTCGACACTCGGGTCTCTCAAAGACTTTATAGTTACATACAGTGTCACTATCCTTTTGCATTAAGAACGTGTGTTGAACATTCAAATAATAACAGACAACTGTTTAATTATAATAAATCTTGACAAAAGTAAGATTTGTTTAAAATGTTTCGACGACGAAAGATTTAGTTCCGTCATAAAAAAATGCAGCTTATATTAACTTAAAGTACTTCAAAAGAGCTTGATCTT
This sequence comes from Siderastrea siderea, assembly GCA_964030785.1. Classification (NCBI taxonomy): domain Eukaryota; kingdom Metazoa; phylum Cnidaria; class Anthozoa; order Scleractinia; family Rhizangiidae; genus Siderastrea; species Siderastrea siderea. The sequence goes on along the minus strand of OZ034979.1, from coordinate 21,562,651 downwards.
TAATATAATGGACTGGGAAAACTTTTCTTTTGCAATAAAATTGATCATAAAATTTTGCAATATAATATTTATTAAATGTCTGGATAGATTTACCTCCACTTTCTCATAACTATCTTCCGCGTCTGTAGGCTTTTGTAGAGGCTTAGAAAGATTGGTTAAGAACAGAGAGACCCTCGTTCTTGCTCTGTGCTCGTTTTCAATTTTCCTCCGTTTTAAGCCGTGCGAAGGACTTCGATCCGCGATGGTTCTTCTGTAGTTTTAACTTTCAGTCATTGTACATGAAGCTACTTTTCCTCTTTTCCATTTCTTTGTTATTGCAGATATTGTTAAAAGTGTCAACCTTTTCAATTATCCCCTTTATTTGATGACAGGATCGGCAAATTGGAGTTGCTACAAACCAGTAAAGCGTCATTGTCGTGTTCCGTCGATCGAGTCAGCTATGAGCAGAACGGCCGCGGCAATGATCTTCCATCGAAGCTGCTTGTATTTTCACGGTGATTCACACTCAGACGACAGCATTTCATGGCAAATTACCGCACAAAAGCGGCTAAAGTTATTCAGACTGGTGCCCGTCCGAAAAATTCTTTATTTACCATGAAACTGAGTTGGTCGCAAGCTTCCGGTTTGTTGGCTACAAGCTACTCAATCAGCCAATCAAAAAAATTATATTTTTCCTTAGGTTTCCGGTTCAGTGAAATTTCCGCCGTTCCCTTTGTTTTATGATCAGCCAATCCAAAAAATAGATTTTTTCCATTATCCCAGAGTCTCTACTGGCGCCCTCCCGCTGACCAAAAAGCCAGTGGACTCTGGGTACGAGATTGACTCATCCCCTATTGATCACAGTCCTTCCCACCCAGGTCAGCGGTATTTTAGTAAATCAAAATGGCGGACAACTCGACTGAAAAGGGTCCGTGGAAAGAGACGTTGGATTCGTTCATTAGATACGTTGCCTTAAACCCAAAAGAGTTTCTTTTGTATGGTAAATACCGTCTTTCGCCTCATGTGCTTTTGTTACTTTCGATCACTTAATTTACTAGTTTGCCGCTACTCCATCTAAGACTATTTTAAAACCACACGACTCAGACGATTTGATCAATGACCGTTTTCGATTCAGCTTTATGTTTTTGCGCCATTGGACCATCTGCTCTTTATTTTGAACAACTCAAAGCAACCTAAGTGTAGTTATGAAAAAGCCACAGGTGTACATAACTTAAATGTGTTTAATAACGTGTGTGATGAATTCTGGTTCACTGTCAAATGTCTTGAGTGTCAAATGATTTTGGGTCTTTTTGAATAGCTGACAATTATTCACCGAGATGGAGGTATATATTTGTATTGGTATATGTCACACAGGTGAACGCTCCTCCCACCCATCTTTTCTTGGGGGCCAAATACGGCTTCCAGAGGGGAGTACTCCCATGTATATTGAAAGCTATATGGGGTTTACCTCGGTGTAAAAACCTGACAAGATTTTCTTTGTTTGTTAGCTTTTGTTTTGCTGTAAGGTATTGTTTAAAATGTTTTTGTTTCCTTTGTTTTACGTCATCCGTGAGTTTCACAGGTTCTTACACCGAGGTAAAGCCGCTATAGGGGTATGTGCAGCTGTGATTAGTTTAACTCTGGGATAAGGTGTAGAAATCAGAGAGCTTTGGTCTAGGATAAGGTATCATTTATTGGAAAATTAGGGATTGACACTTATCCCCGTCCCCTCCCAATCAAAACATGGCAAAAGCACCATTTAATCGTGTAGTGTGATGATGATGATGAAACACCATTTAATCGTGTGGTCTGATGATGATGATGATGATGATGATGATGATGGTGATGTTATCTTGCTGCTGAATATATGCACCATGGTGAAACTCAATGTATTGTTCCCAAATGGAAGAGAACATTTCTGGATTTTACCTCAGTCTCTGCCAGTTGTGATGAACTTGTTCATACATGTGTGCCTCATTTTATATTTTACAGTTTTCATAATCCTGACTCCTTTGATGATTGTAAGTGCTTATTTGTCACTGAAGTTAGCAAAACACATAGAGAAAAATGAAAAAGACAAGAAGAAAAAAGGTAAGAGTGATAAACTTCAGTCTCCTACCCAGCCATTATTAGTGGTTGTCAGGCAATACTACTCCCTCGTTGTGTGACAACCAATAATCAGGGGCGTAGTGTGTGATTTTGAAGCTGTATGCACGATCAGAAGAGAATATTTTGAGCGCCATAGGTGCTTTCCTCTAGGGGGGTCTGGGGGCATGCTCCTCCAGAAAATTTTGAAATTTAGGGTCTCAGAAATGGCATTTCCTGCGTTTTCTGGGGGACATCTTCAATAAATAAAAACATAGTAAAATGCAGTAGTTTGTTGCTTGTTTTAGCTACCTGTCAGCCTACTGGATTAGTGTTTATGGTAAGGGTACAGTATGACAAAAAAAGCAAAAATGGTGATGTCATCGTTGACAGTTCACAACCAAAGGGCGAGAAGTCTACTCTTCAAACGAGTATACTCGTTACACTGTCAATGTTAATATCCTCGTGCTTATGGATGTGCAAAATTGCAAGGGAGTTCAATCTCTCGTCACTCGAAGAGGAGAGGAGTTTTCAGCCTCTTCTCTTCGAAGAGGAATTTTCAGCCCCTACATACTACTAAAGCTGCGTTCAGCGGCGCATGTTGAGACAGGATACGTTAACAGTGTTACAAGTGTAACATATACTCCGAAGCGATGTTAGCAGTCTGTCAGTGCATCACGTTGCAACCTCTCCTTCGTAGTTAAAGAATAACTAACGACTGGTAAGCCTGACGCTGAGGAAGAGGGTACATGAGGCGTTTATTGACTATTCACATTGTTGAAATTTTTCATCTATAAATCAACTGAGGGGCTTCAGACATTGCAAGGAAATACAGTATTATGAAAAGAAGCAATCATTGTTTACTTTTTCTCCTGAACCATATATTTTTACTTTCTTGGCTGGATTGTAATTTGAAACTATGACTAACTTCAAAATTAAAGGGTATACTGTGAAAAGGTTGGATGTTAGGACGTAAGCCTGGGCAAAAAAAAAAAAGACGAAAAGAAAAGAAATAAGCAATCCAAATTTGCCCAGTCTGCATACACTCTAGGGTTAGTGTTCTAAAGACTGGTTTGTAATTAATTGTTCCACCTGAAGCCAACATCGAGAACAATCTTGCTGTAGCTGTACCAGCTGTTTGCTTTGGTGAACTCTTTAGAAGTTAGGCACACGAAAGTCCCATGGTAGAATTGCTAATAGTGGGCAAGTATGGAGTGTTTTTTTATTTTTTCATTTACCAAAATTATAACAAACTGCCTTTTTCTTTTCTGTCAATTTAGCTACTCGTCAAACCAATCTAGCTAAATCAAGGCGAAGAGCAAAAGCTGACTGATTTATTTTGCTGGAGAATGACTTGTGGACTGTGAGGTAGCAAATTAACATGAAACACTAGTTTAGCTGCATCAATCATTGTGTCATTTGCATTGTGTATAATCCAAGAGTACGCTGTTATCAAACTTCACCTAGGAACATTGCCCATAGCAGACAGGACAATGCAAACCATTTTGCGATAATTTATATCTGTATGTAGTGACGACAAGGTCAAAACATCGCCTTCTGAATTGTAGAATCAGAGAACTAATCGCTGGCCTTTGCTCATCCAGTGTTAAATGTACATAATGGTTTCATTAAACTCTTGATGTATACTATACACTTACTATGTATGTTATAGCTTTTATGAAGTATTTTTTAATGTAATTATATTCAAGGCTAAAACCACGTGTAAGTTGTCAGTTTGTCTTTTATGTAGTTTGCCAACTGTTGCCAATATGGCAATGACCAGTTCTAGTTATAACATTTTTTTTCCTTCAATAGCAACTCAGCCCAAACTTCTGATTTTTGCTTGGCCAAACAAACTCTTGCCCTAACCTTGTTGCTTAACGTTACCTGGGCTTCTGTCTTGAGTGTCACTAAGTAAATATATATATGTATTTTTTCATCCTGGTGAATCTGGTTTAATACGATTAAAAAAAATGGTAAATCAAATTTAACGTCATAGTGTAGGGAGTAGTTGCCTAACCTCCCAAGCCAGGGGCTCATGTGTAAACACTTCACGTCCTGGTCAAATTGGAATTTGGAAATGTTGGTTTTTACGGAGGGAGGAAAACCGGGTACCCAGAGAAAACCCTCGGAGCAAGGACAAGAACCAACAACAAACTCAACCCACACATGACACCGGGACTGGGAATCAAACCCAGGCCATATTGTTGGGAGGTGAGTGCTCTCACCACTGTGCCATCACTGCTCCCTGTGGATAGCCGGGTATAAAGCCCCTATGGCTGTCTTTTTGTGCGTAAGGCTTCCATTCTATGTAAGTTTTGTCAGTTCCTCTTTAGAAGAACAGACTCGAGTCCAACATGGAGAGGGGAATCAAGATACTGTAGGTGGAATACTACACTAACTCTTCCTTCTTGATAGTATAAGACAAGTGGCAAGTGATTTAAAGGGACACAGACACACACTGAGAGAAGAAATAGCATGATTTATTTTAGGATGATTTCCATAAATTACTATTTATGTCGGAGGAAATCTATCACCTGACAATTTTGCCAACTTTTTAAGAATTCCTCCTTTGAAACTACGCATTAAGATGGAGATGTCATGGTTGACCTATAATTTAGATATTTTTGCCCAGGAATTTTCAGGCCACATTTATTGTCACGTATGGTGTATAGGCATTAAAAGCAAGTCTAAAGTAGTTCCTTAGAAGGTCAGAGTTGATGTCGTCTGGACCTAAAGATTTCCAGTGTTGTTCACTGTCTTTGCTTTTCGTTTCTCTAAGACGCTTGAAGTGGACCTCTCTTGCTTGGGCAACCTAAAATTGAACGAAAATGTTTTAGTGAAAATGCACTGAATCATTCTACTTGGTAGAATTTCTTGTCTTGCATTGCTGGCAGAGAAGCATGACTTTTGATTGAAGAAAGAAAGAAAGATGGTGACCCTCGCAGTTAAAGATGTCATCTTAAGCAGCTAATTAAAGAACACCTGAGAAAATTCGGGCTTGAACAGGATTCGAACCCATGACCTCTGCAATACTAGTGAAGAGCTCTGACCAGTTGGTCATTTGCGAATTCGTAGTGATCACAGGAGCGCTGCATCAGTATCGCAGAGGTCATAGTTTGAATCCCGTTCAAGCCTGAATTTTTTCAGGTTGTCCTTTTATCAACTGCTTAGGAGGATCTCTCTTACTGCGAAGGTTACTGTCATTTCTTATTTCATCTCCAGTTCGCTCATATATATTCATTTTCATTTGCTTCGTGATTGGTTAAAAGTAGTCGCGCCAATTTCTCAACCAATCAGATGTAAAACCATGACCAAACGTCACTTACTCGTTGTGCTAGATACTTGTCAGATTTCATAATTTGCCAAATTAAGCTTTATTACAGCCTCGATTCAATCAAAAGTCGGAGAGCCACTCCACTTTGTTCGGGAGCAGCCACAACCCTACGCTTTTTGCTCAATTTTTTACCGTTTGATTCATTGTTATTTATTTAATTGTTGTACCAGTCAAATTGAAACTTCAACATCCCCCCCCCTGGGGCGCACCCCCGGGCATTTGACTGTTATTCTTGCCCGGGGAGGGGGGAATTTGAACGTTGCCTTGAAAGGGTGGGGAATCTGAACCAGATTTATCTCTTGTTCTAGCGTAATACGCCCGTGAGTTTTTTCTGTTTTTGCAGGGTTTGACGGATTTCAAAGATACAATTTCGCCTTTGTTAGTGAACAACTCTTTTAAGGTGTTTCGATGCAGTTTTTGGGGGACCATACCTAAAACACCTTAAAAGGGTCTTTAAAAGACGTTTGAAGGTGTCATTACGGCATATCTCACTCTGAAAAACGTGAGCAGTGTTTGATTGAAGACGAAATTTGTCTTTGAGGAGAGGTGATTCAGTATTAACTGGTGGGGCATTTGAACATCCTTTTTTCCGCGAGGGGGGGGGGGGGAATTTGAACAAGCCAATCTTCAAAAGTTCAAATGCCCGGGGGGTTTGCCCCGGGGGGGATGCTAATGCTTCAAATTGATTGGTACATTACTTTTTCCTTGTACTCGCCTTGTCTCTTATTTTAGGCAGATCATCAAATGTGAGACTCCTGCTCTTTTCGGCTTTATCTCCTTTCTTTTCGTTTCGTGTTACATGAACACTCGGTAGCTCCACTGGAAATGGTTTAATCCGCTGGCTGACCCAACTGTTTTTCGTCACTTGAGGTCTGGGTTTTTCCCGCTTGTTACCTTGGTAACACGTTTGACTTGGCATCAGCAGTCGAGCTGCTGGGGTGATGGCATGCTAAAAAAAGATATCACTGTGTGACATGAAAATTTCGCGGGATCTAAATTTTCGCGAAATTGGCGCCTTTTTCATCGATCTACGGAAATCTGATCTCCTTCTCCACAGCGAAAACACTTCAGAATTCGGAAATATACTACTAAGTCGATACGACGACACTTGAATGTCAAGTTAAAACTCACGCTAGTGCTTTCGGATCGCTAACAGTAGCGATGGAAGAAGATACAAATCACACTTCACAACAATCAATAGACTGCGAGTAGTCTCTAATTTTGGCGATGGCGATTGTGGGGCGGGCGAAATACACACACACGCGCGCGAAATTTCGAGGCGCTCCCTTCGCGTCGCGTCGCCTCGAAATTTCGCGCGCGCGCGTGTGTGTATTTCGCCCGCCCCACAATCGCCATCACCAAAATTAGAGACTACTCGCAGTCTAAACAATCAAGAAAATGACGGATTTTTCATATATGAAAACTGACCTCGCCGCGCAAAGCACTTTGGGTGACACTGGCTCTTTAAGATAAGAAATGTTTAACTTGCAGCAAAGTTTCATGCTTAGAACTTCTTTGTTTACAAGATACAGTGTGAATTATCGTACCCGAGATCGACCCAAAAAGTTTCGGGGCTTTCGAGAAACGCACGCCTGAACATACACGAAATTGGAAATCCGCAAAATTGAACTCCCGCGAAAACTCCATACCCCACGGTGACTTTTACATCTCGGGTATTGAATTTCTAGCTTTCTTATTGGCTCACTACACACAGGTTTTGCCTTATAAGGAAGTTGGATGTAGCCTGTGAACAGGCTCCGCATTGGGGAAAAAGCGCGAAAATAAATCAGCTAGCGTAGACTGAGGAAGAGGACGGGGCGGCGGAGCCTGCAAACGAAGAGGCCTTCCAAGGGGTAAAAGCGACAAGCGACACGGCCTTGAAAACTGGCGACATGGGACTTTCTAAACACCGACAAGGGACTCAACTGAACCGGCAAAATACGACAGCGACACGATAAGCACTATAGATAGACAGCGACGTCAGAAAATTGCGTATTTGACCAATAAACTGAGACTGAGAGCTGACGATCAGATTTTTTTTCTGTTTATCTGTCAAATGTGAAGCTTCATTTACGGTTTTGGTCAATTACGTAAGTCGCTCGCAGCAACAAATTGACCGATTTTTAGGATCTCCGCCAGTATCTACGTTATCAGCATAGTTGTTCTTTTTGACGCAAAAAATTGACTTGAATATACAGCAATTAAACCACTTTGACTTGCCCTCAGAATGCTGAAAATCGCATTCCCGGAATACAAAATTTCAAAAATTTCCGGGGGAGCATGGCCCTGGACCCCCCTAGATACTCCAGCCTCCCGCGGGCGTTTATTTTATGGCGAAGTCTTCCTTTCAAACACAGGGGCTCGTGTTTCAGAGTTTCTAAGTGTTAGAAGAATATTCGTCGTCCCAATAGCCGGATCAGATTTCTAAATTAATTTTCTTTCGAGCCGGTCATAAAAGACTAAGATCTTCGAGGCGTGTTCGTTTCTATTATAAAATAGTAATAATCTTGTTTTGGGGTGTGAATATTTGAGCCTTTTGCATAGTTTTTAAGATTTCTTTTGTGTTCTTTCTTTCGAGTTTGAAATCGTCTGCCAGTCTCTCCTATGTAGTTCCAGGAGCAGTCTGTACATGGAATTTTGTAGACTACGTTTATTTGGAGATCCATGGGATGTCTAAATTTTGGAGACGGGAATTCTTGTTGGAAAGGCTCAAAAGGCTCAAATATTGCTTACCACGCTTGGTCAAACAACCACCCATTTGACTTTGAAAATGCACGCGTAATTGACAAGGGCAAATAACGTGTCCGTAAGACTTTGGAAATCCTGGCATTCTGCAAAAACAAGAGAGGATAAAGGCTCTCTTGGCAAAAACCATCAATGCCGACAATAACTCAAAACCGTTCCCTGGGCAATATTCTATTCTTTTATGACTATTTATCATTTTAAATTCACTTACAGCTTTAACTACACATTTTTTGCTGCATAGTTGTACTGTTTGTTACTTTTTTCGCACATTTATTGCTTATATTTGAAAATTTCGCTTTCTATTTTAGTGTTTGTCAAAGGCTACAGACTGGTAGCCGAAAGCTTACCGTTTTAAATCTTTTTAACCAGAGAACGTTGTTAAAAAAAATTAATATGTTTCATCCTGGTTACTTCTCCATTTTCAAAAGTAAGGGGCTGTTTACATGGAGGGAGGAAGATCCTAGCACTAGGAAGATCCTAGAAGGCGAAACAACTTTTCGTTTGGTTTACATGCAAAAGTTTCGGTCGGGGTAGTTGTTCGAAATCAAATAAAGCTGTCAGTCCTTAACAGCAGAACGCCCGACCGCCAACATATTTGTTTTTCTGTCCCTAGTACTAGGATCTTCCGAGCGAAGGCAGTTTACATGGTGCTAGGATCCTCCTAGCGATAGGATCTTCCTATCTCTCAGCAAGGAAGATCCTAGCGCTAGAAAGATCCTAGTGCTAGGGCCAAGTACAACATTTTGCATGTAAACTAAATACAGAAAACATATGGCGCAAGGATGTTCCGCCTTCTAGGATCTTCCTAGCACTAGGATCTTCCTCCCTCCATGTAAACAGCCCCTAATTTAACAGTTCCTCTTCACGATCACAGGATATTGAAGACACTAAATGCATGTTTCGATCGATGCTCTTCTTGACGATCTGCCGAGATGTGCCAAAAACTTCAAAACAACTCATTTAAATGGCAAAGGAGGGCAGTGATTATGACACAACCAGCAATTCCGTCATTTTAGATAATTAGATTTAAAAAGCGGCAGCGACATTTGCACGTGCTACAGAAACGACAGCGACATTTACATCCGTTAGTTCAGGCCCCAGTTGTTCAAAAGTTCGATAGCGCTATCCACCGGATAAATCTCTATCCAGTGGATAACGCAATTGGTTTCCCTAATACTTATCCACTGGATAGTGATTTATCCGGTGGATAGTGCTATCCAACTTTTGAACAACTGGGGCCAGGTCGTTCAGCGACATCGTTCCTGAGAAAGACGCGACAAAAAGGCTACCCCCTTGGAAGGCCTCAACAAAGGTTTCATGCCGCCGTTCTAGGGTACCCGCTGTGCACTAGATCCTAGTGCAATCTGATCATGGATTGTTGACAAGTTTCATTGACAAACCCATTTTGCCGACGGATTTGCATATCGTGTCCCAAAGCAATGAACATGACGTTTCACGCGAAGGTATTTTTTTAAAATACGGATGAGCTCTCCCCCTCCCCTCTCCCCGTCCTACCTTCCCCATCCCCTCCCCGTCTCTTCGCTCGTTCTCGCCCTTTGTATTCTTCGCTCTTTCTCCGACCAGAGAGCCTTTTCACAGGCAAAGTTGGATGCCCTGTTAAGTGCCGCAAGGTTCAAGTTTTTTTGCCGTGAAGCCGTAAAGTTTTGTCCAAAATTTCGGCTCTAAAATTCAACAACGATTTCCAAAGTTGAGAATGTAATAAAACAATTATTCCACTCTCTTGTTAGATACGTGGCTTGCAACTATAATTAGCCACACTATTAGATCGGACGAGATTGAGCCGGCAGGCAAGTAGAACTTTCGATTTTCAAACCAGAGACCTTACTCCTTCGTGCTGTATACCACTAGAGAAGGATTTTCCAGGAATGAGATTGGTATATGTTAAGCCTACAATTTGGAATTGAAAGTGGTACTCGTACTCAAACCTAAAACTCCCTAGCTAATATCTCGGCGCTTCTCCACTAGTTGGATATTTATCTTTATCATCACAGGGCACCCAACGGTTCGGTTCGGGGAATATCTGTTCGGAGGGCCTAAAATCGCCTGAAATTTTCGGATTTAATTGCAATGAAAGCTAGAGATTTCTTCCGTGAAACATCACCTCGGATTTTCGTAACAAGAGGACTTATTAGTTCCTGTTGTTTTCGGAGTGTCAAATATGTCGTTTAAAGTGCAAAATAAGGTCAGCTAGCATTTTCGGAGAGCCATCAGCAGCTTGGAAATTCGGTGGATAGGATCCTGTTTCCTAAAATTGTCGGCGGCCTAAATTTTCAGCTAAAAAATCCGAACAGATCAATGTGTATTAGATTACACAAATATGCATTTAAAAAGCTCTGAAACAAGCTCAGAAAGCAGAAAATGATATTTCAAGTATTTTGCTAAAATTTTCTCGTTGGGTACCCTGATGATCATGGAGTTTGTCTGGTTTGGCAGCACTCTCTGGCCGCATAATAACTGTAATAACGTTACAGGAAAAAAATACTAGAGATTTTGGTAGTCGGCTTACCCTCTCTGGTATGACAGGAGTCTTGCTACTCAGATTCGTTACAGAGGAAATTGGTTGCATAGTCTTTGTGCCGAAGTTGAGGCGAATTTTACCGCGGGTCTGGGACATTTGTGGTAGGCCGTTGCTTGCATTGCTTGCCTTGTCATCTGGGGAACGCTTTTTTCTTACCACCTGCAAACAAAAGTCGAGTGGTTCAGTCTACAAAATCGCCTCGAACTTTGAAAGCAAAATTTTTATAAAACAAGGAAAAAACTGAATATTATCAACACTACTGGAAAATACTCTGGAGGTTTCATTTCAATGGTTGTACTTTTAGGTTTTATCCATCTTATGTCACCTTGTCAGGGGCACCCAACGAGAAAAATTTAGCAAAATACTTGAAATATCACTTTCTGCTTTTTTAGGTTGGTTTAGAGCTTTTTAAAGGCATATTTGTGTAAGCTAATACAGATTGATCTGTTCGGCGTTCTTAGCTGAAAATTTAGGCCGCAGAAAATTTTAGGAAACAGAATCCCATCATTCGAATTTCTGAGCTGCTGATGGCTCTCCGAAAATTCTAGCTGACCTTATTTTGCACTCTAAACGACATATTTGTCCCTCCGAAAACAATAGGAACTAATAAGTTCTCTTGTTATGAAAGTCCCACGTGATGTTTCGCCAAATAAATGTCTAGCTTTCACCGCAATGAAATCCGAAAATCTCAGGCGATTTTAGACCTTCCGAGCAGATATTCCCCGAAACGAAACGTTGGGTGCCTCTGCCTTGTTCATTGTAAACAACGCTACGCCTGGGCGAAAGGTTGAAATAAAAAAAGACGAATAAAATATACAAGTTCTAAAATCAACCAAAGCAACCTGTTTGTTAACGAATTAGGAACATGACTGTTTTTTTTCTTTTTGCGGGCAAGTTCCATGCATCCGGATATTTTCGACAAATGGACGCTTTCGCCCGAAAACGTCTCCTCGACTGAACACCTTCATATCATGTGATCATTTTAAATCAATTAGAATCTAGGAAAATTAAGTGATGAACTGTGATCGCTGAAAGTTTTCCTCTGGTCACGATAGAACTTTACGGCGTCATGTGAGACAATTATAACGACAGAAAATGTGTCGTTGGTAAGCTACACAGCGTTTCGCTCTACCATTGGTGTAAACCAATAATAATAACCGCACCAACTTTCTCAACCAATTTTAACAAACACCAACCGTGCTTTTGTCGCACTCGTTTTCGTGCGCATACCGCCTGTAAGATGCATACATTTGCTTGGAGTTCTGTTTGGTTCACTGGGTTGATTGCGTTTTTTGTAATTGTCCAATCTAGTATCGATTTTCAACTGTTTAGTTTGAAACTGCTCACCAACCTTGCCGAAAACTATGTGTAACGGCTCAGCATACGGGGACTTGTTATCTCCAGCTGCGTGCCTGGCCTTCAAGCTTTCCATGTGCTTTCTCAACTGGTTCTCTGTCAGACCTATGACACGAGCCCCTGCTGCATAGTGCCCTACAACGTGAGGTGCCTGGATGCGCTTGTACTTTGTGTGATAAAAGCTGTGATGAAAAAGTCATCAGTTAGTAAAGCTTGCGAGAGTTGTCCGAATGTGGGTTTTGAGGGTATCAATTATAAAGGGTTTTCTAAAAGCCATGTTTGCGTGGTTTTTTTACCTTCGAATTCCGGGTCAAATTGGAATTTAGGCCTTCCACATCAATGCGTTTTTGTTTGGAATTCTCCGCTCGCCGATTATTTCTCGCGTTATTTCCCCACTGCGGAGCCTTTCGACAGGCGGAAAAGCGTGATTTTCCGCGAATGCTGACGTGACAACTAATTATGCAGTCGTCGGTAGTATCGCGGGTGCTATTGAAGCATGCGCACAATACAGCAAAAAGTCCGAAAAAATGTGTGGGAACGCAAACTCATCTTTTGAAATCCGTTTTTCAGTCCCACGCGAGGACGCAGATCTTTCCTTCCCTTTTCGAGACATTAAAAAGGAAGGTTTTTGAGGAGGGGCCTTAGAAATTCGGATTTTTATGGATAGGTGAAATCTACTTACCCAACAATTTCGTTTATGGAATGGAGCGCAGATCTCTTCATGAATTGAGTCAGGGCTTCAAACAGTAGATGTTCTCGTTTTCTTTTTTCGCCGACAGTTGCTAGAAAAAAAAATGACATCAAAGCGTTATCTACGACTCGCCCAAGAATTAGAAGCAGAATTGCCTTTACTTTTGTATGGTGGTCAGCTATATTTGTATTTGGCTAGGGTTGCGATGTTACAGTTAAACAATCCGGTGGAACGTTTGACTGAAGTGATTCTTTGCATTTTTGCAAGTTAAATCTCTACAGATTACATGTAGGAAGTCCACTAATTCTGAGGTGCTCTCACATTGTTTAGTGATTTTTATTAACAAAAAACACAATTTGCGAGACTGGCATTATTGCAAGACGAGATAAAAAAAAATGAGCACTTGATTAAAGTATTTCTTTGCATTTATGCAAGTTATAATGTATTTAATAGTTGTCCTTAAAAAATGCACTACTGAGAAAGACAATTCTACCAGGAATAACAACGACTTTCACTCACTAAATCCTTCTAAAAAGCGTTCTGTGTTGGTCATCAAGTTGAGAAACTCAATGAAGTCAATTTCACCATTTCCTGCAAGTAACAAGAAGCATACCTAGTTAAGGAAAGAATTATTGACGCAAGGGACGGTTCTGATACGGAAGGGGGCTGCCTCGTTCCCAGTCGTCCTAGGTGAAAAGTCAAATGTGACGTCATTCGTCGAGCTCAACGTGAAGATTTGCCTAGCACGTCTCGCGCTATAGTGAACGGCCCCAAGCCTCCCGGCGTCTCTCGATAAGCGCATAAAAGCTTGGGTACTGGGAAGGTGGTTATTCCTAGGTGGATTCTTAGCCGCATACTTAAACTTCCCCAACCCCTCTCTTATTCTCGGCCCGTTGTTAGACGGAGAGGAGGTAGAGAGTAGTTAAAGGACGTAGCTAGGGAAAATCTATGATTCTGGGGGAATTTGAAACGAGGGGAGCTTGGAACGTGACGAGCCCAGGGATACTCATTAAACGTGGCCTTGATGGTAGTGTAAAGAACTAACTGGTGTGTGAGTGGTATTGTAGGCACGGGTGAATCCTTGTTTTTGCGGGGGAATGTCATTAATTTGCGGGGGAATCATAAGCGTCGATGACGTCATAGGCTATTGTCTTCAACAATTTTTACACAGTTAGGATAATTTTTATTATCATACAGACAGCTCACAGAATATAACAAAGCGCACCACATTGCCTACTTAGCGTTTATCAGCTCCTCGGATTAATTTTCGCGCGCTTGCATTGGGCGAACACGTCACCTGATGCAAAATCGGACGGCGGGCGTCAGATGGTATACCCAGTCCGATTTAACATTTAACATCGTGGGCCGATTTTATCGACAACCACGCAACGAAGGAAGAAAGCACTACTTACGAATTTAACTTTTGAAATCGTCACACGTTGCAAGGGTTTCACGTGCGCGGTCTTCTTTAAATGAACTGAAGGGCCCCATAAAAAAGAGCCCCCCCAAAAACATATAAATAAAACGACCTAAAATTCGAATAAGACGGTTAATTACTCTCAGCCCTTCAACTGTTATTGTGATTCTAATTAAATTCCCTACCGTCTTTATCCATGGCCATCAGGACGTCTTGTAAATCCTCCTGAGACAACTGAATATCAACGGATTTCAGCGCCAAGTCTAATTCTTCCGCATCTATTGTTCCACCACCATTGCTGTCAAAAAGGTCGAACACTTCCCTGAAGGCTAATTATTAATGCAGTGATTAGAAGGTTTGTAAGGTCAATAGTGGTATTTAAATACCAGTCAACGAAAGCACCACCACCAATAACAACAACAACAACAACAACAACAATATCAACTTACAAAAACATTGCAGTTGCAAAGGTTGAAGACGTCCATAAACGCTAATAAGTGCTGAAGTGATTGGCAGGTCTAGCATAGCCAGTTTGGCATTCGTCGAAAGGGGAGGGGAAGGGGGGGAGCATTCGCACGTGCGAAGCGCAAGACGAAGGGAGGGGAGGGGCTTACTACCGTCATTGTTTTCTCCATTGGCGCCACCTAATTAGTATGCAAAAACGAGTTGTCTCCTATTTTTCTGCTAAAGTCTGTCAAAATTATCCAGTCAGAATTGTGCTGAACTGAGGACTCGTATTACTCTTATACTTCCTAGAAATCGGAAAATTATTGTTGCATGGCAATCGCAACAAGGTGTGTAGATTTTGTCAAAACAATTTGAGGCGAGCGTGTAATAGCGAAGGAACAAAATTTCGTGAATATAATTTATAAGCGAAAGAACAAACTTTCTGATGTTCTTAACCCGTGTTAGGAGTTAAACTGACAGTGCAACTTAGTTCAGTTTTTGCTATATTACCTGTAACCTGTTCCTGAGTCAAAGACGGACAGGACTTATCCTCGAGCTCGTCATCTGTATGATTGAATCCCTCCGAATCGTCTGAAGGAGCCACGCCGAAGACCTGTTCTAACTGCGGCGGCTCGGGACTGACCTCTTCCTTTTTGCCGAGGGCAAAGGCGTTGCGACGGATTCGCCTCATTTTCTAAGCTTTTAAAAGCTGTTCTGTATAATGTTCTCAGCGCATTTTAATTTAGGGATGTTGCTTAACATAGCCGGAATCTTTGCACCGAAGAACCATCGCTCCCACTTGCTCGCTAATTAGTTTATGAGCTTTGTGACGTCATATCTGATCCGTGTTCTGAACTGCGTTCGTCCAGAACAAAAATATGTCGGTGAAAATAAGTCTGAATTTTTTATTTTATTTTTTAACGCAAGCTTGATTCTAAAATCACAAAACTAACAAGAAGTTGTGGGTGCAAATAACAGACAACACATAATTAAATTTATAAAACTCTCAGGCCGTGACGTCACAATATGCTCTTGGTGAATCTATAATGTTAGCTATCTTTCCTGTAATATGCGCGCGCGCATAGTAATTAGAGTGCAAGTTAAGAGTCAACAGAGTTTTTATCGAGGGACTGTCAGGTAATAGTTGCCCACGGAATGTTATCTTAAAACAAATAGGGGGCGCAGTGGTGTAGTGGTTAGCGCGTTGGACTTCAGATCTGAAGGTCGGTGGTTCAACGCCCAGTCCCTGCCATCGTGTTGTTTCCTTGTTTCCTCAAATTGTCTCTCTCCACCCAGGTGTATGAAATGGATACGGGCGACATACTGCTAGGGGTAACCCTGTGATGGACTAGAATACCATACAGGAGGAGTAGCAATACTCTCGGTTACTTCATCCTACGGAAACCGGGATAAGCTCCGGCCGTGTGGGCCTCCTTGCCTCGTGTTTGACTTTACCTACCTTTTGAAACGAATAGATAAGATGGACAAGGACTTGCCCTCTTTGCAGTAACACACTAAGAACAAAAAGGACGAATACAGGAGATCCTGGACCAATAAAAAGTATGTGCTTCAAAGATATCTTTCCCCAAGATACTACGTACACTCACAACCTGGAAAATAATTTCAAATTTTTGAGATTTATTTCAGGAATGTTTTTACCTCACGAGCAAAGAAAAAAAAAGCCGGCCGAAACAGGTCCGTAGCGGGGGGAGGGGAGGGGGGGCTCGAGCCTCCCCCCCCCAGAATTTTTGTACGTTAAAAAAAAACATTACAATTTATGTGCCAGAAAATATATAATTGAAACAATCAGTCTTGAATGCTGATGCTAAAAGTGCCTTTTATGATTTCACAACCTATAACTAGCCCACCGCACATTTCAGTCGCCTAGGTTCCTCACCAGTGTCTTTCTTCACCCATATCACCTTGACCATGGCAGTATAGTGAAGCAGGGCCGCAGCCAGTATGAGGCAAACCGAGGCACTTGCCTCAGTCATTTGTTTCGTTTCCTGGGTCATTTTTTTCGTTTAACATCCTAAATACCTAGGAAAAGAATTTACGCATGGACATGGCCTCAGTCATAATTTTTTTCTGGCTACGGCCCTGTAGAAGGATCTTAATACTTTTAATAGCTAAGCGACTGTTGTGCATTTGCTGCAAGCTTTAAGCCCACTGTTGTAAAACAAGTCTAAGGAACAAAATTATATTTATCCGCCAATTGAGTGACAAACGTTACATAAACGTCTACGGAAGTTAGGTAAAACAGGTCCGAAACTCGTAGCTTAGTTGTCGAAATGTTTGGATTTTAACAAACCTTGTAACTTTAAGGATACTTTTTTAAAACTGATGCTATAAATCTGGTGGAAGTTGCCAAACAACTTTGTCGGCGAAAAAGCAAATAGCCTATATATTTGTTAACGTTTGGGGGGGGGGGGGTTGACTTGGCCAATTTGCTTGGCCCCCCAGTTATTTCAGCCTTGCTATGGGCCTGTTTTACTGGTTTGATTTTTCTTCCGATTGGTCGAGAATCAGCCTCGTAGCTAATTTACCATGTTCTTTCCGTTTCTGGTCATCGTCCCTTCAGTCTTATTTTCACGAACTTTCGTGGTAAACAGACATTTCTATCAAAAGCAGGATGATCTAGGTTAGTCTTTTTCATTCAGTCTAGTTTCAGATTTTTAGAGAAAAATTTAACCAAGGCAGCAAGAGGATAAAATAAAAAAAAGACGCCATTTTGGTTTCTTAAACAGGCCAAAATGGAGTCTGCGAACGAAGATAAAGAACTTTCATCAACGACAAACGGATGGTAACGAAGCTGGGGCCCGTTTCTCGAAAGTCTCGGTAACTTTTCTTGCCCGGAGCTATATTTTAAAATCAAAATCTTTAGAGCATTGGCGTAGTTATTAGCCCGCACATCAGCCCGACTTGTTTTATCAACTTAGAATTTTATTGCTCAGCTTTCAAAACCAGCACAAATTGAGTCTTTAATGCAAACATCGCGCACATAATATAGTTTTCCGGGGCCAAAAAGTTATCGGGACTTTCGAGAAATCGCGAGAATGCGAGTCATTGTCTAGTGCCAGTCCTACTCCGTTTCACTCCAGCTTACAGAATTTTCGTGGCGTGGTTCGTGGTCTCGGTTTCATGGCAAAGTATGAAAGAAATTCTTATCTATTTTCTGTTTACTGACATCTCGACAACGTCATCGTCAGGTAGGTCAAATGTTTTAATACATATTAGACCGCTTGGCTTCGTTATTTGGAAAGAAATGCCAAAATTCGTTCATTGTTTAATACCTCGGAGCGAGCGCATAGCATTCCGCCATTGAAAAACGTGGCTGAGAACTTTAAAATACCGAGAACTTCCTTCCTAAAAACTGGAGCTATGCTTCTGCAAAATGTTGCAAGCAGCTCAGGAATGTCTGTGATCATACGTTTCTTCGTTTTCGTTTTCTTTTGAAGGGAAGAATCTAATAGACAGGCATTAGATTTTACTTTATTTATGTTACAGCGAAACGGGTTCAAGTGTGACCACCTCTAATTAATTCACATACCTTCGTGAGATGGAATAGCCTATCAGACTTCGACGATAGCTTCTAGGAAACCAGCGGACCAGCGCAAGAACACAAACGGACTTGAATTGGTTTTCCAGGAGATATCCTCAAAATCATGATTGAATCACTTAATTTGAAAGTAGGTGAAATTGTGAATAGAAAATTGAAAGTGGTCACACAGTACTTGTGTGTGTTGTACTGAAAACACCTAACGTTTGGGCAAAGAATCAGGCACACAGGTAAAATGCGCTCTGTTTTGATTTTAATTCTCTGTTGTTGTTGGTTTGATTTGATCTTACTTTTACCCAATGAATGCCCCACCCCACTCCACTAGGAAGTCCTGAGAGTTTAAAAACTCTAATCATGCTGTGACCAGTATATGATTTTTCCATATTTGCAACCTTTAGGTCCTCAACTCCCCCCCCCCCCCCCTTCTGTTCAAAATAGCAAAAACCTATATCATATCTCAACAGTAGACGTACGCCCTATACTATGCTCCACACTCCTTGGTACTTAAAACTTCCATACTTATTTGCTAAGATAATGAGATAAGGGGGTACCCCCTAGCCCATTTTGCGACAATATTTGTATGACAATTGCATGAGCAGTAATCACTTTTAAATTGCATTTAAATGACATTTGCATGTACCTTTATAGTCACCAATTTCATACAATATTCAGTGTTGGAATTACTAAATGGGATCACTGAATGTAGTAGCAGGAAGTTTTCTTGTTGTTGGCAAAATCTATGTTTTGAAATTTCTTCCTGCCTCATGTCCACTTGATGAAGTGTTTGTAACAGCAGAGTGTTCTCCACAAGGCCATAGCTGACTGTATTGAAGTCTCTGTATTTTCCAAGGCTTGTTCTCCGCCAGAATTGTGTTGGTGCGGTTCATGCAAAGTGATTCTCTCTGAATCTGGTGTGCGAAAGTAATTTAAAAATTGTGCCAACCTCCATGCTAACTTGGTACAGTCTTACACGTTTATGCACCATTTTGAAGTGTGTAACAAAATAAAGGGCCATTAAGAAAAACTTAATTTAGTTTGTCACTGCACTACCCTTTACTGCTCATATTTACACCTACACCATCACTCCTCACCCTTCACTCTTAACCCTAAACCCTCTCACCTCTCATGCTCTGACCTTTACCCCTAACCCCCTAATTTTTACTAATTGTTCTATGTATAACTCCTTACCTTACACCCCTCACCCCCCCCCCCCCCACCCCTAATGCCCACTCCTGCCCTCAACTCTAACCCTGCCACCCCCCAACCCCCAAAAAGAACTTTTGGAATGTTGTCGAGTGTTGAGTTGTAGTCGTGGTAAAGTCAGGTCAAATCAAATTCTTGTTTTTAACACTAAGACAATGCAATGTGAACAATCAACCTAACATATGTTTGTGTTGTAGTTCACATGCAAGATGGCATAGAGTGTATCTGCAAGAACACAGTGTGCCAGGAATCACAGGGGAGGTGCAAGACAAATTATGGATGCTTCTTTTCGATTAGACCTGATAGTAGTGAGAAGGGTAATATTGTGGTGAAAGGCTGCCTTAAAAATGAAGCACACTTTCAGATGATCTGTGAGCTTTCAGATCACCCAGTCATGTGTTGCCAAGAAGATATGTGCAATATGAATGTGACAACCCCACGCCCATCAGAACTAATAGGTAACTGAGCCATGGATATTTGCTTGGGGATGGGGAGGGAGTATTCACGTGAAAGTGATGGGGATGATTGTGGTACCTTCAAGGGCTTCAGTAACTTACAGTTTGGAACTGCTTGATTTGTTGTAGTCTAACTTGTCATCATGAGAGTAATATCCTAAAAAGGTTACCTTAAAGGGTTCAAAACTGCAAATTTATGAAAGTCTGAGGAAGTACTTGGCAACAGTATATGTCAGGAACCACTGGGCAGAAAAAGACTGCTGCCTCCTCCTCCTCCTCCTCCTCCTCCTCTCCTCCTCCTCCTCATCACCATCACCATCATCATCATTATAATCATCTTCATTGTTGGTATTGTCACCCTTTTCCATCCCTACCTAAGTGAAGAACTGGGCTTGGTACCTCTTAGGAAGTGGAATGAGGAAGAGTGCTTGCCCACAAAACAAGATTCTGGTTTGTTTTGTAGACGTTCATTTTGTAATTTCTCATTGTATGATTGCCCCGCCCTCCCCTCCCTGAGTGGTCTTTAAATTATTGGTAGCATAACTGGCCCTGGAGTAAAAAAACTGCATAATTGATTTGTGAACTTAACATGATCTGGTATCATACTTGATGACATTGTACCTTTTAGGGTCAAAAGTTAACTCAGGCTACACCCACAAAATGAGATTTCTGGTGTCCTTTTAGATCCCCTTTCCCCCATGTCAGTTTTACATGGGAGTCCTCTTTGGGGATGGAATTGTCTTATATGAAATCAAATCTGGTAGTCAGCTGGATTGGCTTCTCATGTACATCCCTAAATCTTGGTCATTTCTAGGTTGCAGGAAGAGGGTGGTGGTTGGGGGGGGGGGGGGGTGAGAGAAAAGAGAATGGGAACTCAAGAACATTTATATAAGACTGTGGGAAGGGAGATAAAGTTAAAAAAAAGTGCACTTCTGCATAACATTTTCCATAGTAAGAGCACAAATGGCTCGGTGAGAAGTCACTAAAGAAGGTATAGAAACTAGTCACAAATGATACAGGAAATTAAAATTTCACTTCCCCTTGTCCATCTCCCTCCAGACATTACACATAGTTTCATTACACTTTTGTTTTGGCAGATGAATCTGAGGAGGCCCAAACAGATCGGTATTTCATCCTTTATATCACTGTTGGCGTTTCTTTGGCTGTGTTGTTAATCGTCCTTGTTATTCTTCATTATCGGTGAGTATATACATGTACTCCTTAAGCCCGGCTAGACGATCAAACATTTCCGTCCAACATTGTGTTTGTCACGCGAAACGTTCGGTGGCTCAACGGACCAAACATCAGACAATGGAACACCATTTAAATACAAAGTTGAGAGGAGTTTCTAAAAAGTGAATCATGTTCGTCTAACACGATGTTAGACAAAAGTGTATGATCGTTTAGCCGCGGGTTTATCCTCTTTTTTATCTTTTATCCCGAAGGCATCGGCATTTGCATCTAGTGATTAAGTGTTCTAGAAATATTTATACCACTATTTTTGGCACTAGAACATCCCGCGCCAGAGTACCTTTACCCCTCGATGCAGACAAGGATAGTGATGAATATGTAGCGGCGGAAGAAACACTGAAGGACTTGCTGGACCAGAGCTCTGGAAGTGGTTCAGGATTGTCACGTGCGGTACGTCTGACATATAAATAATACAAAGAAAATCGTAAAATGTTGAATAAGAGGAAGTTAAGGTGAAAGATCAGACTTCGGTGCAATGTGGCCTAAAAGGACAGTCACAGAGCTTAACCCGGTTCCTGTAGCATGAAACAATGAATATATTAGTGTGTTGCTACTACCCCAAGATAGGATCGCTTTGCCTGCTCTCTCCCAGGATCTCTCTCTCTCTCTTCCCTAGAAAAACAACACTACAGTATAGAGACCAAAATAGTCTCGAACCACTAACCCTGTGCTCTTCCGATGTTAATCCGAGCGAAAGTCCATCACGTTAACCAGTATAGTCCCGAATCTTCACCAGAAGAACATACGCAATAGTGATTAAACATAGAAAACAGATGATGCCCTTACAGCCCCCTCTCACGCCCCCATACGCCCTAGTTCACTGCGTGATGTCAGTAGAGTCTTCGATCTAAGAAAAAAGATGGAGGAGTATGCCACTGTAGTTTTTATCCCGGTTTTTGGCTTGATGGATACATATAGATTGGCAAAGCAACATCTCAGATGATATTATTGTAATGAACACTTTGGTATTCAGTAAATTATTCTATTGTTCATTCGTGTGGTCTAATGCAGCGGATACCAATCTCTTCAAGGTTCAAGCTG
Organism: Siderastrea siderea; assembly: GCA_964030785.1. Lineage (NCBI taxonomy): Eukaryota > Metazoa > Cnidaria > Anthozoa > Scleractinia > Rhizangiidae > Siderastrea > Siderastrea siderea. Next base: position 21,540,546 of record OZ034979.1, on the reverse strand, counting down.
CTCAAAACTTTGCAGCCCATTTCATCACTTGCACAAAAAAGTTCGAACGTGTTACTCCCACCTTAAAAGACTTAAATAAAGACCCAGACCGGACAAATTAAAGGTCCTTTTTCTACCGAATTGATTCCCTGATGCTTTCAAACGCAAATTTTAAGAGCTAATCTCTTGGCTACGTTTTTTTTATCAAATAGCCCGTAGTCAATTTATTCTGTTTGTTTTATCATTATTACTATTTCATTGTCCCATTGTAATCTTTTTTATAATTTTATTGTATTTTCATTATAATTCTAATTGCTCTCCTGCATGGGAAGTGTCAATGAAGCTTGTATTTTATTGTATTGTATATTATAACTGCCTAAGTTAATACACCTACCAAACTCACAAAATAACTACCTATTGCAATCGCTTTTAGTTGTGTGAGGTACCCCCCTAAGTATAGTCCAAGTGTTTTTCTAAGATACAAACCTTAATTCCTAGAGAGAGCAATAATTTGGTAATGGTGAGGGTGATGCCATTTCTGATTAGAGATTAAGGATAAACTGCGTTTTTTGTAAAATTCAGCTAAAATGTGATATCGGATGCAGAAAATATTTCCAAAGAAAACCTTATACCTGTAACTAAAAGGTTTGACACTTAGTTACTGTTTCTAACGCGACCATTTCAAACCTCTGTTACTTTTGAAGTTGTTATTATATCTTAGACAACACTTTCTATTATAGCTGGTAATGTTTCTCTTTGCTGTGATCGTCATCTCTCCAAGGTGCAAAGAACAATTGCTAAGGAACTGACCCTGGTGGAGAGTGTCGGTAAAGGAAGGTACGGTGAGGTGTGGCAGGCTAGTTGGCGTGGAGGAGACATTGCAGTCAAAATATTCCTGTCGCACTGTGAATCCTCATGGGAAAGAGAAACGAAAATTTACCAGACAGTTTCATTGCGGCATGACAGTATTCTTGGATTTATAGCCTCAGACATTATCGGGAGCAATCAGCAGACACACATGTACCTTATCACAGATTATCATCCTCATGGCTCGCTGTACGACTTCTTACAATCTCACACCCTCACCAAGAAAAGCATGATCAAGCTTGCATTGTCTGCTGCTGCAGGACTGACGCACCTTCATACCGAAATCCACGGAACCAACGGCAAGCCACCAATCGCACATCGCGACATCAAGAGCAAGAACGTCCTAGTAAAGGACAACTTGACCTGCTGCATAGCAGATTTTGGACTTGCTGTAAAATACTCGCTGGAAAAAGAAGTTGACATCAAGCCAGATACTAGAGTGGGAACCAGACGATACATGGCGCCTGAAGTGTTAGGCGATACGCTGAATGCTCAAAATGTTGCTGCATTTAAGATGGCAGACATTTACTCCTTTGGGTTGGTCTTGTGGGAGATTGTTAGGAGGTGTGAGTTTGATGGTAAGTTTTGCAGTTTTCTTCACTTGTGTGTTTAATATTTTAAAAAAACAACACAATACTTTTAAGTAACTAACTAAGACACACTAAATAGGGAACTAAAGCACAGACGTTCTTGAACCACGGACGTCAACCAGAAGTTGAATGTTCTTTTATTGGTTTCCTTTAGCTCCCCATCAGAGGCTTCAAAACCAAATAAAATAAAATAAAATAAAATAAAACATAGAGTGGCTCTTCGTCCGCTGATTCCAGATGGAATTTGGAAATGTTGGTTTTTGTGGAGGGAGGAAACCCGGAGAAAAACCCTCGGAACAAGGACGAGAACCAACAATACACTCACCGGGAATCGAACCCTGGGTACATTGCGAGTGCAATCACCAGTGCGCCATCCCTGCTTCCCCCAGTGTAGACCGTGGTAATTATGGTAATTATGTAAGAATCATAAATTAAATAAATTGAAATAAATAAATAAATAACTAAATAAATAAACAAACAAATAGAAGTCTTGTTTTGGTGTCTGGTGGTTTGCCAAAATGGACATAATGGCATCAAAATGCGCCAAAAGGAAACTATTCGACTTCCAGTTGCCGTCCGTGGCTGAAGAACACCTTTTCTTAAGTTCCCTAATTATTTACCACCATCATTCATCTCTGTTGAATTCACAACGTTGAACGTTGAACGTTGTGGGAAAACTATTTAACATTGTTGTCGATACCTGAGAATAGAAGAAAAATTGAACCAAAATCATTTAACATCGTTCAACAGGATGACCAAACACGTTTAACATGGAGTGATTTATAAATTTCAGTTACTTTCTTGACGATCCCTGGTCCTCTCGCTCTTTCACCCCGCGGGGGAGGGGGGAGGGGCACCATAGTGACCTTACGCTCTCCTAACATATCAACTTTGTTTGATATTTATTTTAGAAACTGGATTGTGTGAGGAGTACAGGGTGCCTTATTTTGATATGCTTCCTGGAGACCCCTCTTTTGATGAAGTCAAAATCGTTGTGTTGACAGAAAAAAGGCGGCCATTAATACCGAATAGGTGGAACAGAGATGAGGTGAGAGTCGTAAGGTATCCGAGGATTTCTACGTAAACCACACCAACTGACTTGGACAAGCATAAGTTGTAAAACGATTTTACGGCACAGCGCGGCCTTAGTCGTGAGTGCGGATGTGAAATTTCTTGCAGTTCTTTAATTTCAAAGGGTGGCTGTATCGGAAAATAGTTATGAATAAAAGTACTGACTACGAACTACTTATTTATCAACAGTGTGTTCAACAAATGGCGAAGCTGATGACGGAATGTTGGGCGGACCATCCTTGCGCTCGTTTGACGGCATTGAGAGTTCAGAAAGCAATAAGTAAACTGACGACGTCTATGGATTTTATAGACAGTCCATTTGACCAAGGGAAGAACAGCCATTCTATCCCTGCTGTCGCAACAGCATAACAAGGAGCAGTTGCATTGCAGACAGATAGACAGTAAACTGCCCCAACAACAAGAGAAAACTAACGCCATTGACTTCAGTTACAAATCGATCAATAATCAACGAGTAATAAACTGATTAGTCATTGATTATTGGTGATAGTCGATGAGTAATTAATGACATATCAACGTGGAACAAAATATTGAGTCATTGCTGAATTGAGCATTGATGTTATTGATCACTCATGAATTTTATTGATTGTTAAATTCTCAATCTTGGTTATGATCATTGCACACACGTTATCAGCAAATATCCTTGCCTTCTTCCTTATTTAAGCAATAGGAAACTTTTTCCGTGTTTGCATAGCCTGATATAAACACGAGAGGGTTTGGGAGAATCCGAGACAGTTATGCAAACCCGAGACGGAGTCGAGAGTTTGCATAACTTTCGAGAATTCTCCCAACCCTCCCGAGTGTTTATATCAGGTTATGCAAACACAGGAAAAAGTTTTCTATTGCTTTTATAAACTAACTTTAGTCCTCTCAAAGATCGTGACATCACAACTGTGTTTACATTCTCTAATGCAAACGCACCTCTCAGCCAATCAGAGCGCGCGTAGTATCTTAGTTATTTTATAAAAGGAGATTGGGTGCCATGTCAAGCGCCCTGGCATCCGGGAGGTTTCGTCGCGAAGCATAAGGATTGTCCAAGAATATGAGAGAAAAATCCAAGCAACGACTGCCAAAGTTGAGAATTTAATAGAACAATTATTCCACTCGCGATTGTTGGAGAAGGGGTGATTACAACCAACTCGTGGCACTAACTGTTTTAATTCTTCTCGTGGTTACAAACGATATTATTTGCCTGCAATTTATCTTCAAAAATAAAGGGAAAAAAACAAAAAATTCAATCTTACTGAACGATTGAAATTTATTATTAACTTATGTCATATTTTGTGGCTTCTTGAGAAGCCCTTGGTAATGAATGGTTACACCCATGTTGTTGTTATTAATAAAGGTAATACTCAGTATTAACAAGTTACTAATGAATGGTTACACCCATATTGTTGTTGTTAATAAAAGTAATACTGGGTATTAACGAGTTACTAATGAATGGACACACCCATATTGTTGTTATTAATAAAGGTAATACTCAGTATTAACAAGTTACTAATGAATGGTTACACCCATATTGTTGTTGTTAATAAAAGTAATACTGGGTATTAACGAGTTACTAATGAATGGACACACCCATATTGTTGTTATTAATAAAGGTAATACTCAGTATTAACAAGTTACTAATGAATGGTTACACCCATATTGTTGTTATTAATAAAGGTAATACTCAGTATTAACAAGTTACTGATGAATGGTTACACCCATATTGTCGTTGTTAATAAAGGTAATACTCAGTATTAACAAGTTACTAATGAATGGTTACACCCATATTGTTGTTGTTAATAAAAGTAATACTGGGTATTAACGAGTTACTAATGAATGGACACACCCATATTGTTGTTATTAATAAAGGTAATACTCAGTATTAACAAGTTACTAATGAATGGTTACACCCATATTGTTGTTATTAATAAAGGTAATACTCAGTATTAACAAGTTACTAATGAATGGTTACACCCATATTGTCGTTGTTAATAAAGGTAATACTCAGTATTAACGAGTTACTAATGAATGGTTACACCCATATTGTTGTTGTTAATAAAGGTAATACTAGGTATTAACAAGTTACTAATGAATGGACACACCCATATTGTTGTTATTAATAAAGGTAATACTCAGTATTAACGAGTTACTAATGAATGGTTACACCCATATTGTTGTTATTAATAAAGGTAATACTCAGTATTAACAAGTTACTAATGAATGGAGACACCCATATTGTTGTTATTAATAAAGGTAATACTAGGTATTAACGAGTTACTAATGAATGGTTACACCCATATTGTTGTAATTAATAAAGGTAATACTCAGTATTAACAAGTTACTGATGAATGGTTACACCCATATTGTTGTTATTAATAAAGGTAATACTCAGTATTAACAAGTTACTAATGAATGGACACGCCCATATCGTTGTTATTAATAAAGGTAATAATAGGTATTAACAAGTTACTAATGAATGGTTACACCCATATTGTTGTTATTAATAAAGGTAATACTCAGTATTAACAAGTTACTAATGAATGGTTACACCCATATTGTTGTTGTTAATAAAGGTAATACTCAGTATTAACAAGTTACTAATGAATGGTTACACCCATATTGTTGTTATTAATAAAGGTAATACTCAGTATTAACAAGTTACTAATGAATGGTTACACCCATATTGTTGTTGTTAATAAAAGTAATACTGGGTATTAACGAGTTACTAATGAATGGTTACACCATTTCATTGTAGTTAATAAAGCTAATACTTACTTCTTGTTAACCGAGCGCGAGGGCTGTACAGGGAGAATATTGCCCGTACAAGAAAGACCGGAGGGCATTATTCTCCAGTACGGCCCCGAGCCAGTGAGAGTTAATAAAAAGTTTATTGTATGGCTGTGTCTAACATTTAACTGATAAAGAAAGCTGATGCTAAGTATTGACAAGTTACTAATGAATGATTACACCCACATTGTGGTTATTGATAAAGTTAATACCAGGTATTAACGAGTTACTCGTGAACGATTACACCCATATCATTGTTGTTAACAAAGCTAATACTAGGTATTAACAAGTTACTAATGAATGATTACACCCACATTGTGGCTATTGATAAAGTTAATACCAGGTGTTAACGAGTTACTTGTGAACGATTACACCCATATCATTGTTGTTAACAAAGCTAATACTAGGTATTAACAAGTTACTAATGAATGATTACACCCATATTGTTGTTTTTAAATAAAGGTAATATTAGGTATTAGCAAGTTACTAATGGATGGTTACACCCATGTTGTTGTTATTAACCAAGATAACACTAGGTATTAAGAGGCAATGTCCACTAAGACCGAGCGAAATCGAAAATATGTGGCACATGATGAAAAATCAAAATTCTCCGTTTTTCGCCCAGAGATACCTTATGGTAGCTCTAGAAACGTGGTGGCATTTTTTGTTGAGAAACTATTTTTAAACCTCCAAAAAATTAAAAAACCGTTACCGCACTACGTGTCTCTACAAACACCCCGAATAAACGCGAATCATACCTTCTTGTAAACTTCGCTCTGTTTAATTCGCGTCATGGAACAATCCTGTTTTGAGCTTAGAAATTTGCTGTTGAAGAGTTTACAAGTAATTTGAGTTAAATTATTCTTTTGTGGATTAATTTTCAAGGTCATGGCAGGCTGCTGAAAACCACTAAAATTCGCTTGCTTTGAATTCTCAATTTGGCACAGTTTTTCAAGAGAAAGTTTCCCTCCCCGGTAAAACACCGAATCGCTTAAAATTCAGAATTCTTTAAATAGGAAATGCCGTTCTTAAACCAGGTTTAAAAATTAGTTCCGGGCTCTTTATCAGCGCCGAGTACAAACGCTCTCAAAATCCCGATAATTACAACATTAACACGTCAACAATTGGCACATACCTCCGACCAAATAACCGAAAATGTGGACATTTCTTCTATTTTGGTTGGCATTCGGTTGTAATCCACAGCAGAAAGGTAATGTCTAGCTCACCTGAATGTATGGTATTGTCTAAATATCAAGTTCTGTGCGTACTCTTTCATAATAACCATCTTGGCGTCCTGGGTCAACAACATCACTGAAGCATCGCGTATTGGCAATCAACCCAAATGACTTATTTCCATCCCGCCTCCTTTTGTTAAAATGAAGAACCTTCAGGAATAAAATGATTTTGCCTTATTTGAACTTCAAAAGAGTTTTCTCCTATAAGACGTCTTTTCTTGATCTGTATTCGTTGTAAAATTTCGAAACGATAATTTCTTGCCGAAAGCTTACAGGCCTGTTTAGTTTGAGTCACGCAACAAAATGTCACGCACTTGATTTTACCTGACGTCGGGTTTGACTTGGAGGGGGAAATGCACAGGAAACAAACAAAAAAAAAACAAAACAAAAAAAAAACAACAAGCAAGCAAGCAAAAAACAAAGAAACAAAAGCAAAAACAAAGCAATGAGAACTTTGTAAACCTGTGGACCCAAGGACCGATTACCGTCAACTGCCGCTTATAAGCCCTGGGCTTACACAACTTTGTAAGGGGTTTTGGGTGGGCTTATAAACGGAGGGGCTTATATCCGGGGGGGGGGGCTTCTAAGTTTCGAAATGAGCCACAGCAGTGTTGATCGAAATACGTTTTTAATTTACCAGTTTTTAATTAACCTTTGAAACGTCACAATAAATCGAATTCGTTTCAAGCTCAGAGTTCATCTTCGCAGTGTTCTGTGAGAGTGCTTGATATTTAGGAAACAGGGAAAAATAGAGGGCGACTTATATCCGGTGGAGCTTATACCGGATGTATTTTTTTGTTTACAGGTAGATGGGCCTATAACCGGGGGGCTTGTAAGCGGTTGGGCTTATAAGTGGCAGTTAACGGTATTTATGTATTTATCAGTATCATTAGAGGCAGTGAAGCCTTGCCAAAACCTTGCCTGTTACTAGGGCTTTGAAAAAGACATTATTATTAGGTCTCTATGCATTGGTCTTCAAAAATTGGTCAAGACAGGAGTGAGAATGTAAAAATGTATGTTGAGTTTACTCAAGCCCAAACCAGGGGTGTGGCCAGGGGTGCCAGAACCGTCCTTTTCGTTCTTTATAAGCTTGTGAAACCATTTTATGGCAAACCTAGCGGATTACAATTTTATACATGAAACTCGAAATTAAGTTGAGTTTGAAACTCAACTCATGTTGAAACTCATCATGACAAGGAGTCCTAATGTTTAGGGCTCTTTGTCACTTTCCGCCTGATCTTCTGAGCAGTGCAGGTGACGAAGGTGGAGAACCATCCTTGTGAAGAATGGCTAACGCTCGAAACGTCAGCTTTCAATCTCTTCACGGTGGCTCAATTTACCTTATCAACTCAGTTGATAAATACAAAGTTTTGTGTTTCGCTTCCCCACCGATGCAGCACCACAGTTTCTCTAGAAACTAGCCCTCTTGTTTGTCAAGAGACAGTTGGTTGTGCGATTTTTCTGCGTCTTCTCACGGTTGAGGAGAACGAGCTCGGTTTCGCTTAGAGCACTGCTATGGACGGTAGACCATCAGATGACAGGGCCTTAGATTTCACCGCAGTTATTGGTCTTATAGGTCCCACGCCATATGCTCTTCATACACGGACGGATTCTTTCTTTAGAAAACTGCATATTCACACCATCGATCTTCCAAGTGGTAACTAAACGGCTTGCAATGGACGCGCACCGGATGACACTTAAGGATGGTTCTCCACCGGGATCTTGATATCGTGTCCGGAATTTAGGAGGACAAATGTATCCGCCAGCCTTGCGGTCGCAGGCTCCCTTCCCTCCATGGGGAGGGAAGGGAGCCAAGAGTTTGAACATCACGCCCAGCTCTGCTCCTAGTACTCCTGCGCAAACTATGGTGGCCCTGCAGGCCCTACAGTGGTAGCAGCCAGCCCTGTCTTGCCGGAAGCTGACTGTCTTCAGGGCTGGTATGGTAGTGTTAATCTGCTTAATGACGTCTGCTATCACAGCGAGGAATGCAGGAAAGTGGGTATGAGAAAAAAGGGTACTTACCAGAGCCCACTGGAGGGAAGACACCGATGTGTTGCAAAATAGCTTTGGACTCCGACTTGCCATTTCCACGGTCTGCTTTTCTCACTTTCCCGATCGAGGCATACTTAGACAGCCCTGGTAGAACTCAACATGACCAACGTCGATTAGTTCCCTCTGCGCTACTCCCAGACAAGAGCGATGGGCTGGGCAAATGGTCCATGTTAAGAATACTAATTAAAAATACTTTTGCGCGTGCTAAAAGAAAATCAACGAAGCTCAACTTCTGAGTGGATATCGCTGATTCCAACACTGCAAGTGTGACCCGAAAAGTCTTTTTTTGCAACTGGAACAGCAACTGCTTGTTCATATCGCTTGTAAGAGGCGCAAACGCCTGCAACTAGTTTCGGAAAAGAATAAGTGACCTCTATTCGCAGCCAAGGGAGATAATGGTTTGATTGGCTATTGTACTCGGTGACAGGGGTCCTGACCGCGAGAGCTCCAAAGAACCTATCCTTTTACAATGGCGCGATATAGAGGAAGCGCTCTACAACTGCTGCGTGTTAAATGTGGCGTTTTCCTTTTTTTTTTCTTTTTTTAAACGAAAATTATCAGTTTTTGAACATTTACTCAAAGCCGATCCGCCCTTAAGACATTTTGTCTAGTTTCCAATAATGCCGCACCTGAAATTCTCACACACCTGATTTCCAACAAGAAAATTATTTCCGCAAATGGCAGCTCTCGAGGCGCCTTCTTCGACGCAACACTGGTGGCTTGCAAATAATATTGAAATCCTTCACCGTGAAATTAATTAGACTTGAAAAGTCGAACTATTGAAATTTGCTATTTTAGACTATCGGAAGCTAATACTTTCTGCTTCTAGTGAACACGTGACAATTTTTTCCTCTCGCCAGAGCGTCACAAAATGTACATCTATGTAATCTGCAACTTGTTTTCCACAGGTCAGAACTGTGTAGTGAATAGTCCCGTCATATGTAGTATCACTCTATTTTACTAGTCGAAAGATATTTCAGGCATAACTTCGGCGGTGTAACATGACACCAAACAGGAGGACGGAATGTGAGCAAACAAACACAGTTGTAGCCAAGTGCCACGCATTGAAAACTTACGATTATAGAGAAAAGTGAACTTAAAATTTTCAGGAAACTTGTAAAAAACAAATGGATGCCTTCTTTGTTAGCCTTCGATATGCTTTAGTTTAAATCACGGAAAAAAATTCAGCTATCTCTGCGGTTTGCTTTTACATTGAGGTAGTCCGGTATCTGGGATGAAAACGGGAAACGGTCATTCCGGTCAAGTTACTGAAACAAACGCCATCACTATTTACACCGCCTTCTGTCTTGTATAATTTCTTTCATAGCTTAAGTTATTTCAGACGTCCAAATCTTTCGATTTTTTTCCCATTTTTGCAATCCCATCACCAAAAGCTATCCTGTGACTTGACCAGAACCCGTTGCGTGACAGACAAAGACCATAATAACAGTGCGGTTTCTGAGATGAATGTGGAGATCACTGCAAAGTTATTTGGTTTCTTGAGGGAATTAACACTGGGAGGTTTTAAAAATTCATTTGCCATTCGTTAAGGGATGTGAATGTGTTGGCGGAGTCGTTATTCATTAGTTGAAAGTCAATCTGGAGATACCAGGAGATAACGGTCGATTCAACGCGTCAAGATGGCACTTGGACAGTACACCTAAAACTTGACAAAACCTGGCATTTAGACAAAATCTTATTCAAGGTAAGCTAGATATGACCTTTATCCTGTACTTTTCATCCAAATGCCAAAGGAAACAAGGAAAAAATTCCAAGTTTTCGGCTATTCGGTCGGAGGCACGAGCCTATTGTTTGTACTGGTTGACAGGTTAATGTTGTGATTATCGGGATTTTGAGAGCGTTTGTACTCGGCGCTGATAAAAAGCCCGAAACTAATTTTTAAACCTGATTTTAGAATGGTATTTCGTCTTTCAAGAATTCTGAATTTCAAGTGATTTGGTGTTTTACCGGGGAGGAAAACTTTCTCTTGGAAAACTGTGCCAAATTGAGAATTCAAAGCAAGCGAATTTTAGTGGTTTTCAGCGGCTCGCCATGACCTTGAAAATTAATTCACAGATCTAAAACAGGACTCAATTACTTCCTACACACTTTAAAAGCAAACTTCCACGCTTAAAGTGGGGGTTTTCTGGGGTGCAAATCAAACAGAGCGAAGTTTACGAGAAGGTATGATACACGTTTATTTCGCGTGTTTACAGGACACGTGTGGCGTAAACATGTTAAAATTTTTTTTCGGGCTTAAAACAAAATTTCACGAAAAAAATTCCACCACGTTTCTTAGATTGCCATAGGGTATCCGTGGAAAATTTATGAGGGAATTTTATTTTTCATCATGTGCCGCCACTCGCTCGATGTTAGTGGACATCCCCTCTTAACTAGTTGCTAATGAATGGTCACGCCCATATTGTAAAAGGCAGTACTGAGTATTAACAAGGTACTAATGAAAGGACAAACCTAGCTATGTTGTTGTGTTAATAAAGGTAATACTAGGCATTTTAAGGTTATTAGTGAATGGTTATATTGTTGTGATTGATGAAATTAGTACTTAAGGTATTAAGAAGTTACTACAGAATGAACACTTAACAGATCGACTTTATTTTTTCGTGGTCTGTGCTCTTATGGCTAATAAAAACGACGTCATAAAATGTTGAAAACTCAAGTGGAACAACGAGCTGCAGGCGAGTTGTTTCTCTACCAAGTTTTTGAACATTTTATGGTGTCATTTTTATTATCCATAAGAGTATAGAGCATGGAAAAATAGAGTCGATCTGTTTTTTTACAATAACAAAGAATAGTGCGAGCAAACAAGGCTTTCATAAGGCTCTCAACATGAGTGTTTTTAAGAAAACACACGCATGAAAAAACAATTTGGAAGTAAATTTAGCGCTGAGTGTAATAATGAAAAAATATCGCGGGAAGTTTTTAACCACCTTTGACCATTTTGTGTCTTTGTAACCGACAGCAAAATATACCAGACGCTGAATTATTACTTGAAAAGCACCCCCCCCCCCCCCAAAAAAAAAAATCGTTCGGCAAAGGTTTTAAGCTTAATGTCAGGCAAATTCATTGAATGGTTACACACCCATTGTTTTTATTAATAAAGGCAATACAAGGGTATTAACAAGTTACTTAATGAATGGTTACACCCATCTTGTTGCTGTTAATAAAGGTAATACCAGGTATTAACAAGTTACTAATGGGTGGACACACCCATGTTGTTGTTGTTAAGTAACAATGCGTGTAAGAACTAGGCAATCCTCTATTGTTCGGTGGCATTTCGCTTTCCCCACATAAGATTGTTTAGATTTTCTTACTGAGAATACATCAACCTATGGACAACAAGTTTTTGAAATAAAATGTACTGAAACTTTATTTTAAAGCGATATTTCTTTTGTGTTACAAGATTTTATCCTATCATGAGACTCCAAAACAATGGCCAAGAAAGGCTTCTAATTTTCCATGTTTCCCACATAGAAATTTTGCTACATTAAAACTCAGAATAGTTTTCACTAAAAGGGAATCAATAAGTAAACTAGAGAGAAATAAATGCGCTACCTGATGAAGTGATAGTAGATTTTCATGTTTTAGCCAATGAGGTGGACCGTTTCAACAATATCACAATTAACACCTTTCTGCATTCCTTGCCGTTGGGTTGCCTAGTTCTTACTAGGACCATTACTTAATAAAGCTAATACTAAGTATTGACAAGCTACTATAGTGAATGGTTACACCCATATTGTGGTTATTGATGAAGTTAATACCAGGTATTAACGAGTTACTAATGAAGGGACACACCCATATTGTTATTGATTTTAAAGCTAATACTAGGTATTAACAAGTTACTAATGGGTGGACACACCCATATTGTTGTTATTGATAAAGGTAATACCAGGTATTAACGAATTACTAGTGAATTACTGGGAACACGACACGATTGGGTTGGGCTTTAGGCGACAAAATCACATTTGCCCAATTCGCTTTTCCAATTCTGTCAATTCTTGTCAATCGAAAAAAGAGCCTTTGGTAAACGAATGGGCCAAACCTCAAAACATTTTGCTTGCGGAATGCCTTTTGAATGCTGCCTAAACTTTCAAATACTACTACTTATCTGAACGGGAGGCTCTACCAAAGGGATCTCTCCTTAAGCGTTACAAATTGTTAGTTAAAAACATCTTGAGTTTCTGGAAAAGCAAACGACCGGCCTTTAAGCCCTGGGAATTTTTGTTATTTTCGAGTCAAACGGACGGGTGAAGTACCACAGAAACAGCGTAACAACGAAAATAGCAACAAACATCAGGCTTCATCTATCGGATGATATCCCCCTAGCGTAAAACAAGAACTTCAGTCAAATAGAGTTTGGGTCACAAGAAGTAGAAGTCAAGTAGAGCGAAAAAAAATTCATCTGCGATATTAAAGCTGCTTGCATTCAGAGTAATATTTCTTGATAAGTTTATTTGCTCACTGTCTCCTCCCCAGTCATCTCTCTTGTCTCGCACCAGGGTTGATGGGAAGGAGACAATCGCGGGAGAGAGACGACGTCTCCTATCCTTACTACTTTCCATCACTTCGTGCGCCATTCCTCCCCTCAACTCTGGCGCACTAATTCAGAGAAGAGAGACCTACTGGGGATGAGTCAGATTTTGCTGGTGTGTACATCGGGTGAGCAGGGTCGGTCATTGACAAGTTTTATTTTCTCGTGTAAAATGTCAACAAACGTTCTTCAAAGCCTTCTCTTAAACGGCGACAGTAACAAGGCCTTCTGCACGCGGGCTACTTTTTCGAGGCAAGTTTTTCCTCGAGAAGTCATTTTTTTCAAAAATGGCACGCCAGTTTTTAAGGCCGAGCCTCGTCGAAAAATGTCGTTTACACAAGAAAAGTAAACTTTTCACTAAAAAGTTGCCTAGGAAAACGTTTTGTTCATTCACAAGGGCAAAATACGCTTTTTGATAATTCTTCCTACAAATATTTCTGTTCAAAACCAATCTTATCACAAAGCTCTTTGTGGAGAAATAACATGCCAAATTGTGGTCCTACAGATGAGAAAAGAAAACTTGTCAAATGGGAACTGGCTCATGTGTAACCAGCCACTTTGCACCCAACTGTAACACGACGCAAACAACAGGTATCTTTTCCCTCTTTATTAAAGTTTATCTTGACATACAGTAGCCAAAGGCCCATCTAACTCTACCCAGTGTTTCTAAAGATGCCTCTATCAAGGCTTTTAATCTTATATGGTCGACCAGTACGTTCTCATTAGCCTTTTTGATTTGTTTTATTCTGCAAAATAAAAAGTAGAATAAGGCTTATAAGTGGTTTGCATGTGACTGGACTCCGGGCTAACCGCTGTTTCGCTTTTGACGCATTGTGACGTCATCTTGTCAAAGTAAGGACGTTAAAGCAAGGGTCGGAAATGTCCTCGTTCATTAGGGCCCTAATGACACTGAAGGCCCGCTCAATCGTTGCATCATCAAGCAATATTCTCCAAATGAGGCCATCGCATCGTTTTCCAGGCGAGGCCCTGTCTTTCATATGAAAAAACACACCTGCTATATGCGATCTTTGAACCGCTATAAGTAACTCGAAAATGTTCTCCTGGTTCTACCTCATCGGCACAAGTATATTTCTGTAGCATGGCGTGCGCAACATTACCGTGCAGTATCGCAAGCAATGTTGCAAGCAATATTTCAAGTCTCCACAGGGTACCTAATGCTTAAATTAAAGGGGCTTCGTCTTAGGAATTTTGCGTTTTTGGCTCAAATCGCAGCTGAAATTAATACTAAATACCTTTTGTCGTACAGGAAATGCTTTAACATCACCAAGAGGAAGATTTGGAGTGTTTTCTCGACAGAAGAATGAACCATAATCAAATCTTAGAGTTTTCCCGGGGCACAAGAAGAGAACTTTAAAAAATTGCCTGTTTTTTTTACAAGTTGAAATCCATTTTTTCGTCCTCGTCATCCGACTGTTTATTTTTGAAATCAACAATTTTTAGAGAGAGTCCAGAATCTTAATTGCTTCATGGTTCTATCCAGGTTTCCTCGTCAATTTTTATTAGTCTTAATACAAAAACTACTGATTTACCCAATTGTAATTCAAGTTGGACTTGAATCCTGCTGTAATGTAAACATGGCTTTAAAAAGCAAACTCTCTTCCATAAGCAATACAAACTAGTATGAATGAATGTTTTGAAGTGCAATTATTTCATCCTGTAAATATAAAGTGGCAAGAGATCTTAGCAAGCTCAGCTGAGCTTATCAAAGAAGATTGCCAGTAATTATATGATGTTGTACATTAAATTTCAATCAATGCCACTTCTTATAGTGACACTTTTCAATCGAAAAATATTATCTATATCATTATATTATGCAAGCTAACGTCTATGGTTCCTATCAAGTGAACATACCAGAGCAAGCGGAGGCTTTGATTGTCTCGATCATTTTTTGCAGCTGTGAGAAATCTTCCACCTGAACCACAGGATTACCAGCCCCTGCAATTTGCTGGAGGATATCCTTCTTAACCCCCGGGCCAATGCCAACAGCAACCGTGTTGACTTGCTTTTGCTGTAAAATGTTTGGAATGATAAGTCAGTTAGGAAACGTGACTTCTGAACAAGAAATTGCCACACATCGAAGAAATTGATTGGGTCCTGAGATAGATTTGTAGCCACTGGACATGTTTTCATGTAATATGGGACTTAGTGGTTAGGCTTTTGGCAGGTTTTGTTTCGCCGACTAACCACAGAGACTAATTATACATCGTGTGATTCAGTTGTGTTAATGTCCTTCTTTCCTTCCTTCCTTCCTATACGTTTCCCAAAATGAGAGAACCGCAAAATTCTGTTAACGTGCTTTGAGTTTTGTTGCAAAACTTCGACCAGAACTACTTTAACTTATAAATCGCTTAAATTGATGGTTTATGTGGATGAAAACCGAGTTGCACGAGCGCTACGATCGGCCGAATAAAAGGGGTCCGTTCCTCTATTTTTGTTCCTTTGTTCCTATAATTGAATTAGGAACAAACCAGCTGTTCCTTTTCTGAAACAAAGGAACAGCTCTTAAACCGTACAAAGGAACGAATTTTGCACTATTCGGAACAAAAAAATACTGATTAGGAACCAAAAGGCCCCTTGTAATAACAAAGGAACGCATTGTTCCTAATCTGGCAAATCAGTTGGGCCTTTCTTGAGTAATTAGGAACCTGAGTTCCTAATAATTTCATTCCTTTTCACATAAAGGGAACGTATTGTTCCCAATAATGAAATCTAATCGGAACCGTTGTTCCTATTAACAGGATTAAGGAACCAACAGTTCCCATATTACTTAGTTCCTATTTCCAGTTAAGTTCTCCTTTAAGGTAATTGGGAACACCTGTTCCCATCTACTGAGCTTACATAGCTCAACAAGGAACTGTTTGTTCCTAATCGCATCCCAGTTAGGAACATTTCGTTCCCATGTCTTAATTGGACCTAACAAAAGGGGAACGTGAAGTTCCTTTGTTTGGAAATTAGGAACGTGCAGTTCCCAAATAAAAAGGAATTAGGAACAAGGTGGCCCTAAATAAAAGGTCACGTTTTGTTCCTATATGAACAAATGGGATCATATTGTTCCTATAGTAATAGGAACATTTTGTTCCACTTCAACACAATTAAGAACAAAAAGTTCCTTTGGAACAAAAGGGTCCTTTTCATTAAAGGAACGTTTTGTTCCTATATGAACAAATGGGATCATATTGTTCCTATAGTAATAGGAACATTTTGTTCCACTTCAACACAATTAAGAACAAAAAGTTCCTTTGGAACAAAACGGTCCTTTTCATTAAAGGAACGTTTTGTTCCTATATGAACAAATGGGATCATATTGTTCCTATAGTGATAGGAACATTTTGTTCCACTTCAACACAATTAAGAACAAAAAGTTCCTTTGGAACAAAACGATCCTTTTCATTAAAGGAACATTAGGAACAAAGAAGTCCCATTTACTTGAAAGCAATTGGAGTGCTTGGGGCGGGGGGGGGGGGGGGGGGGGCATATCGCATTGAACTTCATTCCGCCTAAACATGCTAGGGCAAGTTTGAGCACGCTTTTTGGATTATGCTCGCCTTCGCCTTTCTATTGGACAAGATGCACTTGGGTTCCCAAAGGGGCTACAACATGTTCAGGGCACGTTTGAACAAGGTTAGTATATTTGCCTTGCTATTGGTCAATCGGGAGTTTCGTACTCTAGGGACACAAGGATCGTATAAAACAACTGGCAGGTAAGTGTATGCTCATTTCTCGCTGACTCTCCTCCCAAGAAAGATGAGTAAAAAGTGCAAGCAAGTTGACTGGGCTAAAGTTGCAAATGCTTTGACCAAACCGAAAAGACTTCACTTGGAGAAAGATGAATCCGATGGTCTTTTTCACTGCCCAATACAGGCGTGCGATCACGATGGATTTGGGACTCAAAGAGGCTGCAGGAAACACGTAACTCGAAAACACCGTTGGTTCTTTTACTTTGATCAGAAACCAAGCAATGCAGAAATTGAGGCTAGTCAAGTTAGCGACTGTAATGAAAGCCCAAAAAAATCCAAGCCCACCAGCGCGAGCAAACCGATTCCAACCTTTAAACCATTGGGTGCAATCGCTAAAGAATTCCTTTCTTGGCTCACCGGGAGTGGCGGGGGCAAGAGCGATCGCAAAGCTCCGCAAATTGTCAGCAAAAGCCTTAAGTTTCTCAGATTTTGTTGTGAAGACGAAGACGAACTGACTTGGAAAAATGTCGACTATAGCTTATGCTCTCCTAACCTCCTCTTTAAATTTGCTGATATGATGCAGGACACGTGGAATCTTGGACATGCTGGACGTTTAGGATACCTGGACGCCATTGGGGAGCTAGTGCAATTCAGAAAAGTCAGCGAAGGATTGTCAGATACAGTGGCTAGAGGATTAACTGTCACCGAGACGTACTTGAAAAGAGTTCGGCGAACAGTGTCTAAGATGATGAGATTACAGTGGACCAGCGATCTGGACATTGATGTTTTGGAAGCCAAGGGTCACTGGGCATCACTCGACGAACTACTGGAAGTTGTGTCTCATTACCTGCCTCGATATGAAGAAGTGCTTAAGAAATGCAGGGACAATCCAGGTAGTGTTTGCTCGGGGGATTTGTCGTTTGCCACCAAATTTCTAGCAGTGTACTTGTTCATTAAGGTAAACGGCTCCCGACCCATGACGTACCAGTACCTCACTGTTGACATGGTTCGTGCAGCGAAAACAAACGGGGGATTCATTGACCAGAAAATGTTTAAAACGGCAGGTAAATACGGATTTGACTCCCTCCTTTTAACCGACACTAACATGAAAGTTTTGGATGGATATATACATCACATTCGCCCTCTGCAGAAACCAGTTTGCGACTACGTACTCGTGACGAGAAACGGGGGACAGCACAACAAGCTTGGAGAGCTGATGAGTAAACTGGTTTTTGATGCCATTGGAAAATATGTTCACCCAACGCGCTACCGCCAAATCGTCGAGACGGCAAGTTCCAACCAGCTCAGTGCAAGAGAACAAGACGCAGTTTCAGAGGATCAAAAACACAGCTCGGTTGTAGCAAGAGTGCATTATCAAAAGCAACGATCCAGAGAGGTCGCAACAAAGGCCCGCCAATGCTTGGATAAACTACATGGCGACAAGGGGACAAAGTTGGAAGAAGATGTAATTTCAAGACTGTCAGACATCTCGTCCGCCTCCTCTCAAGAACATGATGCGCACCATCTGTCCAGCGGTTCTACAGAAGAAGTCGAAAGTGCAGAGGAGGCGTTGCCACTAAAACGGGAATCCAATTTGGGTGAAATTCCAAGACTTACACGCCAGCGCGCTTTCAAAGTGGCGAACATCGGTCGTACATGCAATAGAAAAAAAGCCCTCTTGTTCACCCAGGAAAAAGACAGGTATCTCAAGGCCGGTCTCAAAAGGTACGGCTATGGTCAGTGGACAGCCATTCTAAGGGATTCCGAATTTCATTTCCAGAAAGGAAGGTCTTCTGACTCACTGAAGAAACGAGCGGCGACCAAGTTTTGCAAAGACACGCGCTAGCTAAAAACTTACTGCTACTACAGAACTGGAATTTCAAATGGCGCCCTGGGAACCGCGCTTGCTTGCTTATGTGCCAATCAAACAGGCCTTCTTTGCGTGTGTGTTTCCCAAAGCATTTCGGGATGTTGCGTGTCACTATTTAGCGCGCAGACTTTAAAAGCCGGGCCTCTTTTCCTGCTGAACACACACCCGCTAAGATCATGGAGACCATTGTAGATAAACATCCCGCTTTGTCGTTGCAAGACATCAAGTTTGCTGGAGAGTTTATTCATGGCATTTGCGAGCCATTTGGTTTTCCAAAATCGACGGCCATGTTGGCAGAAAGCCTTTTTTGGAGGCATTTAAACAGAACAACGCAAAGGCAAAGGGCTACTCTGAGGGAGCTCATCTTGGCATGCCTTTTCATAGCCATTAAACTAGAAAGCAGCGACATTGCAAGAAATTCCTTGTTTATGGACGCTATTGCAACACCGGTTTCGAGGGATGTCATCATAGAGGAAGAACTCCGTGTGCTAGAGTCAGTAAATTGGAGGCCATTAGAACACGCGGACATGATTGCTCTTTAGTGTAGGAACCCACATAGTGATGGACTACTAATGCCTATATTAGGGGCTTTGTGAACAATTAATTATGTTCCTTTTTTTGTAAGGGAACGTTTGTTCCTTTCTAACACTGTTCCTGCTTTAAAAATTGGTTCCTTTTTATTCACTTGAGGGACAATTGTTCCCATTAATGGTTCCGTTTTGAATGAAATGTTCCTTTTTATTGGCACGTGGAACAGTTTGTTCCTAACCATTAGTTCCGATTTATGTAAAATGGTTCCTATTTAGAAATGACAGTTTCTTTGTACATCTTGTTCAACAGAAAACAATCTTCTTTTCTTGCCATCTATGGTTTTATCGCTTTTTAATTGGCAAAACGTTTGGTGTAGTGTTTTATGTTTCAAACATCACGAAGCAGAGTCAATAGCAGATTGTAAAAGACTTTTCGAGGCGCTTATAGACTTGTCCGGGAAAGGTTGAACATAATCGCAGCAACGCCATTTCTCACATTGAATTTGTAAATGTATTTAAGAATAATGAACACTGGGCAAGCAGAGGCATGCCTGAGCAAACACGGGCAAGTTGGGGCAGGTTTCGGCAAGTTGGGGCAGGTTGGGGCAAGTTTGAACTTGCACAATGCAGCCATTGTTTTTTGTCGCCTATGTGCTTTGTTCACTATTTATGACAACATGAAAAGTGGATTTTTTTATTGTTGACTCGGGGAAGAACAGAAGCCTCTTTAAAAAAAGGGCTGGGCTGCGATTGACATGCGCACAAAAGGGACAATGATTTAACTTGAGAACCACTTGAGATTTTAATGAGGATCTTGTTAATTTCAAGATACTACCACTACTACTAATGCATGAACGAAACTGACCTAGAAGCCATTAGTGTTTCACACAGAATACTATCATACTGTCGAGTCTTCACAATGAATTAATGGGCAAAAGCCTTCATAGCGTTAAGTGTCATTTCTTTGCTTAGGCTACTTTTGACTAGAGCAAAAGTACTTCAAGATGCTATTTTTGCACGGTTTCTTCGCTCCCTTTCCGTCAGGGAACGCGGGCCTTCGTCTCTTCTGGGCAAACTTTGAACAACCGGGAGGAGCTGTACTGGGTGTTTGCAGGCTTGGTAATGGCGTTATGAAGATGTCTCCGTCACTGCTATTCTCGTTCTCCGAGGTAGCACCTTGCACTGAGGGGACTGCCGGTTTGTCGGTAGCTGAAGGTATGGAATCCACTGATTCTTCGTAGGTGGTGCTGTCATCTCCGTGATCTTCCGATCGGGAAGATTCGCCGAACTCGTCCTCGGTCGGCAGGACATGGAAGAGGCTGGTGACGAGACGCCTTTGTTCTTTTTTCAGGAGGCCCAGAGCAACGCACGATCGCTTCCTCTGCTCCAAGGCAAACTGGCAACCGGCCGTACCATAATTCTGGTGAAATTGTCTCAGCTTATCTCGCAACACCTCGCGGTAGGCCTCCATGGACGCCCTTCTCTCCTGATTCAGGGCTGACCGCTCTAGTGTCCTGGTGAGCTTGTGAAGTTCCCGCTCGGTTTCTACTAACCAGGGTGTTTGAAACGCGGCAAGTGCTCTTTCTCGCCTTGTCTTCAACTCTTCTCGAAGGGTCTGCTGCTTGAAGGCGGCCAAGTCGTCTTCAATTTGCGTAGGCATGGGTTCAGATGCATCCCTCGGAAGCAGGGCCACATGTTCGCTTGTGACGCCCTTCGACACGAGATTTTCCTGCCTTCGTCGGTACACCATCTCCTCTGCCTGCCTCCGTCTCTCTCGCTCGCTGAGTCGCGCATGCAACATGGCGGAAACTTGGCGGTGGCGGAGTGACTCCTGAGCGCACTGCTCCACAACTCTCCTCAAAGCACTGACGGTCTGGTCGCCCTGACTTGCGTCCGAATCATCCTGAGTGTTTTCCGTTGCAACCTGAGCACCCATTCCGACAGTTGGGCGATCACACTCATCTAGCACTTTGTCCAAGCTCAACGTGCGAAGCTCTTCCTTTTCTGTTGCTCCCAATACACCATCCTCCACGCTATCCTCGTCACTTAGCTCGTCCTCAGTAGCCGATGCCGTGCACCTCCTGGCTTGTGCGGCCGCCCACACAATGCACTCCATCGGGTGTCTTCGTAGCCATGTCGAGGCTCTTTTCTTGGGAGCCGGGAGACTCTTGAAGTTGTAGTTTCGAAGCCTACGATCCATCGCGGGCTGATCTTCAGGCTTGAACTCCAATTTGTTTTGTGCCGTTAACAACATGGGGCAGCGGTTGATGAACGACTTTGCTGTTTGATACTTCACATTGCATGCAGTATATCCCCCCTGGGTTAAGATTTTCCAGTCGTCGACGTCCATTGTGGACGTCGAAGCCTCGTCAATGAAGATCACTTCAGTGGATTTCGAGATCATGGCCTTGTTGAATACCCTTTGCTTGGTGATTGTTGCAATGTTTGTGTGGTGTACAAGCCCGAGGATGGGATGGAATAGGCTGGTTTTGCCGCTATTTGCATCACCAATGAGACATGGAACTTTGTCCTTGTGGCACTTTTTGTTGAAGTTGAGAAGCTTTAGGAAATCCTCGCAAAACTCACCAATTTCCACTTCTGAGAGGCTGTTTTCTAAAATTTCTTTGAAGTATTTGGGGTCAGGCTCTTTAGCTGGCTCGTACGTCGTGAAAGCTCTCGGAGAGATGATGCCTATCTTCGCGTCAGGAATTGGGTTCTTTACAAAGTGCCTTTCTTTAATGGACCAGCAGTGTCCGCCATTAACCTCGATTAGATTGTAGTCGATGGAGATTGGACGTACCACCTCGCAGTCTGGGTCAGAGAGTGTGTCAATTATCTTTCTCATGTCCTTTAGTAGTCTTGCCTTAAAGAACTCGTTCGCTGCAAGGCTATCTATGAAAACTCGGACTTCGCACTTGTAAGCGTAAGTGTACATGGCCATGGGAACTTTCTCGTAGATTTTTCCGCGAAATAGAGCATACTCCATTTTCTTCATTGCCAATCCTACGTCGTTGACGAGCACAGTCAATTTATCCGACAGTCTTGCTTCTTCGTCTGCACTTTGTGCGTTGTCCTCTTCAAAACCAAACATATCGATGTCTAACTTCGCGTCTTGAAGCTTAGTGGCGGACAACTTCAACGTGGAGCCGAAATTCAAATTTGTGAGCCACACTCTGGTCACCTTCTCTGTTCCACAATCTTGCGAGTCCATCAAGTCTCCTTCGCCCAGCAGACTATCCATTTCAGTTTGGAAGCAGTGTTCATACGAAGAGTTTACTAATTCCTGAATCATGGGGTTTTTGTGATCTTTTAAAACCTTGAACAATTCTTTCATGGCAGCCGACTCCTTGCCCTCATAGCAGGGTACCTGAGAATAGAATAGCAGCAAATCCATTACTTTGGTTTTGTGGCACTGTTAGAAGATTAAGTGTGTTGTGTTTTCTGTTTGGAAATGTCTCGAAATATTGAATAGTGACTCTGAATGGTCCAACTTTAACACAACTCATTTCGATATCATGGAGTTCCGTTTTTTTCGCAGGATTTTCTCACCGTGGTTGTTGTTAAGGTGGTGTTCGAATGGTATTCAGCAATAAGCTATTAAAACGGACAGAAAACAAGGCCTACGTTTCAAATATGCTATTTATCCGAATACACAATACTTTGGAGAAACGATGTTAAAATGAACATTCACATACCTGTTGTGCCACAGTCTCCACGCCGCATTCCAAGAGCGCACGGTGAATTACGATGGGGTTTGCCGCTGCACCATTTGGCGTAGTTAAAGCTATCCAGTAATTGATGCATGGGCATAATTTCTCATTGATGATTGTCGGATGGTTAGATATCCAATTTTGACTTGCTGTGCTTGCTACTTGACTGGATGTCAGTGCTTCATCATTGCTTTCATCACTTTTGTATTCCTCTGTGGTTGCTCCCTTTTTTCCTCGTCTTTTTTTAGGGCTTTAGGCACTTATAGCTCCAAAGAAAAATGCTACGTTTCTTACTCCTGTGGAAAAAAAAAACGATCATTCTTAAGCAACGAGACCTTCTTCAAGAATTGAAAGGAAAGACAGGAAATTGAGAAGCAAATTCTTACCACAGATTGCCTTATCACAAATGTCTCTGGTTTTACAGACGTTATACCAAGCTTTCTGTAGGCCTCCTTCGTCGATTTCACATATACATTGCGCTTTGACAATACTACACTTTCCAACGATGATAGGGCTCACAAAGCATAAAGCTGCACTCTTTATGGCGTTACTGTTCAATTGCCGACAAGGATACCTCGTCTTGTTCATGTTGGGAATGATTTCTTCTCAGAACAGGCACAAATTTTATACGCAAATCTACTTGTGATAGTCAAGAGGAATAAATTTGAAAATCAAAGGAAACTGATAGAAGTGTTTAATTTGAGGTCCAAAGTTGTAACCTGCTTTAACACGCTACAGTATTGCTGTTACCCCCAGAGATTTCCTATCATGTTTAGTGCAATTATTTCCCGGTTTTGTTATCTTGCCGCAACAAAGAAGCCTAATTACTGGCGAAAAACGTTTGAAGTATCCAAGGTCAAGTTCGAGCTTGTTTTTCATAGTTTTGATGTACATCACATAACGCAAAACAAACGATCGAAGCAACAGGTGTTGGTGTTGTTCGTTAGACTCCATGAAACACTGGTTCCATTATTTTCCGTGATAATAGGTAGCAATTAGCAGTCGAAGACTATTGAAGCAGCCCAAGCTCAATTCCATGTTTATTTCACATTTGTTACGGACTTTACTAAGCATCGCAAAATCAAGAAACAAATGTCTCGATTACTTGGTGCGAAATTTGTTATTTGCACTTTTTCATGACAAAAAGGGGTAATAATCGTCTGGTACCGTCAGGGTCATTTGTTAATCATGTTGTCAAATTTCATAAAAGTTGACAATGAAAATTTGTTCATGAATCTAAATCGCTGGGTGGAGGTTCTTTTGTCCGCAAATACCACGAAATCCGCCCTATCTACCGTTTTTTACGGACAGCAAGAAGTTCCACTCTCTGACAACGTGCTAGTTCACCAGCAGAATTTGTACATGCAAGTGTTAGATAAATGTTATTTATACTTCTCACTCTCTCTTTTTTTTTTTTTTTACTTTAACTGTCTTCCGATGAACATGAAGACATCTACACTGTAAAAGAGCAGTATCAACCCATTCACTCCTAGGAGTGACCAGCATTTAAATTCTCCTCATCATTTTAATACACTGTCAAGGAGACAAATAATGAGAATTAAGAAAATAATCAATTAGGGAATACGGTCTTGATTTAACGCCAAATTCTCAGGAACGGCCAACAAAGAAATGTATTTTACGGATTTTACGGATTTCACGGATATTTAGAACATACATGATTTAATACTTCCTTTTTTAACTGCAAGTATCTTATGTATGTAATATATTCATATATTCTCTTCAAAGATGTTTGCAGTTTAAAGTTTCCGTAAAATCCGTGAATCCCGCCCTAACTACAGATTTCTTGCTGGCCTTTGAACTTCCAGTTTGAAGTGGAAGTTGACAGGGTGATTTTGCTTTTTTTCTAAAATGCGGCGGATTTTACGGATTTCACGGATATTTAGAACATACATGATTTAATACTTACTTCCTTTTTTAACTGCAAGTATCTTATGTATGTAATAATAATAATAATAATAATAATAATAATAATAATAATAATAATAATGTAATAATGTATGTAATATATTCATATATTCTCTTTAAAGATGTTTGCAGTTTAAAGTTTCCGTAAAATCCGTGAATCCCGCCCTAACTACAGATTTCTTGCTGGCCTTTGAACTTCCAGTTTGAAGTGGAAGTTGACAGGGTGATTTTGTTGTTTTTCTAAAATGCGGCGGATTTTACGGATTTCACGGATATTTAGAACATACATGATTTAATACTTCCTTTTTTAACTGCAAGTATCTTAGGTATGTAATATATTCATATATTCTCTTCAAAGATGTTTGCAGTTTAAAGTTTCCGTAAAATCCGTGAATCCCGCCCTAACTACAGATTTCTTGCTGGCCTTTGAACTTCCAGTTTGAAGTGGAAGTTGACAGGGTGATTTTGCTTTTTTTCTAAAATGCGGCGGATTTTACGGATTTCACGGATATTTAGAACATACATGATTTAATACTTACTTCCTTTTTTAACTGCAAGTATCTTATGTATGTAATAATAATAATAATAATAATAATAATAATAATAATAATAATAATAATAATAATGTAATAATGTATGTAATATATTCATATATTCTCTTTAAAGATGTTTGCAGTTTAAAGTTTCCGTAAAATCCGTGAATCCCGCCCTAACTACAGATTTCTTGCTGGCCTTTGAACTTCCAGTTTGAAGTGGAAGTTGACAGGGTGATTTTGTTGTTTTTCTAAAATGCGGCGGATTTTACGGATTTCACGGATATTTAGAACATACATGATTTAATACTTCCTTTTTTAACTGCAAGTATCTTATGTATATAATATATTCATATATTCTCTTCAAAGATGTTTGCAGTTTAAAGTTTCCGTAAAATCCGTGAATCCCGCCCTAACCACAGATTTCTTGCTGGCCTTTGAACTTCCAGTTTGAAGTGGAATATTTAGAACATACATGATTTAATACTTCCTTTTTTAACTGCAAGTATCTTATGTATGTAATATATTCATATATTCTCTTCAAAGATGTTTGCAGTTTGAAGTTTCCGTAAAATTCGTGAATCCCGCCCTAACTACAGATTTCTTGCTGGCCTTTGAACTTCCAGTTTGAAGTTGAAGTTGACAGGGTGATTTTGTTTTTTTTTTCTAAAATGTGGTGGATTTTACGGATTTGGCGGTGTTCTGAGAGTTTCCTTTCAAGAAGTGAACTTTTAATCAAGAGAGGGCTGTTTTGGACCTCTTTCTTCATTCTCAGAGTTTCAAGGACATCTATGAAATTAATGCTCTTAAATTCAGCGAGCAAACTCAACGGAAACCAAAAGCACTCTTAACGCAATGTGTGTCATCATCTCTGTCCAGAGATGATGGCAAACACTTGTGTATCATGGAACAAGATCGCTCTGGATTAACCCAAGTTCTGCTGATATAAATGTACGGCCAATATCTTTTAATACTGTTATAGGAACAAGTGTGCCTTTTCATAACAGTTCCTCTTAAGAGGAACGCTTTTAAGCAAAAACATCCTGTCTGAGTTGTATTTTTTAGCCAAAAAAATAGGAAAACGTATTTTCGGACATAGCCCTACATAAAACTACAGGGAAACACAGTTATGGAGAGATTTTCGCGGTAGTTGGTATTATTTTGAGGCTTTAAAAAAAGGAACTGAAATTTTGGGAAACGATCTTATACGTTTCCCAAAATTTTTACTTTCAAATTTGAACATGTTCTAGCATGATTTTATCAATCAAATTTTGGCTGTTGTATCTGTTCAGTATAGAGAGTCATAAGATGCTTTGGCATATTTTATGCATCCTTTACGTGGCTTTTTAACTTACTTTTATTTTTTAGCACTGTTCCCATTTTTGCTTTGGGAACGTTCCGATTAAGAGATGATTGTTCCTCTTTGGAGTGGTCCTTTTAGAATCAAAAGGAACAAATTGCTGTTAAAAATAGGAACAAAGTGTTCATTTCGAGCTAAAAAGAACCTTTTGTTCCGAATTTTTAACATTGAAAGGAACTTTTTGTTCCTAAATGAGTGGCCTAGGAACAGGTGTTCCCAATGGTATTGTTCCTCTTTTATCATTTTGGTCCTTTTTAATCGCTTGAGGAACAATTTGTTCCTATCAATGCGTTCCCTTTTAGAGTGGCTGTTCCTTTATGCTGACACGAGGAACTTTGGTTCCCAATTAATTACGTTCCTTTTTTTGTAAAGGAACGTTTGTTCCTTTCTAACATTGTTCCTGTTTTGAAAAATTGGTTCCTTTTCATTCACTTGAGGAACAATTGTTCCCATTAACAGGTTCCGTTTTGAACGAAATGTTCCTTTTTATTGGCACGTGGAACAGTTTGTTCCTAACCATTAGTTCCTATTTATGTAAAATGGTTCCTATTTAGAAATGACAGTTCCTTTGTACATCTTGTTCAACAGAAACATTCTTCTTTTCTTGCCATCTATGATTTTATCGCTTTTTAATTGGCAAAAACATTTGGTGTAGTGTTTTAAGTTTCAAACAACACGAAGCAGTGTCAATAGCAGATTTTTAAAGACTTTTCGAGGCCCTTATAGACTTGCCCGGGCAAGGTTGAATATAATCGCACCAACGCCATATATCACCTCGAATTTGCAAGCTTACTTAAGAATAATGAACAGTGGCAAGCAGACACATGCCTGAGCAAGCAGGGGCAAGTTGGGGCAGGTTGGGGCAAGTTTAAACTTGCACAATACAGCCATTGTTTTTTGTCGCCTTTGTGTTTTGTTCACTATTTATGTAAGTGGAACAAATTGTGTGGATCACTCAGATGTCCGACATGAACAAAAAGGGTAAGGTTGACTGGTCGAAAATCGATGGCTCATCACCAAAACCAAAACGGCTTCACTTGGAAAAAGAAGAAACAGATAGCTTGTATCACTGTCCAATACAAACGTGTGATCACGATGGATTTAAAAGTCAACGTGGCTGCAGGAAACATGTGACCACCAAGCACAGTTGGTTCTTTTTCTTTGACGAAAAACCCGACGTTTCAAGTACCAAAGAACTTGCCGATGATGATACATCGGGCGAAATCACAAAACAAACTGCCAGGGTAATGCCTTCGTTTTCAGTTTCCAGCCAAATTGGCGAGTTATTCACGAAATGGTTGACTGGAAGTGGTGGGGGTTGCAAGAAAGATCGTGCAGCTCAGCAGATAGCCAAGAGATGCTTTAAATTTCTCAAATTTTGCTGCGAAGATGAAGAGGAATTGAGTTTTGAAGTGCTGGACTTTAGCCTGTGTTCTCATAGTCTGTTGTTCAAGTTTATCGACTACTTGCAAGATGAATGCAAACTCGGACACGGTGGCCGATTGGGCTACATTGACGCGATCTCCGAATTCATCGACTTCAGAAAAATAAACGGCGCATCAGACGCAGTTCTTCGAAATTTGTCCTCGACGGAGTTGTACCTTAAACGAGCGCGCAAGACGGTGGCAAAGATGATGAGACTGCAGTGGACACAAGATCTAGACATTGAAACTTTGGATGCTAGGGGGCACTGGGCAACCATGGAAGAACTGTTAGAAGTGGTGACATTTCATTTGCCTCGTTACGAGAACACCGTGAAGACGTGCAAAACTATTCCAGGTCAAGTTAATCCTTCGGACTTAACATTTGCCACGAAATTTGTCGCAGTGTATTTGTTCATCAAGGTGAAGGGATCTCGGCCTATGACTTATCAGTATTTGACAGTGGACATGGTCAGAGCAGCTAAGGAGAACGGGGGATTCATCGACCAGAAAAAGTTCAAGACTGCTAGCAAATATGGATTTGACTCCTTAATTCTGACCGATGCAAGCATGCAGGTGCTCGATAGCTACATAAATTTCGTAAGGCCATTGCTAAAACCCCAGTGCGAGTTCGTTCTGGTCACGAGAAATGGAGGACAGCACAGCAAATTGGGCGACGTCATGAGTAAACTGGTGTTTGATGCAATCGGAAAGTTCATTCATCCGACGCGCTATCGTCAAATTGTCGAGACGCAAAGCCTCAATCTGCTCACAAGCAAGGAGCAACAAATTTTGTCAGAAGACCAAAAACACAGTTCTGCCGTTGCAAAAGTTCACTATCAAAAGCAAAGATCGCGCGAAGTTGCTGTCAAAGCTCACGAGTGTCTACAAAAGCTACAAGGCACGAAAGGCTCGGAGGTGGATAGGGAAGTGCAAACGAGGTTTAACGGCTCAACTTCAAGTCTTGCAGCTCCAGTCAAAACAGCAGAAACAAAGAGCGCGCCCCTAAAGAAAAGGATTCCCCGCCCACAAACCAAATGCGAGTTCAAAGAAATTATCGTCGGGTGTTGAAATTCACGGCAGACGAGGACGATTTTCTCAAGAAGGGAATCGATCGGCACGGGTTTGGGCAGTGGACGGCAATTCTGAGGGATCCCGATCTCAAATTTCAAGACGGAAGAACGGCGGACTCTCTCAAGAAAAGGGCTGGAATGAAAATGCAGCTATAGCTTGACATAATGTTTAGAAACAAACTAATCTGCCAAAACTCGTCTAATAAAATATGGGACCGAGCCGACGCACCCTTTATCGTGTAAGAGATAGTCGAAGTAAAGTAAGCAAAGTTGCATTCAAAAAGTGACTTTCTTTTAATCAAGGTTGACGTTTTCCTTTCCTTTCCTTACATGTAGTTCGCTTATTTTATTATTTATTAGCATCACTCTCGACTTGAAAAATACGATTTCAATTTTACGAAAGGCAAAAACACTGAGTTCAATGTTTCATTTCACAGAAAACGGATTCAATTGATGACATTTGTCTGACCAATCACTCTCGTCATACATGGGCGACAGCGGAGAAGAAAAATGCTACTCCTTTCATTTTCTTTATCTTTTCGTCACATTCATCACGTTTCTGGCATATGTTTAGCCACAGATCGTCACAAGACATTCCCTCATGTTTGCTGTAAGATAATTTAGCTGCCAAAAGAGAACAAGTTCCCTGGACAGCTGGCAAGACCTTGCTAAGCACAGCACTCCTGATTCCCTAAAATAATTACAAGGAAACAGTAAACTAGTCAGCACAGAATCACTAAAATTGACGAATAATCTGTAGGAAATATTTAGACTACAATGCCTATTAGATTAACTGGTTAGAAAAGCCTAAGCAATATAGCATTTCGTTCCTGTTAATTGCTACGTTTTAAGCTGAACTTTGTAAATTCGTTCACTAAAAGAACCGAGAGCAACTTTTCTTCCTTAACTTGTCTTAAAGCTACGAAGAAGGAATATGAAATCTAGTACATACCTTAT
This sequence comes from Siderastrea siderea, assembly GCA_964030785.1. Classification (NCBI taxonomy): domain Eukaryota; kingdom Metazoa; phylum Cnidaria; class Anthozoa; order Scleractinia; family Rhizangiidae; genus Siderastrea; species Siderastrea siderea. Next base: position 21,510,332 of record OZ034979.1, on the reverse strand, counting down.
TATTGAGTTGCCTTGCTGGTGCTGTGGCCATCACTGTCATCGAGTGAAATGAGAACGAAGCAACGTTTCAGACTTCTTTTATAGCATACTAGCTTCATTGTTTACGTTCCTCAGTTTGATCTTTTCTTTTCGATAAATTACGGGCAAAAATAGGCGGTTAGTGGTAAAAAATGCCCCGACGAGCTACATTTTTAAACTTCCTGTGTGTGATTTTTTTTTGTTTTCGATACAATCAAGTCAAAAACAAAATGCCCGAGCAATTTACAGTGGTTACATGACTGCTTCTCCTTGGCAAACAGTGTAATAAAGAATCTGGAAAACAATGAAGCGCAAACTAAACATTCATATCGGCATATGATCAATGCCTTAAAAACATGTCACCTTAACACTTTTTTAGCGAACAAGCATTTCCAGAATCAACAAAAAGCTTAACGATATTTTTAAAATACTAGCGAGCTAATTGAAAGGATTATTCTTTTGTGTAGCACAGTTGTAATTAATAGCTTTTCTCGGCCTATCCGTCACATTACGAGAAATATGCAATTTAGATAATGCACGTTAACTTGAATGAATGAATAAATGAATCAATGAATGAGTGAATGAATGAATGAATCAATGAATCAATGAATCAATGAATGAATGAATCAATGAATGAATGAATGAATCAATGAATGAATGAATGAGTGAATGAATGGATGAATGAATGAATGAATGAATGAATGAATGAATGAATGAATGAATGCGTATTTACAGTGGGTTCACAGCAATCAAAATATCTCTCAGTGCTGTTCCCCGTTGTTTCCGTTTTATCCGTTTCACTAAAGAAATAATTGCATTTTCACTCAGATCTCAGTAGTCAAAAGATCTCAAGTAAATCGGGGATAACGGATACAACGGGGACAGAACTTACAGTACATCAGATCAGCTTCAAGGAGTATAAAATAATATAAAGTACAACGGAGACAACGGACACGGCGGGGACACAACTTACAGTATATATATAGGAATATATTAAGAATACTACTACTACTACTACTACTACTACTAATAATAATAATAATAATAATAATAATAATAATAATAATAATAATTATAATTATTATTATTATTATTATTATTAGTAGTAGTAGTAGTAGTAGTAGTAGTAGTAGTAGTAGTAGTAGTAGTAGTAGTATTGTTAATATATTCCTATACATATACTGTAAGTTGTGTCCCCGCCGTGTCCGTTGTCTCCGTTGTACTTTATATTATTTTATACTCCTTGAAGCTGATCTGATGAACTGTAAGTTCTGTCCCCGAGGACAGAACTTACAGTACATCAGATCAGCTTCAAGGAGTATAAAATAATATAAAGTACAACGGAGACAACGGACACGGCGGGGACACAACTTACAGTATATATATAGGAATATATTAAGAATACTACTACTACTACTACTACTACTACTACTACTACTACTACTAATAATAATAATAATAATAATAATAATAATAATAATAATAATAATAATTATTATTATTATTATTATTATTAGTAGTAGTAGTAGTAGTAGTAGTAGTAGTAGTAGTAGTATTGTTAATATATTCCTATACATATACTGTAAGTTGTGTCCCCGCCGTGTCCGTTGTCTCCGTTGTACTTTATATTATTTTATACTCCTTGAAGCTCATCTGATGAACTGTAAGTTCTGTCCCCGTTGTATCCGTTATCCCCGTTTTACTTGAGATATTTTGACTACTGAGATCTGACTAAAAGTTTAATTATTTCTTTAGTATGACGGATAAAACGGAGATAGCGGGGAATAGTAGTTGGAGCTTGATAAGTTGATAAGTTGATATTCCTTTTTACTCTTTTCATTGAGCCTGAGTGTTTCGCCATTTGTGTCTGTGATCTATTTCCTATTTAGTTTGTTCTGATTTGCACGATTGTATACATTCAACGGAGATCACGGATATGCCGGGGACAAAGGGACTCACTTTTGTATCATGGAATAAGATAGCTCTGGGAAAACCCTTGTTTTGCTGATATAAATTTAAGGCCATCATCTTTTAACACTGTTTTAGGAACAAGTGTGCCTTTTTTGTAGCTGTTCCTCTTATAAGGAACGCTTTGGAACATAAACCTTCCCATTTGAGGTATATTTTTGGCAAAAGCCGGTAAAACGTAAGTTTTAGCAGTGCCCTACATAAACCTACATGGAAACGTAGTTATGGAGAGATTTGCGCGGTAGTCAGAACTATTTTAGGGTTTTTAAAATCAGGAACTGAAATTTTGGGAAACGATCCTTCCTTCCTTCCTTCCTTCCTTCCTTCTTTCCTTCCTTCCTTCTTTCCTTCCTTCCTTCCTTC